>CM077290.1:5525000-6125000 GCA_039654925.1 Anguilla pacifica
CCGCGGCTGCACGTCAGTCAGGAAATCTCTCTAAATCACAACCCCCCAGAAACAAAGTTCAGAGAAATTAAGTCCTGAGACGCATGAACTTGAGAGTCGTTAGAGAGTTTGAAGGTTGAAAGTGATTCCGATTCTAATCACGGGAAGAGTATTAAAAGTTGCAGGGAAATTGTTTGCGATGTTTTATGGGGTCTTCTCTGATGGCCCCCGTACAGTTATGTAACAAGAGCTCTGGACTGAAAAAACACTTGTACCGCCAGTTGTGCGTTCAGCCTCAGTGAGCGCTCAGGTTGGCGCTGTGTTGGAGTTGTGGGGCCGTGGCAGTGGGATGCCAGTCAAGCCAGCGCTGGTGTTCGCATTTTGGCTTTTTTGTGCGGGCGGCGGTCGAACTCATTCTGTTGCCCTGCCAGTCAGTGATTGAGTGGGAGTGCGGTACCATCTGGAGGGTATCAGAACACAGGGCGGCACCGGCAGGTGGCACAGCCTGGCTTTAAACCTGCAATCTGCTAGATCAGAAAGTGGAAGCTCCCGGGCCCTCACTCAGCCCGACTGGAGAAACAAATCTGGCAAAAACAGACAAACAACAGACAATCCTGCATAAAGGGTGTATCGATGAATTACCAATGCAACATCGATTTCTCAACTGTGGGAACTGTCAGTGTTACCTTGCATTTCAAACCCAATTTGACAGTCTGGCCTTTAAATGTCAAATGGAGTCTCCTGCAATCCAACTGTAAATTGGTCTGTTTTTTTTGTTTTTAACGTCCCTTTAATATGTATTAACAGAAGAAGATAATGAGTCATTTGGTGTTAAAACAGTTACTACGGTGATCTTGCACAAGTTGAACACATAGGTTCTATTCTGTTGCTGTTAAACCGTTACTACGGAGATCTTGCATAAATTGAACTCATATGTTCTATTGTGTTACTGTTAAATTGTTACTACAGTGATCTTGCATAAGTTGAACTCATCTATTCTGTTACTGTTAAATTGTTACTACGGTGATCTTGCATAAGTTGAGTACATAAGTTCTATTCTGTTGCCGTTAAAACTGTCATTACAGCGATTCTGAATACTGTAAGTGGATTTGGTCGGCACAGCGATGGATTCTGTACCCACATCGCTGTGCCTATTGTTGAAATACCAGTTGTAGCACACTACATTTGTATCCTTTAACAAAAGATTTTACATGTAGTTTCTTTTGTCAGTATCCTGCTGGATAAAGAACAATTGTGTGCAATCTAAGCTCCTTGTATCACCCTGGAGGGAGGAGATAAAAAAAATAATTGGAACACACTTTGCACTCTCATTTCTATTGTGTCATAAATACCAATATCTCAGATAATACGGATGTAGTTTTGGATGGTTATTATGCTCTTGGTTGAATCTGAGTGCATAAAGAAAATTTAAAACCCGTGTTCGACGCAGTAGGGGTGCGTAATGAAACTCACTGTCAGTGCTTCCATCGCGATAGGGAATGAAACTGTCACGCTAACACAGTTTACCGTTTATGCAGATTTGTTGCGAGTGCTTGCTTTAATGTAGCCATGACCACTACTGTTACCCCTAGGAACTGCCTCCGTTTTGCATTTGCCCATCTGTAAGGTGACTGGCTAAAATAAAGCATGACAGTTGAAGTACCGCCTTCTTCGCTGCTATCAAAGGCAGGATGTTACAGCCGTTTAGAGTCGTTGTGAAAATACTTTCAGCTGAGCTGAAATTTGCAGTGTAATTGACTATCATTTTAACATTGCTGAGGAATTCCTGAAAAGAGAATTTTTTCTATGACACATCTATGACTGTACCCTTAAGAAATATTGAACTAGGATTTCTTTCTTTGCTGGACCACAAAAAACATTTTTGCACAATTGGAGCTGTGTGTATCGCCCTGGAGGAAGAACATGAAAAATTACTGGAACACACTGTGCTGAACGTTCCAAAATTAAAATCAGAGTTGCCGCTGTACATATTTTCCCCTCAAAAGTATTTCAATATTTTTACGCAATTCAAGGTACCAGTGAAGCCAGGGGTGTGTGTCAACCGCCATGCCCGTCATAACTGCCATAACTGACCATATAAGCGGTCTGCAGCTCTTACTGCACCTCTGGTACTGTTGTTGAGCAGCAACCCAATTTGCATCCAAGGCATAATTAAAACGCTCTGCGCTTGCTTAGCAGACTTGGCACTAAGTGCCTTGCTTACTGATACCGTGGCAGTGCTCCAGGAAGGGGCATTGAACCTGCAACCTTGGGTTACAAAGCAGAGTTACCAAACTGCAGCTTATCATGTAGATCGCTGAACGCCTTTGTCTTTATTTAAAGTCGCTTTTGTTTTCCTGTCTGCTGAAACATTATGCTATCACAGGGAGCCATTATTTCATTCACGTATCGATGCGTGTAGAAATCTGTGCCCCCCCCCCCCCAAGCAGTGGGCCCCTGGAATCGTTACCAGCTCCCACCCCACTAGCAATAGCCCTGCCCCCCCCCCCGCCCCCCCGGGGCTTCAAAAGTATTGGAGGCCAAAATACTTTTACTGCAGTAGGAAAAAGTACCTTGACACCCAATAAAATAAAACAGATTTGTTGTGTTGGGGACCAAGGTGGTTTCTCTTAGTGCAGTTTTGCACGCTACAGTCCAGTTCATGCACTGGTCATTCCTGTGCCAGTTGAGGCCACAGCAACCCCTCAGTTTAGACTGAAGCAGGGATCTCAAGCTCAAATCCTGCCGGGCCGCTGTGTCTGCTGGTTTTTTTGAAGTGTCCCCGCACTTACGTGCTCAACGTGAGTCAGTGATTGGCTAAGCAGTCGGTGCAGCCTGTTTCCATAGGCCCAAACTGGACTGCTGATTGTGCGGAAATCACAGGGGGAGCCAGCGGGGAACTACAGCCCTCCGGGACCGGGAGTTTGGTACCGCCGGAACTGAGACGGTTCTGTTGAGTCAGGCGGCCTGAGATCCGTCGACGGCCAGCCGTGCGCTCTTCTCCTGCGGCGGGATGCCCGCGCGGCGCGGCCTGGCGGATCACGCGGGGCGAAGCGCGTTGGCGGCGGATGGAGCGAGCGCTTTCTCCAACGATGCGCCCGCGCGCGGTAGCGGCTGCGTGTGCCGCTCCGAGTTCCGACCGCGGTCGATGGGGCAGCGCCGGAGATTCCGACCGCTCGTTCCAAATCGGGAGAGAAGATAAATAATATGGGGAATGGGGGAGTTTTTAATAGCGTTATCAACTCACAGAATACAGAATTACAAAATAGGAGGTTTTTCACATATACACAGACAACAGTAATGGTAGCAATGTTTACATATATTTACAATAATTATCAGTGCTATAATAAAATTAAAAGAATGATAACGAATTAGTTGTAAAGAGGAAGAATTTTGTATAAAAATACGTGAGAATTGGCTCCCCCCCCCCCCCCCCCCACTCCCCTTCATCCTGTTCCTTTCATCCTGTACACGCTGCCATTTTAGCAAGACACAGGCAATTGCAGACCTATCCAACTTAACTTATTTTTGTTTAATTTCGATTTAGAGTTTTCTTTTTCCGGTGGAGAAAGAGTAATTTATTTATTTTTTTGCCATAGCTCATTTTACACACACAGTTCTCCCGCAGCAACAAGGTTGACACTGCTGGTTGCTTAGTAACGCAGCTAGATAGATGTACTGTACAGTTTTATACTGAATTGAAACTATTGACCGGTTTCCTTCCATTGTGTTGTTTGCGGACAAAGCGTAAAAGATTTCTTGTTTTCAGCCGTGTATAGTGGTATAACAGTAAGTTCTTTGTTTTCCTGAGAAACGTATTGTAATAACGCGTTACATAATAGAAGCATTCAAATTGGACAGCTAATGGAAATACATTTATATTGAATTTTTATTATGGTAAAAGGGAAGGGGGGAAGTTCATTGAAAGTGCCAAATTCAGATTGTGCAAACGTGTCTGGAAAACACAGATAATTCTGAAACAATTTTTTGTGAAATGGAATGCGTCCAGTGCAGATTAATGGGCAATAACTGCTGATTGTATTTTATTGTGTTTCCTTGAAACCTTGGGCTCGGTTTGGGATGGGATCACGCCTGGGTCAGACTACTGAGGCCATATTGTGAAGGCACATAACAAAAGAAAAGTATTTGTGTGTTTCTCACAAAAATTTCCATTCGAAACTAATAATAATAATAATAATAATAATAATAATAATAATAATAATAATGATAATAATAATAATTATCATCATTATCAGCCCCACCATCATCATCATCATCACCACTGCCTTTATGGTGGGCGTGGTGGTTGATGTTAATGATGAAGAAAATAACAGTCGTAGCAATAACGGCTTTCCCTGCTGAAACCGGTTTTGTTCCTGGTCCTCTCTCTCTCCGTTCTGTTAGAGGCCGTACGTGCGCCGGTAGTCACAGAGGAGAGAGAGTGGGCTGAGAGGGCCTTCTTTTACGCGTAGCCCCTCCCACATGATCCGGAGACAAGAGCAGCGCAAACTGCCAATTACCTGCTGAGCTGTCAGTGCTCCGTGTCACGTGCACGGCTTGCGCACGTGCGCACCCGGGATGACGCACACAAGCGTACGCACTGTACCGTACGCGCGTACGCAGAACTGGCACACGCCACCCACATACAGTACGCCCGCTCTCTTCAACGCGCGGGGCCTGGGGGACGGCCTCTCAATTGCGTGATTGAACAGGAAGTCGGCTCCCCGCTGGCCGGTGACTCAAACCGTCCAGTTCCTGTTTTCCTGTCGCCATGGCGACGGCGCTGTATGCTAATGAGGCCCGTCAAACTCACAGGGCGCTGCTGCTACAGTGCAGCACAATGCAGGTTGCTAGCGCTGTGGCTAACGATGGGCCTGCGTGCTGTCAGCAGGCTAGCTGGCTGCGTGCCCGGCCCTCTCGCCGATGCGCCGATACGCTGACTCGCTCGCTGATCAGGGGGCTGGCGGGATTGAAGGGCGCCGCAGAGAGGTGTCGGATTACGCCCGGTGACACGTGCGCTCGCGGGTGCGCCCGTTGACCTCCCGCTGTAAAATGGGGGACATTTTAATTAGGACCGCGCGGAGACAGTGCGCCCTGTGATTGAAGCCTCCGCTCTCTCCGCAGGCCTGTCGCCACGGACACGTGCAGCACCTGGAGCACCTGCTGTTCTACGGGGCGGACATGAGCGCGCAGAACGCCTCGGGGAACACGGCGCTGCACGTCTGCGCGCTCTACAACCAGGTAAGCGCTGCGGGAACGGGAACGGGGGGCGGGATCCATTTACGCCGGAGCGGTCTGACGCTTCAGGAGTGGGGCGGGGCGCCGGAGCGGTCTGCGAACTGCGCGCTTGATCCGGAAGGTTCTGGGGTTCCTGGAGATCCCAATCCCAACCTCCTAATCCCATCCTCCCAATCCCAGCTCTCAATCCCAACCTCCCAATCCCAGCCTCTCAATCACAGCCTCCCAATCCCAGCCTCTCAATCACAGCCTCCCAATCCCAGTTTCCTAATCCCAACCTCCCAATCCTAATTTCCTAATCCCAACCTTCCAATCCTAATTTCCCAATCCCAAACTCCTAATCCCAGTTTCCAAACCCAGTCTTTCAATCCCAACCTCCCAATCCCTTCCTCCCAATCCCAATTTCCCTATCCCAACCTCCTAATCCCAGGTCCTAATCCCAACCTCTCAATTCTAAAGTGGCTCAGGGCAGAAGAGGGTTTGTAATGACTCCTCTCCGGTGTCTGCTTACAAATAGAAGTCAAGTCTTTGTCTGAAACCATATGAGGATTGGCTAGTAATGATGAAGGCAGGTATTGTCGTACCTCCACCGCCCACATCTCCACCATAGGTCTCTGACAGACTCTTTCTTCAGAAGATTGAAACTCATGAGATGGGAATTAGGTTTACAATGTGGAATTGGAGTTCAGCTTTCTTATACGCTCTTCAGTCAGGGCCTGCATGTGTATTCTTGCCTTGGCAGTGGTAGTGATTTTGCTCATTTGTGTCTGCAAAGAATGACCTCATCGTGAGAGCTTCGATTTGGCAGCCACTGTCAGTTCTTTCGTACTTTTAATGCTTTCTGTTTCACAGAGAGTGTTACCAGTGCCGTGGAAGTGAATTGGCGGTTAATTGATTAATCACACAAAGCAAGTTCCCATTAATTTGTCATAATGTTATTGGTATTTGTGAGATGGTTTAATAGGTGAGTCACTTCACTCTGATTGATCTGACAGAATAGATTTTGCGGCTTCTGAGACAAAGTTATGCTGTCGGATTCGTGCTTAGGCTAAATAAATAAATAAATAAATGCATGAACATTTTTTTAGCTAATGTAAAAACTCAAAGGTATAATTTAAAAATATTCTCCATTTTGCTCATCGTTGCATTTGGCAGTGAATACATTGACTGTGGGCATAAGGGCTAGCAGTGGTACAGTAAGTCTGGGATAAATTGGTTTGAAGAGCTGGGCTGCCTGTGAACTGTTACACGCTTGACTGGTTCCACACTATAATGGCCAAATTGATGTAACGGGGATAAGCTGAGGTTTCTCACCTTACAGATGCATTTTAGTCATCAAAGAGAGATTTCATTGCAGCAGTTTTGGGAGCTGACCTTACATTAGTTTTTTCTCTTTCGCTTTCTGTCTCGGCTGTCTTATTTACCTTCACTTCTCTTTCCCTCACTCCCTCTCCTTTTCTTTTCCCTTCTTTTTCTTCAACCTCTCATCCTCTTCTCTCTCTCTCTCTCTCTGTCTCTCTCTCTCTCGCGTTCTCTCCCTTACGGGAGCAGCCAGTATGTTTGTGGCAGTGTCAGAGAGCCGCAGAATGGATGTCCTTTCCTTTAGTCCCAGATGGGTTTTCCTGTAGTACACACGCACACACGCACACACACACGCACACACACACACACACTTGTTTCCCGGGCATGTTCTGAACCAGAACCCTCGGCGCACACACACACACACACACACACACACACACACACACACACACACACACAGGCCGTGAGCTTGAACACTGTGTACAGAGCTCCATCACACCGATCTGCTGTGTGCGCTGTGCCAGACCCTGCTGCCCCATCTCAGCTCAGCATAACATATGTCCTGTCTCACATGACCATGTCAGGGCATTAGTGCCCAGGTGCATCAGGGCATTAGTGCCCAGGTGTGTCTGGGCATTGGGGCCCAGGTGGGTGTGGGCATGGGCATTGGGACCCAGGTGTGTTAGGGCATTAGTCCCCAGGTGTGTCTGGGCATTGGGGCCCAGGTGGGTGTAGGCATGGGCATTGGGACCCAGGTGGGTGTAGGCATGGGCATTGGGGCCCAGGTGGGTGTGGGCATGGGCATTAGTGCCCAGGTGTGTCAGGGTTTTAGTGCCCAGGTGAGTCAGGGCATTTGTGCTCAGGTGTGTCATAGGTTGTAAATAAGGTTGTAAGTTTATGCTGCAGACTCACTGCTCCTCAGTGTGTAAATAAGGATGTAAGTTCTTACTGCAGACCCACTGTTCCTCAGTGTAAAAGAAAATGGTCCTTCATAAATAAGGGTGTAAGTTCATGTTTCAGACGCACTGCTCTCTCAGTGTGTAAATAAGGTTGTAAGTTCATGTTTCAGACGCACTGCTTCCTCAGTGTGTAAATAAGGTTGTAAGTTCATGTTTAAGACACACTGCTCTCTCAGTGTAAATAAGGTTGTAAGTTCATGCTGCAGACCCACTGTTCCTCAGTGTAGAAGAAAATAGTCCTTCATAAATAAGGGTGTAAGTTCATGTTTCAGATGCACTGCTCTCTCAGTGTGTAAATAAGTTTGTAAGTTCATGCTGCAGACACAATGCTCCTCAGTGTGTAAATAAGGTTGTAAGTTCTTACTGCAGACCCACTGTTCCTCAGTTTAGAAGAAAATTGTCCTCCATAAATAAGGTTGTAAGTTCTTGTTGCAGAAGCACTGCTCCTCAGTGTGTAAATAAGGTCGTAAGTTCATGTTGCAGACACACTGCTCCTCAGTGTGTAAATAAGGTTGTAAGTTCATGCGGCAGACGCAGTGTAGCTCTGTAGCGGCTCAGTGGCAGATGGGAGAGCTGTGTGGCTAAGTTACGCTGGGCCTCTTTGTCCCCCGACACCTCCAGTAACGCAGATGGCCGGTCTGGAGGCAGCCGGGGTGAGACGTTCTCTCGTTCCTCTCCTCCTTCAGCGCAAACAAAAAATCTTCTCTTCGGTTGTGCTCCTCGAAACTTTCATCAGCGTGGAGGTAAAAATTGATTTGTGTTATTGTGGCGAGGGCACACAGGCACCTTGGAACAATCAGGCGTTTGGGTAAAACGCTTGATCTTTTCCCATCGAGAGAAAACAAAAACCTTTTTTCCCCGTGTAAGACAGCATTGTTTCCCGAACAGTTTACCGCTCAGCCACTTCCTTCCGAGTGACGAAGCGGAGGCACCGGTCCACGAGAAGCGGCACGGTTGGTTGGGTTTTTTTTTTCTTCTTTGGTTTTTTTTTTTCAGAATCGATTTTCAAAGCCGTCCTGCGCGATCAGGAAGTGTTTTTCCGATTCAGCGCCAAACCCGCGCGGGGAAGACGAGCGTGCCGCCGGTCTAGAGCACGCGTTCGAGATGAAGTCCCCGAAGTTCCCAAGGGAGGGCACGTAGTCAATCAACCAGATGGGAACCTGGTTGATTGACTATGTGAGAGAGTGGTGACAGGAGCCTAATTCGGGGGGGGGGGGGGGGATCAGAACAAAAGCGATCCGTGTGAAACGAGGGCCGGTGGAATGCATAGCTAACCATCGATGAGGGGTCGATACCGGCAGCACGCAGGGCCAGGCGAGCGCTCGGACCGCGTGGAAAACCGGCCGGTTTGCAGGCTGGAGCAGCTCGCCCCCTAGAGGACATAGTGGAGTTCTGCGACCGGAAGGGTCAGATCCCGCAATGACGACGACGCATAGTTACCAGTTTTGGAAATCCTCCTGATTGGTCCTCTCGGCGAGATTCTGTTGCCCCCCCCCCCCCCGCCCCATCACGTTACAGACAAGGAGGAGAGTGGCCGATAGACCTGCAGAAACGGAGAGCCACATCTGTCCCTCTTTTCTTTGCCAGATGGCAGGAAAGCAATCGGCCCTCCCCAGGTGCAGTTCCACCACAATTAAGAGGCCACTGGATGTAAAATAAACCTTAATACACGTGTTCAGGAAGTCGATTTCCCTGCCTGTGATTCGTCCCCTGGCAGCAGCAGTTTAATTGGACAGGACTTCATCCCTCCAGAGTACGTGACTCTCAGTTATGCAAATGGACCTGTTTGATGGCAAAGTGAATCTGAATAATGCATGTGGACAGTGCATGTAGAAATGTAGACAGCTGGTTGAGGAGCCTGACAGACTAACGGACCGGCTCCCAGAATGCAACAGCACAAAGCTTTTCAATCCAAATTACTGTAAATCTGCCAATCAATGCAACTACTGGACATCTGCTGCCAAAACCATGGATTTCCTTTCTTTCTTCTTCCTCTTCCTCTTCTTCCCCTTCCTGAGGATGACTTGAGATAAGCAGTAGACCAGTTAGTAGTAGCCGCTGTGCTGTGAGTCTTCCCCCCTCTCTCCAGTTCTCCCTCCCCCAGACCCCAGGGAGGGCAGATATGCTTGTACCAGTGTGCTGTTCCCCCCCTCCCCTCTGCATGGATTTACATGCAAAAGCTTTCGTTCGCTGCGTCTGTTTTTATCCGTCATTCCCAGTGGACGTTCCGCCGCTATTCGTTACAGTCCGCTGACCGTTGGATTAGCTTTGCTCCGCGTCTGCCAAAGAGCGATAGTTTAAGTTTTTATTCTTGTTTAAGAATTGTTTTAATTTTGTGCTCTCTAAGCGCATCAGATATTTCGATATTGTTATTATCGCCTAATGTCTTTTTTCTTAATGGTTTTTTTTTTTAATGGAAATGTGGATCATTTTATGATGTGCTCAGTGGGAAATTTCTGGATTGTGACCAGGGAACATACAGTATGTTCCACATGCACTTACGGACTGAATGAAGAGACAAATATAATAATGCACAGCATGTTCACCTCTGGGACCTGTACCCCTTAAGCCTCAGGCAATTTCTGTTATGGCAGTTTGTTCCATTTTTGATATTAAGCCTAAAATATTGTAGTGGTTCAGTAGCTGATCTTTTTCTGATTCTGCCAGCTCTGTGATCCTTGTCATTATTTGTGGCCACAAGAGGGCACTGTTCGCATTCTTTGTTCTTTGCAGCTCGATGAACAGGAACTGGAACAAGCTCTGCTGCTGTGCTATTTTCCCACTCTATGGTGTTTATACTGCTGGCATGCAGTGGTGATATTGCACTGTGCGTTTCACCGTACTGTATATATCATGTGATGCGGTTTCTTGTAATTTCATCATCATTGATTTTTATGTCCAGTGATTTAATGTAGGGCATTAAGTCCCATGATATTTTCCCATTCCGGGCGTTAGGGCCTCATTTCTTTTTCAAAACTGTAGTATATGGTCTTATGTCATTTCCCAGCATGCCCCATGTGTCAACAAGTGCAGTGCGGTGTCTTGTGAGGAAGATCAACCGCTTGCGTCACATGACGTCCTTATTGTCCTAGGCTAGATTGGCCAGATCGTCACGAGGAAAAAAACTGGATCACAGGAGCTAAAAAAAAAAAAAAAAAAACTCCATCTTTTATTTAACAGTGGGCTCTGAGTTTAAAGTTTGAGGCGGCTGTCTGTGACTGCTTCACAGTCGCCTGTGACTCCCCTGTTGCCGTTTTTCGTGCTAGCGTTCCGCTCCGCTACCTTCTCTTGTCACGACTGAGTCCCTCAGCGCTCAAAAAGTGCCAAAACTGATAGTTTCTGTTTTGCAATGGCTTCTGGTTACGGGGAATCTCACCAGCTGAAGTGTTTTCTCTGTTGCTGCTATCAGGGGAGGAAGGGTGCTCCCTTTAGGTAGCGTAATTATATCAAATTATGGTTACAATTAATATATTGCTGTAAGTGAGGTAGATAAAATAGTGTTTTTTTGTTTTGTTTTGTTTTTTAGAAATAAGAATTCATTTTTTTTGCAGACCTTCTTAAATAAAATTAAAAAAAAATTTTTAAACTTTTGTTTTTGGGCTGAAATTGAATGTATAGATACTGCAAAACTATGCTGCCATCATATCACTGAACTTGAAATCTAAGTTCAAGGTTTTTCAAAAAAAAAAAAAACAATTTCAATTGACTGAAATACATCATTTTGCATCTTGGAAAAACCAATTAAATTTTGCCCTGAGAGAAAGAATGGGTGTCAGAGATGTTGATGATCTCCAGTAAAATGTTTAATTATTTGCATATTTTTGTCTAATTACTTTTTTTTTCCAAGGGCTTCAGCAGGAACAAAATTATCACATTACCCAGCATTCCTTTTTTAAATGAAAATTTTTGCTTTTTTGGTGTTTTTCTGTGCATATAATGAGAACTGTTCGTTCACGCTAACTTTGAGAGTCATTTCAAAATTGTTTCATGCCAATGTTGAACTTTTCTTGTGTTTTTATACCATTGAATAATTTTATTTCCACTGTGTATTTTCCACAACCGTGTCTTTAAGGATGGAAGTTAATGCTGCTCCACTGGCAACTTATTTAAAGTGTACGCCTATAGACAGAGGTGGACATTCCAGGGGTCAGAAAGTAAAAGTCCTGCCATGTACTTCATCCACCCCTGAACTCAGCCAGCTGATTTAGCTCTACCTCCTGGCTGAAGAATGGTGCTCATCAGCAAATCCAGGTGACTGGGACAAAATCCCGGGATGAACTTTTACTTTCTGAACCTGGATTGTCCACCTCTGCCTACGGATGCTGCTGCTGCCAAGTGAACTTTAGAAACATGAATTAGACCGTTTCGCTCTCGTCTTTTTGGGACGTTTGAGCTCCGGGGGCGCTGCCAGCACCTCTCTGCGTATTTCCGTAACTAATGGTCCACAATGCGGGGCATTCCTCGCTCTCTGATTTTCCGTCCACCTGAATGTGCCAAAGCGCCACCTCAACCACCGGTGCAACGCCAGGAAGAAATACATTAATTACACGCAGTTTTCATTGCATGAATATTTCATGTCATCGAAGGGGGAAGGCTCTCCTCAACAATCAATAACGTGTAGGCCCTTGAGCATGCTTGGCAGCCATTTTTGCTGCAGAATGCTCACCGCACATTATTCCCATTAATTGAGGTGTAGAAAGCGGGATTATGAGGCAAATTAAACTGGAGATGATTAGGTGGCCAGGGATTTCTTTCGTGTTAAATGCCGTCGTGCCCTTAATGACCAATGTTATTTAGCCTATATATCTTCTTAACTCCTTCACTGTTGAAATATTTGTCTGATTATTGTCATTTTTTTACTTGTATGTAAATATCATGTTATAATGATATTTACGTGTCAGTAAAATGTGACAATATCATATTTAATTGCCGTTATTTAATCAAATGATTGCAAGAGCGGAACTGGCTTTGAGCTCTAATCAGAAATATGTCAGTTAAGTCCTCCAAAATCAAATGATTGAAATATCGTGATACTATGATATTTTATATAGTGCTAGATGACTGAGTTAGCTAGTTATTGACAGTTTGCTAACTTAACGCTACACCGCTGTAGTACTTTGGTTTTGCGGTAAAAGAATTCCTCTCTGCCTCTTTTCCAGGATAGCTGCGCCAGGGTCCTTTTGTTTCGAGGGGCGAACAAGGAAATAAAGAACTACAACAACCAAACGGCATTCCAGGTAAGGTGCACTTCCTACTTTGCGCATTGAATTCTGGGTAAATTCTTCTGTCATTAAAAATAGTGAAATGGAATAGATTACATAGATATTGATTTGTTGACTAATGTGTTTTGACCAGAGGTGTCCATTTAGAATAATGGACTTATTTTGTGCTTCCCTGAGCTAGTTAACAGCTCCAAAGCTGTTTCTGGCTGTTTAAATACCACAGCCCAGACAGTAACCACTATCATCACACAAACCATGTAATAAGCATGTTATTACATTGCAATTACCAAGTTTTTTGCCTATTTGCAGACACTATGGTAAATGTGTTCATTTCTGTAGATATTATGGATCAGTGCTTAGATCTAGGCTTGGAGTTGCTGGCTTTCTTGGTTTTGGGTTAGAAGTAGCAGCAAATTTAAGTGTAATATCACTTTATTGCATGAATCACATGCAATATCCCTTTTAGTGTTTACATGCATATTCCACACATGTCACATTTATCATCACACCATGTTCAACAGTGTTGCAGCAAGTATATGTATAACATACGTAACTTGGTAATGCATAAACAACTCTGTGTATTTCAATAGTACTTTTATTGTTTACTATTATAAACAACTAATAGCATGTCATTACAGCAGAATATTACATGTTATCACCATGTAATATCCTGCTGTAATGCCCACTAGTGTGGCTTTCCTTTTACGTAGTAGTTGCGTGACCTGAATTGCAACACATTCTATGATCCTTGGAAGAGGCCTTGCAATATAACTCATACTGTACATTCAAAGAGCCCTTGACTCTTGATTAGCATTTCTCCCCATAATGTTCTCATTCACATTTATGTGCCAGTGCATAACCGCTGCACATACAGTTCTATACATGATATGTGGCTGGGCTTTTTTCTCTTTTTTTGCCAGTGTTGGGGAAAAAATGTAAAGGGGACGGATGCTTAATTTTCATTCAGCCTCTGTACTGTTGTAATGCTCGCAAATGACAGAAAGCTTGCAGAGAGATATGCGGTTTGCAGTGACATTTAATTAGTGTTCGATAAAGCATGGTGGCATGCCTCTAGGGAGTGCCATTGACATTCCTGCTTTCTGCAGCGTAGCTGTGAAGGGCTTTTGGCCTGATACCAGAAGGGTGTTGGTTTTTATTCCAGCTGGAGGGGGGTGGGGGGGCGGGGGGGGGCTCTGCTCCAGTGCCTTTGAACAAAGTTCTTAACCTTCAGGTGTTTGGCTCAACAAATCGCATAATTTGTGAAGCGTGAATGTTGGCCAGATGAGGGGATCTGCTTGAGCAGCAACAGCTGATAGAAAGTCAGTCCTATAAGAACTACATTTCCCAGCTACAACCTGTGAACTGCATTTCCCAGACTGATATTTTTGAGCAGATACTGTCCCTTCTGGGACAGGGCGCTGACATGATGCCCCGGGGTGGACAGGCACGTATGGCAGGCCCCGTATGGATTGGAACAAAAAAGCAGGAAAAATCAGTCCTGCAGAGCAGATGTGGAGTTGCTCTGTTTCAGAAGGCTTCCTTCTACCACACTGTAACTCTGAAATGACTGTGAACATTAATGATCCTACAGCGCGCCATTGACACTGTTACTGGTGTTAACCCCACTCACCCCAATGGTGTTAACCCCACTCACCACTCACTCCCCTCTCTGTGAATTGAGGAGGTCAATGTTGATGTTCTTCTCTGAACTCGCAGAGGCCGTGAGGTTGGCAAACGCAGCACGCGTTGGTCATCGTTGTGTTTATCCGAGAGTTTATTGTACACAAGTCAGATAAACTCTTGGGAGCTATGTGGAGCGGTTAATCAGTTCTCCTCAGAAGTTGAACATTCATATTTTTCATGCTAGCTTGCTTTCCACTTTTAGACATTGTTTGCAAGTTGACCTCCGCATGAAATTGATGTTGACGCAGACTTCTAGGGCGAATCCGAGTTAATTTGTTTTTACATGGGGTGTGGAAGCCTGACACTACAAAGTAACTGAACAAACGGGGAATTCATCCGACAGCTGGTATAATCAGCTTTTTAATGAGGAAAAGCCAATGTGTGAAAATTAATTGACCCTCTTGCGCAGAGTCCGGGTAAAGTGATTTATACTGAGGAAGGCCATGCAGTTGCCAGTGTGTGACTGTTGAGCCGAAGACATTTCTCTGAATGGTTACACAGTTATTTTTTGTCTCTTCTCTTGGTTTTTTTTTTACAGACGTTTTAGGCTGCACTTACATGTTAGAGTAATTAGGGGCAGGGTTTTGCAGGCCATGTGATCTGACTCATGAGTGTAATTGGCCATGGTTTTTCGAGAGTTCAGCCCACAACAAGTCACTATGGCTCTCCGAGCAGCCAGTGTGGCACAGATACCTGGCAGGACAGTGCGTGCTCAAAACAAACACAGCGACTGTGGTTTTCATTACTGCTGTTATTGAGAAACATGCACAAAAAAAGATGCACTGTCTGTAACAAAAGCCGTCCAAATCAATGCCAGGGCAGCTGTGAGTGAGTCTGTCCCTAGCGTACCATGGCTGTGTCAGGAGAGTACTGCAGAAAAAGGGACATGTTTGTTTTCACTTCTCTTGTGAGGTACGGCATTTTATGGTTTAATTAAGTGCCCAAACTATGCCCACATCAAATCATAAATGCTCCATTCTCACACACACACACACACACACACACAGGAGACCAGGATAAGCTGCCATTGTCAGTGTATTAGAATGATAGTTGTCCCATTGGAACGATTTTTAGTTGTTCGGGACTGCCAGTGGGGAGGATGAATGATTGAGAAGTAGACAAGATGGAGGGGGGGTGGGGGCGTCAGGGGAATATCTAACAAGCTTCTCCCACAGGACTGTTTATTCCTTTTTTGCTGTTGTGTTTTCTAGTATGACATGCTAATTTAATGGCCTTTAAAAACCTTCAGACATTATTGTGCAGCTCATCCATGAATACCATCAGGGAAAATGAAATTCAATTGTAGATACAGTGCACGGTGCCATTCAGTCTTAATAAACTGTCTGTATCTTTTATCTTTTCTCTCTCTTTTCATTGTTTTTTTTTTTATACAGGTGGCTATTATTGCTGGGAATTTTGATCTGGCTGAAATCATAAAGATTCACAAACTATCAGATGTTGGTAAGAGACGTGTATTCATACATGTTCGAGCTCCAGGGGAACGTGAAACATTATATTAGTCATTAACATTCATGCTTTTTATAGCTGTTTTGCGAGTTTAAGGTCACAGAACATGGAAGAAATGATTAATTCAAGCAATAAATGCATTGAAATGGCAGCATTATAATGCAAGATAAGCACAGCACTGGAGATTATTTTAACCTGAATCAGGGAATAAAAACAGTTTTAGTCATAGCACTTTTTGTGCCGAGAGTTCTCCGGAGCCTTTGGAACTTGTAATGCATGCTGGGAAAAACGTCCTCACATCGCACAGAGAGTGGCTTTTTCCTCTGCTCCCCCCCCCCCCCAAACTCGAATAGTAGTATTTTATGACACTTTAGATTTAAAAAACGGTTTGACACCGGATCAGTGCTTAACCAAACTCCTTACAGCAGCACGGGAGCCTGCACGTGGAGCGCCTTGCTGAGCAGAGATGGGAATCTGGCAAAGTCTCATATTCCGAGCTCATATTCCCTCTGACAGGTAGCGTGTGGCCAAACAAATTTACCGGTGTATATACTCTATAAACACACACTCACAGATTCCAGGCGTCATCTCAGCGAGGAAAAATACACAAAAACACCCCGTCAGTGCGTCCGTGCTAACGGCGCTTTGAGGAATGAAAAGCAGGGCTCTCTTTGTTCCTCATGACGCATTCTCTGTACCCAGCAAGCGAATTTTTGGCGCGACCGCGGCCCGGTGACGGATCGCCCCCGTCAGAACGGAGACCGCGTCTTCAGGACCCCCGCGCGCCCGCCTAATCTCTGACAACGGGGCGCGCGGGTTCGAATCCGGTTGGCCCCGCCGCCCCTCCCACCACCACGGCGAGGGGGGGGGGGGCGGCTCATATTTTCTTATTCCAGCCGCCGCTGCCGTGACGTGATGGGACCCGGAGCCGCGGACAGCTTCGGCGAGGCTGACGAATCCCTTCCCTCTGCGGCGGCTCGTCTGGAAGATTATAGCGGTTCATCATCACACCCCCCACCCCTTCCACCCCTCTCCAGCCCCCCCTCGCCCTCCCCCAGCAATGTTTTCCCAAAGGTTTAGTCTTACGAACACCTTCCGTGGTATCCCTGCCAGAGTTTTTCGCTCTGGCGATCGCAAACTAATCCATCACTCGAACGGGTGCTGCTTTTTTTCCGGGTGTGACTACAAGCACCCCCCCTCCCCCCCCCAAATGAAACTGGAATATTGGACGGCGTACAAGAAAATATGTTTTTTTTTTTTTCTTAAAAGGAGTGTGGTTGGAACAAGATTTTTATTACGATTGTGCTCGAGGAAGCAAGCCCTTTTGTATTATGCGGCTCAGATGATTAGCCTGTCTGTGGTACGTGCTCTTGACCCTCATGGATTCTGATGGTGTGCGGGATTGTGGGATACACTCCGGGAGAAGGTCCCATACCACCCTGCGGGAGAACCACACTATGGAATCTGTCTAAATGAGTAATGCTTGCAAATCCTGGAGCACTCGCAGCAATATAGCACATACAATTCTGCGTTCCTGGATAAGTACCAAGATGCATATATACCAGCACTGACTGTCTAGAAGTTCAACAGTTTTCATGTAATTTCTTGTTATCACTTCAGTGCTTTTGCTTGGACCAGACTAATTAACTGCCTTAAAAATAGTGCCTTGCTCTAGGTCAGAGGTCCTCAATCTCATCCAGAAATGGCCGGTGATGGTGCAGACTTCTGTTTGAACCAAGCAGTATCAGTGCTGATTCTGCTCATTAACCACTAGAGTATTTGCTGTGCGCCTTGATTAGTAGACTCAGGTGTGTAAATGCTTGGTTGGAACAAAATCCTGCACCCACACCAGCGCTTTCTCGATAAGATTGAGGACCCCTGCTTTAGTGTGTGTGTGTGCCAAATCAAATCTTCCTTTAGGAATCATGTTTTCCATGCAAAACTAATGTTTGACATCTCAAATTAAGAAAGAAGGGCGATTCCACACACTGTGGCCTATTTAAATGTTAAATATATTAAACGGTTGTAAAAGTATTAACACTGGGGGGCAAACACGGTTTCATTCAATTTGTTCCACTGCTCTGTTAGGCATTTTAGATGAACTGCTCATATAAAAAAAACCTTTGGCCTAAATGGACCTTCAGACCTTGCCAAGATCCAAACGCACATAGCAGCTCAGACTTCTCATCTGACCATAGAACCTGATCCTCTTAGCAAGTGCATTTCCAGGCTTACTCAAGGCTCTTTTATTTTATCTTACTGAAAATTCAGCAGCACTTTGATCCTTCTGCAATTGTGCTGCGGCAGCTACTGATTAATAAGGCATCCCTACATGCAGTCGCATATTAATCAACAACCCATTAACTAGCGTTTGCTAATATCAAGTAACCATCATCTGTGTATATTTTATGGTATTGCAATAATATATATGTTCCCTCCATTAAGGAAATAACATCCCAGTATGCAAAGGGACATGCATAAAAATATTGGGCGGACCTAGTTGCCTATAATTATGGCTAACATGGCTACCACACATCCGACACATGGGATTCTGTTTGCTCATCCATTAAGCAAATAACATCCCACCATGCGAAGGGGCTTCAGATCATTGTTTCCACTTTTTTGGCCACTTCCTGTATCTTCACTACCATCATTAATACTACTGTTATTGCAACTGCTGCTGCTAGTATCTTCTCTATGAGTGTTACCACAGTTAGTAGTACTGCTGCTTATCTTCACTGCTACTCCTACCACTTGTGTTAAAAATACCACTGCTAAATCGTCTCTAAATACTGCCGCTTATTTCATCCCCATCAAACCTACTCCCACTGTTACTATTTATTACAAAGACTGGGACATCTACTACTAAAAATTTTATCAACCGCCACTAGCATCACTGTCTCTACTGAGGCTATGTATCTGCTGCTTTCCACTGGGTTATACAGTAAAACCTCGGAGATGCCGACGTCATGGTTACAGGCTGACCTGTCAATCAAATGGGTCGTGAGAGGAAGGTGATGCGACCGTTCAAGCTTCACCTCTTCCTCGTCTTCTCAGTCGGACACGCCATCGTTCCGTTCCGCTCTTCCATCTCATTCTTTTAAGAATCGGTGTAAGAGCACCACCTAGTGGCCCCGAAACCGTACAGCAACCTCTGACCGCCTCCGTCGCCACTCTCTTCTCGACTGCTTTTGCTTCCCGGTCACTCGTGCCCTTTTCTGATTAAACTCTCTGACAGATCTTGTTTTTGAAGTGTGGCAATATATAAAGTACGGTCTGCGCTTTCTAATCTGAGGGACCTTTTTCTCCCTGTCATCGTCGCGCACGATAAAGGTCGGGGTTAAGTTACAAGCGTGCGACTTCTGACATTTCTCTCAAAGCGAGTCCTGACATTTATATTCTTTTATTTCCAGTTGGTTACTTGCGCTGTGAAAACAGCTTAATGTATTAGCCTGGGAAAAGCCTTTCGTGCATCAGGTTATAATGGCACTCAGGCACCGCCCTGTAATTCCTCTAGTGACCTCTGACCTGATCGCTTAAGGCAATCCATAGGTAGGGGTGAGATGTAACCTTTCAGTCTCTCAGCCCTTCAGCTGCTTGCAGCTCTATTGGTTGATTGCGAAAGCGAATAGTCCTGTCGGTGTGTATGTAAAACATTGTGTCTGTCCTCCTCAACATTCCCCGATTCCAGTTTTTTAAAGGATTTTTTAATGGTAGGTTTTTTTTGCTTTCAGTTTTCTAAGAGAGAGTGTAATATATCTTACATCCGTTCTCTCAAATCTTATTCCAGGACTTGTGTGGAGGAATCCCAGTGCGAGCCTGGGGTATATCCACACAATAAGGTTAAAACAGGGGTGTCCAATCTTAATCCAAAAAGGGCCAGTGCTGGTGCATGTTTTTGTTTTAGCCAACAAAGGCACCTGATTCAGCTGATTAACTGATCACAGTCTTCAGTCAAGACAGTGATAAGTAGAATCGGGTGTCTTAGTGCTGGGCTAAAAACCAAAACTGTGCACCCATCCCAGCCCTTTTTGGATAAGATTGGACACCCCTGTGGCAGAACCCTGTTCCAGTCTGGGACTGATCCACCCCTGTGCCCCCCCCCCCCCCCCCCAGTGCCTTTCAGGGAGACCCCCTCCTACTCCAACCGGCGGCGCGTGCTGGTTAGCGGGACCCTGGCGTCGCCCCGCTCGCTCCTCCGCTCCGCCAGCGACAACAACCTCAACGCGGAGGGACGCGGGCCCCCCCACTCGCCCGTGCCCTCCCTGCGCAGCCTGCCGCCGCTGGCGGGGCAGCCGGGGGGCGAGGGGGGGGCCGACAGCAGCCTGCAGAGCACCGGCAGCTCCCGCAGCTCCCACTCCCGCTCACCCTCACTGCACCGCGTCCAGGAGGAGGCCGACAAGCTCAGCCTGAGGAGGCACGCCCGCGGGAGGCTCAGGTGAGGAGGCCTGCGCCCGCCGACCGAGTAGCTTTCTCCTCTGACCTTTCACCTGCTACTGTTCCTTTTACTCGCTGCTGTTCCTTTCTCCTGCTGCTGTTCTTTTCACCCGCTACTGTTCCTTTCACCTGCTACTGTTCCTTTCACCCGCTGCTGTTCCTTTCACCCGCTACTGTTCCTTTCATCCATTACTGTTCCTTTCACCTGCTACTGTTCCTGTCACCTGCTACTGTTCCTTTCACTCGCTACTGTTCCTTTCACCTGCTACTGTTCCTTTCATCCATTACTGTTCCTTTCACCTGCTACTGTTCCTTTCACCCGCTACCTGTCCCTTCCATTAACCCACTAAAATTCTCTTCCTTTAACCTGCTATCATTCTCTTCCTTTAACCTGTCACGTCTGTCTCCTGCCACGCTTCTTTCTCTTATCCATTACACTTTTAGCTGATTTCTCTGCTTCTCTTTTCATCTTTGTTATTCACAATTTTACCCCTTTTAAGTCTAGTCTTTGTCTTCCTCTGCTTCTTTCACTTCTAGTCTAGACTGTATCCACCCCTTCATGTCTGGCCCACATTAATTGCTCCTTTCCATTATGGCCGTCTTCACCATCCTATTTCCTATTCTAGGTCAGTCCTTGTCAACCTCGTTTTTCTCTGCTCTTTTCCCCCTCTTTCTCTTTCCCTTCCTCACTTCATCTCCATTCTCTCCTCTTCCTTACCTGGTGAAAAGGAGCTGTTCTTTTCACATGTGTTATAATGTGATCAGAAGCTGGTGGATGTGTATCCAACCATAGCAAGGTTTGCCGGCTGCTAATATGCTGTGAAAGTCCTACATCACTATGATCACTGGAGACACAATTTTGTAGAGACACAAAATTGTCAATGCACATTATGTTTAGCTCATGCTGTATTCTGAATGTAATGACTGGGAAAATCGTAATTTTATTACTTCTATTTCATGTTCATGAAAACTACTTTGTTTCAACGAATTAGCCACCTTGCTTAACTATATTAATATTATTTAGCCAAGACGACTCACTGCTAACTTTAAAGTGGCTAGCGTCCGCTCACCTACAGAGTGACTCAATCAAGGGATTCATGTTAATTAATTGAAGTGGTGAGTCTCACCCTTAAGAAATGACCAGGTGCACCATTGTATTTGTACTGTGTGTTTCCGACACTGACGCTAGTTTTGTAGCATATATGTTCATTGGGAAAGGAAGGAAAATGGAACATTTGCTACTCGAGCTGCGCAACGGTGTGGAGCTCAATGTGAGGAGCACAGACGAACAGGAAGAACCTGAAGTTCTAGTGCCTGTGCTTTTTCTTTCTTTTCCTAATTCACAATTGATTTTTTGTTACATTTTTTTTCCCCCCTGTGGGCCGTGGTGGGAGCGCACGTCAGCACCAGCCCTAGAGCACGGTGTCTTTCCTTGAAATGTGAAGTGGGGAGCGTGTGCGGAGTGACTGTCTGTGCTGGGCGCTGAATAAGGGACTGCGAGTTCAAGCTGTATGAGGCAAAGCTGTTGAATTGGCTCCTGGCCTCCTGCGTCATTACTGCTGCTGCTGCTCCAGGATCATGGGCCAGAACCCCCCCCCCCCCCCCAAATATGCCTCCACCTTCTCTCTCTCTCTCTATCGTGCTGTTTACCGCTCTCCTTGCTGCTATGTATCTCAGCCGGGTTATAGCCTTGATAAACACCTGGGCACATTTTCATTTGTGAATGTGAGACTGAGTTTTCACTGAATCATTGGTCAGTTTGTGTCCAATGCGTTCCTGGAAAAGAGGAGAAATGTCCAACGTCTGTCTCAAAGAGTGAGCGGTTTTTTTTAACCAGAGGTCGACACCTCGCTGTACGGCTATCGGCGATTCGCTTGAACATCGGGAATGAAGGACATGAGCACACAGCTGCACTACGCTACCCCTAGTGCACATTAAAGGACGGTCAAAGTGTCGTGGCGGCGGGGAATTCATCACCACGCCATTAAAAACAGATTGTGTCGAATGGCAAAACGAGTTGGCTGCCGTACGGGGCCGAAGTGGGAGGAGCCGGTTGCCATGGACACACATTTTACAGGGTCGGGGACGGTAACGTTCTCCTGAATGAGCGGGCGATAGGTCCCAGGAGCCAATGAGAACAGGGTACCAGATGGCCACTGCTAATACTGATTGTCGCTGAGTCCAGAAAACTGTGCTGGCACAATCCGTCATCCTGAAACCGGGCTCCTCGGTAATAGGTGGCCCCTTTTTTAACTTTAAACAAAGCGTAGATATGCTAACTTAGCTCTTATTGCGGGGGTGCCTCAGGGGGGACATCCGGGAGCCGAATAAATGAAAAAAGCCGTTACCAGCAGCAGATCTGCGATTTGTCTTCTTGCGCTACTTCGGGTCCGAGCTACGGGGTTGTTTATCCAGTCCTTCTCTAAAAAAATAATAATAATAAGCGCTTCCTGGGTGTAATTTTCGTGTTGTTCGCCGCGTTTTTAAACACGCTGTTTGGAGCTGAGAAAGGGCACCGTCACAGATGACGCATTCCACCGACAAGAAGTGTCTGCATCTCACTCCCCATCTCACTCCCCGACAGCTCCCCATCTCACTCCCCAACTCACTCCCCGACAGCTCCCCATCTCACTCCCAATCTCACTCCCCATCTCACTCCCCGACAGCTCCCCATCTCACTCCCCATCTCACTCTCCATCTCGCTCCCCGACAGCTCCCCATCTCACTCCCCGACAGCTCCCCATCTCACTCCCATCTCACTCCCCGTCTCGCTCCCCATCTCACTCTCCATCTCACTCTCCCCGACAGCTCCCCATCTCACTCCCCATCTCACTCTCCATCTCGCTCCCCAACAGCCCCCCATCTCACTCCCCATCTCGCTTCCCGACAGCTCCCCATCTCACTCCCCATCTCACTCTCCATCTCGCTCCCCGACAGCTCCCCATCTCACTCCCCGACAGCTCCCCATCTCACTCCCATCTCACTCCCCGACAGCTCCCCATCTCACTCCCCATCTCACTCCCCGACAGCTCCCCATCTCACTCCCATCTCACTCCCCATCTCACTCCCCGGCATCTCCCGCACCTGACGAGCTGCCATTTCATTATCCGATCGCTCGCAGCATAAATTCGCGCCTCTCTTCATTTTCTTAAGGACAGATACATTGCAGCGGTTTTGCTGATGAGGGGAGTGTGGGGAGGGGTGGGGAGGGGTGGGGAGGGGTGGGGAGAGGGGGTGGGAGGGGGGAGGGGGAGGCGGCTTTCTAAGCCTGTAGATATGATGAGGCGCCGCGGCAGGATTTAGCGTTTGACATAATTTAGCCCAGCGGGAATCGGGCGCTGCGCTTTCATCGCTGGAAGAATACGCATCCGCTCTGCGGCGTGTCTGCATTATGCGTGCGCTGCATTCTGAGCGCAGGGCTGATTGTTTTGAATATTACTCAGCGAACGCATTAAAATTTTAAAAACGGGACCGAATACCAAAAGAGACTTAATTGATTTGATTTTTCAATGACGCTCCTCCAGTTTCAATCTGCTCTGACAAGACTCAGCAAAGGATGATGGGAAAACTGAACAAGATGAAACACCACTGAATGCCATTTGGCCCTGATGCTCACGATTAAATTATTTAAAATTCCACCCCAGAGACACATCACAGAATGAAGCCATTCCTTTTGCTCATGCCATTCCACATGGATTCTGGGATCAAAAGTACTTTGGGGGAAAGAAATGTAATTATGTTATTATTAATTATTTATGTAAACAGTACAGTACATTTACATTTACACTTTGCAATGCATTGTCAGATTCAGAGGCTGCTGCACAGCCGGTGGTGTTGATTCATAGTGCAGCTGTTCTGTGGGGGGCCAGGACTGGTACAGGTAGAGACTCCAGGACCAGTGCAGGTAGAGACTCCAGGACCGGTGCAGGTAGAGACTCCAGGACCGCTGCAGGTAGAGACTCCAGGACCGGTGCAGGTAGAGACTCCAGGACCAGTGCAGGTAGAGACTCCAGGACTGGTGCAGGTAGAGACTCCAGGACCGCTGCAGGTAGAGACTCCAGGACCGGTGCAGGTAGAGACTCCAGGACCGGTGCAGGTAGAGACTCCAGGACCGGTGCAGGTAGAGACTCCAGGACCGCTGCAGGTAGAGACTCCAGGACTGGTGCAGGTAGAGACTCCAGGACTGGTGCAGGTAGACTCCAGGTGCATTGGAGGAGTCATGTTAACTCCTCGGGACAGTGACAGTGCCTGTGTCACAACACAATGGAAGAAGTCAGACCTCTATCCATGAAACACAGCACTTGTCAAAGAGACCAAGGGCTATCACACCCGTGGCTGTGCATAAAATATCACCACTCTTATACCACTTCATTTGCATATGTTTGATGGATCCAACCAGATGCTTTCTTTGTGTTTTTGTCACAGAAGAAACCCCCAGTGCCTTTTCAAAGCCATCTCTGTTCTGTCATCCCTGCTCAGAACCAGGAAGGGAAATGTGTATTACTGTATGAATACGTAAATACGAAGATAAGTAAATACAAAGATGTGCCCCTTGGTTGTAATGGAACAAAAGCTACACTCGAGCAGAAATTAATTGCAGTGACCTGTTGCTGACAGGTAATGCAGCAGTGCACAGTTTCTGTGAATGGTTTGCTGTAAGGACACTGTGTCCTAGCTGATGACATCACACTTCTCTCAGGTGCTGCAGAAACTCTGGCTCTGTTGTCGGGCCAGAGGGGACAATAATGGCTTGATGTTTTTGACACCAGAGGGACTTGTCTCTCCCTTCCTCTGATGTGGCAGGTGTCATCCATGTCTATCAATCAAAAGACCTACTGTCAAAGCTGTGTGATGTCAGTCTACCGATACTACATAGAATCTCTCTGAAGGCCAATAGCAGGACCAATGAAAGCAACAGCCAACACCAGTCAACCTTAACTGCGTAGGCCTATGAGTAAGGCTACCACTGTCCATGGACTGAAGTTCATAGTAAGTTTGTTTTAAATTTAAACATACAGTTTTAGGCAACACAAATAGAGAGGTGGGGTAGTGTGAGAGAGCTGCAGGTAGAGAGACAGGTGCGGTAGAGGGAGAGAGGTGCAGTAGAGAGAGGTGTGGTACAGAGAGAGAACTACAGTGGGCCAGCTGGGACAGCTCAACGACCCGGATAACGAGCTGAGCAGCATATGCGGTGAGGAAAGGGTGGATTTGGCAAACGTAGCGGAGATATCGGCAGCTCTGCATATTCTCTGCGATGGACAGGCTGCTATCCTGAACTGCACAAAGGTTTTTAGCAGTCTGGGATGTGGACAGTATCTTGCCAGGGGTGATGGACAGATACTGGAGGTGGGAGGATGTAGCTGGTTGGTAGAGCCACCTTAGTTTTAACAAGACTGTCTCTGAGATGGTGGCTGTTCAAGACATCTGGCTTTTATTTCGTGAGGCAATATGTTTCTTTGTCAGCGGCAAAGAGAAGTAGCTGTGTGTCATCGGCATAACAGCGGTGGGAAAAGGCTATGTGCAGGTATCACTGAGCCGTGAGATTTAGTGATTTTGTGTATGGAAGGGGCCATAAAAATGATCCCTGTGGGAATCCCACGGTAATGCTGTGGGATTTTGAACTCGGGCCCTTCCAGATTATCCGATGAAGAGCGATCGGTTGCGTACGAGGATACCGATTTCAGCCAGCGCGTCGGCCGGCCGTATCGAACGCGGCGAAGAGATTAAGCAGCAGTCCAGACGGATGCCAGGGATACTGCATTTGCAGATTTGAGTGCTTCCACTGCGGCGAGGAGAGCCGGCTTTGTCGAGCGGTTCGCTTTGAAGGCGGGCTGATTGGTTCGCGGAGGTTATTCTGGGTCGGGCAATTTGTAAGATGAGTGGATTCAAGCTGTTCAAGGCTTTTAAAGAGGAAAGGGATGAGGGTTGAGTCATTGGGAGTTTTTGACTGCAGATGGGTCCTAGGTTGTTTTTTTGTTTTAGTTTTTTTAGTTTTTTTGAGGGGTGCTACCCAGGCCTGCTTGAGTTCACTGGGGAACGCAACTGGCATTCAGCGAGGAGCAGAGGTGGAAAAATCCAGGCTCAGAAAGTAAAAGTCCTGCCCAGTATTTTGTTCCATTCACCCGGATTTGCTAATTAGCACAGTTCTTCAGCCAGGAAGTTGCACTAATCAGCTGGCTGAGTTAATGGGCGATAGAAACACATGTCAGGATCTTTACTTTCTCACCCCTGAACTTTCCTACTCTGGCGCGGAGCTGACCGTGGCCGAGATGATTGGCAGAAGGGCAGAAGCGGAGGACTGTAGGCTTGGAGGCTGGGAAGATTGGCAGAAGGAGCAGTGGCTAGGTGGTCATGAGAATGTGTTGGCGTAGCGTTTAACGGATTGCAGTTATTTCTGTTTCAAGGTAGGATGCAAAATCATCGGCTGTATATGTGGAAGGGAAGGTGGGTTAAAGAGAAGGGAGAAAGCAGAAAATAGATTATGTGGGTTGTTTGTGCCGATTTTGATACTGGATTGACAGTTTGAAAACCTTGGCAGGTGAGACAGCTAAGGGATACAGAGGAGATGCTGATAATCATCCTGGTCGGTTTTTGGGCAGTTTTGTTTCCTTTTTTTCATTTGTGACATGTTCTGCTGTTTTGAGTCAGAAGTCACAATGGCTCACTTGTGTTAGTAACCAGATTTTATGTTAGAAACTCAATTTTGGGCTGTTTTGGGGTTTATTTATTTGATTTTGATAAAATGAAGACTCTCGCTGTCATACTGCGGGAATATTATTGCGGGATTCCAGCAATAAAATTTGTTTTGAGGCAACTGAATGTAGTTTGATGATTTTGACACGGCAGATTTTCCTTTGGAAGCTCGCTGATATTGTCAACGGCTGCCATGCTTTTGAGTAACAAGACCAGGTCAAAACCTAGTATATGGCTGGACTGGCCGACCAATGGTGTAACTTTGTCCCTCGGCCGGCCAATGGTGTAACTTCATCACTCCGCTGACCAATGGTGTGACTTCATCACTCAGTCACTCAGTCACAGACATTCGCGTTTGTAGGGCTGGCCCAGCTGTTGCGGTCCAGCCTTTTTTTAAAAGAGTAAAAAGATTCATATTGAAGGCTCAGACTCTCCAGTTTACAGCAACGTGTAAAACGAAAAATGTCTTTCTGGGTCAGAGCGACTCAGACTGATGGAGTGGGTCTCCTTGCCTTTCGGCAGGTTGAAGTTTGGGCCTGTCTGCACGCAGAACGCCAGAAAGCCACGGAGGGGAAGAGGGTGGCTTTGAAGGTCGGGGTGGCGGGGGGGCAAGAGTGAGTCAGAAAGGTGTCAGAAAGCATGGGACGCGTGGCGGTAACGGTGTTAGCGGGTCGCTGCGAGGAGGTATCCGCGGGAGGTGGAGTTTGACCTTGTCCGAGGTGGCGGCGGTTGGAGAGGGGCGGTGGAGGCGGGGGTTGCACAAGTTCCCACTGAAAGTCGCCATTGTTTTTGGGTTCCATTTTAGCCAGCCTTCAGGGGAAGGGAAGAGCAAAGCAGAGGAAGCCATGGCCAGAGAGGTGGTTTGTTGGTAGCTTTTACCACAATTCCTGGTGAATATGAGGTCAAGTTAGTATCCAACCTTGTGTTTCGAAGAGGGCTGGACTGGAGTGAAGCTCAACAAGTCAAGTAATGGAAGTTTCTAAAGCAGCCTTCTCTGGTCCTGCACCAGCAGTCCCAATGTAAGCTGTAGACTCTTTGGCATTCATGCAGTACAGGCACAAATCTATTGGCGAACATACTCTGACCGCAGTAAATCGCATTATGGACTTTCGTAGATAGTCTCCCTTGTCTAAGGAATGGTAATTTCCTCTTAGCATAGGCTGTCAGCATTAATTTTTATCTTTACCCCTCAAATTAATTAGCATTTCATTGACTTAGCGAAAGGCACTGAATCACTGACTGTAAACCTTTATTTATTTTTGGAGCTGTTAATGCACAGCCCTGTACGCCGTGATTCATCTAGAAATGTGTCACTAGCCTAGATTTCTGTATTTTTTTGTTTAGCCTACGGTCGATAGCCGCGGTGTCCCGCGCTGAACCCTGCCGCTGTTTTCGGGTTCCCGCAGCCCCTGTCCTGCGCGCCCTTCTGTTTAGGATTTGATCTCAGCGGTTTTTAATTACTTGCCGTGGGGGCGCGTCGTTTGAGTGCCGGGCACGCCGCCGTCAGCGAGCCGGGGCGCGACGAGGTGAAAGAACACTCCCGGGGCGAGCTCCGCCCCCCTCGGGCGGCCGGCAGTTGCGCCCCTCGCGTCGCCGTGGCGATCTGGCTCCCGTTTCCTTGGCGCCCGGCCCGGCGGGCAGGAGAGCGAGCGGAGGCCCATTGGCCCGAGACCCGCCCCCCTCGCCCCCCTCCCGGACGGACCAAGAGCAGCTGTCCCACGCGCGGGGGGAACCGGGGGAGTGTGAAATTGGCTACGCCGGCTGTCCCCCCTCCCCCCCCACCACGCGCCCCACCGCACCGGCACTGTGACGACACGCTCATGGCTCCCGCCTGCGAAATTTCAGCACAGACCGGGAGGAAGTGAGACCCGCCGGGGTCGCATTTAGCAATTATGGTCTGTTGATTTTACGAGAAATACAGGCTGTATTGGTTGGTGTGTAGTGTGTGTGTCCGCGTGTGTGCACTTGTGCGTGTGCTTGTCCTCGTGTGTGCATGTGTGTGTGTGCATGTGTATGTGTGTGTGCGTGTGTGTGTGTGTGTGTGTGTGTGTGTGTGTGTGTGTGCGTGTGCACACGTGTGTGTGTGTATGTGGCATAAAACCCTGCAGATCTCTTTCTGATCCTATCACTCCTCTGTGGTAACCTCCTATGGTACCGCCATCATATCACTCTGTAATACCGCTGCGGTGGCTGGGAGGAAAGTTTCCATGGAGATGGAGACTGCAAGACAATGAAATTGGCTCCCTTGAAACGTGTATTTATTAGAAGTCTCATGCGAGTTGTTTTCCAGTAGAGATGCTTCAGTCTGTTTATATTATACTCTTACTAGCCTGTTCGAGTTTTATTCAACTCGGTTGTTTATTTACTTGTTTTTTTTGGTAGCCAAAAGCTACCAACCTTAGTCTGGTAAAAATTAAATGGCTTTCAAACCGAATCTTTTCAATGTTGGAAGACCCCACAGAGGAAATTAGTCAAATGACCTGGGTAGATTCTCCACTAACGCTGGTGGGCAAAAGATTAGACACGCACCGATCCATCAAACCAAATCCAGGCTTTATTCAGACTGGGCTTCGAGAGAAAATTCGGGGGTCGCCCAGTTCCCAAGGTCAGTTCCTTTGACGTTGTTCGAAACTTTTGTTCCACCTTTACCTGCTTGTTATCTGACTGGCTAGCTGCTTACTAACTAACTGAACATCTGTTAAATGCACTTTGCGCTCTGTGAAGGGATCCAGTCGGTGTATACCTGCCGCACACAGGTAAATGAGTGCTTAATTTAGTGTCGTGAGCGGAAAGAAACTCAGAAAGACAAATATTTGGGGATAACGGAGTGGCTGAGAGACGCACGCGGGAGGAGTGGGGTATTTTTAACCGCTGAATAATAGTAGCGTCAGGGATTCGGTCCTGCGGGCTCGTTAGACGAGGAAGAGGCATCGCTCCGAGACGAGGACGAGGACGAGGACGAGGACGAGGACGGAGACGAAGCTGAGATCACAGGCTCTTTTACAGAAACCGCTCTGCAATTAGGAGGAGAAGTGGGACAGGTTTTGGAGAAGTTCTCCTCACCCCTGGCCCGGAGCGTGTGGTGCGGGGGTGACTGCTGCTTAGCAACGGGGCCTCACCGAAGCGAAATTTGCTTGAAATATTAAATTGAATCCAAAGTCCAGACCGTGATTAAGTGTATGGTTAAGTGTACCCATTGCATCCAATCACTCGTTTTTGTCCTTTTTTCTTGTTATAAATGTAGCACCCAACATGAGAGTGAACATGTTCGACTCTCACCCTGACTGCAATTTCCAATCATCTGCAACTGCAGCCACGGTCATGCACCAACCCCCACTGCCATTTCGGGAGAGTGCAGACATCCGTGGTTCTCCTCCGAAACATATGGTGTCGCCAGCTGCTTCTTTTCACACCGCCGACCACAGCCAAGCTTGCATAAAGTGGAGCTGGAGGAAGACCGTTCATATATGTCCACGGGCGCCCGATCGACCAGCAGGGGGGGTTGGTGGTGTGCGATGAAATGTGGACCCCTAATCGCCCGTTCCCTGGGCGACGCAATCGCCAAACTGCGCGACTTGTGGGCGGAGCTACAGCACCAGCCCCAGTTGGCCCCGGCGCGGTCTGGATCCGATCCGAGACCGTGCGGCTCGCCGTGGTGCAAGGATCGAGTGAGCCCCACCCGGCAGCGTCCAGTCGTTTCTTCATGGCTAATTTTTAAATGTTACAGCCATTCAAACATTTTCCCTGGATTCGCTAGTTTTTTCTCCTCAGAAAACAACCTTAACATGCTTGTGAATGGATGTCGTCATTTCAGCAGCTGGTCTTGGGGCACGGAATAACCTGACAGTCTGGGTGTCCTGTCAGCTATACAGGCTGAATTCCACCGAATCATTCCGTTGATCGTTGCACAAGCATGTTCTCTTGGGAAAAGCTGCTCCCACTCTTGGCTCGAGAACAATAGCTCATCCACTCGACTGATATGTACCAAAGGTCAACTTGTCACAGCACTCTGTTGCTCTTGTACCTGCCCAGGCCTTTCAAACGAGTCATAGAAAGGCTTGTTTTAAGGCTCATTTAAATAAATATTTGGGAACAATTGCTCTCTTCTCAATGGATTTGGCAGTTAGTATGTAATGCATTAGGTCTTACTAGTAATGGGAGTGCAGCATTCATCTGCTTGCTAAGACTTCATCCATCAACGTAACATGTATTGCTGTACCTTAAACCTTGTTTTTTATATAGAGGTGGAAAAATTTATTAAGAATCTTTTTGGTGAACACCTGTCTCTGTCTTCACAATGTGATTTCAGGAAACAGAACAAAGTAATGGTGTGTGTAGCTTGGGGTACCTTTACAGAGAAAATTACAGAGAAGTATTAAAGGAGAAGAATGATGGTGATAATGGTGGTCACCGTCCCTCGTGTGACTTTCAGTCTCTCTGTCTTTGGTTCATTTCTGCTCCCTTTTCTGCTCATAGAGACGGGCACTTTCAAGTCAGCCCCGGGGTCCTTATTTTTCACTGTTCAGCCAATCAGACTCCATGTACGGACCCCCTACTGGGCTCCACCAGTGAAAAGTCCATTAATTAGAGCACAAGTAGACCCAGGGCATGAGAGAGACACAGAACTAATGGCTTTCTACATCAAATAAATTAGCTGCCATAATTTGTAGCTACGGATGGGTAGAGTCAGATCTGCCCATCAGGCCTATAGGTGCCTGTTAAACTGCCTGCCCAGAGCTAAATGTTTTAGATCAAGTTTGGCGAAATAATGTGAATAGGTATAGAAATGTATGTGAGCACAATTGCCCAAAGCTCTCTTGTCATGTCAAAGAGACGTTTAGATTTACATGTTAAACCATTCATCTTTACCCGAGTGAAAGATAACTTACAAAAGAACCAGATGTTGAATTAAGGATGCTGTGTGTTCACAATGCTGTCTTGCTGTCCTCTTTACACTATCCCGATTAGAAAGAACGTATTGCCTCCTGATTGGTCCATAATTATACACAGGAGATTTAGAGACCACACAAAAGATGTGATACCTGATAGATGCCTGCAAATATAGGAGTTTAATAAGATAATATTTAGAAATGGCCAGAATCAAAGGTAGACTTGCAAGGTCTGCAAGCGATTGTTCGCATTCAGTGCGCGTCCTCACAGTACAGTTGCCTTTCAGGTTATAAAAACAGGGCTGCACTGCTGTAAATCTTATGGTAATCACCTGTCTGTTCTTCGGCACGACTGGCTCCTCGTCTTCGGTCCTTAATCTTTAGGTGTCTGCCGAGGTGAGGTGCCTTTGAGACGACGCTGAGATAATGTTGGGACAACGTCGTGGGGGGGGGGGGGGTTAGGCAGACTTCTGCCATTGGCCTGGACCAAGGCACTGGCCTCAGGACTGCAGTTGGTCCCCAGGTGCTGCACTGTAGCTGCCAACTGCATCTTATTAACCAGGATGGGTGAAATGCAGAGGATAAATTACCCCACAGGGCCAATAACGTAACTCTTATATGAACTCTTGTGTAGCTAAATTAACATTGAACATGTTGCTGTGTGGTATGTGCTAATTTAGAGGAGCAGGCGGTACAGGCAGTTGTTGGGGCAGACCTTGTTTTGTCGCCTCACTGCCTTTGGGACCTTTGTCAGGCCACGCCCACAATATCCCATCAGCCCTTGGTACAACAGAGCAGGTTAGTGGGGAATGGGACCTGAGGGACATGGGAATGAAGAGTTTGAGAGTTTGGCCTCCTGCTCGGTGTTTTGAAACGATTGAATATAAGTGTGTGGTCTTAGTGTGTGTTCCTATAGTCTGACTCAAAACTAAAGGAAATATGAAGCCTTGGCTATTGATTTTTCTCTGTGTACCTGGAACAAGACGTTGACTCGACGTATCCAAAATTGTTGGCAAGGTCTTGCTCATCGACGTCCACTGTCACCGGCACTAAACAGGCATTTTATTCTTCACCCCTGACTCTCTCCCCTGGGGTAAGAGAATTTGAGGGGTTATTATTGATGCCCCCGAGCCCCAGATGTAAATGTGCTAAAGCAATCGGTTTCCAGCGAGCGCTCTCGACTGACGCCGTGACACGCTGCTGTCAGCATGTTCTGGCGGAACTCCATTCTTAGGCAGCCTTCCAGCATCAGGTAATTCAGTAACACCAGACAATGTCATAACTTGTAATAATGTAATGACTTTTACATTTATTATGTAATAAAGCAGGATAAAATGTAATAAAATCGGATAATGCAATTAACCTGTTGAGCAGATAATACGGTAACATTTTCTGGATAATGTAATAACGTTTTCCAGAATAATTTAATAACGTATTATATTATCCAGAGGTTATTACGTTAGCGGATGGGTAACAACCTTTTTGATAAATAATGTCGTAATGTCAATTAATTGTGTAATAAGTAAGCAAAATCACTGTCTTTATGTTTTGTTTTATTCATTTTAAGCGTCACATAAACACACAACCCAAGGATTCCCCAATATCCCATAAACACAGATAAACTGCATTGGATTGTTGCAGATGATTGCCTTCGGTTGTATTTTTTATTACCGACCACTAGGTGGCCATAAACAGATGGGGTATCCACACATTTGACCTTGACCTGATCTGTAATTTTTTTTCCTTCAGTTTTTTTTTAAATGTTGAAACATAGGACATTAAATTGGGTAAATTAAATCTGATATTTTTGGGTTATCTAAGAAGAAGCAGTATAACTAGGGCAGTACAGATGGGGTATCGGCACATTTGACCTTGACCTGATCCTGCAATTTTTTCCTTCCATTTAAAAAAAAAAAAAAAAGTTGAAACATTGGGTAAATCAAATCAGATGTTGTGGATTATCTAAGATGAAGCAGTATGACTTGTTTTGCCCAGTATGGATTGATCTGCAACCATGATTCTGGAGAACCTCTGATTGCAAACTTTAGTGGTCAACCCCTCGCGTTTTGTTTGCCAAAGAAAGGACAGTCCAAACGAACAGCTGGCCAGTCACAGCTGCTCTTTGCTGATGCTGGGGTGGCGGTGTGGCGTAACATTTTGGGCCTGGGCTTGTGACTCGGCGAGCATAGGTGTGATTCCCAGGTGAGGTACTGCCGTTGTACCCTTCAGCAAGGTGCTTAACCTGACGTACTTCAGTAAATATCCAGCCGTACAAGTGGACTTTATGTAAAGACTTTAATCTGTTCAAATTCCTCCAGACAACAGTGTCTGCTAAGCGTCTTAAATATAAATGCAAATTATGTCTTTCCATGTCGACATTGCCTTAGATGCTTCTCCACCTGAAGAGCCCAATTTGTTTTGGATTCAAATACTTTTCTGTGCTCTATTGATCTTGCCTGGTGTAATTGAGCCGGCCAATATGACCAGAAGGCGGGGTTTGCACTTTTTGAGAGTATTTCATTGGTTCCAATACACCAGACAAGATCAGTAAAGCATATATTTGAAGTCAAGCGAAGTATTTGAATTCAAAACAAAAACGTATTTGACTCAGGTATGTCCTCTAGCCTTGTTAGCCATAATTATAGACCGCCATGTCTTCCCAGCATTTTAGTACACAACCCTGAGCATGCTGGGACGTTAATTGCTTAAGTATCCGCCGCAGTGTGGAAACACCAGCATTCAATATACTTTGTGTCCCTCATTTACCCAAATATGTCCACCGTTTTAGACAGTACCTATATATGTATAAAATTACTGATGATTGAGAGTTGAAACTAACTGGCTTTAACCACTGAATATTTAGACAATGCGATAAATTATAATACTGAAAATGCTATTTCATTATCTGTTCAACAAGTTCATTACAGCATCCGGCAAGTTATGGCATTATTGGTTTTTATTACATTGTAAATGCAACAGTTATTAAATTATGACAAGTTAATACGTTATATGGTGTTATTAAATGATCCATTGTTGCACAGAAGACTCCATTTTACTTATTGTTTCTTCAAAAGATCTTTTAATTTAAAAAAATGCGCTGCAGCATTTTTCTGTTTGATCGATTATTACCCTAATATGACTTGTTACGCGAGTAATTTAGTCTAAGGGAATCCTGCATGTGTTAAATGTGGGCATTGTAGTGAGGAGAAGAACTGCTTTCATGCTACAAACTGCACTGTATGCACAAGTCACAAAAGTTACAGATGTCTCCAGACTCCCCCCCCCCCCCCCCCAGTCTGTACCAGCAGGGCCAGGGTTCAACCCAGACCATGCGGTTGGTCACAGAAGCAAACACCAGCCCCTTAACTGCGTATGCCAGCTGGGAACCTCGCGCACACCTGTCTGGATGATTTGCGACTCTCGATTTCTAACTAAACTCTCGCGAACTTTTGCCAGATGTCCCCGGTGTCAGAGTCTTCATCACGACCACCATCTGTCGCTGTCTGCGTCGCCGTCTTACGGAAAATAATCCGCTAAATGGTTGAATGTGAGCCAGTCCGCTTTTCATAATTCTCTAAGTGCTCACCTGAGCTGTGTTCCCCGTCACAGCACAGAAGAAAAAAGGGACACATCTTTCCTGCTTTCAGTTCTGTCGGATTGCTTAGATTCTGACCCTGTTGACATCAAAGTATTTGATAGTCCTTATTAAACAATGATACATTATGTAATATGGCATTGAGAAACAGTATATGTTTTAAGTTTAGAATTTTGCCCATTCCCGCAGCAATAATATCAATAGTGTAATATTTAAAGGATTCTGGCAAAAACAGATGAGGGCCTTCTGGCTCCTTGAATAAGGAATCCCAAGATTTACCCATTTTGCTTTTTCCCCTGTCACCAAGATGAAGCCCTGGACTCGATCAATATTAGCGTTTAGCTGCAGGCAGTGCAAGTTACAGTGAAGCAAGTTAATGGGGAAATGTTGGTTGAGTCCGGCCCATAATGTAGTCAATGTCAGTTGGCTGTCTGATGCTCATTTGCATATCCGTAACCGTTTGGAGTTACCGCAATACCACCAAAATGCATCCGATGGCAAGATTTTCTTTTTCCAATTGTACGAGTCCCAGTCTCCATGCCACTGTGGCTATGGCCGAAGGTGGTCATAAGTATATTTATCCAGAGGGTGCGTTCGTGGCGAAGTCAAAACATTGTCTTCTTTCGTGGCAGAGATGTTCATTTGCTCCTGCTAACGTGAATGCCATGGCTATAGAGATGCCAGGTGGACTAGCAGCAGAATCCATCTCAGGAAGCGAAGCTTTCAAGTCGTTTCTCAAAAAAAAAAAAAAAAAACATACTGTGCTCTTCAGAGACTTTCAGTGTTTCGTAGGCTTTTGCACGGGTTCGAAAGGCAACGGAGTGGGCATTTGTCGACAGACCTCATCACCGCATGCAGCATTCCGGAAACCTGCGGTGAAAATACTCTTCCCATCAGGCTGCTGGGAGGTGCTTGGCTTTGGCGTGCAGTCTGGGACATTCTGTCTTAATGATGAGGGATTGTTCCCCCCCCCCCCCCCCATTCCCCCAACCGAGACTAGCTTCGTTCATAAATACTGATTAAATTGTGAGAGCTGTCCATTTATGTTTGCAAATTTGCAGAGTAATCATGGATTTCTGAGGCGAGCATGAAGCTTTTATTTTTCAAAAAATAAGTAACATACTGTATATGAAAGTCCGTTTTTATGGAAATATGGACGGACTCACTGAAAGACTTCCTAAATTGCTGCGTTAGAAATGTTAAAAATAATTGCTTTCCTTTGTTCAGCATTTTTGTATTTTTTTTCCAGAATTTCTTTGTGGCATTTAGTTTCTTAATTCCTCATAATTCCTATTCATTATCATCTTATTCATATTCTGTAAGTATAGCTATTAATGGTAGAAGCCACTCAGGTATTATCACTTAGTTGTTCATTAAATCTGACTTGAGTCCACTTCATCTTTGGGCATTAAGTGACATTGTTGCAAGTGTTCCTTTTTTACACTTTTATCATTTAATTACTGACACTAGGTTATTGAATTTTATTTTAATACACTGCTGTGAAATTGTATATTTTTTGAAGAAAAAAAAACATTTTACAATATATTGCGTTGTATTCCATCTCCATAAGAATATCTCCTTAAAACGTTTTGGCCGGTTTGACCCACACACAGCTGAGAAAATACTCTCCTCAGTAGCTATTTTATTGTTTTTTTTCCCCACAGTATTATAATTTCTCTTATGTTTGCTCTTAATATTTTATCTTCAGTTAAGCTCTTCAAAAACAAATCGGCTGTACACTTAATACAGTGTTCTACACGGGTGTTTATTCACGTGTTATAGCCATAATTTCATAAAAGCAAATTTAATTAATCATTAAATTGATTAATATTTCACATTTTACATTGATGTATCAGGGATACGTAATTTTAAAGGCCCAGATTACCGGGCCTAAAGCGACTTGTTATTGTGTTTCAATGCAAAAAGCTAAAATATTTCATGAAGTTGCGTGACTTTCAACAATCTGCGTTTGCTATGAATAACCTTGAGTTTGAACTCAAAGTTAAGGACAAATCTGGAATCGAATGCGACGGCATGTTAAATATACTTTATGCACATATCCAGGCCGTGATCATCAGAAGTGAGAAATCACTGTGCTGTCGGGCTTTATAAAAAGGAGGACAATGAGACGATGGAAGAAAAAAAAGTTTAAAGAAGGGACCGCAACATAACCTTTCAGGCACTCTCTCTACGCTTAAAAATAAAATGGTGGCCTAAATGTGTCACAGTTGGGGGAAAAATTGCAAAATGGAGAAAAAGGATGTATGCCACACGCCCAGGAAAATTCAAAAGCTTTCTAAATGCAAAATGGAGAGGAGAAAAAAAACTGGAACAGGTTTCTGGAAAGAAACGGAGATCATGCCGTTTTTTTATGGAGAGCTCTCCGTGCTTGAATTGAGTGAATTGAGAGCTCGCATTTCCGTTTAAGTGCTCGGGGATGCGGTATTCTCCTGGTTCGTAATTGGCTTCCGCTTTTTTGTTTTTGTTTCCTGTCCGTTGGGTGGCTGAAAGGTGCTGACTTCTCGGCGTTTTCTCGAGCAGCATGAATTATAGATGATCGCTGAGGGATCGCGGTCACCGGGTTCAATCAGATTCAGCCCCTTAATTTTCAGTCGGGATGAAATATAAGCGACGCCGTTTATCTTTACCAGCGCAGCCTGGTGAGTTCAGCAGTTACCTCACGTAAACTGCGTTTGTGAATAATGATTTCATTAGTCCGTAAGTAAGGACAAATGTTGATTGTCAATTGCCGGACAATAATTCAGTGTTCTGGTGAGTTATGGGATAAATCGATTGGTTTATGAAATGGCTCAGGGTACAGTTGTACGCAAATATATTTTGGATGCCTTATTTTGTCATCACGTGGCCACTGCAGCCTCAAGGGGCGGAGCCCAGCGTAGTCGCCTGCTGCTGTAGCCCCATCCGCTTCGAGGTTTGACGCGTTGTGCATTCAGAGATGTCCCTTTTGCCACACCACTGTTGTAAACAGCACTTAACATTTGTGGCCTTTCTGCTAGCTTGAATAATATGAGATAACATAACGCGATGATGAGAAAAGGCCATTCAGCCCAACGATGCTTCACCATTTTCCAAGCTAAATTGTACCTGGTGCTCTGAATGAGCCTGCTCATTCTCCTATGACCTCTATCATTAGCAAGGTGCTGTTGCTCACAGAACTGCCGCTCTCTGGATGTTCTTTGTTTATTGCACCATTCTCTGTAAAATATAGAGACTGACATGTGTACAAATCTCAAGGGGGCAGCACATGTTCTGTGATGCTGAATCCACCACATTTGGCACCAACAAATCACACCAAGCTCAAAGTCGCTTAGTTCACGCGTCTTGCTCATTGTAATGTTTCGTCTAACAACTAAAATTTCAAGTTCAGTCCTTATCGTCCCCGTTGGGAAAACTCTTATTGCCGCATTATCACAAAAGCCACAGAAACACGACAAAATAGAAACACTAAAACAAGCCTACAAACAATAAATAATATTTAAAATGTGCAAATACTGCGGATGTGCAAACAGTATGTGTATGAGGTATATACTGTATGAGGAGATCTATCTATGTTTATTGCCTGGGGAACAACAGAGTTCTTGAGGCTAATGCGCTGAGCCCATAGCTGCCTGAATCAGTGCCCAGTGGGCAAAGTCTCAGTTTCGACAACCAGAGGGTGATCATCAGAACTGTCTAGAAAGGACCTTGCTTTGCACAAGACTTGATGTATGTACATGTGAGTTAGAGTGGTCTTTGGCTCACCAGTGATCTTGCTGGCGACCGCTTCACCATGGCTGCATGTTTTGCATATTACTTAGTTGCAGCCATGTGATTCGCCTTTTGGGGGAGCTGGCTGTGTTTGTGTTCACGGGCAGGCGGCGGCGTACCTAATAAAGTGGCCGCTGAGTGTAATTGGCGGTGCCTGTTCTTTATTAAGCGGTAGCTGAGCCTGGAGCGCTGACACGCAGGCCAGAGCCCATCTGAGAGCCATCTCCACCAGCAGTCTGTCTGTCTGTCTGTCTGTCTCTCTGTGTCTGCATTTCATCTACCTACCTACCCACCCACCCCCCAGCATAGACACAAACACGCACAGACACACGCAGGCACACGCACGCACGCGCACCCACACACACACGCACACACACACACACATACACACAAACACGCGCACAGACACAGACACGCAGGCACGCACGCGCACCCACGCGCACCCACACACACACACGCACACACACACACACAAACATGCACGCACGCACACAAACATGCACGCACGCACGCGCACAGACACACGCAGGCACGCACGCGCACCCCCCCCCACACACACACACACACACACACACATAGGCAGGGAGGCCATTAATATGTTGCTACCTTTCCAGCCCCCATCTCTGCAGTAATTGGAAATCTGTCACTGGCCTGTTGTTTGGAGTGTGTGTGTGTGTGTGTGTGTGAGAGAGAGAGTGTGAGAGTACGTGCATGCATGCGTGTGTGTGAGTGTGTATCAGAGAGCGAGGAAGTTAGTGTGTGATACTGAGATTTAATGAATCTACAAAATCGGAGAACGACTCACAGAGAGGTCATAACAAATACTAGCGACACAAATGTTATACACACACCATTCACAGACACACACCCCATCAGAAACCCTGCTACACACACACACACACACACACACATATACACAGCCCTTTACAGCGAGCAATTTTGCAACATTCATTCACCACTGATCGTGCAGAATACAGAGACAGAGAGAGAGCGAGTGAGAGAGAGAGACAGAGACACAAAGAGAGGGAGGGAGACGGGGGAGGGAGAGAGACAGACACGGAGAAAGGAAGAGAGAGAGAGAGAGAGAGAGAAAGACAGAGAGGGGGGAAGAGAGTGGGGGGAAGAGAGGGAGAGAGAGAGAGAGAGAGGGGGAAGAGAGCGAGAGAGAGGGGGGAAGAGAGAGAGCGAGTGAGACAGAGAGAGAAAAGGGGGAGGGAGAGACGGAGAGAGAGTGAGGGAGAGAGAGAGCAGCAGTGTGTGATGAGAGCGGAGATGATCCTGGGTGCAGCGGCAGCAGCAGTAGCGTCTGAGAGCCCAGCGGAGCAGCCACTGCAGAGCAGTTAGAATTCCGGGCCTGTCTCTCTCTCCGGCGGCGTTAGCGGGCGGGGGGCGGGGGTGGGGGCGCAGAGCGAGCGAGCGAGCGAGTGAGCGAGCGTACGGGGCGGGGAGGGGGGCGGAGGCAGAGGGGGGGTGGAGCCGAACAACGGGCAATTAAGCGAGCTTTTGGGGGGCGGGGGGGGGGAGGGGGGGGCCAGCGGTTTGAGCCGCGCGCTCCCCGAAGACCGGTTTGCGGGAGCCTGGGGAGCGGGCGCTAATCAGCCGGGCGCCGGAGCGACGCCGCTCGCGGTACGATGCGCAGAGAGGGGCGGGCGGGCGAGCCGGGGAGGGGAGCGCAGCAGGAGCAGCAGCAGCCGCCGCGCCGCACCGCCAGCGTTTGGGAGGGCTGCGCCGGAGCAGGAGCAGGAGCAGCAGCAGCAGGAGCAGCAGCAGGAGGAGCAGCAGCAGCAGGATCTCCCCCCGACGGCGTCTCCTCGGACATGCGCGACTCCCAGGCCCCGTGCGGCGCCTCCGGCTCACACCGCCGCTAGGGCAGGGGGGGGCCGGGGGGGAGGGGGTGGGTGGGGAGGGGAGGGAAACGGGGAGGCGAAGGGGGCCGGCTTTCCCCCCCGCGAGAGCCGCGGCCTCCCCCGGTCCGGAGGAGCCGAGCGAGCCGGAGAGAGAGAGAGAGAGAGAGAGAGAGAGAGAGAAGGAGGGAGGAGGAGGAGGAGGAGGAGGAGGAGAAGAGAGAGAGAAGGGGGGAGAGACTGAGCCACCATGCAGGTGACGACCGAGTTCAGCTGCCAGCTGCCGGGGATCACCACGGTAACCTATGTTTTCGTTTACAGTCCCAGCACGGTCCAGCGGGACCCCAGCCCCCCTCCCCAGCCGCTGCCGGCCCTGCCCGGGCCCCGGGGCCCCAAGAGGAAGCTGTACAGCGCCGTCCCCGGGCGCACCTTCATCGTGGTCAAGCCCCACACGCCGCAGGGGGAGGGCGAGATCCAGCTCAACCGCGGGGAGAGGGTGAAGGGTGAGTCTCCCGCCTCTCTCTCTCTCTCTTTCTCCCTCTCTCTCTCTCTGCCTCTCTCTCCCGCCGCCGCCGCCGCCGCCGCGCGGATGAACGCTACATTCAGGAAGCTGGCGGGATGTCGGGCAGTTGGGGCGGGGTTGGGTCAGGTCAGGTCAGGTCGGGGGGTGGGGGGTGGGGGGTCAGGTTGGGTCAGGGGGTGAGATGCTGAGTTGAGTCTGACCCTGCTGCCGTCGTCAGAATGTTTGTTAGCGGTAGGGGTCGCGGTCGCGGTAGAATTATTTCTGTTTGCGCTGCTCTGTGGTTCTGCTCTGCTCCCCTGTCTCTGTCATCGACGTGGGTCTCCGCTCTAAACTCCGTCTGCTCCGCGTGGAGGTGATCCTGTGTGTGTGTGTGTGTGTGTGTGTGTGTGCGCGTGTGCGGTATGCAGCCGGGTAGCACAGGGCGACACTTCCCTGCGTGTGACGGGTCCTGTGGGTTTGGATTTTCTGCAGACGTGTGGCTCTTCCCAGAGGATCAGGAAACATCTCCAGCAGCGCTGTCTGCTGTTTTTGGGGAGCTTTATGCATTCTATTGTATGGGGTATTTCGGGGTTTTTTTCTGTCCCCCCCATCTTTTGTCCCCGGGGGGTACGTTCTGCGTGTGTTTAAAGGGGTTTAATAAGCTCAGATGGGACGGGAGCTGCTCGTTTGGGAACGGCCACCGCACAGATTGGATAAATGCAAGTTGTGGGAAATGGGATTGGCTTTGCTGTCTCCTGAGAATACAGGACCGCATGCGTATCCAAAAGCACCCAGATAACTGCCTCAGCCCCAGCCCCCAGCCCCCAGCCCCCAGCCCCCATCCCCATCCCCAGCAGCAGCAGCAGCAGCCCCATCCCCAGCAGCAGCAGCAGCAGCCTTCCAGACCTCCATTAGTTGCTTCCATTCATTTTTATGTTCTGTTCTCAGTGTTTTCCACTCAGCTTCTCATCCCCGGCTGAGTCTGCTGGCTCCAGCTCCAGCTCCTTTGGCTCGCCCTGTTTCGTGTTGACAGTCACAAACCCTGTTCATGTTTGTCTGTTCTTATCTCCATCCATGCCTCATTCAAGACGGTCTCTGTAATGGTCTAGGAGGTAAACACGCCATTATTTATCTTTCCTCTCTCCCCCTCCCCCCTTCCCCCTCCTCCTGATTCGGTTTAGAAATGGTCCACCTGATCACGTTTGTGTTTGTGTGTGTGTGTGTGTGTGTGTGTGTGTGTGTGTGTGAGACCTCGCGTGTTCCTGCATGGTGGACTATGCATACTGCGTCTATGCATACTTGTTGTGTGCACAGTAGTGCGTGTCTCTAACCCTCTCTGTGCAGCAGCCTGTTCCCACTGCATGTCTGCAGTGTTAAAGGTGTGAGAACAGAGTGAGCTTCCACATGCACACACACCCCTGACCGCTGAACTGCGTGTGAACATTACCCAGAATCCTCCTCTGTTGCGGGGGGCCATCCAGCGCTGCTTTTCTGAGGTCATTTAAAGACGGAAAAGACACCGTGTTCTGTCTGTTACTCTGGGTTCTGTCTGTTACTCTGTGTTCTGTCTGAGTGCAGTTCTGAGAAACTGCCGCACCCTCATGGAATGGGCGCTTCTTAGGGTGATCACCCCCCACCGCGCACACACACACATACACACACACGCTCACGAGCATACACACACACGCACGCACGCACGCACGCACGCAGGCACACACACACCTGTGTGGATTGTGGATTGCTTATGAACATGCAGGTGCTTCTGTGTTAGTGAGTGGTTTTTCATTTGTGTGGCTGAGCACTGTGTTATTACCATGCTGAAAAATGAACTGTTTTGTAATCCCAATATGAACTGACTTTAAATAATGTAGTTGTTAACGTGAATTAACTATGCACAAATACATTAACAAAGCTGTAGAGATTCACTTTTCGGTTGTTAGTAGTTAATTCCAATTCATGTGACCTTATTGTAAAGTCCTACCAAAATTATTCTGATGGTTTATTTGATGTTAAACACAATATATTCCTTAAAAGCTTTTCAGCAGCTGAACATTTTGTCAAATCCCTAAGCCGCCAAGGACGGCTGTCTTGAAATCAGTCAAAATCAGCCCCTTTTATTTTACCAGAAGAGATTTGTTGTAGCTGCTTATTATGCAGCTCCGGTAACGTGGACGGCTCTACCTGTATTTTAGTTCTGGATTACTGTACTCTCGGGTTGTCCACATGACAAAAGAAAGCACAAAGAAACTGCTTTCCTTTGATGTGTACATAGGACTGCAGCTATAACAGGTCTGGAAATGGCTGTTGCGTTCTGTAAAGAGAACCACGGACTGGGGGAGATGGGCGGAATTAGTGTTAAGGAGGACTGTGTTTGAGAGCCTGACTGGATTATTGCATTATGCTGTTACTGTATTACCGTCCGTGTCTGCTCAGAGGAGACAAACCACTGTCATCGCGTCTCTTTGAGTACATAATGCATTTCACGTCTTATTTTCATTAGCGCACATTAGCATGACTGAAGTACCCCCGGACTGCATTGAAGTGGTTGATCCACTGATCCTTGTGATCAAAGCCGCCTGTCGGGGTTGTTCGGTCCGTGTGGCGATGTGGAGGTTCTTTTCCGAGGACAGGAAAGCAGTTTATCAGTTTGTGTATTTGTGTTCTGTGCGGTGTGAAAAAAAATATAATAATAATAATATGTTCTGCCAAATTGAGTGCTAATGAAATCGGTTACTTAAGAACTTTTAATTGGGAGAATTTTTTTTTTTTTTTACAGTGTAGGGATGTAGAGGAACTATGCTTATTGCATATGCATGTTTAGTGATGGAAATGCAAATAGGCTAATTGGCAGCAGACATTCATGCTAATAAGTTTATCAAACTTTATCAAGCTTCACATTGGATATTTTCCAGGTAACAGAAAAAGCCAGAAGACCCAAATTGAACCAGTTTTTTTGTTTGTTTTTTTTTTTAAGTGGAAAATTACTCCTGATTATTCTGAACTCCTGGAAAATGGAGGTAGGCGGAGAAGAATATCTCGGTGAACATGAACATATGAAGTAAAATGGGTCTGTACTGTTAAGGGTGGTTGAAGGACTCTGTTTTTTTTTTTGTTTGTTTTGCTGAGGGGAGCAGACGCTGAAGGTTCTTGCCCCCTCAGCTCTGGCTTCTCTGTTTGCTCTCCCGGACTGACGGGTCTTCCAGACGTTTTGTCTTCTCCGAGTTTTCCATTCACGCCTCATTCAGCCCCCCGAGCCCTCAGAGACTGGGGCTAAACGAGGCTGTTTTCCCGCCCTTTCCACACAGGAGCCAAACCAGGAGAAATGGCTTACAGTGGTAGATGCGTGGGAAACGTTCTTCAGTGGCTTTGGTTGTCATGGCGATAGAGACAATAGAGCACAAGCTCTGTGTGTGCATGAGTGTGTGTGTGTATGTATTTATGTATGTGTGTGTGTGTGTGTGCACCAGAGACTGTAAAAAATATACCCATGTTGTATTGTTTTTTAAAAATAATGATTTATTCGTTGTTGTTATTCTTCCCAATGTGGAATGTGAATAGTATTTACAGGTCCACTCCATCATTACAACATGCTGCTTCACTTTGAGGGCCACACATTCTCCTGTGTTCTGCGCTCAGCCATCACTGCTTTTCCATTGGCTGTCCTCGGCTGCTGGCTGTCGGCTGTCGGCTGTGCCGTGGGGCACTTCGCACACAGGCTGACCGCAGGTGGCTCATCGACCGGAGACGTTGCAGGTGTATGCGTGTAGTGCAGAACGGTGGTGTTACCAGGATTTTCTTCATGGGGTGGCCGGGGGGGGGGGGGGGGTGGCTGGGGAAGGGGGGGGTCACAGACTCAGTAAGGGAGGGAGGTGGGCCACACTATCTCAGTATATATTAGCCAATGATAATGCGGTATTTTAGGTAGAAGATGTTAGCTTGATGCCCTGATGTGTGGAAAGGGGAAATTTGAGAATTTAATCGTTGATTTTCACTGAGAGGAGGAGCACAACAGTTGGGGCAGTGACCTCCTCTTTCTCAGTGATTCAATTGTATGATCAGAAGGGAAATTGCGATGGCCACTCTCACTGTCATCCCAGTCTCCACAGATCCTTACGGACTAACCAGATGCTTAGCTCCTTTATTCTTTCAGTCCTCTCACTTTCCTTCTTACTGCGTGTCTGATTGGTGATAAAAGTTTCCGTTGCTGTGTATTATGGCCTATGAATATTCATGAGGAGCTGTGGCCGAGGACAGAACATCCATTGGTGCAGCATCGCCGTCGGACCTGCTCCTGTCATGAATATTCATGAGGCACCACAAACCGGGAATATTTCAGCCTCAGAGGCAAATGAGGACAGAACTTTTCAATGTTAACAGTACAGGGCTGACAGTCTGGTTAGTGTAACGAATCTGGGGTTTGAATCCCGGCTAGTCTGAGCCCAGGGCTGTCCATCTGTTACCAGACCGGGACGGTGGGCACCGTTGTGTCTCTCTCGAATTCTGAACACTTCCCAGTCCCATGGAACTCTCCATCGCCAAAATCCCCGATGTCGGCATCATCTGGGGTGATTTCCTAGCTGTGGTCGTCTGAAAGTTTTTTAAATGTATTTTTATTTATTCTTTTTTGTTTAATGTACCTTTATTTATACAGCTGCACATAACTGGCTATAGCATCACACAAAAGGAAAGGGAGGGTTTCAGTCTGTAGGGTCATCGCACAAGAGCCCACAGCTATGATTTGCCTATCCAGTGTGAAAGAAAAGAAAATATTTGGTGACAAGAACTGGTTAAAAAAAAAATCTAGATAAAGCTTATGATGAATGTATTTTCATAATGAAATTTTGCCACACAGCCTCAGAACACAGGGATTAATTATCCGTGTGAGCCGTAATGAGTTTTAAAAAAATTGTGAAAGGCTGTGGGGGCGGAGCTAGTGTCTCAGTGTGACACTGTATGACGGGCAGTGGAGCAACTGACCTGTATTTAAATTGGGTTGTCGCGACCTGCTAATTTCTTGGATTCAAACAGGAGCCTGTCGGACAACAAGGGTGTTTTCCGGACGCTGGGCTGTTGTTTTTATTGTTCTTTGGACTGACTCAGGAAGCTGTCGTTTACCTGACGCACAATGATGAGCTCACTGGGCTTTGGACTGACTCAGGAAGCTGTCGTTTACCTGACGCGCAATGATGAGCTCACTGGGCTTTGGACTGACTCAGGAAGCTGTCGTTTACCTCACGCACAGTGATGAGCTCACTGAGCTTTGGACTGACCCAGGAAGCTGTCGTTTACCTGACGCACAGTGATGAGCTCACTGAGCTTTGGACTGACCCAGGAAGCTGTCGTTTACCTGACGCACAGTGATGAGCTCACTGAGCTTTGGACTGACTCAGGAAGCTGTCGTTTACCTGACGCACAGTGATGAGCTCACTGAGTAAATATGTAAATATGACACGTGAACATGTGCCGCTGGGCTCCGAACATCTGGGCGCCTCTTTCGTTTGGGGGGATGTGGAAGTGATCCGAATTTTGCTGAGTGTGCGGTGACTCGTCTGTGCTTCACATGTCCCCGTTGGCAGTTATGAATCTGGAGAAATAGAAAAAAAGTTCAAGTAGACCCATCTAATATTCATAATCTACCTACACCAGACCTTCTGTTTCAGGCAGTGGCAAAGCCTTCTTTCTTTCTGAATTCCACGCTTTTAACATTTCCCACGTCTTTCCATATGGAAGTCTGAACACTTTGATCCTGTGTAACAATCTTTGGACTATGAAACGGAAGGCGGTCTGTTTGACCTTAAGATACAGGGCTGGAAAGAGCGGTTATGCATTTTTAAAAAATTAGACTTTACGCAGAAATTGAGTTCCCCAGTTTATGTTCACGTTGCAGAACTAGCGTTGTCCATTTCTGAGAAACCTGGGGGCGATGTGCATTTTGACATTACGCGCAACCAGCTACCATTTATCTAAGACTCGCTAAGAGTCCCCATGGAAAATTCATGAGTGCGAATGGCAAAATTGGATTTATAAAATGCATTCCTTGTACATGTCATCCAGGGATCAGGGTTAAGGCCCTGCAGGGACCTGCCTGGCCCGTGTGTTAGCGGTGTACACATCTGGCTTTTTTAATTAATTTTTTTATTTATATTTCTGAAACATCGGTTCCATTTGGGCGCTCCCTGGTCTTGTTCCGTCTCAACGAGCGTGTTGTGGAGTTTATTAGGGGAAGGTAGAAGATGGAGCATGGGGCAAACAGACTGGGGAATAATTGGAAAACACAGAGAAATGTTTGAGCAGGACAGCTGAGATTATGTGATATATCAGAGTCCCTGATTAACTCTGCACTGTATGTTCTTTATGATGTCATTGCCTTGCCCGGACAACGGGTCCTGACTCCGCCTTTTGCTGTGTAATGTATGTCCTTAATGGCATAAGGGGGGCACGCGAAGCAAAGTTTAAAGGAACCTTTTAAAGGAGCTTGTTTTTGAGACAGTTGGACCCAAGGGAAGAACGGATTGGACAAACACCTTGATTGAGGTTTTGTTTGAAGTACACATTCTCTGTATTCCAAGTGTGAAAGTGTGAGATCAGATATGCACATTCTGTAAACTGTGAGCTGAAGGATTCATTTTTTGTCCAGAAAATAGCCTGGGTGCTGTAAGTCAAAGCAGTGCAGTTTTCAATAGTGACATCTTCTCTGATAATGATTTTTTTCTAATTGTACGAGAATTGAAAGGCGTGTAATTTCCTGTAATTTCGAACCCATTTGTATTGTGGTGACATGCCCGTGTTTGCAGGAGAGTTTGGCTGGATAGAAATGTGAAGTGGGATAGTGATTGACGTTTAAAAGGCAGCTGAGCAGCTTCTTGAGTGCAGAGGGTGTCAGGAAAGGTTCACTTCCACTGTGAAAAAGGTCTCTATAAATACAGTCCTGCCCAACCCTGCTCTCAACCATACGTACAGCATAAGCTGGCTTCAGCTCAGTGAGTGAGTCATTTCATATTAGCATAGTCGTTGCATATTCGCTTCTGATGGCCATATTAGATTGCCGCGAGGCTTGCAGCCAGATGTGTTTTCCTTCGCGTTTTGTCAACACGGTCACTCAAGGCCAAAATGGATGCACTGAAGTGAAACGTATTAATTCATTGCTGAGACAGATGGCCTTCCACAGAGAGACTTATTTACATGGCTGGGTATTTACTGTAGCAATTCGGATTAAGTACAACTGCAGACCCACACCTAAGTCCTAGCTGGAAAAGAGTCTGTTATATATGCGTGTTATATACTCCGATATCATGCGTTTGTGTTTCAATATCACGTATTTTATATCCTTCCTTGTTAGAACTGGTCAATTCAGTTCTCTTCTTAATATGAAATGTATTGTTTCAACTGTTAATATATTGTTTTGTTATGTCTTGTGTTTTTATGTGCAGTTTCTACATTGGAACTTCCAGTGACAGTTGGCTAAACTCGTACACTAACATCATCATTAATGCCATGTCATGCATCAGTGTCATGCTGCATGTTTCCTTCCCTAGCACAGGGATAAAGGTCAGATGGGGTTAGGTCCAGGATGGTGCAGTAAACCACGTTGATGGATGCGTTTTCTTGAACACTTAAAAAAAAAAAAAATTATAATAATAGTCCTGTCTGATGCAATCATTTTCTCCCAGATACCCATAATGATCGCGTTTTGTATTAAAACGGTTCAGTCTGCGTGTGTAGCCGTCGCGTGTGAAAGTGATCCGCTCAGCCCAGACGCTGAGGTGAGCTAACCGGCGTTCTCCCTCTGAAAGGCGTCACACACAAAAGGGCCTTGGTGGTCGGCGGCCTTGCATTAATCACATGGCGGGTGTTCTCCGTGGGTGTATTACATGGCGGGTGTTCTCCGAGGGGCGTGGTAGGCAGACGGCCTCCGTCAGCGCTGTCGGCACGGTGAGGCCTGTGGGCACAGTGAGGCCTGTGGGCACGGTGAGGCCTGTCGGCACAGTGAGGCCTGTGGGCACGGTGAGACCTGTCGGCACGGCAAGGCCTGTGGCCTAACGGCTGCGGGTGCAATTGGCTGTGTGCGTTGTAATGGCGCTCGCGGGGAGAAGCCGGTCCCAGCCGCCGGCTGCAGTCGCAACAGCGCTGAGGCGGGCGCCCGCGCCAGCCCGCTCAGAAATACGGCCGCGCTGTTTACTGCTGCATAGCGTTGCCCCCGGTTACCCATACACACACATACACATACACACTCACACACACACACACACACACATACACACGCACACACACGCACGCGCACACACACACACGCACACACACACCTAACACGCCCACACGCACACACATACACACGCACACACGCGCACACACACACGCACACACACACACATGGGCATGCGAGCTCTTCTACGCCGCTAACGTTGGATGATGCAGTCTTAGAAATTCACGAAGTGTAGTTTTGGGAATTGATGCTTTTGTAGTTGTAAGCATTCTGCTTTTAAGACGGGCAGTTAGAATCCACCCGAAAGCACCGGTATTGTTTTTACCTCAGTCGTTTAAGGTTAAGGAATCAAAATGTTTCTCAATTACACACCCAGGAAAAGAGCCTGTAAGATCCTGGACCCTGCTATTTTTATTGGGCCAACTTCTGAGCTGTATTCTCGAGAGTGTAGGCTAATCGTGAACTGTACCGTGAAATAGTCAGCATCTGGAATTTCAAGCCAGCCATTTTGTTTTTGTAATTTCTGTGTCATGCAGCGTTGGGTGACAAAACCCTTGGCAAGAACATTGCTAGGCTGGAGCAGTGTCTCGTACACGCAGGCAGAAGCTGGAGGAGGTGCTTTTCTGAGACTGCTTGAACAGGGTTCTTACGCCAGGTCTGTTAAGCAGAAGATTAAACAGCCGTTCACAAGCAGATTGATGAGCTGTTACAACCGAGCCAACATCGTCCAGTCCAGTATTGACCGGACAGCGTTTTGCCATTAGCTGCATGCTTGCCCCCCCTTTCCTGTTCCCCTTAACGCAAGCATCCGTCCATACATTCGGCCACCAGCCCTATTCAAGTCGGAACGCGAATAATCGGATCTACAGATACACACGGCCAATCGCGGCACGCCACCGTCAGTCGCCGGTAGGAAAGCCAGCCAAACGCGGCAAGGGAGCCAGGCAGCCAATCGGCTGGCAGCAAATTCAGATAAACACGGCAAACTGTGTAAGGACCTTACACTCCGGGGCTCCATGTGATTAGCTGCTCTATGAAATAGCCTGCTGTATTCCTCTCCGCATGGAGTTATTTGAGTGGTCTAATGTCCCAGTTCTTTTGGAGTGGAGGAGATCGGGGGTGGGGGGGGGAGAATCATAATTAATGGAAATCTCCCAGCATGCCTCCATCCTCAAGAGCTCCTTCATCTTCTCAGAATTTTTTCCAGTAATTAAAATTGGCAGTTGGAAAATTGGATTTGATCTCGCCGTTTAGTGAGTGTTATCTCCCTTTTTGTTTTTTGGAGGTTTTCCCCCCAGAAGGACACTGGGGCAGATGATATTCTTGTGCTTCTGTTCACTGGCTATCATTTTTCAACCTCTGGATTCAGAGTCTGTAACTCTCTTAAGTCCTGAACGCAGCACTTATCCATATGGTGTCTTTGCTTTTCTCCAAAAAAAAAAAAACGAATTGCGAGAACAAAAGAAGGTGGTATATCATCATGATTTAAATGGCCTTCAACTGAGTTCAAGTTCTTATTTATCTGGAAAAAAGATGTTTTTAGCTATATAAAGGCATTGGCTTTGTTGGTTACTGTTTAAACACTGTATTTGTGCATGTTTCATATGCGATTGTGTTTGTTTATATTGACACACACAGTCACACTCCAGTACCTTTTTAAACTCTTCCTTCGTTATCTATGACATCCAAATGTGCGCCAGACGCGACCTTGGGTGGGGCTGCCGCGGTCTGTCAACACAAGGCCCAGAGAGAAGCTTCCGGAAGAACCAATTTTGGCTTGGGCCCCGCCAACTGCGTTCTTAATTTCGTTTGATCTCTCCCCCTTTCGAAGTTCGCCGTCTTCCCAGAGCAAACACGACTCATGACCCAGCGTATTATTATTGCGTGGATAACCAGATGCTTTAATTAGACTTTTCTCCGGGGGCTAGACGGAGGAAGGGAGCAGGGGAGCGCGCGGGTTTTTCATTGAGTACCGTCTGATTCACAGACGGCCGCTTCGTTTGCCGTTTCAGGCGCCCGATCGAAACGACTCGCGCGTCTGGTCTCCGCGGCCGATGCGATTAGGGCGAATGGCGATACCCTCGCAATCCCAGCCGGCCGATTGGCCTGAAGCGGTGTTCCGGAGAGAGGCGCGCGGCGCGAAAGGTCACCGGCCCGCCGCCGCCCTCGTCGTCAGGACGAGTCGCCGTTAGCAACCGCGGTCGTGAACTCGAGCGGAGCCGCCGCGGTGGCGGCCTCTGTCTCCGAGGCGAAAGCGGGTTCGGCCGTGGAGGCGTGAGGCCGAGCGGAGAGGGGTTAGCGCGGTACGTCTGACCGCTGCCCCGGTCCAATCAGGAAGAGCCGCGGGAAGGTTTACACCTCGCCCAGCTGAGGCCAGCACCCCGCTGGCGAAGCCACCTGCCACTGAATAGCACCTGTGCTCTCTCAGCCGGTCCTGTGTGCTGTTCTCTCACAGAGCTGTGACCAGTCATACCAACACACGTACAGCCAGTCCTGCGTGCTGTTCTCTCACAGAGCTGTGACCAGTCATACCAACACACATACAGCCAGTCCTGTGTGCTGTTCTCTCACAGAGCTGTGACCAGTCATACCAGCACACATACAGTATTTACAGTGCCATACTTCTGCTTTTGTGCTTTTCCAAAGATGCAATAATTGGAAATGTTTTGACTTAAAGCCCTACCATGCTTTATTGCCTTCATATTCATACAAACTCACTGGTCTAGGAACATTGTTATATGACATGTTTCCTCGTAGAACTGAATACTCATAGTCACTGGATAAGAGAAGCAGCTAAGTGAATGTAATGTAATGTTAAATAGAATGTTCAGTCAAAGGAATCTGCAGTATAAGGCAGCAAAATGAACCAGGGAAGGAAATGCATATTAGAATTTAGTTCACTTCTGTATGAATGTGAATCTTTCCCAATATTGGCCATTTATCAGACCCTGTTGTACATTTTTGTGCTGTAACATTATCTTTCCATTGATAACCCTCATTCAGCAGACCTATTCTTCCAGAATAACCATTGTAGGCGGTTATGCTATTCGTGTCCAGAAATCTTTTGCTGTGACATAACTGTTTCATTCAGAAAACAACCGTTTCTTTCCATTTATTTTAGTTGCAGAGCACTACATCTGTCCACCTCTCGTTGGTAACCAAAATCCCTACGGAGTACAGAAGAGGAATCTTAGATAGCGGGTCTCTCCTGTGTTTCCCTGATAAAGAGACACGGCAGCGGTGTGGTCTTGATTATCATGCGGTTGGTGGAGCTGTTCAAACGAACCTGTAGCGTTAGCGCTCTCCCACCGGCCCCAGCAGGAGTGGGAGCTTCATTACTGAGGCCCTTTGGGGGCTCAGCGTTTCCATCACTTGAGCTGATGCTAACCCAGATACTCCATTGTCATGTTTACAGGGACAATTCAATGCACTGTTTAAATTGCCCCCCCCCCCCCCCCCCTTTTGAGTCTCCCCTGGGTTCCAGCACTGTGGCTTCAAGGCACTCATCAAATCTGGCCCTCGAATCCAAGACTTAAAATCATATTTTTTTGTCTCAAGTAGGAAATATTAGCTTGTTTTATTACTTTTTTGTCTGTCAAGTGAAGTTGTCCTCATTGCCGAATCTTGAAATGAGTCCAACTGTCTCCCCTCACCGGTAATCATTTTGTCTTATTTAGCAAAGTAGTAATGGTACTAAGTAATTTTATGATTAAATATAACACAAAGAACGTATCCCGTACATATTAGAACTTTGCGGTTTCAGTTGCACGGTGGCCAAGTCAGCCCAATTTCAAAAGCCTGCTCATAAAAGTTGGCAACACCCATGCTTTGGCCTAGAAGGTCTCAGTTCCTCTTCATTGGGTGTCTTCCCCTTCCACCTTAAGTTCCTGCAATAAATTTTCTGTCTTGTTTACATGGTGGCCTTGTTTTTCAAACAGCTGTCTGCAAAATGGCACAGGTAAAGGTCAGCTCTCATGAATATGCAGAAGATGTGTTTGCGTTGTCTCCACTCGTCCACGTCTCCAAAAACGTCAACGGTTCAAGCAGCCCTGACATTCCAAAAACAACTGTCCTACTTTTTTGATTCTTAGACTCATGAGGCAAATGAGAATCTAGGAGCTCGAACTCTCTCATTAGCCAAGTCTTGGTTCTTCCATAAGTCTTCCCCACCCCAAAATGTGCTGTCTTCCACCCATAATTCTGTGTGAATAAAAGGTGTTTTAGTTTAATGTAACTCCAAAGAGTAGCCTCCCAGCTTCAAAGCAACTCTGCTGAGGTTTTTTTTCCCCCTAACCAATTTCAGCCATTTTGGACGAGCGAAGGAGCATTAGATGCATTTCTTCCTCTGTGTTCCTCTTTTGTTTGAGCGATATTTCCCTGAAGGTGTGTCTGGGGGAATTAGTCAGCACTGTATCGTCTTCTCTGTCATCTCGGCTGAAAGCGACTGTCTAAATTGATCCTGCAGTACACGGGATTCGTGTCAGCGTGGCCTCCTGTGGGTATAAATGAAACCTCAGTCAGTTTGACCCCCACGGTACCAAGGCAGTTATCAACACTGACAGGCTGCTGGTGAAACATTTTGATGCTCAAACGACTCTGGATAGTCGAGAATGACGACTGTTAATCAAGGATTCCAAATGTGCCCGTGAATCAGCCGCACGGGAACCAAATGCAAAATTTACCCCCGAACCGATCTTATTAGGCCCGTTCATTAATCACGATAATTAAAATGGTGCACAAGAAGAGCGCCCTGCGTGTGACATTCCATTAGCACTTACGTCTTTTTTATGAGCGTGTTTGCTTCAGGGGAAATCATATTTTTATCACTGTGGTTATTATTATTATTATTATTATTATTATTATTATTATTATTATTATTATTATTAATGTTTTGCATCACCAACACCCAAGTTTGTATTTTCTCTGGAACCAGTTCCCTGGCCCTTATCTCAAACTGACACCCCACAGTGCCTTTATTGTCTCCTATTTTTGGACTTCTACTTTTCCAGCTGGTTTATTGCCTCAGCTGTAACCTGCTCAACCCGTTTTATTTTCTGTGACAGATATCCAGTCTGCCCTACTTTACACTGGGCCGGCCAGTGGAGGATGGGCTCCCTCTCCATAGTCGGGTTCCTCTCAAGATTTCTCCCCACTGGGGAATTTTTTTTGCCTGATGTCCTTGCTATTTGGGGGTTCAGTCCTGGACTCTACTCTTTTTTCTGCTTTGTGAGAGTTTTCTTTAAAAAGTGCTACACAAATAAAATAAAATTAATTTGATTTGATATTGCTGGAGAACGGGAAGTTTAGTCCCTGTTAGCCCTTAGCAATGGGGAATGAACGAGAAGCCATGAGTAACAGCATATAGATCTCAGCAGCAGTCTTTATCCAACCCATCCCACAGGCAACAGGATTACAAATCTAAGGCGAATCAAACTTGTACTGCTGTGATGTTGTGTAAATATGTTTTTAAAGTGTTTGCTTGTCTGCCAAGCTTGCATTGTGTTGTAATGGTGAAACACGGTGACTGTCTCAAATGTCCAGTGATTTCAGTCGTCCGTTTTCCACCCAGTACAGTGGTTTAGTATTCGATGTAATGAGTCATACCTGTTGCTTCCTGTCACTAATTAACTGAAAAACTTAAGTTAGCACGTAAAAATATATTTTGGTCAATGCGATCCTTTATGTTCCGGATGTTAATGACTGCCTAGCAGACTATGGAGCAAACGCTGTACTTCCATTTGATTAAGGATGTAGATTGCAATGCACTTGATTTTTCATTGTCATGGTAACCTCTCGTGCTGGAAACACAGTGTACATAAATCTCCCGCCTTTTTTACGGCCCTAGGAAAAGCTAAAAAAAAAACAACTGCAAATGTATGTTGTTCTTTCAAGTTATTATTGTCTGATAGAATTTTTTAAAATAGTGGACAAACAGACTGTGCAGTATGAAAAATATTTCCATCCACAGAGAGGAAGGATAACTGCGGTTATGAGTTTGTTTGGGGATTTGTAGAGCGGTGCCAGTCAGAATTAAATATGTAACAGCACGCAAACATCAGCAGCTGCCTAGTTAAATTCTGGACGCTCAATCTGTGACAATATAGTTAATTTTTTTTCTGGTGTAGGCTAGTTGTAATGTGATTGGTGGTGACAGATCTCTGGTGCTAGATTTGTTTGGCTGGGGCTTTGACCACCCACTCCACAGACTTTGTGGCCCACCCCTCCCACTAATTTGTCCCTCCTATATCTGTCCTTATTGATCTTTCCACTTAAAATCATTTATATTGGAATAATAATGCATGGCAGACTAGCATAATTTATTTATGCTCCTTCTGTCAATAGAAATTTATTTCATAAATGAAAATTAGCAAAAGGTAAATTCCACACAGGCATTAGTAAGCATTTCTCAACACAGAGTGTGGAATTCACTGTGTGGAATAGCCTGCCAGGCCTTGCAGTACAGACATAAACTCTGGGGATTTTCCAGACCAGGCTTGATAAGGTTCAAGATACTATCTAGTTTGTAGGTTAAACACTAATATGCACTAGGCACCCTTTAGTGATGGGGAAATGGCAAGTATTGTTGGGCTGAATGGACTGTTCTCATCATTATGATAAGCTATGTTTAGGGAGCCGGGCTTGCAACACCGAAATTGCAGGTTTGATTCCCAGTTGGGGCACAGCCATTGTGTCCTTGTGCAAGGCACTTAACCTGAATTGTGTCAGTGCAATATCCAGCTGTATAAATGGTGGAGAGAGACAAATCGGTGAGGTTGTTTGGCACAATTTGCAATCAGAGTTCATAAGCATTTGATTAGCTAATTAAGTCAGGGTACTGTAATTGTTCAGTAAAAACCTGCATACTGCTGGGAACTGAGTCGGCATAGATTTGGGATTTGCCTAAAGAAGTAATAACTTAGATGGGATCATGCCTCAGTGGAGTGAAGTTTCTCAGGCTCATATATGTTGAGCTTGATAAGGGAGGCTAGCTGCTACCAGGCCAGCCTGTGCCTGTTGTTTGTGAGTGTTTAGTTTGTCTGCTTCCTTCAGCACTTGTCTGCAGGTGCTCTCAGAAGCGCAGCTCTTAACACAGCTCTGTGTATCCCCGATGGGAATGGGATGAATGGGAAGGAAGTTTCAAAGTTTGTCAGTGGTCGCCTCCTACTGGTGGGGAGGTTTTGAAAGGTTTTGAAAGGTTCCTTTAATGGTGTCAAGGTGATATCATGCAGCAGTTATGCTTTTGGTTTGTATCTGATGCTTATTATCCAGAGCATCTTTCATAAGATGCATTTCACCCTTTGAAGAGTAGGTTTTATTAAAATAATGTTTTAAAAAATTCAGTCAAAAGTCAGTGTTCCATATGGTGCCAGTGATGGTACAACTCAAAGGCCCAAAAACCGCCATTTGGACTATAAATAAGTAAAGCTGCAATTAAATTGGTGCCATTTTTTGAGGTTGAGGTCAAAAGACCAGCAACACAAAGTGAGAGGGAAGGTTGAGGTGTTTTAGGTCTGTAGCCTGTGTCTTTTTTTTAACGGCAGCTCTTGCGCTCTCTGTCCACCTTATCATAACAGCATCTTATCTCTGTAATTACTGTGCGGGGGGGGGGGGGGGGGGGGGGGGGGGGGGGCAAATCTGCAGCTGAGAGCCGTATCCGAGCGGATTCCGCGATAACCGGCTAAATGCGGTAAAATCCGCCTCACCCGTCCCCGCCCCCCTCCGCGCGCTCGACCGCGGTGGCTCTCAAAGTCACGCGATTGGGGGGAGGAGCTCGGGTCGCGTCGCGTCAGCGCTCCTGTTGAACGCCGCTCGGCTAACGCTGGCGTGGCGGCCCGTTTCGAGGCGTCCCGGGGCGAGCCCAGACAGGCTAGTTAAGCAGCTGCCGGCCCGCACCTCGCCCCCACCCCCCCCCCCCCCCTCGCGCTCGATCGATATCCCAGCGGTGGCGTCGGGCGATGCCGTTACTACGGTGCTGCCGGGGTAAACAGCACCGGGGGAGACGGCGGACGCGTCGCAGAAATCCAACTGAGACAGGGCGGCGTTTGCGACGGCCCGTTCAGAGCCGAAACGACCGTCGCCGGTCTGTCCGCTCTGGCCAATCACAAGCATTCATCAATCTTCTCAGTAGCGCAAGCCCTTCAAGACCATTGTAGCTCCAAACAGATGGGTTAGGGGGTTGGTTTGGGAGGGCCAAATAGAGAGCGAGGGCGAAGGAGTGGGGTTTACAGGGACACAGGGTCCCTGGCAACAGGGCGAAGGAAGTCGGCACCCTGTCACACTCCGTCTGCGGGAGGTAGCTGCGACGTACTGTAGCATGGAGGTAGCTTTCACGTTGGGAAGATGGCTTCCAGACTCCCACACTGCTAAGATGTAGAGGGCCCATAATGACCCCAGTCTGCAGGCAGTTTGACATTTTCTTTTCTTTATGGAGTGGGCAAGTAATTAAGCACTTCTGAGCTTTTTTTTGTCATCGAATGAACTGGAAGGTTGATACATTTCATAGAGTAGAAGTTCATACTCATTATTGACTTGAAAAGGTTCATTGTGCTTGTATCCAGACTCATTTGGCTTTTTTTTTCAGAGGATAATTATGGTCTCGTCTTTTGTCTGCTCGATGGCCGTCTCGATTCTCTGAAATATCATTCTTCGTGCTCCTGAAATGGACGGCCAAGTTTCGCTCTGTGAAATTTGATTTCGATCTGCGGTTTCGGTTGGCCACTGCTGTGAATTGTCAAGGGCCCAAGTTGTGATCATTGCAGTTCAGTGCCTTCAGTATAAACACGCCTTGACAATTAAAATTTGACTCTTTTTTTTTCTTGTGAAGACTTGAACTCTATCCAATAGAAGCTCGGGCAGAAGCACACCGAGATTGACGCGCTGTGAACACGGTGTTATATAAACAGATTTCCCATCCCTCAGCCCCTCTCCCTCGCTCCACTCCGGTGCAGCATTCTCAGAATGCATTTGGACAGTGTGTGCTGCTGTTGGCCTCCCTGGAACCGCATGGGCAGCAGTGTAGTATAATGGGTATGGGGTTGGTCTTGTAACCTAAATGTCACAGGTTTATTTCCCAGGTTAGGACACTGCCGCTGTACCCTTGAGCAAGGTACTTGACCTGCTTTGCTTCAGTGTATATCCGGCCGTATAAATATAAATAGATGCAGTGTGAATGCTGTGTAAACGTTGTGTGAGTCACTCTGGATAATGCCTTGTAATGTAGTGAACACCGCTGTGCAATAGCATTCTCTCACAGCTTAGCACCACGCGTACAGAAGAATCGCTTACGTAAGCGTTTTGTGCGGGCACCAGCTGGTGTCAAAGCATGGCGACACTGGCGTCCTCTCCGGGGGGGGGGGGGGGAGGCTAATTGCCTTCTCTTTGTGTCGCACCCGTCGCGATTGCTGCAATCTCCTCTTTGGCAGATGTTCGTTTTGCTGCAGTTGTGTTCGGCGACAAAAGTGCTTCGTGTCCCCCCGTCGTGAATGAGCCTTGATGGGAAAAACCCACCTTGTTGTAAGGCCTACAGTTCCCACGATGCAACATTTTGGCAGTGCTGCTTGACATTCTGGGAAGGTTGGAAGGGCTGTGGTCATGTGACCACAGCAGGCAGCCCTGTCTAGTATGCATTACAGACTGAATGCATATGAGGAGAACGTGCGCTCAGACATGTGCACAGGGCGTCCCTTGAAGCTGAGGAGACGTATTGAGTAGAAGAAAGCTTCAGCTGGAACATCAGGGGATTATCTGTTAGAATGGGTGACACTTTCTCTGGAGTTCAGGCGGTTTTAAATGTTTTCCTTGCTTTTGAAGTGTGCAAATTAAGTGTAAATTGGTTCCTGCATCTGTTGTCAGGTGGGACATCAGATGTTTACACAATTAGTGTCATTTTAGATGAGGGCATCCCTTTCCGGTTTACACTGTTTACTGTTACAATTAAAACAACAATTTCCATAATCTAATGAGTTCTTAATTTGGCCGCAGTCTGTTGGGTTGATAAGGACGCCGGTTTGTTTGTTGGATTGATTGATTGATCGACCGATCGTTCGATCAGGTCTTCTCGTTGTATCCTGGTTTCTGTTGCAGCCAGTCAATCAATGATCAATTAAGTTCCTTGAAAACATACTTAATTTGTTGGGTAATGTTTCCCGTAAACTTAATAACACAGTGCCGATTTGAGAGAGAGAGAGAGAGAGAGAGAGAGAGAGAGAGAACAGAGGGAGAATGAACTGAACGAGGCTGAGAGGCAGACGGGCTGTATCGGGATGTAAATTTCGTGGAGGCGGGGACATAAAAAGAACAGGAAGGTGTCAATCATGAACAAGGCCGCCGCCCACTCCACGCCCGCCACGTGTCAGTGAGCCCGGGTCCGCGCCGATGCCGCTCGGCCTTCTGGGAGCTGTACCCACGAGCGCCACTCCGCCTGTCTCGCTTGTTGCTAATAGACGAATCGTTTCAAGGGCACTCGCAAGAATCGCTTTCATTGTCCAATCTTCTGTGACTGCTCCAAGATCAACTGAGGTACTGTAAGTTTTTTTTTTTTTTAAGGGGGAATTGGATGCAGAACTTGAGCTGAAATGAAAGGGAGCTGGTCTCTGTCTTTGGGTGCCATTTAAACTTCACTGCAAATGATTACGCTAAATACACACATAACAAATGTGTCATTCATATACTGTTTATGAGTAAGGAAATTTAAGGGAAACTTAAGAGAAACTTACTTTTGTAAAGTATTTGTGTGAAAGCATGGCTTGGGTTTTCTCAGTTTAAATCTGATCATTCATTCCCTTTTCTAATCCAGCAAGGCCATTGACAGCGTGGACAGTATGGTCAGAATGTCATGGTGCTCTATGGCGCAGACTGTCAGTACACTGAGCACAAGTGAATTCTGATCATAACAAGTGCAGTTTACACTTTCATAGACACATTTTGAGCTTTTCCTGGAAGAGTAACTAAATTATTATTATTGTTGTTGTTGTTGTTGTTGTTATATCAGGTTCCACGTAATGTAAGCTCTTCGTTTTTGTGGGTTCCAAATGTTAATTTCATTCAGTTTACTGGATGTTATTAAGCCATACTAGATTAATACAGTTTATGGCAGCAGAATGTATTAAACCCACACCACAATGGATTTTGTGAAATATTGACTACAGGAAGCCCTATTCAGCATTTTCAGATGAATGGCTGAGCAATGTAAAGGAGATAGAGATTTGAAGGGGAAGTTTTATTGCAAAACAAATGACAAAATGTTGTTCTATGTTGAACTCAGGTATTGTGAAGCAGAAGATTCCATTTACTGAATAGCATAGCTGTGGAAAGTCACTCCCTCTCACTGAAAAATCTATTCTTATTTTATGAATGTAAATAAAACATTAGCTCATGCATAATTGAACAATTGCCCATAGGTATCAGCTAATAATTTCCATGAATGCCACACAGTTAATTTCTTCTTATTCCTCATATATTTGCCATTTTAGAACAGAAGGCGACACTGCCATGAAATCATAATTCATCTGCCATTACAGAGATTACAGACTGATTGACTTGTAGTGATTTTTGTCCAAGACTGATTATCATGAATTCATAAGCGATACAACATTATGATGATTGTTCATTAAGGCTGTGATGTGTTTACGGAGCAGTAGAGCCCTGTGTAAATTTTTTTTTGGGATGATGGGAGGTGATGGGAGGTGAAGCAGGTGCAGTTTGAGGTTATGAAGTATGTTTAATGAACTACAGTTCCCATCAGCCCCTTTCACTGCAGAGGAGAAACATGGGAATGGAACTCACTGAACATTCCAGTGCTCAACTGACAGTTCAGTCAGTTGATGATCTGTTGACAGTTCAGTCAATTCAATCAAAAACCATGTGAAATGCTGCGCACACCGAGTCACGTAAAAGTTTTGTGTTGGTTCTTCCAAAAACACGCCTTCTGTCTTCTGGCATATATGAAGCACAAATAAGAGGGCCTTTTTAAATACGTCTTTCATAGGTCAGCTCTCTTACTGGCCATATTTCTGTGCCTTCTGTTGGGCACTGGGGAACCAGACAGCCCCTGAGTCATTAGCATGTCTTTCATAGGACACATTTCTTAATGACTGTTTTTCGGTTCCCTCCGGGGGGGACCTGAGACCCCCCCGGCACGCCATCAGATAATTTGATCCCTGAGTCAATCCAGTTTTTCCTCATTAACTCAGATAAACTCTTCTCCCGGGGGGCCCAGCAGGGCGATTTTTCGCTGTCGCCTTGCATAATGGCTCGGGCTGATGAGTTCAGCAATGGAATTCAGCTTATTTATTTTTTTCTTTCGTTTTTTGTTCACGTCTCTGAGTTCCTATTTCTGCCACAGGAGAAGAGGATTTTTTGTTGTTTCGGTTGAGGGGACAGCTGGGTGAAAACGGCGGGGTTTATAGTCGAGGTGCCGTGTGCAGCCAGTGGCTAGGTGTCGGTCTGGTAATCCCTTTGCTTTGACTGCAGACGCCGTTGCATTGTAATGACAGTACCATCAGGCAACTTGTATTATCAGGGCCATAGCTACAGTACCACTGAGGACACCCAGGTCGTGTCCTCTGTATTATTATTTCCATGTCCATTTCCAAAGCCTGTATTTAATTCCGTTCTATAGTGAGAACATCAGTTACAATTACATTTAGAAGGCGAATGAATAATGGTATTCAGTATTTTCTCAGTGTTAAGCCGGATCTAGAGGAATATGTACCGCATTTAAATTAATCCTCAAATTAATTTAATCCTCAAATTAACAAATTAAAGGCTAAAAAAACCATACTTTGTTCTAACCCCCCCCCCCCCCTCCCGTGTGTCTGTCGACTTAGTATTTTTTAGGTCCTTACTCCCGTGTGTGTCATCAGATATGTAAGACTAGTGGACACCTTGTACCCTCAGATATTATTTAACAGTAGTAGGCGTCATGTAAGAACTGATAGCCTGTAACTACACTGCACATCTTGTAGCAACAGCTGATGTTTTATTCTGACCAACCAGACACAGCTTTCATCCACCGACTCAACTTCAGTCAGAATCCTTTTCCCCTTTATCCTGACAGTGATTGATAACAACCTTAGATTAATTATGTAACCTTTTTATCCTATTACCTTTCAGTAAGTTTCATACATTTAATTTCAGTAGCTACACATATAATAAATGTCATTCTTAAAAAATTATTTTCAAACAAAGCTATCAATGAACCTGAGTCACCTGGTCATTTTTAATTTAGCATGATGTTGGCATAATTCTCACTGGAACATTTTTTCACTTAATAATATGCCATTGCTCTTCTCTAATCTTTAATCTAACTGATCCATGATTAAATGGTCTTTCTAATATATTTTTTTTCCCCAAGAGAAGCCCTGTGTGATTTGATTGTAAGTTGTGATATGCAAAATAAATGTAGATACTAATACGCTGATTCACCATGTGCTGCCTCCCATATTCAGGCTGAGAAATAGTATGTCATAAATTGCTCATAAATGTGCTTGTCATGCGTCAGTGACTCATGAAAGGACATCAAATGTTTGTTTTTTTTACATCAATGAGTGAAATTTAAAATTCAATCTCAGCCTTTTTGGTGAAATTTCTCCCCCTTTTTTCAGCATCCCTGTATCTTCCTGAACCCCCCACCATCCCTCCTCCCTCCCCACCTGCACTTGGTATTCTCAGTCCCCGCGTCTTTGTGTCTTCGGTCTATTGATCTGTAAGTCAAACCACCTCCTCCAGCAGGCTGAGTAATTGCGCATTATCCCATTACCCGAAGGTGCGTTTAATATGCGCATCGCGCGCACCCCGCGAGATCCAGAGAACGCCCACGGCTCGGCGGGGTTTGGGGGCAGGCTGGCGGGGGCTGCACGCAATGATTTGGGCGCTAAAGGTTGGACGCCACCAGCTGCTTTAAATGCAAATGCAATCGTTAGCATCTGCGCCGCGGCCAGCTCAGCTGGCTCTGCTGCATCCTCCCTCGCTTTTTAGCGCGCGGCGAAAAAAAAAAATTAAAATGTAAAACTGGCAACAGGCTGCCGTTTTTTTTTTCGTTCAGTTGGAAGGTCACTGCCTACTTTGAGGAAACATAGCAACAGCGCAGTGGCGCGGGGACGAGCCTAGTTCAAATGCGGCGCTAAACAACAACAGATTTTCAGCTCGAAAATTACCGAGGAAAACGGAGGCGTTCGTCGAGCTCTTCCTTCCTCGCTCTGAGCAAAAGATGAAAAAACTTCGCGTGAGGATTCGCAAGATCGGAAGAAGGTGTTTTTTTTCACTGAAGAGAACATAGTGGAAAGTTCCAGTAGCAAAAGCGCATAATTCCCAATTAACCATGGATTGTAGAGTTTTTAAAAGCGAAGAACGAATGGTTATTCAAGCGCCTACAGGGAAAATCAAGTCCGACCGAGATTAACTATGTTAAATGAAACAGAAATGTAGATAGGTAGTATTGAATGGTATTAAAAAATTCACTGAATATGTCACTGCAAAGAAATGCAGTTTTTTTTTTGTTTGTTTTTTTTGGAAGGATGTTAAATTGGTGGAACTGTCCTGATGCGTATGCCTGTATTTGGGTCTGCAAATGAAGGGCAGCTGACACTCTGCTTCTTTCCCCTCGTGTCCTATTGTGAGTGCTAAGATGAAGTGACTGTTCAAAGGCATTGAGAATTTGTGAAAATTGTAGCACTGTGAGGGCGAATGCATTTGAATAATTTCGACGTGTAATTTCTCACCTTTAGGGAACTCTGCGATGAGGTGTGGTGTCACATTTGCGGTAGATGTTAAGCAAAGCCATTACAGCTAGTTCTTCTTTCTACTTATTATATTTTATTATTTGTTTCTGCTGTTATTCAACACTGAAACATGAAGTATTTGTTATTGTCATGAAATTATTGGCATCCTGTGTTATTTGGGAGGAAAATCCATAGTGGGCAGTGTTTTTGTGGAAATTCACTTTTGGCTCATCATTCAGTTTGTTGTTTTACATGTAATAAATATTATGACTCACTGTATCAGTGCTGTGGCTCAAATCCAGTGTACAATGTCGCTGTTCAGACAGGTGGGTTCTCTGGCCCAGTTTATGGGTTTTAACCTGCAAAATACAAGTGTGGCTGTTCCACAGATGGACAATTCATTTTCTTACCTGGGGAAAAAATGGGGTTTGCACACATTCTGAAATCCACATCAAAATGATGTTCTGGATACAGCACCTCACATTCCACAGTCTGCAAGGATGAATTGCAAGTTATTGCAAGCCAAGTATCACCACTCAACCCTCTCAGGTGAAAAAAAATCACAAATACGCGATTGGAATGTTCTTAACTAAACATTCCAGTGCCGATGCAGCAGCCAGCACTGGTGACTGAAAGCAATGGAGTTCTAGAACTCTGACTTAGAATTTAAAAAAAAAAAAAAAAAAACATTCTAGAGACCCTACTCTTCATAGGGATAATAAGAGGGTGTGACAGGGCAGTTGGTCATGGTGACCAGCGTATATACACGTAAACTTTGATTGACAGCCCCTCGTGGGGACTGAAACATGGCTGTGAGGAGTGAGGTCCGGCCCACTCATTCTTTCCCAGCACTCTCTCTTCCCCTTTAAAGGCAAAGCCCTGTAATCACCAAGGCAACCAGTCGCATTCACCAGAGGCCCAAAAATCACTGTATTTACTTTGGGTTTGGCATCAGAAGAATGAACCCTGGCTTCCAGTGATGTGTGTTTGTCAGTCCTTAATGTGCCGGATCCTTTCAGAAGCGCGCAGGAAAGAAAGTGCCCATTAGCCAGAGTGTATTAACCGTCAGCAGAAGAGAAAAGGGAGCTTTATCTTTATCTCTGCATTGATCTGCAGGCTTTCCTCCGAGCCTCCGAGAACATCCGCGCAGGGCTTCCTTTTCTCGCCGTTTTGTTTTGGTGTGAAGCCTCCTGGGTAATTTGCGGTTCTCTCCCGCCTCCCCGGTATTGATTGCGCGAGGTTTTTCCCGGTTTAATAAAGTTGGGGCTCGGCTCTTCCGCTAGACACCGTTGGGTCTGAGGAGCAAGGGACAGTGTTCGGTCTCCCGTGCGCACGTCCTGTCCTCAGCGCACCCCACGAACAGGGAGGGAAGTGGTACTGTCAGGCAGTGCATTCTGGGAATGCTGTGTTTCCGTCACCCGCCTTGAACGTAGATGATGATAAACGACATGTGAAATCCTTAGCCTATCATAAGTGGTCTGTACAGAAAAGAGCCTCTGTAATGCCGTGCGACATGGCACCCAGAAAAAACAAAATGGCATGCCTAATTTCAATTGTCATATTTTTGTTTCATTATTGATACATGTGTTGCAGAACCCTTGTTGTAAGACGTTCCACCATAGGCAAATTTTTTATAGTGAGGTTTTATACTTGAACTGATCCAAATGTTAAAAGCCTTTGCCATATTTTGTAATTCTCTTTAAGGGATAGTTCAGAATTTTTGATACCTAGCCCTGTTTTCTACCCGCCCATGACACTGTCGGTATTACGGAGAGCATTTTCACGTCAGTCTAGCCTTCGCATCGTACTGGACGTGGAGCTCATGCTAGTGAGCCCCATGCAATAATATGAATGAACAGGGGCAACCTTCATGCAACTCCAAAACCACTTACACATGCACCACACTGCACCTTCAGCGAACGGAAGCCCTCAGAAATTTATATTCACGTTTTGTATGCCATTATTTTGCGGCGTTGAAGTCAAATAACCTCTAAATAAATCTTTTATTGTTTGTTTTTATGAAGCGGTTGCTGTGTGCAGTGGTGGAGTGATATTTGGCCGAGCAATAAAAGATTTAGGGGCAATAATGAAGGTGCGTGGTAGGGCGATTGAGGCATGTTTGCCAGTAATTATGGCTAGCATGACTACCAGGGGACTCCTCCCTGAATTTGAATTTGGGCATTTAGCTGACGCTCCCATGACTGTGGTGGCTCGGCTTGCTTATGTTTCACGAGAAGTGGTGTCCAAAGTGATGTCAGAGTCAAACTGAAAGGGAATAAGACGTCAACAGCCAACGAAAACGGTTGGAGTGTGATGTCCGTGTTTTAATTTGAAGTGCGAGCAAAAACAGGCAAACAACCGTGGATCAAATTCGAACCCAGGTTGAGGGTCGCCTGTTTTATTAAAAATAGTGACGGCCCAGTTTCCTTTTCAGTGGTGTCCTTTTAATTGATTTCCTCCATTTTAATGGTTCACCGGCTGCGTTTCAGACAGCTAGGAGCTAAATCACACGAAAAGCAGCGCAAAATACCCTGTTTCTTAAACTGCTGCGGAGTGGGTGGTATAATTAAGGGTTTCATTATGTTACCCAGAATCGCATCAATATTAATGCGTATGGTATCCAATGTGGCAAAACAAGCGGTCTGTATTATAGCCAAAGACGTTGAATGAGAAAGACTGCAATCTTTTTGAAAGCCGCCTTCTCTTTTAATGGTGTCTTCCATCATAGCCCATGCAAGGCAAGGCTCTCCTTTAATCCCTATGGTCTGAGGGAATTGGTTTGCAGTGCATACGCTACCAGTGGATAGAAATGGTGGCAGCAGTAGCAGACAGGGGATTTGTTGCCAGAATGAAATTAGAAGTAAAATGAAATATAACCTTGAGTATTTTGCCCTTGTACAGGATTTTTAGAGAAGTAAAATTGGAGAAAGAAACTGACCCACTTTTATATTTGTGAATGAAACGCCACCATTTGGAGAAGGCTTGCTAGGAATCATATCAACACCTTGAGGAAACAGCTAGCTGTGCCCTGATTGGCAAGTGCTGTCTACATCCACGCCTTTGTGGATCTTGGTCCTCTATGGGTGGGGGCTGTAAGTGGATTTGCTCTAAAATCTGAAATGGTAAGGCGTTTGAATACAGAGAAAGCAATGAAAATATTTCTTGCACTTGCTACATCAGTACAGAACGCAGGACGTCGCTGTGTAAATATTTACATCTCCACCTCCAGCTGATGCTGACTTGTTGGATATGTGAGTAGCCTTTCCTCCATTCATTTTTGTTTAGTGTTGTATTTGTAGACGGCATATTAAATTTACTGAGTCCCTTTCAAAATCCCTTACACGGTCGTTTTATGAATGTTTGAGGGGCCTGCTGGCTCTTTCTAAACTGCAAGTTAGTTCACACATTTGTGCACTTATGCGATGACAATTTTTGGCAGAATTGCTGTTCACTGTACAAAATGTCAAAACATGCCCTTGTTTGTTGTTTTTGGCTTCTTTTCTCTTTTTTTCTTTTTCTTTCTTATACGTCCACAGCGAGGTCTGACAAGTTATGCTGAGTGCTTTACTGCAGTTTAGCGGTGCTGTCTCTGTTACCATAACAACCGCAGGGGTTCCGATGCACGCAGCCAGCTGTGTGTGCTGTAGCTGTCGTAGATTAGGTGCCTCTGCCACAGGCAGCATCACATGTCTAATATAGCCACTTATGGGGGCAGTGAGGAGGCGGGTGCCCGGGGGGTATGAACAGTGTTCTATATAAGTACCCTTTGATTGACAGCCCCTCGTGGGTACTGAAACATGGCTGTGAGGAGTGAGGTCCGGCCCACTCGTTCTTTCCCAGCACTCTCTCTTCCCCTTTAATGGCAAAGCCCTGTAATCACCAAGGCAACCAGTCACATTCACCAGAGGCCCAAAAATCACTGTATTTACTTTGGGTTTGGCGTCAGGAGAATGAACGCTTTCTCCCAGTGCCGTGTGTTTGTCAGTCCTGAACGTGCCGGATCCTTTCAGACCACGCCCAGTAGCCACCACGTTTTGAACGCTGGCGGAAGAGCAAACAGGTGCCATTTTGTTGATCTGAAGCCGTTCCTTCAAGCCCTTGGAAGATTTGATTCCTCGTCTCCATTGCTTTTTGTGAGACCCCAGAGGTAACGACTGCTTCAGAACGCTCGACTGAGTCACAGTCGGCACTGTTGTCATAGCGATGAGCGGAGATGCTGTTAATTTGGAGAAAAGTGGTGATGATTCAGCTGGATGGGGCCAAAAAAATGTCTGGGTTGGGAGGGGGCGAATATTATCAGTGGCTCTTTGTAGCGATTCGCCTGTAGGGCTGCTAGTCAGGTGATTTCGTTTTTATCGCAGTGGTTAGTGTGGCTGTCTGACACTCAGGAGACCTGGGTCCAAGCCTTGCCAGATACTCGCGCGCTGCAGTGTATATATGAACATTTTGGTGTGACAGAAATACGTAGGGCGAGGGCCCAGTGTTAGTCTTGAGTATGTGACTGTCCGGGCTGTCAGCCTGAATAGCCCAGCTCTTGAAAGCCAAAACACGAAACGCGACATCTGAGACATTTTTTTTAAACATTTGATAAATGGAAGGGTATTTAAAACATCTAGTCAGCTACATTAGAAGAGTTCAATTGCAAAATTCCTTTTGCATCAACTTAGGCAAATTTTACCCCCTCCGCTTGCTAACGCTTGTGAACGCGATGCCACCCCGCTTGTTTGCCCGAGCCCGCTGGCGCGGAGGTGGGCGATGCGGGGTTTGCTAGCTTAATGTATGGGCTACCCCCGGGTGCTGGAGCGTGGCAGACGTTAAATTAAAATCCATTCAGTCCGCCAGCCGCTGGAATCACAACTGATTACCAGCGGCTGAAGTGCCGGGGTCTGGAAATAGCACTTCAGCGGGGTGACGAGGAACCAAAATTGAGGGGACTGCAAGTGCGTCCCGGTGGGGGACACTTGTCTCCGACGCACACCCGCCCGCACACAAACAGGAAGAGGAAGCCGGGGGTTCTCCCAGGCCTCTCGCCAGAAGCCGGCTCTTTTCCCTGACCCTGTCAGACCCAGGACCCCTCAGGTCCCTGACCCTGTCAGACCCAGGACCCCTCAGGAAGCACTGAGGATGTACTTGAATGCATGAAAAGATGGAGGGGTCTTTTGAGTGGTTCTGTTCAGCACACGAGCACACACACACACACACACACACACACACAAGCCCACGCACACATACACACATACACTCACAAGCACATGCACGCACACACTCACTCACACACACACACACACATACACACATACACTCACAAGCACATGCACGCACACACTCACTCACACACACACACATACACACACAAGCACACACACACACACACGCTCACAAGCACATGCACGCACACACTCACTCATACACACACACATAAAGTACACACACATACACACATGCGCACGCATACACACATACAAACTTGCACGCACGCATAGCATACACACACATGCACACACACACACATGCAATATTCACATGCATTGGCGCCTATCTCACCATTTCTATAAAGCACACACCTCCACCCTTACAATATGGTCAAATAAATGTAACCCTCAAAATGTCCCTGTTGGCATATTCTTTTCTTCCCTGAAATGGCCACTCTGGGTTCGGGTTGTGAGGCCTTTTGGTCCCTGCAAGCCTGTGTGCTTTGCACAGTCAGCATTAATGTCACTGCAGCTGACTTAATGCCCCGACAGGATCACGCAACATGCCTTCCCATCATGCAACAGGCTCGCGTTCGCTGACGGGGACCAGCTGAACCATGGCCCTGCCATGTCATTTCCTGGATATCGTATCGGACGCAGTCTGTACTGGGGTCACTGAGCGAGGCAGCACCTCACGCGCGCAGAGGAGAGTCCGCGGGCAGAGCTGTCTTATCCGACTTGAGCTGCGTCCCCTCAAATCAGCGCCGAGAAAAAACTCCCCAGAGCCTGCACAGCACCGATCATTTCACATGCATTTTTATCATTTATTAAGGTGGAATTTCATGTGGTTAGGAGAGCATGGCCGAGTGGGTTTAAAAGCTCTCGTGTAGCGGATTGAACCTTCTTCAGAGGTAGCGAAACCCTTTCATTTCTGTTTACTAGCAAGCGGGGAAATGTGAAAGCAATCGTGGTGGCTTTTGACTGAAGCTTTTGAGAGGCAGGCTGAAGATGTGGAAAGTCACTGTTATCAAACCTTTTCGGTGTCCCAATCTGCCAGGCGAACCCTTCCTCTCTAATAGTTAGTTTCAGATCTTTAGCCCCTACCTGTCAGTAGAAATATCTGTGGAAACTCTAAACATCGCCCATAAATTTACTCTTGAGTGTCGAATTCGATTCTGATTTTTTGAGAGCGACGTGTCTGTGGTCTGTAGGGGAATTGTGTGCGCGGTACAGTGTTGGGTGTTGAAAAGGAACCCGCGTGTGTGTGCGGTCTCCTGCTGACGGTTTGGCGGGAGCTTGGAGAACAGAGCGCGCTCTTGCTGGTACGAGGGTCTGAAGGGCTCACCGTGGGGCGGTCCCGCTCAGGAGAACACCTGTATGGGTCCGCCAGGCTTCGGGCGAACGGCTCGAGCTGAGGGGGCTGGCGCTCGGCCGAACCTTTTCGGACGGCTGACGTGAAGCGAGCAGACGGGGCGAGAGAAGTGGGCGTTTTCTCGGGCAGGCGTGGCGGAATCGGGCGAGCCCGGGGCCTTAAGAGGAAGGCGGAACTCGCTGGGGGGGGGGGGGGGAGGCGCTCGGCGGGGGCAGGGCGTTAGCGGGAGCGGGCCGCTCGACGAGCCAGCTCGATAAACACCGCGGCTGCGAGCCAAGACCGCTTCAACGCCGCCCGCGTTTCGCCTGACACATTTGAGCCGTTTCCCGGTGACGTACTCAAACCCGCTGGGAAATCTCCTCGTGAAAATTTCCGCGTTCTGGAAGAAGATTGTGAATGCATTCGCTTCTCTGTTTTTTTTTCTTCCCTTTTTTTCTCTTCTAGGCGCGGCCTAGTCGTTGAATAAATGGTAATTGAGAAATGTGTAAATTCCGAACCCGAAGACATGAATTCTCATTTCCACCGTGAGCGCAACGGAACTGCTTTCAAGTACTTATTATTTTTTCCATTAGTCATATAAATGTGCTAATGGTTTAGTAATATCAAATTTCTTTACCGTTGGGTTGGATGTCAGAGAACATAGCTGTTTTGCAGCTCAGGGGGGAAGCTCTGGGTGAAGCTAATGCAAGCTAAGTACTGAGGCTAATGTTTGTCGCCTCAGTACCAAGGCTAATGTTAGTGCTGTGAATGATCATATGAACTGCAAAAGGAAAAAGTGACCATTGCTCAAGGTAGTTGTGTTTGTCTTTGTACAGATTAGTTTAATGCTCAATAGGGTAGTTAACAAGTCAATGGAGTCTGCACATCTTGCACTTACCATCAATCCTGGGGCTGTACTTTCCCCTCCTCTAGGGAAGTACTGCTCTTGGGTTTGCACTGTAAGTCACTCAGGATAAGAGGCTAGTAGATGCTAGTAAAGTATGCTAATGATTTCTTTTTTTTTTTTTGCCTGTCGAGGCTTCGTCAGCATGCGGACACGGAGGCGGCTGCTCTGCCGGATGCTCCCATGCCAGCGAAGCCTCAACGGGGGGAAAAGAACCAGCCCTACATTCCCCTGTTCGATTCACGCATTACCGTAATTTGTCTCGGTAATTTGACCGGCCCCCGTTGTTTGCAGTGTTTCTGCAACAGTCATTTATTTTCCTCCCAACCCTTTCTGCGCTCGCTCGGTCGACTCAGCACAAGCAGATGTTTCGGAGGGTGCATTTTTATGAGTGATTAATTCAGTCGCAGCGTGGTATCGTCCATAAGGAAGTGAGGAAGGAGCTGCCGGTCGTGTGTGTGTGGGGTGAGTCTAGAGGAGGCATCAGACTGGCATTATGTGTGATTGTGAGTCTAGAGTATCTTGCTGGTACTGCATGTGTGCCATGTGTGGCATGAGACTAGAGGGGGCAGCACACTGGTACTATGTGTGTGATATGAGTCATCTCGCTGGTGCTACGTCTGTGACGCGAGTGTAGAGGAGGTTGATGACAGGATGAAGTGTAGGAGGCTGCTGTTCTCTGTATCGGAGATGACCTGGCCCCCCCACTCTCAGGTCCACAGAGACGCAGCCCAGGCAGAGATGAAGGGAGAGGTGACTCAGAGGCCAGAACCTGGATGTAACCGGAAGAGAGTCTGCTCTCAGCAGAATGGGATTTCATGGCCTTTCTCCATCTCTAACAACCCTTCATTTTCTCTTTTTTAAAAACCTGTGAATTCTCCACAAAGCTCTGTGCATTCAGTCAGATGACTGTTCTCACATTCGAAATGGAGTCTGTAATGAATATTTAACTGGACACGTTTGAAATATTCCGCCATGAATTTTCACAGGAAGTTCCAAACATTAATATCAAACTTTTCTCATTCAGGTTGTGAATAAACTCCTGTCAAGCTATTATTTGGAATGAAAATGAACATGAGTCACTTCCTGTCTTGGGACTAAGTATAGTACCAATTTCTTCTCTCTGCTGAGAAGGTCTTTTAAAACAACACTATAATAGGTGCGATGTCTGTTTTTCTCCACCGTTTGTAGTTTGTGGAATTCAGCACAGTTATTATTTGATAGGTTGTAGCTAGGCACGTTTCATTTTCTATTGATTCTCAAAAGTAACTGACGAAATATGACTTGTGTATGCCGTGTTTGTCGGACATTGTTGCAGTTATTAATAATTATAAGCTGCCCTGGAGAAGTAGAGTGGTGCTGGGGGACTCCTCCTCGCTCACAGTGTGTGTGCATCTCTGCTCCCTGTTCCCAAAGGGGCCCGTGTAATCAACAGAGGGTCTTCCACATCGGTGCAAATGGACTTCAGCTTCCCGGCCATCATTTGAAATGGGTTTGTTGTGAGTGTTACTGAGACCGGTTCAGGTCCAGGAGCCCATCTGGGAGACGGAGGAATCGTCCCGCTTGAGGTCCCAACGCACGTGCGCGACGTGCTTCCGAGCCGTCAGTCACGCTGAACGCATTTCTTTCTGAATGCACTTCAACAGCCTGCTGACCTGGGTCAGCTATTTATCTGTTTTGAATTCAAATACTTTCCTGTGCTCTGTTGATCTTGCCTGGTGTAACTGAGCCTGCCGATATGACCAGACAGGCGGGGTTTGCACTTTTTGAGAGTATTTCATTGGTTCCGATACACTAGGCAAGACCAGTAAGGTGTAGGAAAGTATTTGAATCCAAAACAAATACGTGTTTGACCCAGGTCTGACAGCCTGTTATGACCCTTCGTCTGGCTGCGGTCACAGGGTCGGGACGGTCACGGTCTGAAGATTGCGAGATGTTCTCAGTCTGCTCCCTTTCAGCACCGTGGAAAAATAATTCATTAGCTGTGATAATTGTGCACAGCTTTTATCGATAGTTTGATTGCTTTCCATTATGGGGGACGCTTGCACCAACATCACTCACAGCTTATTGTTTTGAATTAGAAGAGTCAGAAATCTTACCATTTCACGCAATCTCAGCCAGTGTCCATTTATTTATTCTTAATAGCGAAACAATCAATACCAGCAAATAGCCAAGTCTTTTTCTCAATCTCATGTTGGGATATCTTTGTATTTCTTTGCATCAGAAACAGCATTTCCTCATATCCACAGATTTAAACTCAAAGGTAAATTTTCTCTTTCATTCTCCACCCTGGCAACTGGGGCATGTTGATGAGAAAAGTCAAATTAATTTGCAGATTCTGCAGGTAAAGGGCTCTTGAAAACTGAAGTTTGCAGTGCTTAATGCTGAAAGCTGGTGCAATTTGCGGTTTACCCTTTCGGTTAAGACTGTGTTATTTGCGATAATTACATTTATTTTACTCGCTGATTTATGAATTTATCTTATTTAAATCATTTGAAGAGACATCAATCAAAGTAACACTGAAGCAAGAGACCAGGAAGTTAATTGAAATCAGCTGCCGGTGGCCTACACTTGTTAATCAAGCGAAAGAAAGGAAATGAGGTGTCAGCTTAAAGACAAGATTTGAGCCTCACATAATTCAGCTCAGAAGCTACAACTGGCCGGTATTTATGCTTAAACATGCTGGCATGATGTACTGGTGTATGTAATTTATTACAGGACTTTCTGGTCGCATGGACGCATGCACAAGCATGCACACACACACACACGCACACATGCACAGGCCAGTTGGCCAGTGTTTATTGTACTGAGTAACCTCTCTGTACACAGATATAAGGATCATCACACATGCTGTAGCCTCTCAGCTTCTAATGTGAGTGAGTCAGTGAGTAGGGGTGGGAACTGGGGCATTATTCACACCAATAACACATTGTGCAAGAAATGCGTGTCATAGCCATTCTGAGCTCTGAGAAAATATCCACCACCGATTACATATTGGTGCTTCAGTTAACCACAGAACATTTCAGTGAGGTTGAACAATTAGGAACGAGTGAATGATTTGTATTTTGCTTGTACTGCTCATGTCAAGGAATAAAGTATGCACTCTAGCAGTTAAACTGTGGGACACTGGATACAGGTGGCCCAACCAGCCTCATAACCCCTTGCTGTATTTTAAATGAAGTTCTATGTGGAATTAGACAGGGATGCTAACTTAGCTTACTGAAATGCAAGCTAGCCAGCATTCAGAGAACAGTGGTGTCCCAGGAGTCTGTTTGAGGTGGGTTGCTCTCCTTGGTCCTGGAAATGTGACAATTCAGTTCAGTTCATTTCCTCCTTTATCGGTTACCAACATCTGTGTAATTAAGCAACAGGCTTGCATTCGCCACAGCACTGTTCTGTGTTGTTGTCATGGGTGATTGATTTATGTAGTTATATATGTAACCATACATATTATATGTAGCTTATGGTTGCATATACAGGCTACCTATTAGCATTCATGAGTGCATTGAATTAAATGAAGTCCTGTCAGTGGTTTTTGGTATTTTAATATCTCAAACGTAGTGTTTTTCATACAGGCAGGGTAATGTCTTTTTTTCCAATCTAGTCAAAAATTCAGTTGTATTTACTTCATATTTTATTTGCCTGCCAAATGCTGTCACAGTAAGAATCCTGTTTAAAATCCTGTTAGATTTCAATACGTGAACAGTAAAAATTACTACAGTCAAATTGGAATGGCTTTCTGGTTAACTGCTTCACAGTCATGTATTCTGCTGACTCGTTCTTGCTCATTTGGCTACACATAGATGGTGTGAGAGCTTGCTTGAAACCATGACAACGGTAGGGGGAAAAAATGCGACAGTGTTCGGTGTTTTTCTTTTTTTCTCTTGGGTGCAAGAAAACCTTTAGCAGTTTAAAAACCTCGCTCGTGCATCTCTTTGGATGGAGGTGTGCAACCCTTAGCTCCCAGCACCGCGCGGGATGGTCGTATCTGTTTTGGCTGTACTTCCTGGTTGGTGCCTGATGGGAGATTAGGTCCTTCCTGAACAGAAGGGATCTCTCCCCATGCCTCCCCTGCTCTGACCTGACTGCAAAAGCTGCAGAATGAGTGTGGAGCCAGTTTCCTCCTCCTTTGTGCTGGCAGCGGGAATGGGTGTGCGTGCATCTATCAATCTGTGAGCACGGCACGTGAGAATAAAGCCTGTTTATGACGCATCTCGTGGGGGGGGTGAGTATTGATGTGGGACACTACGGATGCTGGTTCAGGGGCGCGCGCGGCGCTGCTGTAAAATCGGTTTTTACGACGCCACTTTAGAGCGAGCGGTCCGTCCCCACACGGCCGAGCGGGCGCAGGCTCTGGGGCTGAAGTGCTCGCTCAGCAAGTTTTCAAGCCGGAACAAAAGGGGAAACTGCAGCCCGTCCGCCATTACGGCTCCAGAACGGCGGGCGTACGCGGAGCCTGAATGGAGGTCCGGGATCGGCCCTGGTGGGTCGATTGAGCTTCGGGGCGATGGCGTAGGACAGTGTGAACTCGGGAATACAGGAGGTCACACAAGGCTGTGACACTGAATTCAGACATTCCAGACTCCAGTTCATGTGGGGTAACCCCCCCCCCCACACACACACGCACACACACACACACTCACACCGTATTCCACTTTGTCTTTTCTTCTGTTACAAAACAAACATGTTTTTTTTTAAAATCCGGAAAATAACTGCTATCCGATCCCATCGTAACGATTTCCCCCAATTTTTGTGGGGCCAAAGTGGGGCCCTTGGCGGCTTAAGTCCGTAGTTCTGCGGCAATTTCGATTGCAGAAGTTTACACAAAAACCAGATTCCCCCTCTGATCAGTTCTCGGGTGGTTTCATTAGAACTCAGAGGTTTTGGGAGCAGTTTTGGGAGCAGTTTTGGGAGCAGCAGGAGTGTCTCAGACACGGGCCAGTAGCTCTCAGGGAGGCACACTCAGTACCAGCTGAGGGCAGAGCTGTATTTCACTCCCTCGGCGTAGAGTGAGAGTGAGAGAGAGAGTAATTTTCGATGTGGACGTGGCTCCTTCTCGAGGAAAATCGGTGATAAATACTTCGCCGTTTTCGTGGCTGGCGAACGCAAACCTGACGGTGCGGTTTCCTAGCAACCGCGGAGTGAGAATGCTTCGCTGCAGATGCGCGGGGAGCACGAGATAAAGATCTGCTGGTTTAATGTGGTGCTGTTAGCGTCGCGCTAACCGCACGATGTCGGTCGGAAGATTGTGGCTTTTCTCTATTAAACGTGTGTAAATTCTCTTCTTATCGCATGCTTTGTGCTGCCGGTGTTATCAGCGTTCTCCATCTTTTCTCGTTCAGCCAGGAAAGAACTGAAAAAGCGAACATTTGTCATGTTAGATGAAGCCCTTGATATCTCCAGTGTTCTGCATGGCATTGGGTTTTATTCTCATGTGGCAAAAATATGTGTGCGTTTGTGCGTGTGTGTGTGCGTGTGTTCGCACAAACCCTATCCTCAGTTTCACAAATCTGCACTATTTGTGTTCACTATTGCCCCAAAGCCTTTGTTTAATGTTCTTATTGAGCCCAGCTCACTTGCAGTGGCTATGTTTACATGCACACCAATAACCTGATTATTGGTAGTAATCAGTTTATGCCAGTATATGGATTATTGCACTGGCTGTAAGTCATGTGATTACTCCGTGTTCACATGGTTCTTTCCATAATCGGTGTACACCGGCAGCCATGTTTGCTTTCAACCTGAAACTCCTGCCTGACATGCAAAGATTCAAAAAGCTGAAATATAGATGGATAAAATCAAAATATTGGGGGGAAAAAATCCAGGTGTGTTAATGGGGTTTTGAATATGCCGTAGTATTGTCATAATCAGGGTAAGTTGGGAGTATTAGTGTGCATGTAAACCACACCCACCGTCTCTGTAATGTTGTGGCAGCATTGTACAGCTGCAGTGCTGTTCACTCTGTCTTCATGCAGGTCTGTAGTCTAATGGAACGGTGACTAAATATCTCTTTCTCTCCCCCTCCCCCCTCCTCTCTCTCTCAGTGCTGAGCATCGGTGAGGGGGGATTCTGGGAAGGCTCGGTGAAAGGCCGGACGGGCTGGTTTCCTGCGGACTGTGTGGAGGAGGTGCAGATGCGACAGTATGACCCGCGTCTTGGTGAGTACCGCCGTTGCCCCCCCAACCTCCCTCCCCCCCCCGCCCCCCCCGGCCTCTGGGCTCTGACCCCCCCACCCCCACCCTACCCCGCTGCTGTGGTGCTTCCGTATCTTAATAATAATCCATTTCTATAAGGGGTTTACAGAGAAGCCCTTATGACACAGCTGGCTTTGAGTGTTTTTCCTCCTCACGCAAAGCTTTTGATCTGCTTCGATGATGCGACGACCTTTTCAAGAGTGATATATTGTAATTGCCTTGCTCTGTGGTTTCTGTGGGGTAGTCGATGTTGATCTACAGTTACGTGTGAGCTCTATGGTGCAGGTGAATTCATTATTGTTTTTGTTTGCTGGATGCCGTTAAGGGGGCATTACTTGCTGCAAAAACTAACTTGGGCTAGTGATGCCCTCCCCTTCCCTCCCTCCTCCCTCCTCTCTCTTCCCTCCCTCCCTCCATCTTCCCCCCCCCCTCCCTTCTCCCTTTGAGGGCTCCTGCTAATGTAGAAGGAATAATTTGAGTGGCAGCGCATCAGCCTGGAGTGGGGTTAGAGTTTCATTCAGATTAATCACCCCCCTGTCCTACACTGGAGTTTAATCATAAAACACACACACGCACGCACACACACGAATGCATACGCACACAGACACTCGCATACGCGCGCACACACACGCACATGCAGACACACACACTCACACGCACCCACGCACGCACACGCACACACACACATATGCATACGCACACACACACACACACACACGCATACGCACACACACATATATGCATACGCACACACACAAATACACATACGCACAGACGCACGCCCCCACACACACACACACACACACACACACACCTAGCTAGCTCAACAGGAGATTGCTAGCACAGCAATAACGGGACAGACTGCCTTAAAGGGAAACAATGGCCAGAGCATCGTCCTACTCTTCTTCCTGTTTCAGTTCCGTTCTGTCCCACTCAGAGCCGCTGAAGAATGGCTCCCTAAATATAGATTAGCCCTGGAAGGACAGGAGATTGATGGTCCCGTCCATTACGGCTCTCTCCCGATTGATTCATTTCCTTTGTGCTTATAGGAAAGAAGGCTAGCCGCCCTTGATGGTCGGGTCCATTACGGCTCTCCCGATGCATTCATTTCCTTTTGCGCTCATAGGGAATGAATGCAAAGCAACCTCGAACGAGGCACAGAGCGCTGCCTGACCTTATTAAGCAGCTGTTCTGTGAATTGCACCGTGTTTATGTATTCAGGCCTGATCTGATCAAGGACCATGTCTGGAGGCTGCTCAGTCTTCTTAATGGTGCTTACCAAGCACAGTTCAGCACTGCGGTGGAGAACAGCTCCCTGCTGCTAGTGCTATTGCTGGATGCTCTCAGTGCTGAATCTTTCACCTAAATGTAATGTTGCTTTCCCTCCCCCCCCCCCCAAACACTCCCTGATTTAAACCACAAAAGCAGGGCGTTCCTGCAAAAGAGCATCCGTGCTCAGCGAACCCACCCAGGGTAAATAAAAATAAATAAACAAAAGGGCTTTCGATCCCTGGTTCTTCACACTGTTTTGTAGTGTGGTGTATAGAGCTGACCCCAGTGATGGTTTGGGGTGGGGTCATGGTTGTTTTGACTGATCTCAGCTGACCCCAGTGATGGTTGGGGGTGGGGTCACGGTTGTTTTGGCTGATCAGAGCTGACCCCAGTGATGGTTTGGGGGGCGGGGTCACGGTTGTGTCGGCTGATCCTGGATCACTTGACACGCTGTTGTACCTGTGAGCACCGAGAACCTCTGCAGGATTGTTCCCCTTGTTTCCATGGCTACAGCAGTAATCTTTAAGTCGTGCTAGGGACTCTGGCACAGGCTGTAAAATACTGAAGGGCTCTAGTGTCTGGGAATACCTGTACATTGATCCCTCAGATCAGATAACAGGCACTCCCTGACTGCATGGATGCTCAGATGTTAGAACTGCTTACATTTTACTGAACTGTTCATTTCCTACACGTTATATGCACATTACACTGCTGGTACACATCTGCATCTACATCCACAGAAGCGTACAGTGAAAAATGCGTTTTCTTATAGTAAAGGGTCATGCTAGGTTTCTTCAAGTCACATGTTTTTAAAAATGTATATGTATCTGGGTGGGTATTGGTGGTGGGTGGTGGGTGAGGTGAGTTCCCCTTCACTGTAAAGCACTTTGAGCATTTGGAAAAGTGCTATATAAATGTAATTATTAGTAATAATAATAATAATAATAATAATAATAATAATAATAATCTCAGAGAAAATGTGACAGAAGCCTTGTCATGCTGCACTTTTTTCAGGATGTGTTGATCCTAAATCTGCGGTTGTGCCATTAAAATGGGTCGAGGCGATCTGTGAACAGCCTGATGGGGATGTGTCGGCATGGTGACGGGATCTCTATGATGGCCGTGGTTTACCTGGGGATAGAAGATGAGCTTGCATTCAGAGTAAAGGCAATATGCCTCTCGCTGTGTCTAACACTCAAGAATAGTTCTACAGCTTTCAACAACGGTACCTAAGTGTGTGTGTGTGCGTGTATGTGTGTGTGTGTGCGTGCGTGCGTGCGTGCGTGCGTGCGTGCGTGCGTGTGCGTGTGTGTGCTTGCGTGTGTGTGTGCGTGCGTGCGTGCGTGCGTGCGTGCGTGCGTGCGTGCGTGCGTGCGTGTGTGTGCATGCATGCTATGTAGTACATATGAACACTTGGACGTTTTCTTCATGGTAAAGCATCACTGTACCCATCAAAGTGTTGTTTTTTTTTTTTTTTTTTTTTTTTTTTTTTTAAACGATTTTTATTCCTTATTATTTCTCCCACTGGGGAATGTCGAGTCGTATTCACAGGTCCATAGATTAAGATTTGGCGGAAATTGTGACGGGCAGCAGTATTTACTTTTGCCTTGATAAGCCGCAGGATTTGAGGGCTTTTTTAATGAATGGATCACTTAAGATCACCTGGTCTATTATTCCTGGGCTGGTTGTCGATTTGAAGCTGAAAACAAAAACCATTCCCCCTGTGTCTATCCAAGGGAACAACAGAATACCATTGGGTGTGACTGTTCATATGGACCATATCTATGCACAGAAATACTTATCCCTGCTAGTTAGGTAGGGCATTGCTTTTCTTTTAAAAAATCTTTGCTTTCAGAATCATACCTTCTGTTTTTACTGTGGTGTTATTTATTTATTTATTTATTTATTTATTTATTGTCTGTATGTAGTGTACTGACCTGAGCAGAATGAATTTTCCTTGTGGACAATAAAGAACATCCATCTGTCTTTCTCATTTGTTGAAATACCTAACTGTCTTTGCTCCGTTTTCTGCTCTTCAGTGACTGTACCAGTTTAACCAGACAAATTGATTATAACGGAACAGTTAAAACATTCTCTGTTGGATATTCAGTTAGGCACAGCGGTGTAATCCTACAAACAGTTCATTTGTGCTGAGATGCTGGGTTTTCTTGGTAATAATTGAAGTCTTTTTCTGCACAAGCCTGGCACTGTAGAATGCATATGTCTCTATGGCAACCATGTGAGACACAGGAACCAAGGCTTTTTAAGTGTGATTGGCTGAGAGAGGTGGAATCCGGTCACCTGTAGTCAAAGCACCGTTAGCCTTTTTAATCAGACTTGTTTGTGAAAGTGGTAGAAATGGCTTCCCTTGCATTGGAGGACCTGGAATTGGCTTGATGGGGAAAGCAGTGATGCCCAAGGGGTTGCTTGGTCATCATCACCACCATCTCCATGGAGACACCATTGCGTTACTCATTCTGTTTTCAGATGGCCTTTACCAGAGCGTAGAGCAATATGTTTTATGTACGTGTGTGTGGTATTGTCCATTATCCACTGATGGATATCAACTGAAGGAGTCTAGAATTTCTATGCTTTTTGCTGCATTGAGCAGTGCTTAAATGCACAGGCACATTACAAGAAGCTAGTAATGATATGTGGTTCAGATTTGACTAACTTGTTTTAGAGGAAAAGTCCGCACTGAAGTACCTTATTTGTGCTTTTGACCATAATAAGATGGTGATCTGTGGCTTCAAACCAAAGAAAATAAGGATTATTACCATTCTAAAGTTTCTTCTTCACAAATATTCTTCTTTGCTAACTTGGACTCTGGGTATCAAGGACATTTTTGAATGTAATTTTTTAAAAACCCAACTGTCGAAGTTGAACCGCAGATTGATTTTTCCGGCATTGAGTGTGTTTATTCACCGGTGGGCTCTCTCTCTGAGTAGACAGACGGTCAGCAGTCCTGTGGGTGCACTTAGCGGTCCCTGTTAAAATGTAATGGGAGAGTGGGAGGACCGTGAGGACAGGGGCAGTGACAGCCTTTCAGCATTGTGGTGGGGGGTTGCAGGCGGGGCAATGGGGGGGGGGGGGGGTGATTTAATTCCTTAGTGACGGAGGATGACTAATACGGCTGAAAGGTTGATTTGGACGACACGACGGGGGGACCGCTCTCTCCCCGACTGGCTCTGGGGTCAGCGTGTCCCTGGTTCGAGGGTGGTGGGGACATTGACGTTGCGTGTCCAAAATCCCCCCAGACCCCTCCATGTGGAGGGAAAAGGCCAGCGTGTGGGTGGACAAGGCTGGGTGGAGGGAGGTCGTCCTCTGAGGAGAGTGAGAACAGAATGAGAGAGAGAAGGGGAGGAAGAGTGAGATCCATTGGGGTTAAAGCCTTTGACAGAAGATAGTACATAGTAGTACAGTAGAATGTTTTATTAATTTCAGAACATTTTATGGAGTTCCTTGCATCCCCTCCATTGTGAAATAATCCTCTAACATGTAAGAATGTCATGGAAAATGTTTATGCTTATTTCCTGAGATTAAACTGGCAGTATATAAATATAAATATGCACTTTGAATGACACTGAATTACAGCTGTCAGTGGGGCATGTTTGTGTTTCCCACCTCGCTGATGGGTAGAATTTGAGCTTGGTTGCCATGGCCCCCCAGTGCAGAGCTGGTGTGAGCTGTGTGCAGTGGCGGGGCCCACTGGAAGGTGATTGGCTCTGCTGAGAAAGAGGGAGGGGAAGTGATGCCTGCAGGAACACTAATGCTAATTAGCTTGCAGGGTGAAAAAAAGTGGTCCAGTGTTAATTCAACTCTAACCAGTAGGGACCATATGTGCTGTGTTTAACACTGAACATTTTTCTGTGCATTGTCAAGTGAAGCATTGTGGGTAAAATGTATAGGCATTATGATTCCTTTGGCGTAGAAACAGTCACGTGGGACTGGAAGTTGAAATACGTAAGAATGCCACAGAGGCAGGCGGTGGCGAATCTGCGCCCGACGCTCACAGACTCACGACATGGAGAGGTGCAGCGGCCTGCCAGGGCCTTTTTTTCCTTTCTTACGATGTGGAAACTCACATTTGATGGAGGTCCGCTGCTGAACTCCAGAGAGCTCTGGAGTCATTGCGCGTGAGGCTGGAATTGATAAACACGTTATGCGGCGGCAGAGGGGCCAGGCCGTTACGCTCCGCTAGCTGATTGTGATGCTCCGGTAGCGTACAGGAGTCAGGTAGCCCCAGACTCCTCTTCCTCTCTTTCATTGTCTGTCTCTCCCTCCCTCCCTCCCTCTCTCCTTCTCTGACCCCAGTGCGGAGTGACTCATCCTTCTCTGAATCACAGCGCTGACATACAGATTGTCCTCTGCTGGGATCTGGGGACCTGATTCGTGCTTGTGTGTTTTTTCGGGAGGAGAGGGAATCTCCGCCTCGCTCGCTAGACTTAGCGTGGGCGGGTACTCCGTGTCTCCGTCCGGCCCGCTTCGCCACGGTCCGCCGCGGTTCCTCGGCAGCGCGTCCGTCCGTCCGTCCTCCTGGGTCATTTCCCAAAATCGCTTATAGGCGGCAGTGTAGCGCAGTCGGTAAGGAACTGGGCTTGTAACCGAAAGGTCACAGGTTCGATAGGGCTCAAGGGTAGGTCACTGTCGTTGTACCCTTGAGCAAGGTACTTAACCGGCATTGCTTCAGTATATATCCAGCTGTATAAATGGATACAGTGTAAAATGCTATGTAAAGAGTTGTGTAAGTCGCTCTGGATAAGAGCCTCTGCTAAGTGCCTGTAATGTAATGTAATGCATAATGAAGCTACGTCTCAGAGCAGAGGTGTATTTGTGCCTCTTTGCATTGGAGACGATGCTGTGAGGTCAGCGAGGTGCAGTCCGGGCGCTCAGGGACACAGGGCCTGTCCTGTTATGACTCACGCGAAGCGGCTTCCCCCGCTAACGCTCGGATGACAGCTGTGGGATGTGTTACCAAAGCGATGGGCTGCTTGACGAAGCGGCACCAGATAAGGACTTTTAAAAAATCCAGTCTCACATACTTACTCACACACATATAGCTGGACTGACTCATTCACTCAGTCTCTCGATAACGCACTCACTCAGCGATTCACTCGCTCGATAACTCATTGACTCACTCACTGAGTGATTCACTCACTCTCTCGCTCACTCAACCGCTGCCTTGCACTCATTTTCTTGTTGACTCACTGACTCACTGGCTCACTCTCAGTGATTCGCTTACCAACACATTCGCTTAACTGAACTAATTATTGGTTCACATCAATTAGCCACACAGTAATAGTTTTATTTTGTTAATCTGGTCTCTTATTGCATAGCATGTGAGCAGGACATTAGCTTGTAGCATTTAAAACCTGCTTTCCTAATGCCTTCCTCTGTTACTCGGCTGAAGCTGCTTGGGATTGTGATGTTGGGTTCAGGGCGCTGATGGCTGTGGGCTAGGCAGCACTACATGGTTCAACACGAGCGCTTGAATACTTCACACTTCTATTAGAAATTACAAACTGATGTGTTAACAAGCCGGCCGCATGAGCAGGGAAGCCGCATCACTTCCTGTTTCCCCAGACCGCGGGCGGGCGTTCTGATTGGACAGATAAGAGCGTGTCGCCAAGGACGCATTTTTAATGGGCCAGTTAGCGGAAGCTCACAGATCGTTCTCCGTGGCCACTGTGTGTGTGTATTTGTGTGTGTGTGTCTGTGTGTGGAGGAATTCCTGTGTGGCTTACCCACCACATCGTCTTTATCTGTTCTCAAAGCTGGGGAAAGTAAAAGCAAATCAACAGAAAACGAAATAAAAGCTGAATGTATAATAAAAAAAAGTACAAAAAGAGTCTTGTTTCTATCCATCTCTTTTTGAGAAATCCAAAGACAGAAAAATGCTTCCACAATTTAGTTATTTTCAGATGTGCGCCGAGGAAACATCCTTCATAAAATCGCTCGGAGAACATCCACGCTGCACTTCATTCATGAAATAATGAACCCTTTGATGCAGCGATCTTTGTCAGTTTAATGTGTGTCTACAGGAAACGCTGTTGTTCATTGCCTGAAACGAAATAGACCCAAAAATATCACTTCCTCCAGCAGTCAATCAGTGTCAGTCAGTGTTCATCATCAAAAGAAGTTTTTAAAAAATTATTATTTTTGTTATTAACATATTCCCTATTGCCATCTCTTTGGAAGGTTCAGAATCTCAGTCCTGGAAGCCTATTAGTGCTTCATAGGTGGGATTTTGGTGAGTAGTCAGTAGAGCACAGCCAACTGATTGGTCATAGCAGTAGTCACAAAAAATCTTTATTGTCCCAGTGAGTGAAGCAGAGCTGAATGTAGCGTCAGATTGATGGGTCAATAATGACAGCAGCCCCATTCTCTGGGGTCTGCAGTGGCCCCCACCGTTTCGACAGACAAACAAGATGGCTGGCGCCTGCATCGCTTCTGTCCTCAGTGCTTCTGAAACACGGGAGACTCTGGCTGGTAACAGGAGTGGGTCTGCCTATCTGCTACAGGTTATAAATATTCATGAGGCAGTATGCCCAAGGACAGAACCTCTGTTGCCCGAATAGTGTCTTTGGGTACGCCCCTTAATGAATATTGAAAAGATGCATCAAATTGGAATGTTTCAGCTTCAGTGGTAGGGTGGATAGAGTTTTCATTCAAGGGTTTCAAGCACCTTGCCTGTGATTTTGTTTTTTACCTGTACAGTGCCTATAAGAAGCTTATAAAAGTTGTGATTGGTTTTCTCAGGGCCAATATCTTAATGAATCCATGTTTCTCCATGTATTGGCATTTGGAGTGATTAGCCAGGACCAAGAGGGTTTTAGAGTGCAGGGATGGTTTTCTACGAGCTACTAGCTATTCAGGATTTCCGTTGCAAATGAAGCTAATTCATCTGACTGAGAGGCTCATTAATCTCCTCTAATGGGCAGTGTAGGCACAGTATAGGTTTCTATTGACTTGTTCTTGCTGGTTTTGCTCCCAGCCTTGTCATTTTAAGCAACGCCAGTAGGGGCGCTGTCTGCAGAGTTTCACCATTTCACCTTTGAGTAGAAGTGCAACTGCGGCTGAATTTGGATTGCGGTGTTCTTTGTGTCGCCTAATGCTGTTTCTGTCTCAGAATGGGATGGTCACAGAGGTCTTTGTTGCGCACACTGAGGCAAGATGGCTCAGACCTGCAGAAGTCCTTTATCTATTTTGTTTAACTGACACAGAAACCATTGGCTTCAAGAATAAGCCATTTCAAAAGCTACCAGAAACTGTAGCCCTTTCGTGAACGCTGGATCCTTCAGCCGGTTCTGTTTGCTTAAGATGGGGACTGCAGTACCACGTTTGTTCTACACGGCGGATCCCACACTGTGTGTGTTGATCACTGCTCAGCACTACTCCTGCAGTTACTGGCTCCGATGACGAGCAGCTTCCTTCCTGAGGAGCTCTTCGAACACACGATGGCCCGGGTTGGAACAGGCAAGGCATGCTGGGGAACGTAAACACCTCCCCGGCGATGAGTTCTCCATAAAAGGCCCCCGCGGGCAGCTTCGAACAGCTACATGGTGAGAAGACTGGTTTACTGACCGTGGAGGCTGCTCTCTGACCTCTCTGGTTCCCCGGCGATTCGGGTCGTTCTGTGTGCGCGGCGGCCATAGTGGCGATAAACGCGTCTGGCTGTTTCTGATGGAGGGGAGCCCACGCGGCGAGAGCTCGGTCATTCCCGCCGCACCTTGTCAAGTGTGATTTGCGCCCGGTCCCCCTCGGCGTCCGTGATTCATTGTACCTCCAGCGGCCGCTCTAACTCGGTGTGTATCTGACGCGAGCACGTGTGTGAGTGTGTGTGTGTGTGTGTGTGTCTGTGTGAGGGAGGGAGGGAGAGAGAGAGGGGGGGATGGAGAGGTGGAATGGGAGAGGGAGGGAGAGGAAGGGAGAGAGGGAGAGGGAGGGAGAGAGGGGGAGAGGGAGCATAACTTGGCTCATAGCAGTCAGGCTCAAAGATGTTCACCCATATGGATGCCCACTCTGATGAATCAGGCTAGGCAATTAGCAGATGAATTGATCTGACAGCCATGATTGTTGGAGGTCTTATGTATGTGAGTTAAAATCGTAATAAATGTCTTCCTATCATATATTGTTTTGCCAGAGTATTGAACGGCCACCTGCTATAACTTAACAATTTAAGCATAACAGTATTAATGAACAGCAGGCTTAGACGTAAACCACTACAGCTGTGTCGACACTGCTATGTATACCAGTGAGATTTTTGTTTTGATATATGGCATCTAACGCAATTAAGGCTTCCCCAATTTAAAAAGTGTGTCTTGCCAGATGTGGAAACATCTGCAGGGTTCCCATGTGTCGTGGAAAACCTGGAAACCTTTTTGATGCAGTTTTTCCAGTCAAGGAAAGAGAGAAAATTATGCCCAGCTGTGGCAAGGCTGGCTGTCACAGCTTCGTGCCCAGAACTCACCCAGATCCTTGGATTTAGTGTGATGTGGGGATGTGGGGGATATTATCTAGTGGACAAATCCACTCAAGATATTATTGATGTAAAACTTCAGAGTAATCGCATAATGCCCATCCAGATCTGGGAGGAAAATGCACCTCACTGTTGCTTCGGTTTGAGTTTCCTAATACAGGTTAAAGGTGTTTAAGCAGTCCAGTGTTGCATCCAGTCTGAGATGCTACATCTCATTTGCTCTGTAGCAGACTTCAATAGCCGTCATGGCAAATGACCTCAAATAAAAAGACCCTACAAGCAAAACCATGGTGCTCATCCACCTCCATTCCTTGGTTGAATCCCAGTAGAACAGAGCAATTCATCACAAGTAAACATGCAGAAAAGCCAGGCTTATCAACGTCGAGTTTTATCTTTCTGTCTAAACTTCTTAATTAGCTTTGCTGTTTCACCGGGCGGCGTCAGAAAGATGGTTTTTTTTTTCTCTTCTGTGTGTGGCGTATCTTTTGTGTGCAAATGAAGACTGTTTTCCCCGGGTCCCCAGAGGGAAGTTGTAGGCACGCTGAATAATTAAAAAAAACACCTCGCCTGTCGAAGCCGAGAAGGTAGCGGGTTGAGGTGTTCATTCCGCTGCGTCCAATGAGAAAAAAGAGCCGCGCTCGCCGTCGATTGGCTGGGAGCTCGTTGCTCAGCCGGAGACGGGGGAGGAGAGCCCCGGATCCACAAAGCGCTCCGCCACTCCCGCGCCGACCCTGGCCGCCATCGCCGCGACGACGCGACTCGCTCGCCGAATAATGAGCGGCGCGGGAACGGCGGGGCGGATTCCGAGGGCTTCTCCCGGGCGAGGCTGAAACTGCGTCGTGGTGAAACCGGGACGGCTCGGAACGCCGACGCTCCTTGCCGCGGCGCTGGGATGCCGGCGGGCTTCGGGCCCGGGTGGGCGGAGTCGTGATGGAATGTTGCTCCGTGCTGGTGGCGAGCTTGCCTGGCCTCGGCAGCAGCGGCAGCAGGAGGACGGACGGGACGGTGACTGAGGTCAGAGGTCAACCAACCGTGCCCGCCAATCAGAGCTGCGACGGGGGTGAGTGCCTCACCGCCTCACTGTTGGACGTCTTCGCTTTTCGGTTTTGGTTTCATTCGTGCGGAAAAATAGTCGCAAGGTGGAATTCAAGGTTATCTGACGTGTTCTTTTGTGATGACGTAATGAGACCGTGCGTTGATCAAAGTTTACGGGGGTTTTGTTGATTCCGTTGCCAGGAGACTGCTGGGATATGGTTTGGGTTTTTGGTTGATGATATGCTTTTAGGTAGATTAACACATACTTATTTGTGTTGTATTCTGTTTAATGGAAATCTGTCAACATAGAGACATGAAGATTTTCACTACAAGCAAAACAGTAATCGTTACTGAGACTGAACTGTCGGGTTATCTGAATCTTTACATAAGGCCCAGTTATGGCCTGTGGGACTATGATGGATTTAATGAAGTGACATCTGCACTGGCTCTTCCCTGAAGAATCTTGATTGTGCAAGGCTAGTTTGGGCCCGCCCACCTATGGAACTACCAACCAATGACAAGAGCCAGGAAAATCATGTGACTGGAATTGTCTTCAGCAGGAGGCAATTGCAAGAGGTGTTCTTGAGATCTGACATGATTTACACTTTGTTAATTTAGTTCTATAAATGCAGTCTCCTACTGTGTAAATAGACTTCTTCTCATAGTTTGATTATTTCAAAAGGATTGGCAATATGACTGGTTTTTTTTAAAGGGTGAGTCTCTCTTCTGATTCCTTCTGTCATTTTGAATTAAGTCCAAAATCCTTGTGTGGTGGGTGGTGATTGTCAATTCTTTGAATAAATTATAGTGCTCACGATCAGGTGATGTTTTCCTGTCAGATACTTATCTAAAATAAAATCATTCTACACTTTACAGAACAATATTGTTTGTTTTTAAAATTACTATATGCCATTGCAACATGTAATTACCTTAGAGAGAAAGTTGTTTATACTATTTAAAAATATATAAAGGCTTCAGAGGCAAACTGTGAATAGACACTGAAATATGGCTCTTGCAGTTCCTTTGGTGTTCATGAGAAAGGATTGTGATGAAAATAGATAGCTTTCTTCATTTCATGTTGCTTCAAAGGATACAGTGACCAAACAGTGGTCATAAAGGATTTATGTAGAAAAGATATTCAAACGTTCTCCAGAAAAAATATTTTCACTGCTGACTGTTTTTACCATCCGACCATCCATTTCTCTCTCTCTTTCCTTTTTTGCTTCTTCTCCCTTTTTTTCTATTTCTCCCTCTCTTTCTTCTTCTCACTTCCTCATCCCTTCTTTTCTCTCATCAGCTCATGCCTCTCTTGTCTCCCTTGCCCGATGTGAAATACTCTGAAGTCATTGTTGTGGCACTCGCTGACAGGTTATAAAAGTCACCCGTTTGGCTTTTTGTTGTGGTGAGCTTAGTGCGAATAATGTAATCTCCTGAAAATAAACTAAAAATACAGCACACAAGATTTGAATGACAGTAAAGCTGGAACTAAAATAACACTTTTTAAAATTACACATTTTTAACGTTTAGAAGTTAAAATATCTTTCCTTTGCCCCAAAGTGAAATAAAATATGAAGTCTTTATGATTGACTGATTGACACTACTATATAATTAAGTTTTGTGGAAGGTTTTTTTTAATGTATGTTTTATGTATTTATTTTATTTTATGTTTTTGTGGAGCTGGCTGCCAGCTGAATAACCGTTCTGCTGCTTTACAAATGGCCACTTCATTTAATTACTTTTAAATAAACACACATCGAAAAGAACATAATGTAATCAGTGACGCTTCTTCGGTTTCATAAAATTGGGTCAGACTTCTCACAGACTGCTCTGTGTAAAGCACTCGATGAGCGAGCAGAATGAAAAACTACTCCTTTTAATGCGCAGATCAAGTCATTACACCTGTCAGCGAGCTCTTATTTCTGACAGTTGAGATAGCACTGCTTCCAGTCGCTTTTGACCTACTTCCGAAATCCATCGTCTCCCAGCGCCGACCGGCGCATTCATAAAGCCTGCCGTTTGCTCGTTTCTTCACATTGACAAAGGTGGTCAGTTGGCACGCTGCTTTGTAAATAATAAACTCGCTAGTCTCGAGAGTGTCCCGTCAGGATGCCTGCGGCGTTCTTCTCTCGTTCGCGATGTGTTTCGTTTTCAGCTTAGCTTGGCTGCGCACGGTGTGGTATTAAACTACGCTAGTCTCCGGCGGGTAGCAATTCTGCCGGGGACGTGGGCGTGATTGTCTTCAGCCAAGTGGGGTGTGGTTTTGCTAAATCTGACAGCTGAAGGGAGGGGTGCGGGCGACGGGGAAGTTCCGAGCAGGCATCCCCGAAAGTAAAGGGAACCGTTGGAGAGTTTGTCATGCGTGAGTCAGCACCGCTGGCGGCTAAAAAAAAAACTTTAAATCCATCAGCAGCTTACTCCCACCGAGAACAGGGTAATGCTAATGAGCTAACAAAGCAGAAGATGGACTTTGGATTTGGGGCAGTAATTCAGCCTCTGGTCAAATGCTGACCATCCCAGTGAGCACTCTCCCAAACTCCCAGTAATCCAGATAATGCAGAGCTTGCAAAAGCAGAGGGTTTGTTGCATTGTTTTCTTGGCAATATGAAAAAACAGAATTTGCTTGAGGAAAAAATATCATTTTGGCAATGGTTGGACTGGAATAATTATGAACCAACTCCAAGATGAATAAGCATTTTGAGGGAAAAAAATATTAGTCATCTTACTCAGAAAACCTTACAGACCTTCGATCGAGTGACCTAGCTCTGACTACAACTGCGTTCAACACACCAGCCCAGAGAGCACATTAAATATTCATGCATGCCCTTTGCATCTTCAGTTTTAAATATGTTTTTGCACCCAATCAAAGCATGAAAGAGTGGTCCGGTTTGCTTTAATAGCCTACGCTAAGGCACATGGGGCTCAGATGAGGACTGTTCTGTGCTCACATTGCTGTGGTTGCCTTACTGCATCTAATTTTCTGCCAAATTTTCTTCAGTTTGATGCTGAAGTGTAGGCGGCAATGTAGTGTGATGGGTAAGGAGCTGGTCCTGTAACTGAAAGGTCCCACGTTGGACACTGCCGTTGAACGCTTGAGCTTGATTAATGCTCAATTTTTGAAATGCAGTGCATTCAACCCTAAAAAACTAAATGCAAATAGAAATGTTTTAATTTTTCCGAAAGAGGTTTTGATTTTCTCTCTCTCCTTCACTCTCTCTCTCTCTCTGTCATTACTGTGGAAAGTTTGTGAACTGAGCGAGCTGCTCAGCGTTACTTCAGAGTACTTTTCCTGAGGCTTCCGCTGGGTTAGTTTGAATTGCGTTTCCCCGGCAACGCAGTCCACTCCACATTATTGCCGAGTCTGAGGCCAAGTTGTTTCTGTGACCCGCCTAATTTATTTATTTCCTCCTCGTTTACCACCCACACGTTTTATTTACTTTCCATTTGCACCTAAAAAAAAAAAAAAACACTATTTACAAAAGTAATGGCGAATGCGTGGAATTACTTTGAACTGTGAGGCCATGTGACATTTACGGTTACGTTCGCCTGTTACATGTGTAATTATGTCGTTAAGCGCTGCTACCACACGCTGCGTGAGCAAATCTTGCCACGCGAGGCTTACCGCATTGAAAAATCTAATCCCCTCGTAAACTTAATTCACCGTAATAAGTCATGTGTAGGCCTACTTGCGGAAAATGCTTGCGCAGGAACACGTATAATTCAGTGCAGGCGTAATGAGGTTCATGGGCCCGGCTGCGCAGATGAGTGTGATTTGTGAGTGTGTTGTGGATGTGAGCTGCAGCGCTGTGGTGAGGCTGTGTTGATCAGACCCCGGCCTGGACTTCCTGCCAGGCGAGAGACTTCCTGTGGCTCTGCCCTCTCAGCGTGAGGTCTCTATCCTGTCTCACACGTCTGTAAACAGCTTCAGTATGTTAGCGCTTCCTTGAAGAGCTTCAGGATGCACTGTGATACTTCCTTAAAGAGATTCAGGACTATAGCACTGTGATACTTCCTTAAAGAGCTTCAGGACTATAGCACTGTGATACTTCCTTAAAGAGCTTCAGGACTATAGCACTGTGATACTTCCTTAAAGAGATTCAGGACTATAGCACTGTGATACTTCCTTAAAGAGCTTCAGGACTATAGCACTGTGATACTTCCTTAAAGAGATTCAGGACTATAGCACTGTGATACTTCCTTAAAGAGATTCAGGACTATAGCACTGTGATACTTCCTTAAAGAGATTCAGAACTTTAACACTGTGACACTTCCTTAAAGAGCTTCAGGATGTTAGAACGGTGATGCTTCCTTAAAGAGCTGCAGGACTTTAGCACTGTGAGTCCAAGATTGACAAAAAAATGCACTCTCAGTTTAAAGCATATTCCCTCAGGGCTGATTAAACCTTGGGTATTTTTCTGTCGAAGGGGGGTGGGGGCTGGGGGCTAGATTAGGGCCAGCAGTGGGGCAGATCTGAGTTTATGGTTCGGGGCGGGATGACAATCATTAAGATAATACGGCTGATTACAATAACCGGAAAGCCTTCATTCCATATTTATAGCACTGTGATTAGATGTATACATATGGTACTTACACACAGTAAAAAAATGTAATTAGATTTGTAATGCTTACTTAATTAAAAAGTGCTGCCTTGATGTCTGTGATTGGTTTTTTTTATTTGCGCACAAAAAGCTAAGCTGCATTAAATTAGAACACACGTACGGTCTGTTGAAGTATTTAAAGAAAGATTCCGGGCTAAATGAGAGATTCTCAGAATCTTGATGGAGGTATTTCATGATGGAATTAGTCAGGGTCATTATTGTACTTTCCTAGATGTACTAAAAATCCAAAGACTTCATTCAAGGGCTCCAATTCCTGCTCACCACCGGCGAAAGACTAATCTGTGCTTTTTGTTGTGTAATTACTGTTGTCCCCTGTTGCTTGTTTGGTTGACAGCTGTTAGCTTGCGGTTTGACACCCCCTGCAAAGTCCTCTCTCGCCTGCAGCCGGTGTGTTTAAAGATGACATTGATCCCCCGTGTGACTAGGGGGCGCCAAAGCAGCTGTCTGGTGTAATGAGTCATTCGTACGGAGATGCTGATGAACCTCTAATGGTTCTCGAGCACAAAATCGTCTGTGAGAATCGTGATGGCTTTGTGGGATCTCTGTGCTGTGGTTTCACGTTCAAAAGAAGAGACTAATCAGAGCTCCTCGTGTCCGAGAGCTTGTTCCGTAGAGCTTACAGGTCGACGTGTCCACAGCAGGAATGTAGGCTGCCTTTGCTGCTTTAATATCATAAACTGTCTGTATCACATGACCTTGTAATGAGATGTTCTGTTCTGTGGGGCTACTGCCCTGTTAAAATCAAAGCGGGCAGTTATGCCTCAAGTGTGAATCGACAGGATCACCCCAGTGTCATGTCTGCCAAGTTGATCATATTAAGATGATATTTTTAAGAGAGTTTTTCTCATTCTTACCAGCATATTTTATTTTTTATTTGACTGTGATTAACAAGGCATCCCATAATGAGCTGCCCCTGTAGCGAATGATCAGGTAGGGGGGCCAGGGAATGTTTAGCCCCCCCTCTCTCTCTGTTCTTCTATGGCAGCGACAGGAAATGGAAATTGGCCGTGCGGCTTCTGGCCTTTCAGAAATGACTAATGTTGCCTCTTTCCCGCGGGTGCTTTGCGCGTGCGACTACGGAGCTGTAATTGGTCGTTCCTCTCGCAATTTCCCAACATTAACTCGAAGTGATTACCGTGTGCCTTTCACCGAAAATTCCTCGCATGTTAATTACCATGACGATTATTAAAAGCAGCAGTTCAGCTGTTTCCACCCCGCCATGCCTCTGCGAGGGTCATGGCTGATAACGGCTACCTGCACTATGAGGACGTTACGCGAGGACGAGAAAAACATATCTGTACGAATCTACATCAATACGGCATCAAAATATGTCGAACATATGGATGAGCGCATCTGGTTTTATTGGCAGTGTTTTTTCGTAACAATGTAAAGCTTCACTATGGTATATTGTCATTACGGAGTGACAGGCTGTTATAAAACCGTCGTCAAATTCAACTTGCCGTTATCTCGCAGCAACCGATGCACGTGCATCAAGAAATCGCTGGGTGTTGATTGACATGCCTATGCCTTGAAATTGAAATAAGCTGCTGTGATTTGATGTTTTTGACACTTTTAAATATACTAGTGCATTATACATACTAATATATGAAGTGCATTTCAAAATACTGCAAAACACATTCTGAAATTAGGCTGAAAAGAGGAGCGTGTGCATTAGAAATGCTTATGGTGCTGTCTGTGGTGTAATTAGTTTGCTATAGTGGAGGAGATGTATGTTTATATGAATTATTAAAATGTTGGTGCACTGAAGCCTCTATTGATTGACAGAGGGTGCAGAAACATGCAGCACTTTGAGTCACTTCTGCGTAATAAAGCACCACTTGTGTTTTAACTTAATTTCTGTTCAGTGACGCTAGATATTGAGCTGTTGGTATTTCCTAGTAATGGGCAGAGGAGAAATTAATGTTGGCAACAGTGGGCATCAATAATCCACAACCTCATAAATGAATCATTCCTGTTGTTACTGTATGCGTTCGGGGGGAAGAAAAAAAAAACAAAACAAAAACATTTATTTCTTTCCGGGCCAATATGTCATTAATCAAAAAGTAGAACTGCAAAGTTGCCCTGTCTGGAAGGACCGGAAGCTTTTAAGTTATATCGTTTGTTTGTGTGCTGTGCCATTTTCTCTTTATAGCAAATAAGATGGCATCGTAATTTGACTGTGGCTGGTGCTGTTTTAACCTGTGATCGTAAGGGCAATCGAGCAGCGCGTTAGTTCAGGCAGGCCATGAGAGTCAAGCTGGCTCTGGCCGAATCAGCTGATGGGTCAGTTGAGTAGTGATGTTCACCTACCACAGTCCATTCACAAATAACAGGGCGGCCTATTTAAATGGCCTCCCCCTTCTCACGTACGTGTGCTTGCTTCACGCTGCCATGGCATGTTTTAGGCGTGTGTTCAGAATGCTTCTTGGTTAGGCTGTCGACTTAGTCTGTGTAGCCGGGACTTGTGGTGATATCTTTCTTTCTTTCTTCTTCCCATGAAGAATTTAGAAAATCCCCATGTTTGAAAGTTGAGCCCTGTCACAATGAAAAGCGCTGAATGTGAAGAATCTGAAAAAGTTTATGAATGAACTCCTTCGGATTTTAACCTGCAGCTGTCTGGTTTGAATTCAAGATCCCTAACCTTCACCACCGTATAACTAGGGGGTTGATGCATCAAAATGAAGGATGCCTGAGCACAGTTCTCATGTAACTGAAGTAGTACTTAATGATGTTTGTAGGTATGAGCTGTTAACTGAGGCCGTTAGCACTGGATACTGCCTGTGCCTCAGCAATCATCATGACTGCTAGCCTATCATTAATTAGAGTAAAGAAGAGGGGTATTAGTCATTTGTATTGGTCATCCGATGACATCACACTCACAGATTGACTGCTGTAAGGAAGCTACTGTACGTACAGTAAAGCATGATCTCCTGCGCTGCGCTTTCATCACCGATGACTCAGTAAGAGAGCACGGTAAAATGTTCAGCGCTTACTCAACTCCTACAGAGCACATATGGTCCCAAATAGACTCGTATGTGCTGTACTCTGATAGAGGTGAAGTAGCTCTGGACCTTTTACTGTGAGTATTTAATCTGACTGTAGCCCTGCAGCCATTGATCATTGCAGGTAATTGGGTCAGCGCTGCTGCCTGAGCGGAGTGCTTCCTGTACGTGATTGGCCGGGCTTAACACGAGGCCCCCCTGAACACTCTGAGCACACGTTGTGATTGGCCGAACTTAACACAAGGCCCCCGATCACTCTGAGCACACGTTGTGATTGGCCGGGCTTAACACAAGCCCCCCGAACACTCGTTGCTCGGATACCATCGCCAAGGATGGAGACTCCGTCTACATACAGTATATAAATGTAATTTCCCTAGACTGTGTCTTTGAGGAAATATCAGAGAAATACAACTTAAGCCTTTGCCCCTCTGCCTTTCATGTGGATTGGTTTCTCAGTGGGGATATTTACTTGCTCAGATAAAGTTCTTCCACAGGGTTTCACAGCTTTATGTACCACTTATTATAACCCAGCTACACTGATGCACTGGGTACGTTCCTTGAGGGTTGCAGCTGTAGCTGTAGCCCTGGTTGGGAGTTGAACACAGAAGCCCAGGGATGAGATACAATCACCACTCCACACATTTGCCGCCCACACCGGAGTGTAAAGGCCCTGGGTGTTAACACGAGGCTTCCTGTTGTTTTTAGACACCCTGAGCGCTAACAAGACGCTTTCCTTTGGGTTTGTAGACACCCTGTGTGTGTTAACGTGTGGCTGTGTGTGGTGTCTTAGATTTCCTGTGTGTGACTATGAGGTTTTTATTTTTTATTATGAAATGTGTGTTTAAAAAAAAAAGCTTCTTTGTTCATACGAACCTGGTTGTTGTGTTTCTGTGCAGAGACGAGGGAGGACCGGACGAAGAGGCTGTTCAGGCATTACACAGTGGGCTCCTATGACAACTTCACCTCCTACAGGTACGTCCGCTAGATCTGTACACTGTGACTCTGCTGCCATCTAGTGGCCAAGCAGCCATTGCACACTGAGAGGATTTTCTTTTTGCATCTGGTCCTGCGTCCTGTTTGGTGAAGGTGGTCAACCATGCAGTCTGCTTCTGATGGAGCACTCAGAATAAAATCGCACAGCCTGTGTTGTGTTCATTTGTCCCGGGCCAAAGTCTTTAACGTGGTAAAAGTTGTGGGAAACACTGGCTCCTGGTTTTACTGGTTTGAAACTAATGTAAGGAGCAGTTCATTTGTATGCAAGTCTAGGACATTCTGCAAGTACCTTCTTTATATGCTAATGCCAGAACACAGTGATAGATGATGCGTCTCGTACAGGCATTGATGCACAGACCTAGTTCTTGCACTTAGAGCTTCTCTTCAGGAAAAGCATTCATACCGACCCTTGGACGATGCGATGTCCACACTGTCTCTGCCAGGCAGGACTTATGCTGATCAGATAAGGTTGTTTTTACACATCAACACTACTACTGCCCACTGCTAATACAGAGTGGAATGCCGATTTGCAGTAGGAATGTGTTTCAGTATGGATGCACAGTCACTAATGGTTGCATGAGTTCCTTTGATACGTTAGTTTTAGACCCATTTCTGACACTAAAAAATAAATAGAATCCATATAGAATCCTCCGAGTTAGAAAACTTCTTTCGTTTTTCAGCCAGTTTATGAGCCAGTGCATCATGGGTGTTTTATTCCTGGTTCTGCGTGGATGTATGTGTATGTGTGGGCTGCAGTGCGGGGGAGGAGGGGGCAGATTACCGAGGGGGCTTGTAAACATGTGCACGCACACTCGCACACACACACACACACACACACACACACACAGGCACACGCGCACAGACACACACGCAACACAGCCTCAGAGTTGAAACACAAGCTCTGGATCAGAAATGGTTATGGGTTAGCAATGGGGCTCTTGTCAGGTGTCAGTAATCAGTGGTATGGGCATGTGTTAAATCATAATCATAATGTCAGTATAACAGTCGAGGGAGATTTAAGTGCGTATTATTCCCTGCTCTGAGAGACACAGAAACGGCTATGCAACAGGCGACTTAACTAACTACATGCCGCAGACTCCGCACGGTCAGTCTAATCACCAAGAGTCCCAGTTCTTCGGCGACCTTTTTCTGATTTGATGAAATGCAGACACAAATGTGTTGACTCTCCCTCGCGTAAATTGAGCGGAGGATCAAGGTGCGCAATTAGCTTTCTTTTAAATAGATTTCACGCGCATCCCTTGCATCCCAGTTGGCCTCAATTGGTTATGAAGCCGCAGCAGACTGCATATTCTAGCCATTGTCACCATGAATAGAATCGAGTCAAAATCCATTTGCAAGCTCTCGCGCCGCGGCGGTCTGGCTGTCGCGAAAAAGCGGGCAGGCTTATTAAAACAAATGAAGGGGCAAAGGCTTAAATAAAGCCATTTCACTTTTCTTCTTTTTTTTGCAACGAAACGAGCCAGCTGTGGCATGATTGTAAATTCAGTTTGGTTTTTTATTCTTTCCTCGTTCGTATATCAGATGGGGTTTAATAACTTTACAAAGCAATTTAACCCGCTCCTTTGATAACTGAAACGCCGGTGACATCGCGGTTCAATGAAAACGCCCTCGCTCAGAGGACGCAAGGCGTGTTATACGCGGGGATTTCTGCTGAGTCGCGAGCTTTGCTGCGAGCAGGCAGGCGGGACGGCTGAGCGCACCGCCCGTTCACCTGGGGATAGGGCGCGCGTGCGCTGAATGTCAAACAGCCCGCTGACGTGCGGCTCCCGCGTGTGCGCTCGTCCGCAGACGACCGTTTCTCATGAATGGGTCTCTCGCTCGCCGGCACCGCCGTTTGTTTAATAGATTCACGGAGAAAGAATCTGCGCCTCTGTCCTCCAAAACTACGCCTGTCAGTCAACGGTCCGAAGTCGCAGTCGTTTGTTTAATCGTTTGTGTGAAAATCTGTCGAAAACGCCTCGCGGAGCAGTAGCATGTTCAGATACCCTGTCAGGGGGAGCGCGTGGTGCGTGATGTCATTTGAGGATGCACACGTCTCCCACGGACAATAAAGAAGCCGTTTTTAAAGGCACCGTTCATTTTCATCTTTGTTTTTTCTCTTACTACCAGCAGAGAGAGACATCATTTGCGGAAGGAATGCACAATAGTCAGGAGGTTAAGCGAATGATCAGAGAAGGTTTTAACGATACTGATCAGCTTCTCTCTTTCTACAAACAAGACACATTCTGCCTCTGACCATTTGTACAATGTTTCCTTCACCAGTGCATTACCGTTAATCATCAAATTCTTTGCAGTTTGGCCAGTACAGTGAAGGAATTCTCCAGAAGCTCAGGCATTAAAGTCCCCTGAGTGATTTATGTCAAGCCATTGGGAAACAGAAGGAAATGAGTGACTTCATTTTGGCTCCGCAGTCCGCCTCTCTGGCAGGCTCTCTGTAAAGGGCCCATTGATCTTTGCTTTGCTCAGTCACAGTCCCAGCTGGGTCATCATACTCCTTTCAGTTCAGAAACTGGGCTGTCTGCTCCCTGTCACTCAAATGGATGAGACGTCTTAGACTTCCTCATCTGCCCGCTTCCAAGATGTCAGCTTAATTGTTATGAGCAATTCTTCTTTCCCTGTAGTCAGTCTTGGTATTCACCGGAGTAAATGGATTTAATCAGCTTATAGGCCATTTGGAGACTTCACATCCCTCAGGAAGGTGGATTGTCTTCTGCTTCCAAAACGAGAAGTGAAATCACTGCCACCTGTCTGGGCCACTGCCATGGCTCTTCAGTCACTAATGCTTTCCTGAGGTCTGTATATGATATACATGCGCTCTTGAGGTTCTCTTGACTTTGAAACAATTTTAGCCCCGAGATGAAGTAACCACCGAGTGAGATGTGATCGATGTTGAGTGCTAAGGGCTGTGTCCTTGAAGTTAGCTGCCAACAAGAGACAGGGTGTTGATGGGGTGAAGGGTCAGAGGTCAAAGGCCGTGGTAAAAATTGGCTGAGGAACGCAGCTGTGAACTCAGACCTGATGACCTTCAAAGGTGTTAGATCACTAATATTTAATACTTTTATTAAAGGATACTTTTATAGGTTTTGGTTTCACCATGTAGAAGTGACAACACTTTTACATAGCCAAAACAAAAAAATAGGACTTTAGGCTTCTACAGCAGTTCCCTCAGACAGCGCGACGGTCTGAGAGAGGACAGGAAGTTCGGCCATTTTGTTACAGAGTGTCAGATGGTTATCCCCTCGGAGAGAACAGGATTCAATCACCCCGTGCCATTGCGCCTTCGCAATTGAATCATCCCTAATTGGCGCTACTGGTTCATCACGGTCTGATTTGGTTACTGTCACTCTTGATGTGTCGCGAGTTAATTAAACAGAACATTCAATGAAGAGGCCTTTGTGATGAATAGCAATGGAAGCAAGTTAATCGCACGCACACATTCCTGGGAACGTCGCGATTAACGGAATTCTAACCGCAGCCCAATAAGGTGTGCTGCAGCCCGAGCGTGCTGATTATTCTTAGGCAGCGTTCGGCACTGTGCATTTTAATGAGAAATTTTCTCCTGGCCTCCTGGTGAACGTGGAATATCAACGAAGAGGAGAAACGATCCGGAACTTTGAAGAAAAAGTTCTTTGTAGGAGACGGCTTTCTGAAACTTTAGACATTACCACGCTTGCATTGTGTGATTTTGTTCTCTTTTTTTGTCTTTTGGTTCTTTTCTGTCTTTGACAATAGTTTAACTATATTGTCTTAGTGGCAGTAGTACACTTATGTGAAAAGTATTCAGCTTTTTATTGCGTAGGTCAAAATGTTTGTCAAATTGCAGATATGCTGGTGTTTCATGCACAAATAGATTATAACTGAAAAGGCTGCAGCTGTGCACCTGTTCTCCAGCACATTACTGAAGAGATTTAATATCGTGGTCATTTGCTAACTTACACAGCCAGTTTGCGTGAGAACCACCCAAACACCGAAGCATTCTCATCCCGTCTCTTCTTATTTCTTTCATCCTCCTCTTTCTCTCAATCTCTCCATACTTCTTTTTCTCTCTCTCTCACTTTTTTTTTCTCTCTCTATCTCTACCAGTCCGAGCACGTTCATTATATCTTTTTGCAGAAATTGTGTGGCCACATGAACAGGGGCATTGTCTCTTCACAGAGGTTTAGACGGGGGCTGGCCTTGATTGCCTGTGATTTTGTTTGTCCCGTAGATTACCTCAGATGTCTTTCTGTGTATGTTTGTCTTCACCGTTAAAATGCATTGCAGGAAGACTAGAGACTGTGAATGAGTGAGCGTGTTGTTTTTTTAAATAGCACATAAAGAGCATGCTTCCATTTTAATGCATCAGTGGAGAGCAGAAGGCGGTTGGCTGTAGGGAGCTCAATGAGGGCTTTCACCTGAAGACCTTTTCTGTTCCTGTGGTAACCCTGGAGATCTTCTCTGATTGGCCGGCTGTTGGAAGCGGAGGCGGGGGCGGCAGAGTGTGGGAGGGGCGTGGGCGTGCGGCGGCCCGGTCGCACTCATCTGATGCGTGGGCATCCCAGACTCGCCCAGCGCCCTACGAGCAGCACCACCTCGCCCCCCAAACACCCCCCCCCCGGCATGGTGCCCCTCTCTGACCCCGTGTTCCTCTCCTGCAGCGATTACATCATCGAGGAGAAGAATGCCGTCCTGCAGAAGAAGGAGAACGAGGGGTTCGGGTTCGTGCTTCGGGGGGCGAAAGGTAAGGAGAGCACCGCACCTCCACGTGAAACACCCCCCCCCCCCCCCCCCCCCCCCTCGAGCTGTGATGTGAAATGCCCCCGCCACCCCCCCCCCCCCCCCCAGTGGCCAAAATCAGACATCTGTTTGCTTTGTCGCTCGGTGTATCTCACAGTCCTTTGGGGACAGTGTAAGCTGCAGCCAGCGTCCTGTGCCTGGGCTGGAGAGGGGTGAGGCTCTGTAGACAGCGTGCGGACAGTGTTGGGGGTGAGGGACGGGGTTGTGTGCGGTCTGCTTTTGTTCTCAGGGTCCTGTGTCTGGGCTGGAGAGGGGTGTGGCTCTGTAGACAGTGTGCGGACGGTGTTGGGGGTGAGAGACGGGGTTGTGTGCGGTCTGCTTTTGTTCTCAGGGTCCTGTGTCTGGGCTGGAGAGGGGTGAGGCTCTGTAGACAGCGTGCGGACAGTGTTGGGGGTGAGGGACGGGGTTGTGTGCGGTCTGCTTTTGTTCTCAGGGTCCTGTGTCTGGGCTGGAGAGGGGTGTGGCTCTGTAGACAGTGTGTGGACGGTGTTGGGGGTGAGAGACAGGGTTGTATGCGGTCTGCTTTTGTTCTCAGGGTCCTGTGTCTGGGCTGGAGAGGGGTGTGGCTCTGTAGACAGTGTGTGGACGGTGTTGGGGGTGAGAGGCGGGGTTGTGCGCGGCCCGTCTCTGTTCTCGCGGTCCGGCCCGCCGGCTGGGTGAGTGACAGGCCGTCTGTGCCTCCTTCCTGGGCCTGAGGCGCTCTGCGCAAGAGACGGGGGAACACGGGCAGGCAGCTCTCGAACCCTCTCCCCCACCCCCACGTCTGTCCCCGCCCCAGCCCATGCACACTGTCCCGTCAAACGCGCAGCGAGCGCGTGCGGATTTCGCTCGCGGTCTCAGGCTTAATGCATCTGCGTCTGTCATGTTCAGTATCGCCCACGCCTGCTGTAGCCCTGTTAGCGGCTCCGCGCTACCGGATATCAGTGAAAGGCGTTTGACCTCGGTGTGCGGATAATAGCAGCGAGCGAGCGGCGTGCGTACAGCCCAGGCCTCTGGCCTCACGATAGATGGCGTGCTGATTGGCTGCGTGTAATAACTGGAGGAAAGTGCCCTTTCCCTCTGGCCTGATGACTTTCGCGATAAAGCGCGGCACAGCCAAACAGAAAGAAGCAAAGAGATGTCGCGAATATTTCGCTAAACCCATCCCTGGGGGATGTGTGCGTCTGTCTCGGCTGTTGCCATTCGCAGGGCTTTGTTGGTGCAGGACCTGGAGCTGTTTACACACCGGTGAGGACGAGTGAGGATTCTGTAATGTGACGAGGAGCGTTTTGTGTGTGTGTGAGGAGGAGAAGGGGGAGTGGCCCAGCTTGGCTCTCTGATTGGCTGAGCCCCGTCCTGTTGTTGCGCTGGCCAATCAGCGGCTGTCTCTGTCACAGAAGAGTGCTTGTCCCTGCTCGGTTCTCTGGTTCCTCTACCCCATTCTTCTCCATTCACAACCACTGTTTTGGGCTAATGGGTGAACGGCAGCACGGCACTTCTGATATATCTCCCCGGCTCCTAGCTCCATCCTGCCAGATTGATTCGCCTTCCACTCGAGCACATGGCATCTTCCCTACTGTGCTGGTTGCCATAGTAACACGAGACGGGCACCTTGCTTGGAATTTGAAATGCATTAGTACCACTACACGGCAAAATGCTGCACCTGAATACTGAAGGTTTGTGCACAGAAAGGTGGATCTGTTTTCTATTTATCTTTTGAGAAAAAATGCATTGTAAAAAGGTTAGGGGTTGGAGGACAAATTTCAGTTCTCATAAAAAGCCTGTACACTCCTTTTTGCTTCCTTGAATTTGAAGTGTTCATTAAGCCACAGGATAAAGATTTCTTTCTGATTTGTTTTTATCATTTTTAAACAGGGAAATAGAATTCTTTGTGGGTCTTCAGATCAAGGTCACTTCTGATTGACAGCCCACTAAACAGTCACTCCACTGATTGGTTAAAATGTAAATGCATGCTGTAAATTCATGCACATGCTCTCTAAATTATCAATACAAAATCCTCCTGTAGAATTTTGTTTCTTTCAAGGTAAAAATGTATTTTTGTTTAATATCTCAACTGAATAACAATATACTTAATGTCATAGTACTGTATTTGTTTTCTTTGGTTCTTCATTTGAATATATCTAAAAAAAACAGCAGATTTTGCTTGCCTACTACTCCCAGCATTAATAGAGTATGACTGTGGTGAGTGGGTATTTCATGGGTGACAGGCGTGTATGTAGCTCTGTGTGGGGGCTGTGAGATCAGATGTCTGGATCAGCAGTGGGTCTATTCTCTGGTGCATACTTCATATTTATGCGTAATAGTGTTGTGCATACAGTAAGCACCCCATCATGCACCAGACTGCTTCAGACTGTCAGTCTGTCAGTCATGATATGCCAACGCCCATCTTTTTTGTGCATAGCAACAGCCCATCACTGTGAAATTTCCCAGATTGAGGAAATTCCGAACGATAGATTGAATATTGTATTCTAAGCCTTTGAACGGCAGCGTAACGTTCCTGCAACATTGCCGCAACGCTTCCGCAGCGTTAGGCCGAGCCTGCGGCATTGGCAGCTGGAGGGCAGCACGTTGGCTCTGGCAGCAGCGTGTTATTGCGTAGTGGCTCAGTATTCTGCCCCCCCCCTCCCCCCGACGGGTGGGGGGGGGTGGGGGGGGGGTCAGACTAGTTTTAAGCATGGTTTATGAGGAAAGATTCGTCTGAGACCCACCCCCCCCCCCCCCCCGACCCCACCCCAGCGCGGCACCTGACCCCCATCCATCACGGGTCCCGCCCTTCCTTATGGAGATGATCAGGAACCCCCCCCACACGCCCCCCCCGCCACGCTACCAAACGGTCGCATCGCGGAAAAGTCTTGCGCGTGTGTTCATGCGTGTTCGCATGTGTTTGCGTGTGTGTTTGCGCGTGTTTGCGTGTGTGTTTGCGCGTGTTTGCGCGTGTTTGCGTGTGTGTTTGCGCGTGTTTGCGTGTGTGTTTGCGCGTGTTTGCGTGTGTGTTTGCGCGTGTTTGCGTGTGTGTTTGCGCGTGTTCGCGTGTGTGTTTGCGCGTGTTCGCGCGTGTGTTTGCGCGTGTTCGCGCGTGTGTTTGCGCGATACGCGTCGCGAGGAGGCCGAGGGACCGAGAGCCGTCTGCGGGAGCACTTCTGAGAGAGCTCTGATTATTCCCACAGGTGCTGATACCTGCAATTTCCTGCCAACTGTCAACTTCAGTCAGACAGGCGGTTGGGTGAGAGCGCGCTCAGAGCACTTCCTGCTGTGCCAATCAGCCGCCTCAGAGGCGTGTTCCCCTTTAATGGCTCCCCGTAGTGCGATGCTATATCGAGTATTAAATTGCACGGATGTTCTGTCATTGGTGCAGCCACGAATTTGAGTCAGATTTGCCTCTCGGAATTTGTAAGAAAGGCTCACCGCACCGAGCAATTATGAAGTCTTAAAACTAAGGGAGCCTTTAAGACGCGCTTTACCCAAAGTGGAATCTGAGCAAGCCGAGGAACAGAGGAACTGCCAGCCCCAAAGAAAAACTCCACACTCGGTTTGCTTCCAAAAATAGTTCCCTTTCAACAAGTTAAAACGCAAAGGCGCAGACGTTTCATTCCACATGAGGCCGTCGTCTACGCCAGTCGGTCTCTCAGCACCAGTTATCCTAACCGACGTGGGTCCCTGTCATCCATCTGAAGATTCTGCGAGCCGACAGTCGACACGCTTTCCACCAGTTCTCTTCTTTCTTCAGTGCCGCTTGGGGTTATGTGGGGTTATGGCTTGATAACCCCCTTGGCTAACTTCCCTTCGGTTGAATTGAATTGTTATCAAGTGGCTAATTTTTCTGAAGAGGCAGGTGACAAGGATAATCCTCTTGGATTTGCCGGCTAGCTTGACCCCATCTCACAAGTGCAGTCACATTAAATTCCATTCACTGTTTAATTGAATGCTAATAACACAAATTAGGCAAATGACGCACATCCAAAAAGGATACAGTGAGTCCGTACTGTTGAAAGGCATAAATTGTGTGGTGTAGCTACATTGTCTTCATCCAATGCAAAGAGCAACCAGCTAGGAGAAGTCTGAAGGAACCAAAGACATGGCTGGCACAGGGTTCACTTAGGAGCACAATCTGGAGCGCGCGCACACAATCTGCGTGTCCAGGGGAGACAGCTGTGACCTCTGACCTTGGACTGGCTACGTTCAATTGGGCCTTCTTCCACGGTCTATGACCTGGACCAACTGTCGGTAAAAGAACTACAGCACCGTGCACTCACGCGTGCATCCGCGTAAGCACGCACACAAATGCACGCGAAAAAACAAGCGGACGTACGCATACACGTACAGACACGCGCACACACATGCACATACATGCACATAGCCGCGAAAAAAAAAAGTGTACACGCACAGGGAAACGTACTGTACAGGATTCTCCCTGGTTTACTCTCTCCCGGGTGCTTTCAATGCGGTGCGACACATTTTTAGATCTGAGCACAGCACCTGCGGATAATGGGCTCTGACAATCAGCGACTGCTCAGCGAACCACCTCCCGATTGCCCCCCCCCCCCCCCCCTCCATCTGCACCGTTCCTGCCCCCCTGCTGGGGTCTCAAGCTGCACCAATAATACCATGTCTGCGTTCCTGTCAGTTTAGCTACTTAATGCTACGGCAGTGGAAATGACTCTGCTCTATATGTGCTTATAGAAGATATGCTTCACCCGTTAGTCCTTCTAGAACACTCTGAACCAGTGCAACTAAAGAATATCTCTTATCTGCTTGTGTACTGTGCATACGAGAAGCACTTTGAGGTTATTTAACATTCTTTATCAGGGAAATTATGTACTTTGGCTAACCGTAGAGGTGTTTGATGTGGGTGTTTTTACATAAATAATGAGGATGTTGCAGTTGGGAGCACAAGTCAGTGCATATACTGTTTCTTAAGTCTGCCCGCAAAGAGTCCACAAACTGTACGAGTTTACATTTGTGACACACTTGTGTCATGTGGCCCGTTGCTCTTTAAATAGCACAACATCTTTGCAGTGGGAGGGCCACTGAGTTGCATTACTGTAAGGAATGATCATACTATGAGTGACTGATGGCTGATTTAGCGTGCTTAAAATTCACTGTAAAACTTCGGAGCCTGTGCAGCGCTGCCAAATACCTGTGAGTAAGACCCAGATCACAGACAGGCGTTGGGGTGGTGGTGGATGGGGGGGTGGGGTGGGGGGGGGAGGAGGGGGGGTGTACGTACGCAGAAAGCGGCTCCTTTTTGTTTGTAACGGTAATTTGTGTGTTTTGGGGGTGTGGTGCGTTCTCAGCGGAGACGCCCATCGAGGAGTTCACGCCCACGCCGGCCTTCCCCGCGCTGCAGTACCTGGAGTCCGTGGACGTGGAGGGCGTGGCCTGGAGGGCAGGGCTCAGGACCGGGGACTTCCTCATCGAGGTAAAGTGCCAAATTTTAGCTGTGTTCCGTAATTAAAAGAAACCTACTATGGATGTTTTTTTTTATTTGTGTTTTTTTGGGGGGCCTGAAACCAACAATTTGTCGGCATAGCTGTGAAACTCTGGAACACAACATTGATAGTGCAATTACTGCTATGTGCGCACCACAGTCATACTTGCAGACATTTGCATGTATACATACATACACACACACACGCATACATACACAAACATACACACACACACACACATACATACACACACACTCACACATGCACACACACATGCACACTCACACACACACTCTCACACACACACGCACACACACACACATGCACACACACTCACACACACTCTCGCACACACACGCGCACACACACACACACACACGCATAAAGGCATTTGCTCACACAGGCTGTTCCCGGCTCCTGAGGTTCCCGCCACCTCTGCTGTACGCTTGGCAGCGACTTCTGAGGCGCTATAAACAGCTCACTGTCGCCCTGATTATGTCAGTCTCCCCAAAAAAGGCCGGCAGCACCCGTCCCTTTCCTGTTCGCCCCCTTTTTCCGTTCTGTGACACTTCCGTGGGGGGGGGGCGACACTTCCGTGGCATGGCGGAGCCAAACTTCGCTGGCTCATCGGACGCAAGTCTTCCGGTTGGGGGATCAGCAGATGACGATGCAGCCGCCGTCCCGGAGTCCCCTCCCCCCCCTCGCTGACGGCTCCTCTCTCCCCTCCCGCAGGTGAACGGGGTGAACGTGGTGAAGGTGGGGCACAAGCAGGTGGTGTCCCTCATCCGGCAGGGGGGCAACCACCTCCTGATGAAGGTGGTCTCCGTCACCCGCAAGCCGGAGTCGGAGGAGGTGGTGCGGAAGAAAGGTGAGAGCGCCGCCGGCATCGCCCGGGAGGTTTTGCGATGGGGGTCAAAGGTCACGGAGGGTCATGTGACCTCAGGGTTGCGTCCTCTCATGGCCTGGGAGTTGAGGGCCCCTTGAGTCCGTGCGGGTTCAGAAATGATGCGTCACAGGGCTTGTCTGCTGTTTCGGAGATGACCTGGCTCACCGAACTTAACCCTCTCTCTCTCTCTCTCTCTCTCTCTCTCTCTCTCGATGTAATCTGACTGAAATGATGTCCCGTCCATGTCTCCACTGAACACCTTTAATGGGGCGCACTCAGGGTAGAGGTGTACTGGTCTGAGAGTGAGGAACCTGGGAGCCATTCGGGCTCGAATGACACCTACGAGTATCTCATCGACGCTCAAGCCCCGCCCCCCGTGTAATTTACCTTCCTGCTTACACGCTCTGAAGTCAGGGCGTCGCTTTCCCGCCTTTTAAAACCGAGCCGCGCGTGTCCTTTTCCAAAGCCGCGGTTTGTACGTTCGTGAGTATTACAGAGGAACAGGGAGACGAGCAGACAGATAGGCCACTCAGACAATGAGCCAGACAGAGAGTGAAACGGAGGGATAAAGAGTGAGACGGAGAAAGCTGGAATGACAGACATACCGAGAGAAAGGCATAGAGAAAGAGAGGCTGAGCCTGGCAGCTATTTATAGCAATCAGGATGCTCCAGTGTTGCGCTGCTGCGGTAGAGGATCCTTGTTTGATGCTGCGGTAGATGATCTTCCTTTGATTTGATATTTTTGAGGATTTTTGAGGACACGCATACAGAAGCCTTATGCTTGTCTTTGAGTGCTCTCAGTTGTTTGGTTGCTACAGTCATACCCAGGACACAATCTGTCTTTCACAGACAATCAGATAGCACCACAAACAAGCATAATGAAAAACCTGTAGTGACTATTGAGAAAATTATGTCACCTGTTTGAGCAATAAGGGAAAACAAAATAATAAAAATATACTTGGGTATACAGTATGTGTGCATTTTCAATATGACAGTTGAAGTAAGTGTCATGATTGTTTATTTGGTTTTGTTTTGATGAAATTAGTCTGTTCCTTTATATAGCAGCTTAAAGGAACAGGTTATTTGTGCTGATGAAAAACATTGCCTTTTCCAGTCTGTGAAGGCTTGTTTGAGTGCATCAAATCACAGTGAAAGAAATTGCCTTTAACACTGGCTAGATTTATCATGGAATAACGTGGTCGTGTTGTAGCTGCCAACTCACAAAATGACATGAGTGAATTGATTCATTTATGTCAGAAAAGTTCTGTTGGGAGCAGTTATATATATATATATATATATATATATATATATATATATATAGTGTTCATTTTACTTGAGTCCAAGTGGAATCAAATACTTCCATCCATTTTCAAAACCTACAGACAATACTAAATGTCACCATGCTCTAGGTCAGCTTTTATGCGAACTATCCAAAAACATTAATGCGAATATCAGTTATAGCAGTCTTTGTTGGTTTGGTTTTCTATCAATATTAACTGTCCTGTCTCTGTGTACGCCAGTACAAAGGCAGTCCCCTCTTCAAGGTATACTTCACCCCACCGCCACCCCCTCGAATGCTTTTAATTTATGAATGCGTCTTCTTTACATAAATTTGGCTTATTCATTCATTCGAGTTGTACCGTGCTTCTTTGAACATAACATTTTGAAGTCTTACAAGCACTCTAGAACCTTCTTAACTAATTGCTATACAAAGCAAACACCTGTCCTCATTTGTCATAGAAGAAAGAAGCTTTATAGCTTCTTTTTTTTGGTAGGCGATGGAACGTTGGGTCCGGTGTTGATTGTATAATGCCTTTGATTCTGATTGGGAACTCTCTTCCTGATTGGCTCTGGGATATTTTTCTTGCATTGTTAACATGCATCTTTCAACTTTTGATGGCTAATCAGAAGATAATCTGCATATTAATTTCCAACTGAATAAAACTTTTGTAGTGGCATGAAGCTATCCTCACATTTGAAAAGTAGCTGTTGTGTCCATCATAATGGTGCCCAAGCATATAGCGTGTCATATAATGGAAAACCTGGTCAGCTTCTTTTTTTTCATATTAGCCTTGATTCACATAAATTTATGGAAATTCCAATTTCAGGCTGTAAAATAGTAGGAGATTATGCTAGCAAGAGTGAATTATTTAAGGCTGGCCAAGATTCCAGAAGTGTATTCTGCACATTGCATGCAAGATGCGCTTTCAACAGTATCACCAAAGTGTGTATTTTGCAGCTGTGATATTTTACATATTTATTTTCAGTAGATGCCCCATTAATGGGTGTGCTTTTTTTCAGCAGTAACAGTGATTTACAGCAGTGACCCAGCACTCTGTGTATTTATTCCCAGACTCATATTTCAACGGTATTACTGTACAGCCACCCTCTAGTAACTGGTGAAATGTTACTGTGGGACTGAGCTGCTCATTCATAAAGTCTGATAAAGTGCAGTAATGAATGAAGGACACTATTTCTGAGACCAGCTCCTGCAGTCTGAGCCAAAGATAAAGCTTGCACTTGAGTGCCTTTTAGTATGTAAACCCCAGTCAGGTGGATATTTTACAGACATTTGTATTTTTGGTATTGGCATCCGTCGTATGCACAGAATGCGACCAGGGGAAGCAGTGGCCATTTATTTTGACGGAAACACAGGGCTGTAACTCTGTCCTTATTTCATGCTATCTTCCTCTCCGCTGCCTTTACCAAGAACCGGTTTAGCACAGTCCAGTCTCCCCTTTCTGACGCCTCGCCTTATCCAACACCCCTTGCCTAACGCCACGGTTTCTTACCGAGTAAGAAGTCGGGCGGCAGTGTGGTATAGTGGGTAAGGAGCTGGTCTTGTAACCTATAAGGTCGCAGGTTCGATTCCCGGGTGGGACGCTGCCGTTGTACCCTTGAGCAAGGTAACTTAACCTGCATTCGCTTCAGTATATATCCAGCTGTATAAATGGGTGCAGTGCGTAAGTCGCTCTGGATAAGAGCGTCTGCTGAATGCCTGTAATGTAATGTAATGTAGAAGTCACTCGGTTACCTTGTCTAACTTACGGAGGCAGGTTTTATCGTTTCTGCCCGGTATTGATTTAGTGCTGTTTGTCTGTGAGCTCTAGTGTGACTGTGCCCATCGCGGTGTCTGTCTGTGTGAGCTCAGCCCTGGCTCCGCATCCATCTGCCCTGACTCTTACCATCTGGACCCGAGGTAATATAATTGCGCTCTTTTGTCTGCCTGATTAAAAATGATTCTACGCGTCCCCTTTGCACGAAACAGGTGTCACTCACACTCTGTCGATCTGTATTTCCCTCATAAAATTGTCACAAGGCTGGCCAAGATAGCCTGACAGGAACTTACTTTTTAAAGGTCACACTGAGAGAATCGCTCCGAAAATTGGTTCTCTGGTCCCCCCCCCCCCGCCCGCCACAGATCATTCCCAGAGCACGGACCGCTCTTAGCCAGCACGACTGAAATGGATGTTTACCGAGCATGACTCCGCTGCTCTGTCACTGCTCTTATCTGTAGCAGGACACACATAAAAGTGTGTAGCCTCTGCCAATCAATTCAGAAAGAGAAAAGCGCTGTGGTTTTGGGCTCGTTTTTCCCAGGCTATAAAGAGACGCTGCGTTCTGAAATGTTACATTTGGACTGAGTGCATTAGGGGCTGTGATTACTGGTGATTTCTGCGTGATTTCTGGTGATTTCTGATGATTTCAGAGAGATTTTTGATGTTTGTCTGAAGTACAGCAACACACTTAGTGTGAAGGCGATGTGACAGTGTGGTAATGTCTGCAAAGGACACAGGAAGTTAATCTGAACGGAACATGTACACGGCTTTCACATAGGTCAGGGCGGTTTTAGTGGGCTGGCAGGAAACTGGCTGTTCATGACGCCATTCTGGATCAAGCCTTGACCTTCCGGCTAGAACAGCAGCTGGGTCAATTTGCCCCCAAAACAGAATAGAAGCTATTTTTCTTCGGTAATGAGATTTATATTTTGGGAGAAACTAATTTATATTGCGAATACTTCCAAGTCGAAGTTGCAACCATAATAAGTTTGATAAGGGCTGGCCAAACAACGAGAGGAGAGTGGATATACTCACAGAGAAGAATTTAAAAAAATAAATTTAAAAAAAGCATTCGCCAGAGAATAAGGTCAGCAAAAGAGAGTATGAGAGAGAGAGAGAGAGAGAGGGAGGGAGGGAGAGGGAGAGGTAGTCTGTTTCCAGGAAGTTTAAAGAAAGCTGTGCAGAGGGAGAGAAAAGCATTAACGGAGAGCACAGTTCTGTGGGTGGAATATTCACTGGCATGCACAGACAGAGAGGAGCTACATTCAGCTCGGAGAGAGAGAGAGTCAGACCTGGAGGAAGGAGAGGCTCGAATCCGACACACTCTCAGCGAAAGCTTCCCAGCTTCCCCCACTTCTTCACCGCACCGCTACACGCTCTTCGACTCCTTCTGCGTCGAGGAGGAGCAGCGTGGGAAAGGAGGGAGAGAGAGAGCAGGGGAACCAGGGAAAGGAGGGAGAGAGGAGGAGGGGAACCAGGGAAAGGAGGGAGAGAGAGAGGAGGGGAACCAGAGAAAGGAGGTGCGGAGAGATCGGCACGCGGAGAAGGAGATCTGAGCCGTGAGGTGCTGTCCGCTCCAGGGGGGAGACGCCAGGAGCGAGCGGAGCGGTCCTCGTTCCTCACCACGCGTTTGGAAACCGACGATGTAAAAAAAGGGATTTCGGCGCGTAAAAAAAAGGCTGTTTCACTGTCTCTCGCCACTTCAGCCTCCTGCCGTTACCTGCTTCATAAAGACCTCTTTCTGCAGCAGACAGGAATTCACGGCTCGTTGACAACAAGGAGAGGATAAACCAAGATAAAGACAAACTCTGTTTTTTTTTGGCGGGAGAATATTTGTGGGTTTTTTTAAACACCGCAGCCTTTGCGGTTCTGCTGCTAGGAGTGACCGAGGTTTGGCGAACCTCGTTGTCTGAGTAAAAGTACCGCGCCTTCTGCTCGGAGAAAGGAGGAGACCTGGTGACTGTTCAGCCTTTCTGCAGTTAGTAAAACTGACAGAATTTATTCTGCGCCATTATTCCCAAAGGATTCTAAGGGCCTTTTAAGAAAAGGGCAAAGCTTCTCCAGTTTGTGACTCCAAGGTGACAGTGACAGAATATCTGTGGTGGGTTGCACAGATTTGAACCGTGGTTTTTTTGAGAAGGGGGGAGGGGGGTGAACACCTGGCTCGGGGGGAGGTACTGTGCTGAAACCGACTCACCTGAATGGGTGTAGGTAGAAGGGCCAGCTTTTTTTGTAATTGTTCCCGCCTTTTTTCACCTGTGCTAGAGCAGCTTGATTTTTTACTGGAGAGCATTTCACAGCATAAATTATAGACCTGGAGTTTGGTGGCCTGGGTGTTAACCCCAGTTTGCCCTTTGCGAGAATTTGGGACAAACTGTTGTGCTCTACTCTTGGACCTGCATGGATTATCTCTTCCAGAGCTCACCAACTGCCACAAAAACTCAAAGGAAAACATTAATGGAGCTGACATTTAGCAGCATTTGGAAAGCCTTGCGTTGTGGACTACTCAACCAAAGATCCGTCTCCTGTCACACCATCTGACTTATGAGTCAGGTTGCTCGCGTGACACATTTCGCTAACTAATTCGGCAAACATTTTTAGCTCCACCGTAGCCTCTCAGCTTCCCAGACCCCTCCGCCCAGAAAGTGTCTGCAGAACGCACGTACACACGCGTGGGGAGCGGCGACCGCTCTAGGCATCGGTGCCGCTCTGTGGTCCGTGGCGAGTAGATGTAGATGGCGTGCCTTTTCCGCACGCACGCTCGTTCTCCGGTCCTCCTGCCCGCACACCCACCACCCGGCTGAAGGCATGCAGCCTTTCAGAGCGCTCGTATCCCCGCGCCAACCCGCACCGCCCTCCCACCGCAGTTTCCATGGTTACCACAATGAGTGTTTGAATCCGGCGTTACATTAAGGCCAGGGAGCTCTCTCTCTCTCTCTCTCTCTATCTTTTCTTCTCTCTTTCTCATTCTCTCTCTCTCTTCCCTTCTCTCTCGTTCTCTCTCTCTGGTTTGTATGGAATATTGGTATGATACTTGTCTTTGGTGAACATTACACTCTCGTGGCTAATAGCACTGGTAATGGAGACAGTCAATGTGTATTGTCAATGAGGGAGGTTAACGAGTGGCTTTAACCGCGAAGATCTCTCATCGTATTAGTTTCGCTTTGCCAAGGTAGTCTCTCCCAGAATTCCACAGCAGACAGCTGAGCGGTGGCGTGGTGTCGGAAGGCTCGGAAAACTTGGAATCTCAGACCGAGGCAGCTGCCACTCTTCCTCACGTTCATCTCGCAGCGAGCGCAAACGAAGCGCTTTTTTCTGTAGCGGCCGCCATCCCGAAAGATGGAGGCGGGAAAATGGCGGGAACCGAACATGTTAGCGGGCCCGCGGCTTTGCGTTTCAGTGCGTGGGCTTCCAGCGCCGCGGTGCGCGGGATTATAGAACGCCCGTCGGGAAAATATGAAGATGTAAAAGAAGAGAAAGGGATTGTCGGCATGTAAAAGAGGGACTGTGCTTCTCAATACCGGTGCGTGTTGGTTTTACTGCTCGCTCTTGTCGGAACTACAAATGGCAGAGAGGAACGTGACGGCGGACCCCGCCCCCCGCCCCGCCCCGCCCGTCAGGCGGCCGGCGGCGTGAGGGTCGCGTGGCGTGGCGCGCACGTGCGGAGAGCCATGAAAAAGTTCTCGTCCAATCGCAGCCTGAACAGGGTCCTGCAGCAGTGCGAGGCGTCCAGCTCGCCCGAGTTCGACGAGATCAAGGCCGTGAAGAAGCGGTGGCACCTGCACTTGGGCAGCGCCCGCAAGGTCCTGGGCAGGAAGTCCCGGGTGTCTTCGTCCTCGTCCTCATCCTCACTTTTCTTCACAGCTCCGCCACCCCCCAAGAGGGCCCCCAGCACCACGCTGACGCTGCGCTCCAAGTCCATGACGGCCGAGCTGGAGGAGCTGGGTAAGTCACCCCTATGTCACCCTAATGTCACCCTATTCACTCTAATGTCACGACTATGATGCATGCAACGCACCCCATGTCGCCCCACTCACTCTAATGTCACGACTATGATGCATGCAACGCACCCCATGTCGCCCCACTCACTCTAATGTCACGACTATGATGCATGAAACGCACCACTGTGCCACCCCACTCACTCTAATGTCATCACTATGATGCATGCAGTGCACCCCTATGTCACCCTACTCACTCTAGTGTGATCACTATGATGCATGCAGTTCACCCCTAGGTCGTCATACTCACTCTAATGTCATCACTATGATGCATGCAAAGCACTGCTATCGCTATACGCTATTACCCTTATGAAGCTTTAATGTCATCACTATGATACACACCTGGCACCCCTATGTGACCCTGCTATGCTTATACCCTTGAGTATATACTTGTATATATCTTCAGTGTATATCCAGCTGTATAAATGGATGCAATGTAAATGTTAGAAGTTGTGTAAGTCGCTCTGGATAAGAACGTCAGCTAAATGCCTGTAATGTAATTTCTGAGGAGGATGTGAGGTGGACTAGCACGATGGTCTGGAATAATGCTAAGGTAATGGGGCGGGGCAGGAAAACAAAAATGAGAATTGCTAACAGCTAGCCACGCTAACAGTGGAGAAAGGAAAGCCTGTTTTAAGCATGCCTGCCCTGTTGGACAGTGTTGCAGCAGGGAGAGTGGGTGTGTGTGTGTGTGTGCTGCACTGAACTGCGGGTTATTCAAGTGGGAAGCATCAGGCTACATATCAGTCTTCACATGATCTCTTTTAGGTCAGCAGCATGTGTTTGTGTGTCGTCCGTTGTGTGCTTGGACTGCTCATATCTCAGATCAGGTCATTCTGTCCCACACTTGTCATTTCTGATGCATTTCTGAGAGTTGTATTTTTTTTTACAGAAATCAAGAGCTACACTGAGATCATTGCCATTATTTTCATTTACTAGTTGTCTCTGTGCTGTGCATGGAATGAAAAACCGATCAAAGTTTTCCAAATATACTCTTCTTTTTTAAATAATTAGTCAGTTGTAGGAAGGCCAGTTTTTCAAGAATTGGGCCACAAAAAAATCTAATTTGAGATGGGTCTGTAATTACTGAGTCCATGGTGCTGTTTTTTAGAAGAGGTCAAAGTTTGGCTGTCTTTAAGGTAAATGGAAAAATACCAGTTTGTAATGAGCTGTTTACAATGTTTAGACCTTAGGGTTGGAGCATAGCATTAGCCATCCTACAGAGCACTTTAAAGCCTGGGTTTTTTACAGGGGGGTCCACGGACCCCTGGGTGTGATGGGCCCTTGAAGGTCCTGTAGGAGGGGATCCCTGGCCAACCTGATATAGCAATGACTATAGTTTTGGGGAAATATTTCAAAATATGAAACTTTTTTTTGAAAATATGACCCTTAATTTATGATGGGGGTTCTCTGGAGGCCTTTGAACCTGGGTTGGGGTCCCTGGGTCAGAACAGGCTGACAACCCCCTGTTCCCTGTTTTTTTGTGCAGCACATGCTTTTGGCATGTGGAATTTATATATATATATATATATATATATATATATATACACACTACATGGCCAAAAGTTATGTGGACCCATGACATCCAACATCTCATCCAAAATTATGGGCATTAATATAGAGCTGGTCCACCCTTTGCTGCTATAACAACCTCCCCTCTACTGGGAAGGCTAGATATTTATACTTGATGTTGGAGCATTGCTGCAGGGATTTGCTTCCATTCAGCCAGAAGAGCCTGAGGTTAGGCACTGATTGGGTGATTAGGCCTGGCTCGAAGTTGACTTTCCAATTGATCCCAAAGGTGTGGGATGGGGTTGAGGTCAGGTCTCTGAGCAGCCCAGTCAAGTCTTCCACACTGTTCTCGACAAAACCATTTTTATATGGACCTTCCTGTGTGCCCGGGGGCATTGTCATGCTGAAACAGGAAAGGGCCTTCCCCAAACTGTAGGAGAAGCACAGAATTGTCCAGAATGTGATTGTATGCTGTAGTATTAAGATTTGCCTTCACTGGAACTAAGGGGCCTAACCCAAACCATGCAAAAGAGCCCCAGACCAACGGGTGTCCAGATACATTTGGTCATATAGTGTAAATAATATGTGGCATATAATAGACGCAGTCTGTGGATTCAAAGAGCTGTGTGTGAGAGGAAAGGAAATGTATGCACATACTTGCATATACTTGCTTGACATCTTGGCTTGCATCATACCTGAAAAAAAGATGAACAGTGAATGTGCAAACAGGAAAAAAAAGCAGGAATACACTGAATATACTGTGGTAAGCTGTCCAGTGCATTTGCACATATTCAGCGAGGCAGTTAATTTTCTCCGAACTCCATTTCCCATGCCCAGTCTTCCAGAAAAACAGTTCATTTAGATGCTCCTAAAAAAACAAACAAAAAAAAAAAACATTTGCATAACATCTGTCTAATGTTCTGAAAGTGCAATCAAAAAAGCTCTCTGTTTCCATTCCCTGCAAGCGTCCGCACGGAGGAGAAGAGGGGGTGAGTCGCCATCCAGACAGCACTGACATTTACCAACAACACTTTTTTTCCGCCGAGACGGTCGCATTATGTAAAAGTCATCGATAATTTAAACAGTGTTGATTGGGGGTTAAATGTCTGCAAGCTCTCGCTTTCCTTTTTAACATTTTATTTTTTTTTTTTTTGCCTCGTCATTAGTGACGCAGATTATCTCCGGGGAAAGCGGTGTGGCGTGACATGTTTGTCGAGTGTTCGGTGTCAGTAACGGTGTCTCGGTCCAGTGCGGGGCTCACCCGGGACGTGCTCGGTTCTCTTTTGGGCTCCGCAGAGCGGCTGGACGAGATGCTGGCCTCCCAGGAGCCGGTGATGAGGGCCCCGGTCGCCGAGGTCGACTACAGGGCCGCCACGGTGAAGCAGCGGCCGACCAGCCGGCGAATCACGCAGGCCGAGATCAGCGTAAGATCGGCCGCCGTCCGCCGCCCTCTGCGTAGCCGAACCGCAGAACCACACCATAGAACCGCACCATAGAACCACACCACAGAACCACACCATAGAACCACACCGCAGAACCGCACCACTGAACCACACCACAGAACCACACCATAGAACCACACCGCAGAACCGCACCACTGAACCACACCACAGAACCACACCGCAGAACCACACCACTGAACCACACCACAGAACCGCACCGAAGAACCACACCACAGAACCGCACCATAGAACCGCACCGCAGAACCGCACCATAGAACCGCACCACAGAACCACACTGCTGAGTAACGCTGAGTAACTCTCTAGAACTGTGGGACAGCTCAGTCCAGTGGCCAGTGCTGCTGGTGGCACCAGCCAAAGTGGACCTTTTCTTAGCTCTCTGTGTTTCTCCATTTCAGATTAATCCTTTTTTGGTGTTTTTTTTTTGTTTGTTTTTTTTTTTTGGTATTGTGGGCTGATGCTCATTCACAGTTTCTCGATTCACGTGTTCCCCTGTTGTGTGGTGTGTTTGGTGTGAAGTCGCTGTTTGAGCGTCAGGGGATGGTGCCTCACGGTGGGCTGCACCCGGGACTGGACAAGACTCACATACCGCTGCCCAAAGGGATGTCCCGGACCAAGTCTTTCGGTGAGGACCCTTCTCCAGCAGCCTTTCTCAGCCTTTTCAAACACAGGCAGCAGTTTTTGTTTTTTTTGCTGTCTCTTGTCAGGGTGACAAGAGATTCCCTGATTTCCAATAATTTATACATTAAAAGGTTTCTGGTATTGATATTCAATGGTGGCTCATGCTGTAAAATATATATGCCACTCTTTAGTTCAGATTAGTCAGCTGATCGAAATGATATTACTTGAACTAGCTAGCATTCCATAATGATTGTTATTGTGTGCTGACTGTTTTTTTTTTTTGGTTTTTTACACCTGTGATCTGCAGAAATGTAGTTTCCAGAAGTTGTGTCCTAATGCGTGAATGAAACTCGTTTGCAGGGGCGTCTGAGGAGGACCGGTTGTCAGCCTTGGTGGGAGAGGCTCGGTTTCCAAGGAGCTCGTCGATGACGGACAGCCTCAGAGACAGCCACAGCATCCCTCCGCCTCCCCAGACCGCGCCCCCTCCTCCCCCGTCCCCCTACTACCAGGACACGCCCCCGGCCTTCTGCCCGCCCCCCCCGCCGGGCCGGGGCCACGACCAGGGCCGGTCCAGCTTCAAGCCCGGCTCGGAGGCCAAGCTGCACGCCCTGGCGCAGGCGGCGGCGGCGGCCGAGATCTACGAGCCGCCCCGGGCCGCGGCGCACGCCGAGCGCCAGAAGAAGGCGCGGTCCATGATCATCCTCCAGGACTCCTCCCACCTGCCCGTGGAGCCCACCGACCTGCCGCGGCTGGGGCCCTCCGCCACGCCGCCCGAGAAGGTCAAGAGGAAAGGGCGGGTCATCGACAACCCGTACGCCAACGTGGGCCAGTTCAGCATCGGCCTGTACACGCCCACCAAGCCGCAGCGCAAGAAGAGCCCGCTGGTCAAGCAGCTGCAGGTGGAGGACGCGCAGGAGCGGGCGTCGCTGGCGCTGGCCGCCGCCCACTCCCGCGAGCACTCCCCCACGGGCCGCGTCCCGCACACCAGCCGGGCCGAGTACTACCAGCAGCAGCTGCTGCAGGAGCGGGCGCGGGCGCAGGCCGAGGGGCCCTTCTCCGCCGTCATCGCGGGCGCCGTGCGGGACCGGGAGCGGCGGCTGCAGGAGCGGCGCCGGTCCACCGTCTTCCTGTCGGTGGGCACGGTGGAGGGCGGCGGCTCCGCCCACGAGCTGCCGCCCTCGCTCACGCAGTCCCGCTCCATCGACGAGCGGCTGCTCAGCCGGGAGCTGGGCCAGCTGCCGCCCCCCGCCCCCGCCCTGGCGCCCCGCGCCCTGCCCGGCAGCACCACCTTCATCCACCCGCTGACGGGCCGGCCCCTGGACCCGAACTCCCCGCTGGCCCTTGCGCTGGCCGCAAGGGAGCGGGCGCTGACGTCCCAGAGCCAGTCCCCCGTCGGCAGCCCCGAGGCCAGGACTAAGCACGAGTCGCCGGGCCCGCTGTTCGTCGACACCCAGACCAAAGAGGCGGAGCGCTGCGAGGCGGAGGGCGGGCTCGTGTCTCCGCCCTACTCCCCCCCGCCGGGGGCCAAAGCGGGCTACGGGCCCCCCTCGGGCGCGGCCGCGGGCCCCTCCAAGAGCCCGTGGGGGAGCCCGGCGACGCTGCGGAAGGAGCTGGACCCCAGGGCGGAGGGGCGGAAGGACGACAGGAAGCAGGAGGACAAGAAGAGCATGATCATCAGCATCGTGGACACGTCCCAGCAGAAGACGGCCGGCCTCATCATGGTCCACGCGACCAGCAACGGGCAGGCGGTGGAGCTGGGCCTGGAGGAGGCGGCGGCGTCGCCGGCGGGGACCCCCACCGAGGCCCCGAAACCCGCGCTGGGCGAGCTGAAGCGCGGGGCGTCGCCCGGCCCGGAGGCGGCAGCGGCGATGGCGGCGGCGGCGATGGCGGCGGCCGGCCCGCCGCAGGGGACCCCCGCGGCGGAGAAGACGCTGGCGCAGGGCAGCTCGGAGGAGGACGTGGAGCCCTACACCGTCACCCTCCCGCCCGCCCTGCTCTCCTCCAGCGACGAGGAGACGCGCGAGGAGCTGCGCAAGATCGGCGTGGTGCCGCCGCCCGACGAGTTCGCCAACGGGCTCCTGGCCAAGCAGGCCGCCGCCGCCGCCACCGGCCCCCAGCTGGCCCGGCTGGTGGCGCCCGCCGCCCAAACCCAAGCAGCAGCAGCAGCAGCAGCAGCACACCCCCCCGCCGGAGGAGCACCCTCAGGGAAGCCCTCGGACGCCCACCTGGCGCCCGAGTCCGCGGCCGACTCCGGGGTGGAGGAGGTGGACGCCCGCAGCTCCAGCGACCACCACCTGGAGACCACGAGCACCGTCTCCACTGTCTCCAGCATGTCCACCCTGTCGTCGGAGAGCGGCGAGCCCACCGACACCTACACTTCCTACGCCGACGGGCAGACTTTTATACTCGACAAGCCGCCAGTGCCTCCCAAGCCCAAACTCAAGTCCCAGCTCGGCAAGGGGCCGGTGACCTTCAGGGACCCCCTGCTGAAGCAGTCCTCGGACAGCGAGCTCCTCTCCCAGCAGCACGCGGCGGCGCTGGCCGCGGCCGCCGGCGCCGGGCGACCCCGCTACCTCTTCCAGAGACGCTCCAAGCTTTGGGGGGACCCCGTGGAGCCGCGGCTGCCCCCGGGGCCCGAGGACGGCAAGCCCACTGTGATCGGGGAGCTGAGCTCCCGGCTCCAGCAGCTCAACAAGGACACGCGCTCGCTGGGGGAGGAGCCCCTGGGGGCCTCGCTCGACCCCGGGAGGAAGTCCCCGGTGGCGGGAGCCAGGTAAGACACTCGACACGCCTCATCACCTTCTGGGTCAGAGCTCAACACACATCATCACACTCTGGATCAGAGCTCAACACACATCATCACACTCTGGGTAAGAGCTCGACACACATCATCACACTCTGGGTAAGAGCTCAACATGCATCATCACACTCTGGGTAAGAGCTCAACACACATCATCACACTCTGGATCAGAGCTCAACACACATCATCACACTCTGGGTAAGAGCTCAACATGCATCATCACACTCTGGGTCAGAGCTCAACACGCATCATCACACTCTGGGTAAGAGCTCAACATGCATCATCACACTCTGGGTAAGAGCTCAACATGCATCATCACACTCTGGGTAAGAGCTCAACACACATCATCACACTCTGGATCAGAGCTCAACACACATCATCACACTCTGGGTAAGAGCTCAACACACATCTCACACTCTGGATCAGAGCTCAACACACATCATCACACTCTGGGTAAGAGCTCGACACACATCATCACACTCTGGGTAAGAGCTCAACACACATCATCACACTCTGGGTAATGGACTCAACACACATCATCACCAGAGTTCTGTTCACTCTGGGTAATGGACTCAGTAATGGTAGAGTGAATCTCTGCTTAATTTTTGGACACAATGAATCTCTACTTTCCTCTCAAAATTTGAAATACTGACATTGCTGGCTGTGCCAAATATTTTGGTTTTTCTGGTTAAGTAGTTTATTCTGTGAATAACATTTTGAAATAAATTATCTCGTCTTATTATATTATTACTGAACATTTGGGCCAGAACAGCGGGGTCAGTTCAGTTTGAGATCAGTTCAGCTGAATATAATTGGTTGCCATTCTTTCTCTAAACTCAATTTCTTCTAACTCTTCCCGTATCCCACTGTACTTAACGCGAACTATCCTCCTGGCAATATCGAGTGTGTAATTGGATTTTTAGGCTGTTTCGTTCTATTAATAAACAGTTAAGGCGGTTTTATTAACAGCCACTGCTAAGAATACAGTAATTACATTCCCGGGTCATTAGTCATTGGAGGAGATAGAGTTGTAGACTTTCACAGGAGGCTCTCCGGAGACTCCCCTCGTCTGAAGTTTCAGTCAGAGCGTTGATGCCGAGAGCGTCCTGCGATTCGAGCTGCCCTTTGATCTGAGTCAAGCCAGAGCGCTTTCATTTCAGCTGGGGATGAAGGCTTTTAGACACACTCTCACCTCCGATAATGGCTTGGGCCTGTGATCTCCAGGTTGGGCATAGGGCATGGGTATTAACAGGATTCCTGTGAACACTGTAGGACTGCTTTAGGATTCCTGGCCTAGTTATTAAAGGCCCCTGGGGGTATTTTTAGCTAATGTATGGTTTGTTTTGTTTCATGAATAATAGTATGGGAATGCAGCAATGTCTTCAACGCAGCCAGCCGCTGTGGTAAGTACAGACTTTCTCAGGCCCAGTACACCATGTTTTGGCTGGGCTACAGTAATCTCAGTAGTCTCTCCTAGGTCTCTCAATCAATCCCTGTCCACTTTTCCTTTGTTTTTAATCGCAGAGCCCTTGTACTGTATGTGTGTTGCTTGCTTTGGCCTTGCTGGTCTCTAAGAAATTATACTAAAATGCCACGTCAGGTAGTTTTAGTGGTGTGGGAAAAATGAAGGTGGTGGAACCATTGTTTCCAGCACAGTTGGGAGAGTTCTGTTGCTCAGTGAACAATTCTTGTAATGTGCTCTCTGAAAGTACAATGAAGTCCTAATGTTCCTTGCAGATGTGACAAGGAACATTAATCCTTAGACTTTTGACTTCTCTGGTAAACATTCACTCTTTTATATTAGTGTGTGGACTAATCCTATTTCGCTTCAATAACTGATTTCACGTTATGGTTGTGATGGTTACCGCAGAGCCAAATGCTACCTTGTCTGCTTTTTTCTCCTGAAAAAGAGCTGTCCAATCAGTTTGTTCCAATTACCCCTGGTGTTACGTTGCCTCCTAGAAGTCCTCAACTTCCTGTCAGATTGTTACACCCTTTCCTTCACTCCACGAATGGTTTCACCCAGGATGCTCAGGAACAAAATGGGAATTTAGCTGCTAGACTTTTTTTTTTCCTGAATGACTGTACTTGGTCAAACTGGTAAGTCTGATACTCGTTGCATTTAAAATATATTGTCTATACGTCAGTCAGTCATTCAACTCCTCTGTAATGAGTACGCTTTCCTATTGGAGGAGACAGCTGTTAGTCATCATCCTAATCATTGTGCAGACGTTTTCCATGGGTCAGTACTTCCAGATGGTTTTCGCTAAGTTTCCAGATTGTGGTGATGTGTTTATTTTTCGGCAGGAGGCGGGACAAAAATGCTATTTCACAAGGTCCCGCAGTTCTGGTGTAAATGTTCTAACTGCTCTTTCATCATTATATAGCTGGTTAAATATGTCTCCTGTCGGCTTTTTTTTCCCCGCAAACTTTTGAAATCGTTGGGTCAATGTTAAATGAGAGTAACCTACAAAAAATTTACTACTCTTTTTTTTTTTCCAGTTTCTTTGGTGATACGTGATGGAGCGGGACAGTAAATGTTTACATGTTTAAAGGGGCATATGTCTAGCCATTCAGCTACTGCTGACCATTTCTGCAAACTTTATGGCATGCAGTATGACTTTAGCTGATCAGAATTCGGAATGCTCACATTTGGAGAGGTGTACCCTTTGAATCATGATCGTAGTTTGTAGCTTACAAGTGAGAGAGGATTAAAGAGAACTGCCACAGCTTCCAAGAACAATTTTGTTCATCCCTACGCATTACATAATTATTTGAACATTTTCCATGTTCATGGCAACTTACCAAACTCACATTTTACATTTTATTTAATTTGTACAGTTGGATGTATATTGTAACAATTCAGTCTAAGTAGTTGCTATAGGCAACAGCAGTAGTGGCCAAGATTCCGGTTGAATATTGAGCTTCATCATAGTTCACATACTCCATGATCCCTCGTTTTCTTTTTAGTTTTCGTTGTTTTATTTTGTTTTCGCCTCGCTGTGTGCAAGATGTGGTGTGCTCTCTCTCTCTCTCTCCCTCTCCCCCTCTCCCCCCCCTCGCTCTCTCTCTGTCTTATATGCGTTGACACTAACAGTCTCTTTCTCCTTACCTCTTGCCCTGCTCACTGTATGCCTGCACTGCTTCTGTTTAGATCTAGCGCCAGGAGAGTGGGAGTGCACATGTGTAAGTGTGTAAGTGCACATGGGCATCTCAATCCAGCCCACACCATGGCCCTTATTTGTATTTAAAGTAGGCTACAGGAAACGTGAGCATGGCACCAACTAAAACAAGAAAACATATTTTTTCCTCCAGTAACAATGCTTCTGAAATACATGATCCAAGCAACCCCCTGGCACTTTAATTAAATCTTATGTAAATTAATTTGATCTGATGTATTTTTTCTAAAAAAAAAAAGTAAAAAAAATCTTATTTGTTACTGAAGTTTAAAAATTGTTAAAGACGCTCTCTATGCAATTGTGGAGTCTTTAAAATTATAATGTGGCATAGGTTACACGGATGATTTTTATGCAATAGATGCAGCATATTAAGTTATCCTCTCCTTCAGTCCTGAATGTACTGTACAAAGTGAAGAGAAATTTAACGCAAGTATAAATTGCGGCCCGCCTGCTGAAGCATCTAACCGCGCCAATATGCCACCCAGCGTGCCACGTCTGTTTTGGGATTTTTTCGGTGTGTACCACCAGGCCCGTAAAAAAAAAAAAAATTCTCGGGTATCACTGATATTTCAGGAATGTACTTTCAGTTGGAGGAATGCACGTTATTTAACATATTTCAGGAGTAAACTTTCAGTTGAAGAAAATTATTTTATGCTGGAAGGACATGAAGAAATGTCATTAAAGAAATCAATAATTAACTTTGTTGCATTACTTTAAAGTTGTGCAGTAAAAATTTAGTTTTTTAAAAGATTTTAAACTGTTGAACAGAAAAAATATACGAATGCAGAACCACCAAATTGCAACGCCCAAAAATCAGGTGCACCCCCCTGATAACCCACACTTTGCGGAGCTGCCTCTCGGTTTCCAGACATGCTCTGGTACTGAAAAATGGGCGTGCCAAAGGCTAAATAGTGTGCGCACACCATAATGAGTACCTGCAACTGACAAGGTTTCACAATGGAAGCACTGCGACCTGTAAGCTGGCATGTTAAAAAGAAGGAATGTGTGTCTGTTTCGTAAAGGCCAGAAAGCTTTGACCTTTGCGGTTAGAAGTTAACGAGGGATGTTCTTTGCTTGGTGTCAGAAAAGACACACATCAGTGAGGGGGTTAGTCATTGACCAGCTTCTAGCCTTATTAATGAATTGTGTCAATCGATGCAATAAATTGTGTGTTCTATTGCACAGATGTACAGACAGTTTTGTGCAATTATGCCACTCAGTCTGGAAATTGCTCCACCTTGATGTCCCGCTGATTTCCCTCCAGACATGAGAGATTACTGGGTGGGAGGTGTTCATTTTGTACGAAGGCATGGCGATGTTTTTTTGTGTTTAGATAATTCTGCTGTTCTGCAAGTCCCATTTTGAAGCAACTCATAGAAAATATGTGCGTGAGTCCAACAAAAAAAGAGACAACAAAATAAATGAAATTGATAAAATGTAAAAAAAATAAAATAAGATATTAAAACATTAAAAACAGGACCAGTTAGGTATTCTTGTAAAAAGCAGTGTTAAAAAGGTGTGTGCTACGCTGGAACCTCTAACCCACGTTGTCCATCATCCGTGGATTCCTTACCCTGTGCTGTAGTCTAATACGTTAATGGTGAACCCTCACTAACAAATTATTATTGGGTCTGCTGTGTATTTGCAAAATCTTTGTTGAATGCCCTGGTTTCCCAAGCGTCCCTTTTCACTGTTGACGTGTGTGTGTGTGAGCACGTGTTTGTGCGCGTGTTTATGTGTGTGTGCGTGCGTGCGTGTGTTTGAGTGTGTGTATGTGCGTGCGTGCGTGCGTGTATAATTGGGGGTGGAGGGAATATCATCAGTAGGAAGAGCAGGCCTGACTCCCTGGCCTCTGTCTGACCTGTGCCTAACCGTTGACCCCCCCGCACCTCTCCTTGACCCAAACCAGCGTGCAGCTTCACGTACCCCACACGTCTCCCCCTGTCAGGGGTGAGGTTACCCTCCAGCATCCTGTAAATGACCCTTCCCTTCTCTGTCTCCCCCCCCGCCCCCCCCCCAGACTCTTCAGCAGTTTAGGGGAACTCCACACCATCTCCCAGAGGAGCTACGGCACCACCTACACCATCCGCCCGGGCAGCCGCTACCCCGTCACCCGCCGGACCCCCAGCCCGGGGAAGGGCTCCCCGGACCGGACCGACCCGCTGGGGCCCATCCGGGGCTTCGGGCTGGCCGGCTCGCCCACCACGCCCCCCACCATCCTCAAGTCGTCCAGCCTGAGCATCCCGCACGAGCCCAAGGAGGTGCGCTTCGTCATGCGCAGCTCCAGCGCCCGCAGCCGCTCGCCCTCGCCCTCGCCCTCGCCCCTGGGCTCCCCGCTGCTCGCCCTGCGGCCCTTCCACCAGAAGCCCCTGCACCTGTGGAACAAGTACGACGTGGGCGACTGGCTGGAGAGCATCAACCTGGGGGAGCACCGGGACCGCTTCCAGGACCACGAGATCGAGGGCTCGCACCTGCCCGCCCTCACCAAGGACGACTTCGCCGAGCTGGGGGTGACGCGCGTGGGCCACCGCATGAACATCGAGCGCGCGCTCAAGCAGCTGCTGGAGAGCTGACGCATCGCCCGCCCCCGTCCCCGCCTCCTCCTCCTCCTCCTCCTCCTCCGCCACAGCCTCCGCCCCCGCCTTCACCCGGCCCCGCCCCCTTCTCTTTCCCTCGCAACATTCCGTCTGCTCGTCGCGTTTGTGCTCTCGATACTGCACTGCACTGCACCGAACGGGAGGCAGAAGAGGAAGCCATCCAGCCGTTCCCCCATTGGCCATACCCCCCTGGCCCCGCCCCTTCCACTCAAGAGCCTGTCAACCGGTCTATCGTTCTGGAGTGGCGTCCGCTGCAATCACTGCTCGAAGCCACAAATCTTCCACTCGGTGTCCAGGTGCGTACCGACTCCCCTCCCAGCTCCCAGCCACCTGTGCTGTGTCCTCATCGGTCTCCAAGGGACACCTGCTTTGAACCAGAAGGGTCTTGCTTAAAGCTGAAATTTCGGTTGCCTTTCAAAATTTCTTTCAAGGATCTTATACAATCATGAACAAAAGAGTCCTTTTTCCTCAGTGAGGAATTTTTGAAAGCCTCACACATTTGCAGTTTTAGTTTTTTAGTTTTTTTTTTTTTTTTTTTTTAAACTGGAGCATTTTACATTCTGGCGATGAGAGCGGGGGACCAGAGCATCGCAGTAAAACTACTGCTATTCTCAAACCTTTTTACTGACAGCGATATCTACTGCATTAGAAGAATGTTTAACTGATGTAAGTGGCTTTTTCCATCGTCACCATTTTCCTTTGGAAACACCACACCGTAATACACACATACAAGACCGCTCTGCATTCTACTATGAGTTCATTGAGCGCACTTCCTGTATGAACTAAAATCGAGAATATAGAAGAACCTTTTCAAATTTATTCCACTGGTAATTTAATCATGTTTTTACGGTTATATATATTTGAAAGGAAAAAGTATATCTATATAAAATGTGTAAATATACAATTTTGTTATCATTTTACTAAAACTATATCTGATATTATGAATAGAGAACACTGTTAAAAATGAATCTTCCTTACGGTGACATTTTTTGTAATTTAAGTAGCATGGGAAGAAGTTGAATTATTCTGTCTCTCCTGGACTGGCGTTTTTTTTCTTTTTGTTCTTTTTTTTTTGCTGGTTTGGTTCTCGTCGCCATTTTGTGAAACGTGGTCTTCCATCTTCCGTGAGGGTCACCCACAATGGAGCAAAGACCTGCATGACTGAAACCCCCCCCCACCACCACCACCACCCTCCACCCCCCCCCCAAACTAAGGCCCGCCCACCCATTCCCAACGAGCAGCGAGGGCCCCCGCCCTCCCCTTTTTTGACTCTTCTACACTGTCCCTTTTCGTCCGTCCAGAAGAAGTACTGTCAGAGGCGAGACTCTTCACCATAACTTTGCAGAGCGGCCACTTCCTGGTTCAGTGGTGGCGGAAGGAGTTGATTGGATGCCGAGAATGATGGGACATGGGACGCCTCCACTAAAAACCCTTGTTCTCACGCCCCCCCCCCCCCCCCGCCCTCCCAGCACAGAATACCTGTCTCCTCCACCGAGTCTGTCCCCCGCCCCACCCCCCCACCCCCACCCCCCGAAGGGGTGCACGGGGAGATGAGTGCAGCAATAACCGAGGGGTGGGGGAGAAGGTGGGCGAAGGGCTCTCTGCACACACGCTGCTATTCCCCCCCCCAAAAAACTGATAATGGTCTTTCCCGTGTCACCATACTAGGCCATCTGAGACCAGCCACAGGACTGTGGAGGGTGGGGGGGGTGAAAGGAAGGAGTCGATACGATATCAGCAATTGTAAGCGATCCTCACCAAGGGCCACTCTCACAGGACACACTGAGACGTTGTCGTTCGGATATTTTTTGTTGTTGTTGATGTTTTTTTTGTTTTGTTTATTTTGTTTTCAAATTTTTTTCAATTTTTTGGGATTTCTGATTCATTTTGGATTCTTTTTTTTTTTTTCATTGGTGAGTTTTTTTGTAGCTTGTGGAATTAGGCTTAGAATTTGGAAAATTTTTGTATTCGTTTGCAAAAGAGTGAAATTTCAGAACGAGGATTTACAAAAAGAAAAAAAAAAAGACTTGGTCCTCTGAAAACTCCTTACATGTATAAATATGGAAGAATTACAAATATTTGCTTTTTATATTAATCACAAGTATTGTAAATATAATAGTTTTCATATACATTTTTAAGCAAGAAAAAATATAGATATATAGATATATATATAAATATATGAATGTTTGGCATATATATGCATAGATAACCACCTGTCAGAGAGGGTGAGAAAATTTTATTCTTTCAAAGAACTATGAACTAGGGTGTGATTTGCACAAAACAAGGTGCTAACTCAAAGCCATCCATCTTCATAGAGCCACTCCTGTACCCCCCTAGTGGATCTCCGCCCAGTTCAGAAGCAAGTTTGGTTCAGTCCCCCCTACGTTTCCGCCATGACGCTCGAGTTCGCTGCATGTCCGAAAGCAAGGACTTGCCCAAAATCCCGCCCCTTCTCCTGAGGTATGCGGCTGCCTTTTGAGCTCAGTCCCAGGGGGAGCCTCTTTTAGCCTTAACACCAGCTGAGCTGTCTCATCCTTAGACCCCCTTATGTCATACCCCCCCCCCCCAGACCCCCACCAAAGACCCACCCTTCCTTGCGACATGCCGTGCGGCTCAACTTTTAAGTCGTGATCCCATTGTGCTCGATGCTGGAGCTCTGTGTGGCGCCTCCCCCTTGTGGAGGTGAGCGGTATGACGCCGACTGCAGTCCTTCATCCCCGTTGGGGAGTTCTACAGCAGGCCAACTGAAACGCTGTGCTGCCAAATGATCAGCATTTCTACCAGACGGACGGACGTCGACCGTATGTGACTGAATCGCATTTAAGCGTGTTATTTATATCCATAACATGGCTGTCTGTGTGACCTAATGCTAAAAATTTCATTTCCAACTGCCGTGGAAGAGGTTACTTTAAAAAAGTATGCACATTTTCCACGTGCACGGTTCAGCTGTCCTTACCTAGAAGCCAAAATACTTTGAAAGGGTTTCTGTTTCAATTACCAAATTGTTATAATGTCTACTAACTCAATGATTATGTAATATTGCGTTTAAAGCCAAACAGCAAGCCCTACCAACTTCAAATCTTTTCTTCAACGAGTCACTCCAGGGTATTGTTTTGGGAAGTGACAGCAGACGGAGGGCGTTTATCCACCCCCATCTGCATCCAGTGTTTAACACCTTCCCCATGCTATACTCTGGCAGGTATGCAGATGTTTTATGTACTGACCCAGGTTGTCAGCTCCTTATGGGCAGTACTGGAAACTCTGACTCTCTCATTGTTGAAGCTCAGCGCTCTGATTTGTTGACTCATTACGAATGCAGCTTGCTCATGATTTCAAAAACACGTCCATCGGTAGCATAGCATCACAGACGGGACCTTATGGTACCAGCCCAACGTGGGACAGACAGGACACACCGGAGCAGAATATCTCTCCAATATTACAGATTATTAATGTTGAACTGATAAACAAATGTTTATTTATGGTTTATTATTATTCAGTTATTGAGACAGATGCCTCTGTAGAATAATAATGATCGGTGTCAGTGTTCTGGGGCACCGGAGCTGGAGCCACAGAATGAATGTTCTGCTCAGTGTCAGTTAAGGGCCCAGGAGTCTAAAACACAGACTTGCATATTCAAATCGCACTGCTTATTAACAACCATTAGTTTCATCTGAACGTAAGCGCTGGTAGTTTCTCTTTTGGGTTTTGACCGCTTCCAATTTTTCTGTAATTTATTTTGGAGGTTACGTGTGTTATGGGATGATAGTAACTGTTTTCAAGAAGAAGAAGAAGAAGAAAAAAATAATAATAATGTGCCAAAAAAATATTTCACTTTTAACTGTACTGCTGTCTTTGCAAATATTGCATTCATGATTTTTTTTTTTAAGCTGTTAAGACTCAGCACTATGGTGCCACCTCCTGGAAATCTTGAGTACTACTGGCTGATGAGATAATTTGCTGTATAGAATCTTTTTTGGTGGACATTCTGAAGTTTTTATGTTTTGTAAAGGAATATATATATATACACACACATAAATACCTGATTTTATTGGACGAACATTTTTATTCATATTTTGAGACAAGGTATGGAAGCATCTTTTGTTAAAGTGAATGGTAGAAAAAAATTAACTGCATCTGACACTCAAAAAAGGATTTCCCCCGAATCCCTGCTGAACCCATCATTAACATGTAAAGTAATGAACAGAAATACCATTTAGACCTTAGCTGATTTCGTGGATTTTCAGTAAGGGATTTTGGAATTAAAACAAGGTTCCCTTTTTGTTCGTAAGTTGACCACAATCTAATAACCAGATGCAAAATAGTATGAAGGGGGGTGGGGGGGGGACTTCTTTCACATGAATTTGTTCTTTCAGCACTATCATCGATGTTACTTTGAAACGACAAAGCACAACCCAAGTGGCACGGGTTCCTAGGGTTCAGAATCCTTCTGGAGAGTCTGACAGGCTTCGGGATGGTCGGCACTCGGGGGAGGGGGGGGGGGGACTGACTCTCTAGAGGGAAGGTGGACTCCTGTCTTGCACTGTGAGTTCAGAGGGCAGGACTCGTTGAGCCAGTGCCTCGGACTCGCCTTTCAAACCACAGCCAGGGTCTCTCTCCTTCGTTGCACTTTGCTCTCGCGCACACACACACCTGAAGACGCCGCCTTCTGAGCGCCGGTCATTGTCAAGAGGGAAAAAAAATTGATCTGCCTCCAGAGAAGTAATTAGCTGACGGTTCCACATAAAACAAAAGAAAAACGGACTGAAACCTGCCTGATACACAGAATTGAGTAATTTCTATTGCTAAAGGAACTGGCGTGACACAGAATGATTGACACCCGTGTTTTGACCTCCAGTGCGGTATGTAATCGCTTAGGATATTAATATTTCAACAGTTACGCCCATACAAAGTCAAAATGAAGCGAACAGAACGAACTGAAGTGTTAATCAGTATGTCATGTTCTCGGGCTTCTTCTAGAACATAATAAATCAGGTTGTGTTTGGAATGTGTTCTTTGTAATCGACATTTGTTACATTTTGTTATCTTTAGCGGACGACTGCAATACATGAAGCGCTTACTGTCTTTTGAAATGCTTGTCACTTTGTTATCTAGAAGCCGACGGGTAATCCCGCACGTTTGAAAGCAAACCGTCCGTTTTTTCACGTTGCAGAGAGACCGCTGTCATTTTTAGGAGACCGTGTTTGGATCTATTACAAACAGACTTATTTGACCTCAACAATTTCCCCGCAAATTAAGATGGAAAAGGCCTGTTGTGCATTGTATAACAGAAAGTCACCACACGAAGGCATTGGAATATTGTAATACACCCCAGGCAGTTTCGGTCTGTGGCACTGTATTTAGACAGCACTGGCCACAAACAAGCGCATAGGAACATTGAAGGGCCCGCTATAAATGCCAGCTATTTTCCTGTTGAGAACAATTTTTTAAAAATGAATTTTAATTATTTTTTATTTCAAGGTAAAAAAATGTGACTGTCAAAAAAAAACTACAATGACCTCATATCCAATGGCAATTTAAGCATTTAACTACTTTCAGTAGGGTGTACCTGTAGTTAAGCTTCAGTTCTATAGAAACAGTAAGTATGGATGAAGCAGAATTACTTCTGTGTGTAAAATACTGGTAGAATTGCGGTGATTTTATACTGATAGGCTTAACTATAATCAGTATTTTTTTGGAGCCAAAAAAAAAAAAACTCGAATTTGTTCTGTAAAGATGTTACATTTTAGGCATTTAACAGATACTCTTTTCCAGAGTGGCATACACACTTCACATTTTATGCAGTTTATGCTACATACAATGCATTTACACTCCTGGGTATTTACTGAAGCAGTTCCACTTCAGTACTTTGCTCAAGGGTACAACTGCACCATCCGACCTGGAAATCAAACCTACGACCATAGAGTTACTAGCCCAGTTCCCAAACCGTTATGTTATACTGCCACCAAGGACAATTTAGTATTGAATTTAAAAAGAGAAATACTGTTTACCCTCTCCATAAAGATGGCTGTATTTGAAGGAAAATGTTACAGATAACATGATGGTAACACATTCACGTTGTAATTTTACAAATACTAAAAATAAGAAGCAGTGTTGCCACCTGTCTGATTACCATGTCATTGTACTGCCAGTAGCCTGGCAAAGAGATGACATCCGTGTTAAATGAGGGTGTATCATTTCTATGGTCAGGGTAATGAAAATATCCGTACTATTCAAAAATTAAGAAATGGATTGTGAAGAATATAAATTTGTGGAGACTGATGTAATTGGAATGGAACGGTACAAATTCAAGAATAAGCAAAACTTTGTTTCCAGGTTCCAGAACAGTCTGTCACATCTTGGTTTAAACATTGTTTGAACTAGTTCTGTAACATCATTTTATCTTTAGCTCAGTGTTTAAGACACGGTATCTAAGTATTTGTACGTTTAAAGGATCCCACAGTGCAAGCAGCCCTGCCACTTTCAAGCATTTAATTGGATGAAAAAGATTATGCTTTCGGAATCCGCGTCATATATTCATTCTGATCATTGGCCGTGTCATTTCGTCAGCTTGGTCCATCGCGCTCCTGTGCACTCCGGGCACGCATGTAGTTGCGCGAGCCGCTGGCGTTCTGCCTTATTCTGGACAGAACCGGCGCGAGTAGCGAGTAACGACACCCACCGGAGCGTCGCTCTTTTTAATAAAACCATTCCTGTCACTTTTTGTATGAGATATTACTCAAATGAGTACATGAACATAAATTTGGGGTGTATGGCAAAGCCCTCGGACCTTGATGTTGTGATACTACACCGCAGAGATCTATGTTTGTTATATTATGTAATAAATTTATAATTAAAACTGTCGTGCTACTGTCATCTGTTCTCTTTATTTATTTTTTTATTTTACGGAGGCTCAAGACCGCAATTTCTAAAAGCAGGTTGTTTTCATACCAAACCGCATAAAAACCATAAATTAATTGGTCCACAAGGCATTACATAAAGTTATAACTGTACACAGCAAAAGTACATGACACAGAATGCTCTTTATTTATGCTTCAAAGAAAATTGCAAAAACCTAGGATAACAAGCCACGGTGGTTCCAGCTTTCTTGTAATCTCGTAACCACCATCGACAACCTTCACTTTAAATTTCATTACATTCGTTAGGTACTCTTGTCCAGAGTGAATTACAAAGAACAGTATACATGTGCGTAACAAAATGTACAAGTGCACAGGTCCCCAGCCCCACGAGGGATTGCTGGTTTTCATTTTCAAACCTAGCAACCGATGCGTGATCCACCAAACCAAGCGAGGTGAACCCAGTGTAGTCGGTTGCGCGAATTTCTCGAGTTCCGTGAATTTCTCGAGTTCCGTCAAGTGTTGATTGACAACGAGAACAAACCAGTCGGCCCTGTGGAATTCCGGGACCAGGGTTCAGAATCCCTGTACTAGTTCCGATACCAATGCAATAAATAACATAAGAAAAAAAATGAACTGAATTTGTTTTGGTTCACAGGTGGTACATCAGGTGTGAAATGAATTTCTCAATGTTATGTGACCCTATTCATTTATAAATCCCAAGCATAAGATTACAATATATCTATGATAATAGCACTGTACATATGTCTATGATAATATACATGTATACAGTGCTATTATGTATATATGTCTATTGTAATAGCACTGTATATATGATTATTAGTGTATGTCTGAATTTGAACAATAGCTACCTTGATAAAAACCTAACCATGATATTACACAGAAATAGTTTAAATATTGCACGTACACAGATATTGCAATCTATGTTACAACACTACAAAAGTACACACATTATTATCAAGTTATTTTTTAAATACGATGGGAGTCCATTAAATGTAGCTTAATTCCCTAGACAACCACACACATCCAGTCCTGGAAAATGGTCGATAAATATACCAGAACACGAATGAACATTTGATGACACGAAAAGGCAATTTCACTACATCTTCCAGCAAGTCTACTGAATTTAGTACAAAACTAAACTGACCACTGCGCTTGGATTAAACACAGAATTAATGCATACACAGTGCACATTTGAAATGAGCTGCAGAAACGGGAGGGTAGAGTTTTCATTTTCACAGTGAGGGATGCTGATATTCCACGTTGAAGCACACAAACAGAGGGAGAGGTATGCCACGGGTTTTGCACCTCAACGGCCACTAACGTTGGACATTAACACATCCTGTACAATGTAAAATATGGACAGGTCTGCATTTCCTTTCCTTTCATGAAATCCATTCATGTACACTTGGAGACGTCAGGGCTCAGTACATGGTCAAATCCAAGGGCTTCTCATGGCAGCTGGTCTTTCTCCTCTTTGGAGACGTTGTCTTCTTTGTCTGAAGATTCCTCCTTTTGTTCAAGTTCAAAGTTCTGCATTTAAAAAAAATTAATAAATTATCATGTCAAAATTTACTTCTACAAAAAACTCAAACATGTATATACTCAGTGAGTATACACATGCTTGTATATCAATTATGATGAGTGTTTTGTAGTAAAAAGGAATGTAGTATAAAGAATAACTATAGCCTCTCTGGACTCTGAAGTCGGAAAACAGTTATTCACCATTTTCGTGATGAGTGACAGGCTGTTTCTACATGACAAATAATGGATTTAGGGTTTAGAAGTCAATGAAGAGGATTTAGCATGAGGGTCCGGCAAGGGTGGGTCCTTTTTGGGCCCTGTGGACGCAGGATGCACGCAATGTATGAAGACAACAGGAGGGTTAATGGAAAAAAAAAAAGGAGTTGTGCATGAAGACTAGTAATTCTATTCTTGTCTTTCACCATTTGAGTAAATGCATACCTCAAGTTCCCGCATCACTTCATCCATGAAATCGTTGGAGTTCTGCTTGTAAGACATCGCCAGCTTTATTGCATCTCTGAACAGCTACGAAAAAGGAAACCTTAGTTTTAGGGTTCTTCTCACACAGCTTTATTCACCAGCGAACAAATCTCATTCCTTCCGGCAAAGACGTTCATTCGGTCTTTGCTCTTCTCGCGGTGAGCGATAAACAAGCTTTTCACAGCGGCGAGCAGAACGTGACCCCGTCATCGCCGCTCTCACCTTCACCACGTTGGTCCCGTCAGCAGCAGACACGTAGTACAAAGGCAGACCCTGCTTCTTCGCAAAGTTAAAGTTTCTCTGCGTCACCTTCAAATCAGCTGGAACAGAGCACAGGAAAACACACAGTTACCCAGATAGCCATAGCGTACGCTACTTCATTTTAAGTTTTTTTTTTTTGTAGGAAGCTACTCTGTTTGAAAAACAAATGCTAAACATGTAACGGTAAGGTTGCACTGGTCAAACATGTTCCAGACTAATTCATATCGGAATATTAATTATATCAATTCAAATGTACAGAAATGCATGTGCCCCTTCACCAAATCATTTTCAAGCCCTGTTCTGTTTGCATCAGAGATGGTTCCCACTTAAGTGATCTAGAATGAACCACTCACCGTCTATTTTGTTCGCAACAACTATGCAGGGGATCTCTGGCCGGTATTCTCTCAGCTCCTTATACCAGTTTGCGAGATTTTTATATGTGATTTTCCTCTGGACATCAAAAACCTACAAAAAAAAAAGAGGGAAGTTTACTAAAATTAGGATACAAATCCACTGAGGAAAATACTGAAAGTCCAATGGACTCATTAAACCAATATCAATCGGATTAAACATAAATTGATACTGCCTCATTTTTCTTCAGTTAAAAATAAGGAAATACTAACATACTGTTCAGTATCTCTTAATAGGTACACATATGCATTCCAGCCTTGTATTGGGTTGGGCTGATGCTCCATAGCCCGACAAACACTCACCATGATACAGGCATGGGCCTTGTAATAGTAGGAGGGATGCATGCTCTGAAATCTCTCCTGGCCCGCAGTGTCCCAAAAGTCTAAAACACAGAAAAATGCATTGACAGCCCCAACAAGCCACACTTTAGTTGAAGAGAGTGTTTTGCACTCTATGGTCTGGCCAAAGGTTTCTATCTGTACCATTACTTATGGCAAGTCCTGATGCCATCTTTGAAGTTACGGACAAAGCAAATTTAGCAGGTTTATTATAGAGAGAAGGTAAAACGTTCTAGAACAGTCCACCTCATACCTTCTTTCACCTGCAAATGAAAAGGAGTAAGCCGACATTAAACTGACCTACTAGTACAGCCTTCCCGTCGACGGTGGTAGTGTACTTGTACAGCGTCAGCGCGTATGTGGATAGCTGCTCCGGGCGACTGGGCAAAGGTTCAGGATCATCATCAGATTTAGGCTTGAAATCATAATACTGCATCATACCATACTATATAATTTTACTGAAGCTTCTTTATTAGTAGATTTACATGTAAAGAGAAAAAAATCTTTTATGTTTTGGTTTGTTTTCCATCTTACTCATATGACAGGCCTGTAGGTCGGATGTAGATGTAGATCCCTCCTGGTATGTACTAAAATGACTATACAACCTCCAGCAAATTCATACTGAAAGGCTAAATGATTCATGGGATCTCTATCTGAAAGGATACTATCCATCCATGAGGAATCTTTCCATCAATCTGAAAGACAAATGGGAACAAACATACTGAAACTGGAGCAGTCAGTTAAAGCTGAATTTTAACCCAAAATGGATTATGGTCACTGTAGTCTCAACACCAGACAATTTCTCTTAACCATCTGGAAAAGACAGTTACAGTTTGAGATATATTTCCCAACTGAAAAAAACTGAATTTGTCCATAAAATGACCGTCCTCCGGGTAATTGTTCAGATTTCAATGAACCTTTGCTGTCAATCTTACTAATATATTGGATCAATCTGCTGGGAGTCCAAACAGAGCAAGGGAATCCTTGTCAGTGCCATACTAGAATGTTCAGTAACGTAAGCTCAATGTAATGGAAGCAGTCTACCACTGTCTGTTCAGTGTTCATCCAGAAGTGCAGTGACAGAACCTGGACAACATGTGAATGTAAGTGCGAAATTCGCACACCCACTTGTTAGCACTAGTCAGCTATTATCCCCAAAGCGTTCGCCAAATGTAAAAGGCAATTATCTAGATAGCTAATGTTTATATGTAGCTAGTATCTGACGTTATCTAACCATTGCTTACTGGCTACTGTTTCTAGCCAGGATATGCAAAAGGAGGCCAAGGTCTAACTTACTTATGAATAGCCTGTAGAACGTCATAGATGAGTTATGCAGCAAGCTGGATGCTAATGGTAACCGGTAACTTACTTGGATTTTCCAACCGCGCTATCTCCGAGACAAATTATCTTAACTCGCTCATCTGCGTCGTATTTCTCCTGATCCAATTCGGAGAGGTCACTTGTTCCCCTAGCCATATGTATCTCTCGTCCTCCTCAGACTCTGGCAAAATAGCCCACTGCCGAGAATGTATTATCATTTAGCAAACGTAATTTAACTACGGATAGCCAGGACTCGCTGATGCGATTAGCTTGATGGCGCTAGTTGTTAGCTAGCTGATTTAACGTTAAACCGTTTACGAATGCGTTTGCTTTGCTAGTTAGCTCGAACGTTGGCTAGTTCATGGTTGAATGAATCAATCTAATGTTCTGGTTGTATGATCAGTCAGGTAGTGTATTCCATGTATATTATGAAGTCTTTTCTTTATAAATATCTAAATAGATGAAAGAACAATGAATCTCGTGTTGCTAGCTAGTCTTGATGTTATCATCTCTTCCAGTGGCGGTTTCTATGCAACGTAAAGACGCTTGTACTAAGACCACTTTTCCGGAAATTAGCTGTTCGCATTATTGCCTGAGATATGATTTCTAATTTCTATGGCTTTTATATTCCACGCTTTGGACTTTAAGAAAATATAAATTTAGTTTTATAGTGTATAAGCGATTGGGCCAAAACAGTTGTTTTGTGTGTGTACGATGAAGGATTTCACTTGATTTCATCTCCTCGTGCAACTACATTCGGGGCTCTGTGCTTAGGAACTTGCCAGGCCGTTATGCATCTTTTACATATTTTGTCAGACCTTTGTGTCTTACATTACAAAATGGCGTGGTCCAGTTAAAATTAAAATAAAAAAATCAATTAAATGAATTTAAAAACATTTGAGAATTTTGTTGTGATAATTCAACTAATTCAAACTCTACCTCTAATTCTCGCACTAGGAGTCATCCTCAAATATATTTTCAATTTACGACTGTAAATTGATAGGCTACCATTCAAATGGTGGTGCATGGCTTTGACTACGGAGCTATGGGTATCTGCCAGTAGCCCTTGCCCGTGTTAATGGCGGTGATGTCCCTGGCTTCTCCAAGTCATTCCAGCTACTTGTTGATATCCCCATGGCACAGGGAATTGACTGTTGTACAGGGCTGGCCCACTCACTGCCAGATGGCTCAATCAATTACTCCCAGTCCATTTGTTTTTATGCCTTACACATATAGCTGTTGTGGGTCCTACTTTCTCAACTGCCATTGGTTTTCTGACCCAGCTCCTAACTTAGTTATGATTTTCTGGATAAGCTACTATTTAAGATACAATTTGCTCGTAAGACTGTTTTTAAAAAATAGGGTTTTAGGTTTAGGCAGTAGTGTTTCCAAAATAAAGGTTTAGGGTTGGGGTGAGGGTGTTTTAGACTGTGATGTTGTCAAAAGTGGATCAATATCAATGATCAATATTTGAGAAAATCAAATGAATCAATAGCGCATATCAATGATCAATATTTGATAAAATCAAAGGAATCAATAGTGGATATAAATGAATGCATTAATTTAAACAATCACTTACTTATGGAGAGGAACATTTGGCATAATTTCTGCATTCCACATTCCAATTGTGATGCTATGTTTACACCAATGTATTTTTTTTCAAATCACATCACCAAAGAAGAGCGATCAATATTTTTTATATTTCTCCTTTGACATTACACTATTCAGACATAATCTGTCACAGACAACATTTAAATTATGTTTACTAGATTTGAAAGAATATCATAACATTTTGTATTGACAAGGTGTAGAAAAATGAACCACTCTTAACTCTACTTAAAGCTGGATTGTACTGTGTATGAAGTGCTTTGCATTTTTAATTTTATTTATTTATTGGTTCTGCAGAAGGAAGGTGTTGACAACTTGCATTTCTCATCTTGCCTAATGTATTTTCTTTTTCTCCTCCAAACAGAACAAAACCATGCCATCAAAGTATGAGTCCTGGCTTCAGCCAGTTCCTTGCATTTATTTAGCTTGTATTAGGTGCACAGCATTAGGGTTAGTCCTCTTAGAAATTATTCAGTTGTGATTTTCTGTTACAATCACAAATACTCAGCAGCAATCGTGTTAATCATGAGATGCTTTGCAGTTTTTTTTTTCTTCAGCACATTGTTGAGCGATGTCTTTACACTCATGACAAAGTGATAATATATGCAGCAGGAGACTAGTCTTCTTTGTCCAAAAAGACAGGAGTAGAAAACTCGGAATGTCGGATTCCAAAAGAGAAACATGGGGATTTTCTCCTTGTGAAAGTGACCTGGGAAAAAAGAGAAATGAATAACTTAGTTTGGGATTTGAGGTAAAAACAGCCTGTCAGGCCAAGTTCAGTCAAACCAAAATACACTTTATATGAATTTATAACTTTTGACTTTCAATTTTGTTTTTCAGCAATGGCTGAAATCTTAATGTGAAAAAACAGCATTTGTGGCAAAACTGAAATGAAAGAAAAGCTGTATTTTGGCTTGAATATGTACTGTACCACAATAAGATATACGTGTTCATGTATAATACTGACTACTTCTGGCCGGTAGGCTCCAGGTCCTGGCTTCTCTGTGAGATCTCCAGGCATCATATTGCGGCCAATCATGCTGTACTGGGGAGGCTTGTATTTGTAGCTGCTGGGTTCCACCATTTTGTAAGTTCCAGGCCCTGGTGTCTGTATGATAAAATAATTAATACTACACTCGCATTCATGACACACTGAAGCACTTCCCACACAACAGCACAATTTCAGGACTGAAGGGTATGTAATGCATGCATACTGTTTAGTGTGATACTTGCTGGGTGTAGGTTATGTCCTTTACCTTTTGAAGGTCCTCGTGAAAGCTGCCAACCTTGCTCCTTCCAGTGAGGGAGAAGTTTGGGGCAGAGGGTTTGTTCACAGTCTTGGTTCCCAGTACAGAGGGCAACGTATAAGCAGCAGGTCCTGGTTACCACAGGAAGGAAAACACAACTGATCATTCAGTACACACAATTTGCCCTCTATCAAAAGAGAACTTCATTGTGGAATACATTTTAAGGATAATTTTATCTGTATTCCAAAAACAGTTTAAAAATGTCAATTACGGCATGCAAAACTTCTAAATCAAAGATTCTCAAACTCAAGTCTTGGGGGCCCCTGTGTATACTGTTTTTTGTTCCAATCACATTTGTGAACAAGGGTCTTAATTATTCTTTTGTAGACCCTTCATTACTATGTAGCCGTAAGAGGGATGTTTATGTGCTAAAAAACACATTGGCTGTGTCCCAATTAGAAGGCAGCTGCCTCACGGAAAAGGAACCTCAAAAGGCGACGAACTTTGGACACACTTTGAAGGCAGGATGATGTCACAGAGCGTTCTCATACCCACACAAGATCAGTGTTTTTAGTGTTACAGCTGACTGCTTTCTCTTTCCAAGCAAGAGACCCAAGCAAATAAATACGGATTCTGTCATTGTAGCAGTAATTGTCCTGATTCTCTATTTAAAGTAAAACAAAATTCGTTTTATGTTGCAACTAACTACATAATTAGCCACTAGTTCAGCTACTTTTTAAGTTTAACTTTTCACCAGTTTATTATTTCAGTATGTCTGCAGGACTTAACGGTAGAGAGAAGCCTAAGGAAATCGCAAAGACCTATGGGATATCCCTCCTGGTGAAGGATGCATGTGATGTTGCCTTCAAATTAAACTGAAATAAGGCACCTAATTTTTGATTGACAATGAGCCAAATCTGCACTGTAGTAACGCATTAAAGGAAGAAAGATGGAAACTTAGCACATTTTCCACAGCCTTATTTGAATAAGAAAATTGGCTGCACAAAAACTAGCACACACATTATACCCAAGTCATGAATTTTGTGGGCAGCTACCCTCACTCTCAATGTAGTATTGATGCATGGCTTAATCAAAGAGGCATGTTTAGGCTATATATTATAAATGAATTTATTACCTGGGGATGTAGGATTAAAGAAGCCTCCTGTCCGTGCTGACATTGAGTATGCAGGGGAACTGTAAAATGCAGACTTTCCTGCTCTTTCTGGAGCATATTTGCCTGGGAAAGAATAGGAATTTGCTATGAATAACCCACCCCTGAAGCAGAAACATTTTGAATAAAATGGGTTTTGCCTTTAGCATCGTATGCAACTGGCCTGGCCCAGGAGTCTGGAAGCGGAGGGAATCTTTGGGACGGCTATAAAGTGAGTAGGCTGGTGTTCCACTTCGTCCTATCCTGGTGATGTTGGCTGGGACAAGGTAGCCCGGCCCAGGGGAGAGGTCTGATGATAGCTGACTGCGACGAATGCCAAAACTGAATGCCGGTGCTTTTAGTTTCCTCGGATCATGAAAATCATTTCCTTTTTTTTTTTTTTTTTTTTTTAAAGAAAAATGAAGAAAAAGCACAACAGCAATCACATAAAGCTTGAAAGGTAAATTGGGGATTCATGTGCAATAGTCCAAAATCACTGCAGGGATTTGTCTCATTTACTAACCCATCAATTTTAAAGTAATTTCATTATTTTCTGTATTGTTTTCTTGTTGCAGGGAGCCATAAAGTGGACCACATAGTTGCCTGGGATCCCAATGCCATCACAATGCGGAATATTGTCAGTCAACTAAAAGGTGAATTATTTGACTTCAAGATAAATCAACAGCATGACATCATCGCTCATTATACCTGTGCTACCAGGAAGGGCGTATTTTGGTCCAGGACTGCTGTAAAGGGCAGCAATGGGTCCTCTTGGCTTGTGAGGCCTCCATACACCTACCCACGCATCCGTCTCACCGTCTGACATTTTGTCCTGAAAGTGGATCAGGAAAATAATAAAGTTACACTGACAATGCACTAATTGTCAATAAAGTTACACATTTTAAAATTATTTTTAAGTTTTACCTTTGAATTCAAACGAGAACAAATAAGTTTTAAAATAACATTTCCCAATCCCTGTAAATGCTGTCTTCACAGGTAGACGTGTACGAATGAAAGAAAAAGTATTACTGTTCGGATAAACAGTATGCCTGACACTTTTCAAGGTGTGTATCTACTGTGATGTACTCTACCGTTTCAGACGTAACAATGGAGTAAAACGGGTCCAGCAAACCAATAGCACGAGTCAACGCCGCCCCATGTGAAACACCTGGTGAACCGAAAAAAAGCACCCCCTGATTCTTTTATATAAATGACACGTGGTTAAAAAAAATTTTTAAGTTATGCTTCATGGTAATTGCTATAGAATATAACGTCACTTGCAAGCATATGGGATGGGGTATTAAACAGTGGAATAGACCTACAATAAACAGGCTTCAGATAAGTTGCTAATTAGTATTCCAGCCTAGTTGAATAGTTGAACACAGCACATGTTAAGATTTTTAGGTTTCATTCATTAACAGTCGTTTAAAAGTTGAGCATCAAATCTGAAACCAAATCTCAGTGAAAACTTAACATCTTAACTGCTCATTACTTCGATAACACAAGTTTTTAAGTTTTGTTTACGGTTGATTAACGGTGCTCGTGGAAAGCTAACGTTAACTCGCTAGCTAGCTGGATGACAAAATTTACATAATCTCAAGACTAGGCAATACAATTCAATGAAATTAATAATGAGTTTGACATCCACAGATGTCAGCTCAGCATATGTTTAATCTAGCTAAATTAGATACTAGCTACAGTCAAAATACCTATTTATTATGCTAGCTAGATAGTAAAACGTATAAATCATTCAATTTAATCTAATCAATATATTTACTATATGCATGTATTTATCTTCCAGAAACAATAGAACCGTCTATTCATAATTTTAAAAAATCATGGAAAACCTGTCAAAAATATCTTCGGCTCAGCACTCTGGAGGTTGCAGCATGCCGAGCTGGCCCCACACAATGCTCTGATTGTTTATAACTTGTTTCTTGGTGATGAACGCGCACAGTTACCATGGCGATAGCTTTGAGTGACGTGCGGGATCTCCTGCTCAGTGACTTTTAAAAAATAAGTCCTAAGTGTTTCTTATTTGTTATATTTATCTTGTAACAAATTATTACAAGATTCTATAAAGTTATATTCATCTGATGTAATTTAATGCTGATACTCTTGGTAGTGGTGCTTGCAAAGTGTTCAGGGCTAAAATATACAGAACACTTGCTACAGAAATCTGGCAGAGGGCACTGCGATTCAACATTTTAGAAAGCTAATCCGCGTAAAATCGGAGCAAGTGAAGTAAGAAAATAAAGCATAAGAAACTTTTAAAACGTTTTCTTATTGTCAACATACTACAAATAATAAAGTAAAGGCAGTCATTTTTCTTCATTTTTGTATTTTATATTATTTTAATTAATGTATTTATTTTTGCAGGATACGATGCGAAAGGGTTTTGTTTAACAGCTCATTGATGGAAATGACAAAGACAGAAACTGTCGCCCGTGAATCCTGATTGGCCAGAGTAGACTGGATAAATACCGGTTTCCAGCTGGATCCAGGACTGTCGTCCACTGTGACTTTCGGTTTCTACTGTAAGAAACGCGCAGGTAAGATTAATTACACCCGAATATCTTGGTTTTTTTTACTCAACTGCTAAAATTCGTTGGTGTCATGGCTAAAAGCATAGCCCAGTCAACCAACTGTAAACTCGGCAACATGTTGATAAAGTTTTAGATCTACAAATGTGGCAATGTATAACGAACTAAAAACTTGACACAGGGCATGAACAATTTTTCGTTATTAGTTATTTTTGTGATCATATGATCATATGCATTACACTCACACAGGCACGCACACAGGTGGTTGATGTTAAATGTCAAATGGAAGTCATGCGAAAAAATTAGTTGTGTTGCGCAGACTTGGCTGCTGAAAAATGTTGCCTACATGATAAATGATAATTTTGTGTTTTAACCTAAGCTTTTCTTAATTTTCAATACTGTATCCTAACATACTCATGTGGTGTGACAGAAAATGAATTATATTAAGGGTTTAATGTTACGTTCCATGCTTGGCAGGACCCAAAATGCAGGACAGAGACAGCAGTGTATGGAATTCAGAAAGAGATGTTTGATTAAACAGCAGGGGGTGGTAGAAACCAGGGCAGGATTGAAGCAGGGACCGTGAGGGTTGGTGAGGAGGTGGTCCGGGATCCGGCTTGGCGCTGGAAGGGATTCCTTTGGCTTCGGCAGCGGAACTGGACTGGGAGGCCGGCGAAGGACAGGCTGGACCGGGAGGTTGGAGCTGGGGAGGTAAACCGGGGAGAAAGAGTGAACACAAAAAGAGACGCGACGAAGACAAACACGTAGACTCGAAAAACAGGGCAACACTGAAACAAAGTTCATGAAACAAAAACTAAAAGTGACGAGGAGAACAGTTCTATCTAAAGGAAACAAGAAAGGTACTGAGAATCGGGGTAAGGGGAATTAGAAACTAGGCTTGATTTAGACAAGGAGTGCGAGGTTCAAGACTAGGCAACAAATCAACTTATGTCACCAAAGATGATGTTGTGTCACACCATAGGATGGCAAATTTCGCAAATGCAAAATTGTAAATTTATTGCAAAGAGTTCATTTAACAGTTTGTTTTTGAAGTTATAGATTTGGATTTCAAACAAGAAAAACATCAGTTATAATAGTAACACAGTAGTAGTAGTACAGAATTGCATTAAGATAATCAAAATGAATAACAATTATTTAAAATTGTTTGGGGGGGGGGGTGTGCTTTGATCTCTGGAAGTTGCTTTTGGCCTCCACACTTAACACTTGCCATGACACTTGTAAAAGTGAATCTTGATCTCATTTATCCACAAGATTTTTTTTTAAAAAAATAATGCTGCTGGCTGTTTTTTTGGTACTTTTTAGCAAACTGCAACCTGCCCATCCTGTTTCTGCATCTAACTAGTGGTTTGCATCCTGCAGTGTAGCCTCTGTAGTTCTGTCTTCTGTGGACAGTACTCACTGACAGAGCAACGCCAGCTTCCTGAAGAGTATTTCTGATCTGTCTGACAGGTGTTTGGAGGTTTTTCCTCAATATGGTGAGATTTCTTCAGTCATCACCTGTAGAGCTCTTCCCTGGCTTACCAGGCCCTTTGTGATTTAACTCACCAGTGCTCTCTTAATGATGTTTCAAAAAAATCATTTTGGTTAGCCTAAGGTTTAGTCTTTGTCTCTGACAGTTGTTTTCTTATTTCTCATCCTCATAGTGGCTTCCATGATTTCTATTGGCACAACTCTGGTCCTCATGTTGACAAACGCCAATAACATACTCCAAAGGCGATCAAAGGCCTAGAACTACTGGATACTAAAGGCTCTCTTATATCTGCATTAAGACAACTGAATGCATCTCACTCTTCCAGAAACGCCCGTGAAGCCATTTGTCCCAAACATTATGGTGCCCTGAAATGAGGGCCTGTGTATAAAAAGTTCTGTCATTTATACACGGTGAAACCAAGGTGCCTAAAAAATACCCTTTAATAAAAACTTAGAATCGACACTTTAACATATCTAAAAGTGTGGAGTACAAATCCAAATATATACATATAATAGCAAAATGAAATGAATAATTATTCACGCCCCAGTATCAAACATTAATTTATTTTACTATTATCAGAAGTGCATATAAAAGAGGTAAATTACTGTGTACCGTATGCATGTTTATGAAATCTGTGACCAGCAGGTCTAAATCAAATGGAGAATCATATGGAGAACGGGGTTAGCTTCCCCGAGCTGATCCGGAAGAAGAGGGATGGGGAACAGTTCACCCCGGAGGAGATTCGAGCGTTCGTGCTGGCCGTCAAAAACAGGACAATTCAAGAAGCCCAGATAGGTAAGGTACAATTATCATTTTATAGTAATGAACACACTGTTGTGGATTTACTGCCCTGTTGTGTCTAGGACAGGACTGGCCGACCCTGTTCCTGGAGATCTACCATCCTGTAGGTTTTCACTACAACCCTAGCAAAGCATATCTCATTCAACAGCTAGAGATGTCATTGAGCTGCTATATGCTCTCTCTCTCTCTCTCTCTCTCTCGCTCTCTGTTTATTGAGGCAGACACACCACCTTCACCAGTAAACATAAAGGCTCAGCCTAGCTTTTCCTCATTTACATTCTCACGAAATGTATTTGTTCACGTGCCATTAAGATCCGTTGATCCTTGTTGGTAACTTGGAGATATATATATATATATATATATGTATATATATATATATATATATATATATATATATATATATATATATATATATATATATGTCAGTGTTTGGATTAGCCTGCTCAAGCTTGGGGCAGGACTGGGGGCAGGCCGATCGAGAGCTGTGTACTGCCCCCTAGGGGCCATGCTGATGGCGATTTGGCAGAAGGGCATGGTTGCCGAGGAGACGCTGGCACTGACGCGCGAGATGATGCTGTCCGGAGAGGTGCTCACCTGGCCAGCGGAGTGGGCGGGGCTCGTGATGGACAAGCATTCCACAGGTGGGGTGGGAGACAAGGTCAGCCTACCCCTGGCCCCAGCACTAGCGGCCTGCGGCTGTAAGGTGGGTATCGTAGCTGGAGCCCATTTGCTGCTGCTGATAGCCAATCAGAGCTCGCGCCTGCTCGTGGTTAGCTACGTTTCCCTTAGCACGGCTTCATGCAGCTACTGCATGCGGATGTACAGTTTTGTAACATGCGGCCCAGTTGCATGAAAGTGGTCTTTGTGCCCAAAGAAGAATGTTGACTGTGTGTTGACTAGAGTTAGAAATTACTTGCCTAAAGGTCCAAGGACATATCAAGGTATTGCAGACAGCTGAAACTTACCTCCACACCATGGCTTTTATAAAAGAAATTAAAAAAACAACAATTTCTAATTATGTGTAATTAATTCAAGGCATTACTTAGCACAATTTCGTAACATAAAAACTGGTTTTGATCTCAATACTCATTCTTGGTACAAGTATTGCAAATTCCAAAAAAACAAGGATCAGCGACTGTACGTTGACCTGGCTGTATTGGCTATGCTTCAAGCTGTGACTGGCCAGAAGTGTGTCATCCCAGGTAGTCTTGGCAACGTCAGGTGTGTTTGGCAGGTGCCCATGATCAGTGGCAGAGCCTTGGCTCACACAGGTGGAACGCTGGACAAGCTGGAGTCCATTCCGGGGTTCAGCATCGATCAGTCCGTTGGCCAGGTAAGCGCAAACATGCACGGTACTTCTCAACGCTGAGTCACGGGAGTGGATGGCATTAGCGATTTTGCTTTCAATGTTTGATATGCCTCAAGCAAACTAAATAAACACACACACACACGCACACCACAGCGGTTAACCTTAAGGTAAATCTAATCTGATGTGACCGACATGTCTGTCTGAACTGAGGGCTGTGTGGACATTGACCTGACGGTTGATTGCACCTTCAGGAGGAATGAAGAGCTTGCAGTGAAACAGGCTCACACAGTCTACATCTGGCAAAACAAAAACAAATTAAAAAATCATCCAAAACAGGTCTGCATCTGGGCTCTACTCTGCCCTTAAGTGTTATTTTAATATAATACATGCAGGAGAACAGAATAATTTCATTTGTAGTTGTATGACAGTGAGGGACGAATTTGAGCATTCATGTCACCCATACTCCTTTGTCTTATGATGAACACCTGCTTATGTAATAGTAATCTCGGCCAAATACAGGGCTGCTTTGTCTGAGCCATGAAAGTCAGAAGGTACCTTTTGCTGAACGCTGCTAGAAAGATCAGCTCTTCTATTTAGGATGCATTTCTAAAGTTCACATTGTTCCCTGTCTGGGTTTTTGCAGAACTGCCGCACCCATTTTATCTGTTGCTTCAGTAACAGTACATACAGTGGTTTAGCGTCATGGCTCCTGGAGGCCGGTGAACTTCTGGCCTCCCATCTTAGGCCTGCCCATGCTCTCCCTTGCTTGGCTTCTCTTTATGATGTGTCCACACCTATTTCCTGAGTGTGTCTGGTTGTTTAGCTTGTTCCCTCGTTAGTTTTTCTATTATTGTTTTTTTGGTTGATTAGTTTTCCCCACCTGTTTGTCATTAGCCATTAGCCTCACCTGGGCTGTATTTTAGTTTGCTGTGTTTGCTCAGTCTTTGCTCGGTTTTCGTTGCTTTCTTACGAATCCTCAGGCTTGTTTCTTGCTCCTGCACTTCGTAGTTCCCGGGTTATTTTCTCCTGTGTTTGTTAGCTTTCTAACTAATGTGTAAACGCCTAAATACGACCTAAACACAGCCAGATCTCAGCTTGTCATCCGGCACATTGCTGTTTCTCAGCTCTTCCTTTGACAACTGCAGATGAAGAAGATTTTAGAGGAAGTCGGCTGTTGCATTGTGGGTCAGACGGAGAACCTGGTCCCGGCCGATAAGGTGCTGTACTCCATTAGGGATGCCACCGCCACTGTGGACAGCATGCCACTCGTTACAGGTGAGGGGCAGATCAGGTACGCTCAAACTCCACATACCTGCCACATCTTGGAACGGTACTTCTCTCTAGGGTTTTCGACACACTTGTTCCTGGTTATGGTTATATACTTTGTTGTACGTTGCTCTGGATAAGAGCGTCTGCCAAATGCCTGTAATGTAATGTAACATCTTACCCGTGTTAGAGAATATGGAGATGCCACCACCTACCACCTCAGCAATCGAAGAAACATATTACCCGTGTTAAAGACTATACTAAAACTTAGCTTCTCTTTGAGAACATTTGAGGAAACAATGAACCCAATACCCTGTGTGTTGTACTCTGTAGCAGTGCGTTGTTTTAATCCAGTCACAGATTTTCTTTACTTTTGGTTTGTCACGCAGGAATGTTTTTTCTTTTTTTTTTGCCAGTCACAGAATGGCGCATGCTAACCGTTTGTGTGCCTATCCGTTCGCAGCGTCGATTATCTCAAAGAAAGGGGCTGAGTCTCTGTGCGCCCTGATTCTGGACGTGAAGTACGGGAAGGCTGCTGTGTTCAAGGACATCGCCAGCGCCAGGAAGATGGCGCAGTCCCTGGTAAAGTGGAACCCGCTGCCGCAGACGTCGGGTACAACCGTAGGGCATGAAGTCACATTTCTGACTAACTTCTCTGACACTCAGGTGGCAGTGGGGAACAAACTGGGCGTCCGCACTGGAGCCGCCCTCAGCAGGATGGACAACCCCATCGGGCTGTGCATCGGAAACTCCCTGGAGGTGCTGGAGTCCCTGGAGTGCCTGAAGGGCCGCGGACCTCCTGACCTGCAGGGGCTGGTCACCTGTCTGGGTAAGGAACAGACCGGGGTCAAATATGGATTTGTTTCGGATTCAAATACTTTTCTGTTGGTCTGTTGGTCTTGCATGGTGTGATTGAGCATGTCAATATGACCAGATGCCGGAGTTTTTGAGGCTACTTCATTGCTTCCAGACAAGATCAGTGAAGTGTAGAAAAGTATTTGAATCCAAAACAAATACGTATTTGACCCAGGTCTGGTAAGGGAGGAGGGAAGTGGGATTCAGGCTTCTGATTGGTCGGCTTTGGACCCAGACTTTGGAATGTAAATAATGCCGAGGGACTCGGTGTGACTGCCCGAAATAAATATGCAGTTTATTTCCTGCAAACCACATCAATCATGAAATTTACCAAAAGAATAAATAAAGAAAAACAAAGAAAAAAGAGCTTTTAGGAGATGTTCTATTTTCTGGACAGAAATGTCCAGAACTGGTGGTCATGCTTATAGGTTGCTTACAGGTCGTCATACTTACAGGTGGTCATGCTCACAGGTCATCATGCTTACAGGTGGTCATACTTACCGGTTGTCATACTTACTGGTCGTCACTCATGTCTACACGCTCATGTCCCTCCCCAGGAGGACGCCTGCTGTGGATTAGTGGGAAGGCTCCCACCCCAGAGAGCGGGGAGCAGGAGATCGCCCGGGCCTTGGCGGACGGGACGGCCTTGCGCAAGTTCCAGGCCATGCTGCAGGCCCAGGGGGTGTCCGCAGAGAACGCCCGCATCCTGTGCTCCCCGGACGCGGACTACTTCCGAGTCTTGAGGCGGGCCCAGTCGGAGGTGGTGCTAGAAGCGCAGGCGGAAGGTATACATCCAGTTTCGGCACTAACCACCCTATTGAAAGCATTTATATATTTATAGACTTAAACGCCTTTATTCACAATACAGAAGCTACAGGAAACGTGCTCATAAAAAGAGCAGATCTTTACCCAATTTTCCTGACATTTTTTGCAAGAAGTACAACTAAGGACCTATTGGTACTCAAAGAACTATGCAGTATATACATGTAATACACACTAAGAACAAGGACAACACAATCTGGTATGGGACCTCAGTAACAGAAGTATAGACCCAACAGATTTGGCAAACAATTTAATAAAGTAGGTACCTTTATATATATATATATATATATATATATACATATATATATGTATATGTATATATAATAAAACCAATAAACCACCCTCACAGCACACACAATTCGAATAAATAGTCAAATCAGTTGCGCCTGCGGTAAACCTCGTGTAGTGGGTGTTCCTTAAAATACACAAACAGGCAGCAACTTGCATAGCTACAGGGGGACAAGTGCACCTGGTGAATATCAATTAAAAGACAGCAGTGCCGCTCAAATACAGGTGGTGTCTCGCGTGCGCCTGCCAGTTCACGCGGACGTCGCTGGTGCAGAGCGGTGCCAGGCAACCGACTATGTGCCATTTTAAAAGACTGTCTGGACTGGCCTGCAGCCAATCACCAGCCACAAAGCACGCCCATGCACCCATTACCATTCAACCGCTCTGAATGCCAAGTGCGGCGCACCCAACCCGGAGGGAGAAAGAACCGTCTGTAACCAATCAAAATGGATGACAAACAGCAACAGTTGGCAGCATTATAGAATTGAATTTTTTAAATCCAGACGTCACTCCAAAAGCACTCCTCCGAAATTAAGTCCCTGCTCAGTGTTTAAAAGTTGTTGTTTTTTTTAAATAGTTACATTCCCGTTTACACACACAGAACACACGACAACCGCATTATTACTTAAGCTCAGCAGTTTGACCCCCAGTTTTCTTCAGTTAAAGGGTGAAACATATTTAATTCTAACGACCCTTTTCCAGCTGGTTGTAGGAGCTAGAAGAGGGCAGGAACTATCCAGAATGAGAACTACGCAGTTCCTGGAGTTCGTTCTAGTTCGCTTTCTCCACTGCATCTGTAGAAACGCGAGTATTACAGGTAGGTCCACCTACAGCTTGCGGACTCCAACCAACATGCTCCCAACGGGACAGGGTGGGCATGTTTTCTAGGGAGTCTGCAAGCTGCAGGTGGACCATTCTCAAAGATTAGGAATAGTAGGTGGAAGTGACGAAAACAAAACAAGACGCCAACAACTGTCCAGTGCGTCAGGACATTTAGTGGTCCAACTATTTGAGCTGCTGGGTGAGTCCCATTACTCTTCACTCCTCCCCTCCTTTCCTCCACTCCCCCCACTTCCACTCGTCTCCTACCCTGAAGTATGTGGAGGAAAGGAGGGGAGGAGATGAGTTTGAAGCTGCTTCGCCATTACAGTTCTGTGCGCTTCGCTTGTCTCCTCCCATATTGGGACACTGGAGGGAGGGAGGACACTAAGATCGGTTTTCGGGGCACAGAGGAGAGGAGGTGGTAGGGGAGGAAACGAGGATACATTTCCAGAATTTCAAATTTTGGCACTCACCCCCAATTTGACTCAAAGGGGTCCTTCAGTGAAAATTGGTCGGAGTTATTTAGGGCAAAGCCCCTGTGTTTGTATATTCTTGTATTTAGCCCTCTTTGCATTTTGTGTTGCAGGCACAGTTTTAGAGGTAAATGCCATTATAATCGCCGAAGTGCTTCACAAGTTGGGGGCGGGGCGCACAAAGGTAGGAGAGCCAATAAATCACAGTGTCGGGGCGGAGCTTCTGGTCACCGCGGGGATGAAGGTAAAGAAAGGTAAGCTTTGTTTCTCAGGCTACAACTTTCTCGTGAGTATCGCGATTCCAGTGCATTAGCGATGTCTGTGAAGTCCTTATTTGTGCATTAAAAGTAAACGTTTAAAAGTAAACTTTTAACGCTTGTGAATAAAAAATAAACAAAGACTATTTTCTGCTTTGGGAGACAATAAAGTAAACCTTAACCTTGACCTTAAATCAATTACTGAAATAAAAAAATATATATTAATGAATAAGATTGCTTCTATTGGTTCAGTGAATGAATGTGTTAGAGGTAAAATAATACAAATGAATAAATTAGTAATAAATTTAAATATTTGGTACAAAATAATATCTAAGAAAAGGCTGTCCCTCAAAAACTCAGCATCCAAGCAAGAAGGAAACTTGTGAGGGAAGCCACTGATAGGCCAACAATCACTCTGAAGGAGCTACAGAGTACACTAGCTGGAAGTGGAGTAAAGGGGCACTACTCAAAAATCTAGAAAGCTCTTCAGAAAACTGGCCCATGTGGGAGGGTGGCAAGGCAGGAGCCATTACCTGAAAACAAGAACCATCTCAAGAGGTGTCTGAAGTTTGCAGAGTGTCCCAGCATGTGGTCACACGAGACCAAGACAGAGCTTTTGGCTGCACACCTAACATTGCACGTGCCCCAAGAAACACCATCCCTACAGGGAAGTATGGTGGTAATAATAATAATAATAATAATAATAATAATAATAATAATAATAATAATAATAATAATAATAAATACATTTTATTTGGAATGCACCTTTCACGAAAACCCAAAGACACCATACAGCACAGATTAAAATAGGAGAAGCAAAAGCAGAAGTACATCCGAGGGGCGGAGAGTACAGTACAGTCAGAGATACTTACACGCGCACAGTACAACAATGGCACAAAGGACTGGAAGCACGGGGGGGGGGGGGGGGGGGGGACTGGGGCAAGTTGTGCGCAAGTCTGAACAGATGGGCTTTCAATTCCTGTTTTGAAAGACTGGAGGGAGGGTCCGGGGGGGTCTGTGTCATTAAGCAGGATTGCACAGTCGGCTGGATGACTAACCTTGGTGGAGTCTACAGCGTAGGTGGCAATCTCCAGTCCAGGAGATGTGACTTGCTGGTTTTTTTGGGCGTGTTCTCGGCACATTTGAGTCATTGACTGGCCGAGGAACCCACGCACCTTGGGCCGTAGTCATAAAAACCTCTCAGAGAAAAAAAGTACTGATCTCGGATCAGCTTCCCCTGGCCCGCAGCCTAGCTTTGTCCAGTACGAGCTAAAAGCGAAACTGATCCCATAACAGTAATCTTTATGAACACAGGCCCTTTGTGCTCAAGGCCTCAATTGGCAGCTGATTGAAAGGAAACCACGACCACAAAAAAAAAAAGCCGGGCTGATTTCTGCATCATGTGACGTCAGGGTCGCTCGCTGACTTGGTCTCCCTGGGTTTTAGGTGACCGCTGGGTCAGGGTCCACTTCGAGAAGCGGCCGTTCAATGCCGAGCTCCAGGCCTGCTTCCAGGAGGCGCTGGTGATCGGGAGCTTGGACTGTGACCGTACCCAGGACACCCCTCTAGTCTCTGAGTTCATCCTTCCTGAATGACGCTCCTGGTCTGGTGTGGAACAGCTGTCGTCCTCTCTTTTTGCCATGGGACAATCAAACCAAGGCCTCAATGCAATGAAAATCACAAACCAATGTAATCTGACAGCTAATTAAATGGATATTCACTAACAGTTGCTGCTAGTATTTTGACTAAGTACTGGAAAGCCAATGAGAATCAGTTAATATGGTGTTCATCCATTCACTGTTCGGGATGAAAGTGACTGCTTTTGTCCCAGGAGCACATTTGATGTGGTGGGTTACCTAGTGAGCAAAACCTGGACTTTAGACATGTACACAGAGGGTGCATAAAATCTAGGTTGAGAGACTTTTTTGATGTGAACAGACTAGGTTAACACCAGCATAGCTCAGGCTCTACCTGGATATAGCCTGGCTATGTCCTAGTTAGCTAGAAAACCACCCCCCCCCCCCAAAAGAAAATTCAAGCCAAAGCAAGTGAAAGGTAGCAGTGACAAGGAAAGGCCTCCTCAATCAGCTAATCGGAAGCAGCCTTGAGAGGAAATATGCTTGACAGGGGGAGCCCATCTTTCTCCGTGGCCCGCTGTGGGTGTGGCTTCGTAGTGACCAATAAGCAATCAGGTTTCCGAACTGAATTCAGTGCCAGGCTGATTGAAAGCGGGCAGATGGAGGTGACAGTTCCTGAATGGCGTGGTGGGGGTGGGATAGAGGAGCAGGGGGCCAGGGGAGCCGGAAGGTTCCGGAGATGGAAAACGTCCCAGTGGTGGGAGAGGGGGACGAGAAAAGAAAGAGGCAATTAGGGGGAAAACCCTACGGGTAGCAACAGGGACACGGGTTAAAGATTTGACCCGGCCCACCACGGGTTTCTACAGCAATGTAACTGTTGGGACAGAGAATGCTTGCGTGTAGTCATGCGAAGGGGGCAATAAACATCCCCCTCCAACCCAAGAACCTGCCTGGAAAAAATGGGGCTAAAGCTGTCGAGAGGTGGTAGTTAAGATTCTATACGGCCACAGGCTTCTCCAGCTCCGCATCCTGACGTTAACTGATTATAAGCCTGACTGGGAAGATTTGTTGTCGGCATAAATATTGTTTGACTGTGTCCGATCCCCTTTCATGCTTTGTTAGGTTGTTCCAGGGCTCTGTAGGAAAATGTTCATTGATATTCTCAGGATTACTGGCCTCTATCTTGAACACAAAGTGACCTTGTTGGCTGGTAAGGTGAAACCATATCTGACTGACACACCGGTGTATCTACTGTAAAGCTTGGAAGGTCAAGGGCAGAACCTTTAAGGGATAGTTCGCTTTCTGAAGTTTTTGTTTTATTTTAGCAGATTGTACAGTAATGTTATGCTTCCTGTTTACATGTAAACACATCAATTGTATAGAATTTATTCACAGTTAATTAATTTCTTCTCTGTTCAAAAATAATGAAAGCTCTTCACTTCACTTCCGAGGTTAAGGACCAAAATGGCGTGGTTTAGATCACAGGTGTCGAACTCCAGTCCTGGAGGGCTACAGGGTCTAATGGTTTTTGGTTCTCAGCACAAGTGTTTCATTTACGTGAGGAATCCACAGACCTCGTGCTCAAGGCCTTAACGGGCATCTTTTTGAAAGGAAACCACAAAAAACCCACAGACTCTGCGTCTCCCTTTGGATTCGATCTCACCCTCTAGGGATCCATGCACATCTTTAGTCCAAATGCATATGCAGCTGCAGTCTGAACAAGCTGGATATTCTCCAGTGAAGCGTTGCAGCAGCCATATAACAGGGCCTTGAAGTAATCTATCCCTGAGGTGTCTGAGTTCCCCCCGCAACCCATAATGATTAGGGTTTTTATCAGAGTTTCCATAAACCAGGGGTGTCCAATCTTATCTCAAAAGGGCCGGTGTACGTACGTACTGGTCTTTGTTTTAGTCCAGCTCTAACAAACCTGAGTCTACTTATCAAGGATGTGATTGAAGACCATGGTTTGTCAGTTAGTCTAATCAGGTGTCGTAGTGCGGGGCTAAAACCAAAGAACACCGGCCCATTGCAGGTAAGATCAGACCCCCCCCCCCCCCCCCGTCATAAACGAAAGAAGGCTGCTCTAGTCATGTTTTTAATACAGGGTCAAAGGTTAACACCAAGGTCTTTTTCAGCCATATTGGGCATCATTCAGCAACCATCGACATGCAAGGAAAGGTTTGAGAATGGCTGTTTTACATTCTCATAACTCTTCGTTGAGTAATACATTTGAAAAGAAAAGTACGTCTTCCATAATGGGTTTTTTTTTTTTTAACTTTAACGGGAACCATGTTCCAAGTTCTGTGTAAGGTAAATTTTTTGTCAGTTTGCTGGGCTTTCTCTGATTGTTAAAACCCTGGTGAATGCGCCACCTGCAAAGGAAATGCCTCAGTTGCTGGGTGTTGCTGTTTGGACAGGGCTGTGATGCACAAGTTAAAGAGAATGTAAAAAATGTTTAAAATTTCCAGGAAGGTGCACAGAGCTCAAAGCTCAACCCATGACATTATCCTTGTGCATGCTGTAACTAGTAAATGATCCAGTGAGAGCTTGTTCATCAGCATTATGGATGGTCCAGGTCAAGAGGCCAAGAATAATCTGGATGAGAACGTTCAATCAAAATAATAGAAAATCATATATCCTTTAAGGACTTATTATTGGCTTTATGTTAAGGACCAAATATTGCAAATGCGTTCAAAACTGAAATATACTGTAAACCTCATTTTTAAGGAGGAGGATACACTACTCAAACCAATACATGCTCATTCTCGCTTTAATGTCATGTTGTAGATTTAAGTAATGACTACTCCGATCAGTTTTGACACATTGATGACTTTGCTTGGCCTCAGTCTGTTGCTTAAACCTTTATCTAGGTCACGTTTGTAACTCACTCTGCAGTCAGCGTAAGTGTCTACAAGACACCACATTTTTCATGTACGATGGCTTTGAATTTTGTCACGTCATTTACATCAGCTGAGTGGCAGCTCAAAAAACTGCGGTGTCTTCTATTCATCTGTACTGCAATGCACTTTAGCAAGTAAATTTTTATTTATTTTTTTAAAACCAAGCACTTACCCTTCTTTCAACACTTTGTTCAACTGTGGCTGCAAAAGAACAAACACGGGTGAGTGAAATGAGAAAAAAACGCCAAGCCCCTCTGCAGTCCATGTCTGAAAGGATGTGACATCATTGCTCAATTCCGAAAGAGGAGGGCCAACCCTCTGCCTGTTACTGTACGCATACCGAGATCACGATTCACAAGGTCAGCAACTTAAAAATCGCAGACATGAGAAAAATGGATCCATTCTCAAATGCAGCAAGTAGCAGAGTGATAAAAGTAGAGAATCGTTAAAGGGCTAGATTAAGAACTGACGTTTATCACGTTACTTTCACATGCAATATTAAGTATCGAAGCATTTCAGATATTTGCTTTATAAGACTTTTGTTGTTCCACAGCTCTTCTCATTGTCCCATTCCCAATACGAATGTTTCACATTTCTGATAGATGCACAACACCTGTTTGTATTTTATTCATCTTAGTTTTTGTACTGCCAATTGCTTCACCCTGTCGCCAGGTGTAAAAATTCCTGTTGGTAGGCGTGGCTTCCATGGGGATGTGCGTGTTGGAGGGGTTGGGGCAAGGAGATCTGGAATGACCTCATTCGCTGTAGCCTACAAAGGAATTCCATCCCTGTCCTTGCCACAAGAGCTTCATTCACTGCTACTGTATGTCCACGCCTGGAGCAACAGTTATGGTATTTACATGTACAAATTTTCAAATAGAAGTCAAAAGACATAAATGTAAATAGACGTTTTTAAGCAAATGTGTGTTTGTGAAAAATTCCATGAATGGGAATTTTTATTGCACTTGTCTTGTCTCTTGAAATGACTCAAGGCCTTTTCTGCAGCATCTGTCCTCATGATGTATGTTTTAAGCAATGCAAATGGCCTCGGGGTGCAGCTACACTTGCCGGAAGAGAGGCAGTTTAACAAGCAGGGTGAGCTAATGGCAAACAGGAAAAACCGGTCTGTGGCCGGCAGCACCTGAACCCACCACAGTCCGAGTCCTTGGATCTGTCCTTTCCTCTCTATGTCTCCATATTCATTCACAATTCAGATCTGGGCGGCAGTGCAGTATAATGGGTAAGGAGTTGGTCTCGTAACCTAAAGGTCGCAGGTTCGATCTGGATAAGAGCGTCTGCTAAATGCCTGCAATGTAAGATCTAAAGGGTGCATGACCCTGGTTGAAGCCGTGTGGACCCTTCCCACGTACCGTACATCAGACCTTCAGATCTGAGAGGTCAAGAAAGAGTAAACAAAACTGAGGGAAGGAACTAAGAGCAGTCTCAGTGGCTCATTACAAAGCCGGACAACTTACCTGAGGGAAATGAATTCACCTGCGCTCTGATTGGCTGCGTGAAGTCAATCCCACGTGGTTATTGGACAGGGTCTCCTACTCCTCTGGCCCCCGTGTGAACAGGTAGCCGACCATCTTAGGCAGCTCATTGGCCGATTCTGCCACTACTTGTCTGTCGCTACTGTTTACGATGAAGATGAGGCCCTGCAAGGTCAGATCGTAGTCTAACATGGGTGCAGTGAACCCAGGACAGCTAACTCACTCACTTTGGCAGCACTTCCCTTTGGCACAGGTCCAGTACACTTTTTTTTTTTTTTAAATCACGCTTGTGAAAATCAACCGAAAAACGTCACGTATTGCGTAACGGCACCTGCAGAACCTGTGTTCCTGGCAGGGGGCACAAATATGCGGCTCATGCAAAAGGGGCACTGCGGGCACTGTGGGCACTGCGGGCACTGCGGGCATTGCATGTTCACCTGATCACATGGAGTGATGACCAGGCAGTCGCAGGAAGGGGAGAGCTGGGCGCCCAGTGGTAGCAGAGGATACAGCGCGGGTTGGGGTGCAGCGGCTGGAACATGGCCTGGAGGTACGGGGGGGGGGGGGGGGGGGCGGTGCAAACTCCTTTCGAAGCCTTGTAACTCCAGCAGAAGAGTTTTGAATTTGAGGTGGGCAGCCACCAGGAGCCAGTGGGGGGTACACAGGAAGGGGGTGGCATGGGAAAATTTGGGTAGATATAAAACCAGATGGGCTGCAGCCAGACCAGGGTCAAATACATATTTGTTTTGGATTCAAATACTTTGCTATGCTTTACTGATCTTGTCTGGTGTATTGTAACCAATGAAATACTCTCAAAAAGTGCAAACCCCGCCTTCTGGTCATATTGACAGGCTCAAATACACCAGGCAAGATCAATAGAGCACAGGAAATTATTTGACTCCAAAATAAATACATATTTGACCCAGGGTCTGGCTGCAGCATTCTGGGTGAGCTGAATGGACTGGAGAGAGTGTTGAGGAAGGCCAGGCACATAAATACTAATTCATCATGGAGGAACTTGTATACCTTATCCAGTTTGCTCTGTTTGATCTTTGCCCAAGTGTTTTTTTTCCACTGCTGAGACAGTGTTCGAAAAGATTAACGTTTGTTGAGTGTGCGACCTGCAAGGGAACAGCGTTTTGTGCACCACCTCTTCAGCACAGGTTGCCATGGTGATACCCAGCAACACTTGCACTGTGTCAGTCCCCTTTTCGGAGCAACGGGAAGGGAATGGCCTGTTCCTGCGAGACTCGGAGGCCTTATTAATGACATCATCAACATGGTGATTCCCCCCCCCCCCCCCCCCCACCAATCAGTAGAGGGGGCTGAAAATGGCTCATTGTGTAAATGTGTCTGTTTGTGAAGTCAGCTGGAAGGATAATGTCTGAAAGGAGCAGTGGAAGAGCTTAAGGAATCTGTGTGAAGGCAGGGAAAGCGCAGGATTGATAGGTTTTCACTTCAACCCTAACAAAGCGCACCTCATTCAACAGCTAGAGCAGGGCTGTCCAACCCTGTTCCTGGAGATCTACCGTCCTGTAGGTTTTCACTCCAACCCTAACAAAGCACACGTCAATCAACAGCTAGAGCAGGGCTGCCCAAGCCTGTTCCTGGAGATCTACCGTCCTGTAGGTTTTCACTCCAACCCTAACAAAGCACACGTCAATCAACAGCTAGAGCAGGGCTGCCCAAACCTGTTCCTGGAGATCTACCGTCCTGTAGGTTTTTACTCCAACCCTAACAAAGCACGCCGCATTCAACTACTAATGATCTGCATTGAGCTGCTTATTTGTAGAGTCAGGTGTGCCAAACCTACAGGATGGTTGATCTCCAGGAACATATTTAGTTACCACTGGTGTAGTCTGTAGTGTTTAAGAAGAGATCACAAGGAACACAGAGGGCAGCTTTCGAAACTTTGCGCCTAAAGAATTTACCCCAAAGCCTAAGAGGGGGATGACATAATAAGGGAAATGTGTGAGTGGCTTGGGAAAAAATTCCTGAAGAGATATAAAAAAGGCTGAAAGTTCTGAGTGAATAAAGTGCAGTAAAGCTCTGATTTCTATACTAGAGTGGACACATAGCAACAACGTCTACTCCCCTCCATATAGAGCAGGTGAGATGTGCTAAACTGGGCCTTGCGCTACGGTGGTCGGTTAGGAGCATTTTATCTAGCGTGATGAAGGCAGAGTGTCTTCCTCAGCATAAAGCACTATTTTAGGAAAGCTTGAACCCCGTTTGAGCCATCGAGGCTGCAGCTCATTAATCCTTTGAAAAAGCAGCACCAATGTGGGGCACCGAGCTTCTGTGGTGCCACTGTTTCAAAGGATTAATGAGCCATTGAGTCCGCAAACAGAAGCATGTGATTAGGTTCGGCCGTAGTGGGATTATCTTCCATGTGCACGAGTGCATGAGAACCGCCGGGTGACACGAGAACCGCTCAGCACAGAAACGTGGCAGAGGCTGCGCCGACAGGGTTAAACTATTACCCATAAACCTCCCGTGCATACAGTACACCACTGCCGCAGGCAGAACGTTACATAAGCTAAATAGTGTAAAGGTATTCTCACATTCATAGGAAGGTCTCTGAAAAAAGCAGCGGTTTTTTTCAAAACGGACATTTCACATTAATTCATACTTATTAAAATATATATCAAGTGCAAGCCAAGTCAATATTATTTAAATTTCAGATTTAATGCCAACCAAATCCAGAATTGTATTGTTGTCTATCCTTCTTTAGCTTTAAGAAATTGCTTGTTTGCGCATCTAAGGCGAAAGAGAGAAAAAAAGCTCCCTAGCCGATTCATAAATTTTTTCATGAATAGTTATCATAAATAGTTTCCACACGTGCGATTCAGTATAATGGAGGGGCTTGCTTGTCTCGTGCGCCCTCTGCTGGCTGATCTAATACAACACGTAAAGCACAGCGCAACATTTTCCGCTTTAAAACAAGAACGCTTCTTCTCTATGCGCATTAACATTACTTCAGGACATCAGCTACAAAAGTACGTGCACTTCACTTTCTATCACTTGAATATTATAGCACAGTATTTTAGTTTGCTTCTTTTTTTATTGATTCTACATCACATTGTCTTTAGTCGATGTAGGGGGTTTCATGGACAAAACCACTTTCTGGATAGTACTGATGTCCAGACAAAGCCTTTTGCAACTGGTTTCAGATGCAGCTACGATGCATTCTGCCCCAGAAACACGTGTCATATATATCAAACAGACGCACGGGACTGGAAATGCAGTTTTCTTGTGTTTTACGCGAGTTGTCACAAGGTGTACTTCTCTCCTACATGCCTGTGAATTTAAGGGTCGATTCCACAATAATAAGTGGAGATATTATAAGTGTGGCTGATAGTGTATTTTGTTGAATTTACCAAAGTTTGCGCAATTAACGAGTATTGATTTTTTGTGTACGGTGACACGGTGGTGCGGTGGGTAGCACTGTCTCCTCACAGCAAGAAGGCCCTGGGTTTGAACCTGTCCTAGGCCTTTCTGTGTGCAGTATACATACATCGGCCACCGAGCCACTCCAGGGAGGCAGTAGCTGGCCATACCCCTCCATTCATACCCCTGATTTGTTGTATGGCGCGTAGAATCTTTCAATGTCTTCACTGTCGTCGTTCTCTCCAGTACCCATACACTTGCATCACTAAAACATGGTTGTCTTGTATGCATCGAGCGCCACCTACTGGCTTGTCTAAAGCACGACACGTGTCCACCAGTAACATTTAGCCTGCAGTCTGACATCTGACATCACACCTAAATTTGTGTTTGCACATTCCAGAAGATTCCATCACCAAGTTTCATACAATGAGAAAAGTAAGGCCAGAAGACTTGCCTGTAAACTATCCTTGTAGAGTTATACAGATAATAATTTGAGAGGGCACTCCTCACTTTCCTAGAGCATAAACTGCCGGAGAGAACAGGGAGATGGCTATTAATGAACATCAGGAGAGATAGCCAGCCCAGAGAAACATACAGTGCCCAGCAGTAATCTCACATGTAACACAGCACACTAATCTCATGTCTGGATCCAGTGCCTGTTATCTTTGGCACAAGTGAAATGTATCATAACGTGGGAAAACCTTTCAAACATTTTGTGCCTCCTGGAATTAAATGTCCCCTCATCCCCTAATTTTTTTTTCTCTCAGACCAACATGCATGCCATTTCATCTCAACACATTTATGTCTATTGACTGACTCTGCTCTTTTGAATTTTGACATTTCATTTGACTTGCCAGATGAGAACTGCAATGAAAGTGCATAAGAAGTGACCACTTAAGTTAACATAAGTATATAAATATTGAGCCAGGGTTTTAGGGCTTAGGGTTAGGATGGAAGGAGAGTAGCCTCATGAAAACATGCAGATGTATGCGCATTCATAGGGTTTAGGGATATGATTTTGGGCTAGGGTTCAAGACTAGGGTTATGGTTTATATTTTGCGCTCAGTTTTAGAACCATGGTGTTATAAGTTTATGGTTTGCAGTGATTATTAGAATTAAGAGCTAGAGATTAGGGGTGTTGATTAGGATTAGGTTTGTGGGTTCGGGTTAGCTTTTTTGTCATTGTGCGTATCATAATGTGCCCTGTTATGTGACACAAATCATTTGTGCTTTTGAATCGGTTGTAAACTGCCTTCATGAATTAAATATTCAATATCCTCTTTTTTATACTGCTTTGTTTTTATCTGTGGTTTATATGTAATTGTTATTATTATTAACTGAATTGACAATTGACAAAACATTCATCATTTGATGGTCAAACTAATTTACATTTCAAATGTTTCTCTTTTATTGTTATTTCTCATTTGCTATAGCGTATTACAATGTAGTATTACTAAGCCTCTCAGTTTTAAAACGATATTTAATATGTTGTAAGTGAAAATAACACCAACTTTGACAGATGCCGTTGTTTAAAAATCTAGAAATATGTTTTTTTAAAAGTCAAATGTAAAAATACGTGGGGCTTCTTGTCCCACGTAGGTTGTTTTACATGTTTCCACGTTTTATGTAACGTTTCTCCCGTCAAGAAGGTAACAGGTGATAGATTCACTGAAGTCTGAGGCACTGTCACATGCGCGAGGCACCTGAGACATCGGTACTATAAACGTTTAGCGCGTTTTACTGCAGCAGGTGGCACCCAGCACGTGACGCGCAGTTGACAAGTTGCTTGTCGAGGGCGGGGGTAATGTTAATAAACACCCAAAGGACATGGGGGAAAAATACAGTCTGGATATCGTCTCCCGCTTTCATTTCAATGGCTTTAAACAATTCAATCTCACAATGAATCGGGAGGAAAGTGGGGCATCCCAAGCCGGACTGGACGACAACCAGGTAAAACAAATATGTATGGCCTATACTCGAAGAACCGTGATTGTTTATGTTTGTTTATGAAACCATCGAAACTATCATATTCATTATCAAAGGCGCATTATGAAAAATTGCAATTAAAGCGTGTTGTAGACTAGGCTACGTAGGCTACAGTTAAACATCAATATTCGTTTAAAATGTAATTGTTAGCATTTATGTTGAGAGATCAAATGTGTCCAGTGTTAAATCCACTCTTTCAAAATGCACGCGACCACTGGACTCATACAGTTATAGTTGAATTAACACTGGGAATTTTAATGCATATAGACAGCCCTTCGTCAACATGGTCTGTGTTACTTAACCTATCGAATATGTCATTCATTATTCTCGTTTTTGTAATTCTCTTTTGTTTAGATCAAAACCCTATCCGTAGTGTATGTATCGTCACTTTCATTGAGGTAAGACACTTCTTTGCTTCGTTTGTTTTGTAGTTCCATTATATCGACTGACAGCCCTACAACATCTTGGAGATTGATTTTGTTTATTGGGATTAATGGGTGATTGCTGTCGCCGCTGCAGAATGTTGAGGTTCGTTGTCCTGTAGTACCCCAGCTACCAGAGTCAGACTTGTGGAACGGGTACATAACTAGAATTCGTGATTCATGTGAGGCGTATGAGCATTTCACATAAATATCATGGTTGTAAAAAAAAAAATTCTTATCGTGCTAGCATGAGAATTTCTGTGTCGTTCAGAGCTGTTGATATAAAATTATTTCTTGTATTTTTCATAACGACTATGACGTAGCTACCCTCGTTTGAGGCCCATGAAGGTCTGTGCACGAGTTCAAACGGCCAAACCATTAAGTAAACCGTTCAAATTTTCATGCCTTCATAACTGAGGAGACAGTGAGGGTCAAGTGTGAAAAGCTCCCTTTGATTTTCACGGTAGTTGTGTATTTGAGTGAATAAATGAGGAACACTGGTGGTAAAGATGATGCTTTGGATAAATTGTTGTTACTCAAACACATTTACAACCTTTGCACGTATAAATCTCTCATTAAAATCCTTGTGATGGAGATGCAAGACTGCCTTCATGCAAAAGTCTCTCCTCCAAACGAGTCAGCACCCACATACAGTTTGTAAACAACTGTTTTGCCCTGCTTCACCCTAAAACAATGACTTTATGGAAAACATGCCTTCAAGACTTATAAATGCCCTCAAGACTTACAAATTGTTGGGAAAGTATTCAGACATCACACGCCCAAGGGAAAGATCTCTGAATTTAGTTTTTATTGCCTTTAATGAAGATAAAGCTCTTAGAGGGTTTGCGTAGGTAGCCTACATACTGCACATCCCCAAGATTCTAGATGATTTTCTAGTACCCTCTGTCTTAGATGTATTCGGGAAAGTTATTACCGATCTCTTTCTTTGCTATCTTTAATCCTGAGCTGTCTGTAGAAAGCATCACCTGACAAAAACAAAACGCTATCGCCATGACAACAAGCCCTTTGAGATTTTTAATTTCGTTTTGTTAATTGGGGAGCTGCTGGGTCCTTAACTTGTGCTTGTGTTAGTGCGGGAATATGTAAATGCATTATTTTGAACATCAGACCGGTCTTTCTTGTGCTTATAAATTCCATTATGTACAAAGCACGTCGTTACCTATGAAGGTGAGTCACTGTGTTGGCTGTCTCGTGAAATAGGTAAGTAGGTCAGATTTATGATGCGGTGTGATATTTTGCGATTGGCAAAGTTGTATCAACTGGTCGTAAACGCAAATTTTCAGCTGTCATCGCTTTCGATCCATGGTTTTATATCGTCTTTATTGCCCGTCTTGTGAGAGATCACACGAAAATGCTCCGCTTTCTGTTGCAGCTTGCTTGGCAGCTTTTCCGTTGTGGTGGTGTCCATCGTCAAACGGAGGTATCTGAATGAACAGGTGGGTGAAGGAAAGGCAGGACTCAGCACTTTATTACATAAAAGGGCGACAAGAATTGTTCTATGTGGATGATCAGGAGCCATTTATCTTTGCAGACTGCATAAACATTTAGTTAGGGTTTGATGATAATTTCAAGACTACCCCGAAAAGATCGTTGGGTACAGTGTTTGGGAATGTCCGACTGCCGAAACACCAAGTGGCCCAATACAGGAATGGGATGTTGTTTTTTTTAAAAAGTACAATAAAAAACTTTCCCAGGGTATTCTTTGATGAGGGAACAATTTTAGGCGATTCTTCATTAATGTTATTTGCAAACATTGTCCTTTCTTGACTCCCAAGCAGCTGGATTGATACACCCTTCTGACTACCAGCCCTTACTCAATGAGGCTGTGTGCATTAGACAGCAGTAGGAACAGGCTCCATTGGAGCTGCCTTATGCAATTGAAAGATTGCAAACCGTTCCCACATCTGCAAGCCTTGCTTCTTTACTGTAGTTGCTTCAGAGTTTAGTCGGTATCTCTCTGTGCAAAGCTGTGAATTCTGCGCTTTGTTTACCTGTGGCCTTTGTTTCGACCAATCAGCACTCCTGTGCCACACAGGTACGTGACTGCACAAAGGCTGCACTGAAAGAGTCTTATTAGAAATGGCATTCCAGCCATGCGTGCTCTTGCTGGCTGTGTAACCCATTGGTATCAGTGAGCGGAGGTGGTTCTGTGGCAATAACTCAACTAATAAAGCTTTAGTGAGTTCACTTGCCAGTAGTGCAGGTTTTCCCATAAAAAAAAACCTACATAGTGTAGTGTGTAGGTTTTCTGGTAGTGTAGGTTTTGTGTGGAAGTGTCAGGCTCCGGGGTTGGACTCAAAGGCAGACTCGCAAATTCAGGGAAAGACTTGGTAGTTTTTTGTCAAACCGAGGTGCAACAGAATAAGCGGACAGTCTCGTACACCACACTTCAGGCAAGGTCCAAATTCCAAAGGCAGTCAGAAACTTTCCAGGTGGGCAAATACACACAACAGGAACAGAGGCAAGAACGGCAATACAGGCAAGAATTCAAAAACTGAAGCAACAGTAATCCGAGGGGTCAGGCTAAATGCATACGCGGCGAATACAGGCAAAAGTCAAAAAACCGGGAAGTAGTTACTAGAAGTAGCATAAGGCTTGAACGGCACAAAGTTAACAAAGGCAAACACCATGCGCTCACACACACTCATGCATACATACAAAAAACTAAAATAAATAAATAAATAAATAAATAAATAAACAGGAAAACAGAACGGAAACTCAGGTAGACGTCCTGACAGGAAGGTTGCCTTAGTTGGTGCCAAAGTACCACGGGCCTGAAACGGAGGGAAATCTCAACAAGTCGCAAAGTCCTCTTGGTTCGCGGGCGAGCCGCTCAGTTTATGGGTTTATGAGGACTGTATAACGCATACTTTGTGGTGATCCGGCTGCGTGTTTCGGGTGGGACGTAACTGACCGTAACGCCGGGCGGTGTCTGGGTGTCTCTGTGCGTGGTCCCGCAGGCCTGGCCTCTGCTTCAGCTCGCCCTGGCCGACTTCCTGGCGTCGGCAGTGCTGCTGAGCGCCAACGCCGTCAACTTCGTGCCGGACAGCAGCCTCCCTCGGCGAATCGGCGTGTGCGAACGCGGGCTTCCCCTGGCGGTGGTACGTTCTCCGCACGTCTTCCCTGAACCCCCTCCCCCACCCACTTTGAATTACAAATGCACATAAGCCTCACCACTCTTAGTGACAGCAGTCTCAAAACTCAAGTCCTGAGCGGTGGCTGCCTCCGCTGGTTTTCGTGATTTCCTTGCGATCCGCAGCCTCATTGGGCCTTGGAAACAAGGTGTGCAGACCCTTTAGCCAATCGGTGACTTACATCGAGCACCTTGCTCTCCTGAATCCATCGCGGAGGTTGCAGAAACGAGCGCTGGTGTATAAACGACTGAGTGAAGGAGACAAAGGGAGAAAAAAGAACGCTGCCAGGATGGCAAAAGTGTAGGACTTCAGTGGCCTGCAGAAGGCGCTCAACGAAAACGGTCTATTCGATTGGTCTATAACATTGTTATCAATGAATGAGTATTCGAAATCGGGGAGAAAAAGGGGGCAAAGCATAAAGAATGGGGATAAGAGAACAGTTTAATTCTCCCACAGCACCCAATGTGGTTCTTGTCAGTCAATACATTGACCGTGAAAGTGAAACAGTGCGGGAGACAGAAACAGCTTGTGGGCGCATAGGCGTAAATTTCGGGGGGGGGGGGACGCAGGGGATACGTCCCCCTCAAACATTTAGAACATGTGCATTTGTCCCCCCCAATAAAAACATGAAACACCATTTCCATGAAACATTTCCACCATAAACTGATGCAGAAAAGGCACAAATTGGTGCATAAAAATTCACCAGAATGCAGGAAATGACGTGTTTGACGCTCAAAATGTCCTGGGGGAGGATCGCCAGACCCCCCGCTTAATGTGTCCCCCCCAATGTTCAAACGAAACCTACGCCACTGTGTAGGCAACTTCGTAATGAGGCCCGTAAAGGAGGGAAGTGGACAGATGTTCTTACTTTTTTTTTTTTTTTACAGGCCTTCTATGGCATCTCGTTCCTGCTGGTCATGATTTACGCCTGCCAATCAAAGCGGGCGGTCCAAAGGTGGCGAGATAGGACAGAAGGGCGGGACGGGCAGGTGAAGCATCACTCACTGATACACATCTGGATAGACAATTATACTTGTGTTTTTGAGTAAAAGCTGTTTTTAAAAAAAGCTGTGAGTTATGACTTACATAAGAAAAACTGGCCCTTTTCCTTTAGCTTCCTTAAATCCACGGACACTAGCCAATTATGAGATACTGTACCTTGAATTACCCCAGGAGTAAAATTAATGGCCTATATCACACTGTGCCATTTTCACCTTTTACAGTCAAGCCCAATATTGGTTTAGTGGTTAAGGTTACTTTTCATAATTTACTACGGTTTGAGACCAACTGACAAAAACTCACGAAAGGCTTTTTTTCCCCCCTTTACTGCACCCGCAGTCGGAGGGCAGGCAGGGCGAGGCATTCTGCTCGGTGTACGCTGTTGTGTGGTGAGCGCCATTTTGTGCCTGCGCGAGGACTTAACGTCGTCGCGCTGTAGTTTACGAGCAGTGCTCGTTTTCTCTGCGGACGTTTTGAACGTTGTCTGATTTGCCAGGTTTGCCCCCATCACTGTCTACCTCCTGTACGTGTTCACTGAGGACTTGATGCAGGCCAGTCTACAGACAGGTTCAGATGGCTCTGCGTCAGATGGAGAGATGAGCAAAGCCAACGCTGCTTTCTGCACCAGGTACATTATAAAAGATGTTATTGGATGATGTAGGGGTCACAGATCTGATTGGATGATGTAGGGGTCACAGATCTGATTGGATGATGTAGGGGTCGCTGCGTGTTCTAGATGTTAGCCTTGGGAAGCTTCTCACAGTCTGGGTCTTTGTTCCGGCATTGTCCTCCACTGATCAGATATGATGTTCGTCAGTCTGAATTTGACATCTTCCATAACATAACAATGACGAGAACAGGCCATTTAGGCCAACAATGCTCACCATTTTCCTACCACTAAAGGGTACCTAACGCTCACTGTTCACCTGCAAACTAGATAGTATCTAAAACCGTATCAAGTCTGTTTTTGTAAACCCCTCGAGTTCATGCCTCTACTGCATGCCCTGGCAAGCTAGTCCACACAGCGACTGCTGGCTTGTCTTCACCCCTATCTTGGGGGAATATCTTGAGCTGTGTCTCCTGTTTTAAGTACCTTGTAAGATTAATTGATTGTTTGGATGTGTTTTTTTATTGTGTGTAATAAACAAAAATTGTACTCTTGTACACCACAATCCATTGTAAAGAAAATTTAAGAAACTTTACTAGTGTTAAATAGCATTTGTCTCTTTATGGCCATTACCCCTGTTATAAGCATGTATAACGCATTGTAATGTCTATTTGGAATTAAGAAGTTCTAATTTTAGGTGTTACGATGAAGATGTAGCAAAAATGGTTTTAAAAGCAGACCTAGTAATTTTCCTTTCCTTTCCTTACAACAGCTGCATTTTGCTCTTGCATATAAGGAATGACACCTGTCCACATGTGGTGAGTCTGTTGGGGACGCTATGCTGTCCTACATCTGGACATACGACATTATTGAAGTTGTTTAGAATAAGAAGAACTGTAACATTTTCTAGGAGCCCTCATAGCATCAAGCCCAGTTCACTTTATACTGCTCAATTGATCACAGCTGTCAATCACCATTTCGTCTGTTCTCATTGGCTGATCATCTCACTGAAGGCTACATTTTTTTGTGTGTGCCGTAGGACAAGGTTCACGATCTGTTTGTGAGGTTATTTTTCTTTGTGAGCGGGCTGACGGTGCTGATTTGCTGCACTGTAAGTACTGACGTTCCTTTTATTCTTTTTCTTTTTTTTTTTTTTAAACATGGACCATTTATGATGAACCATTTTTGAACCAGTGAAACGTACAAAAGAGGCAGGAAATCTACGTCAGGTGACCCAAAGTGCAGCAGTATGCGGTAGTAAGCATGAAAATACGTACAGGAACAAACAGTGGCTATAGCTGCTTGCACTGTGTGTCGGATGCACATATTTTGACCAGATATGTAGCAATTGCCCAAAGACCAGATAAGTGAAAGACTGAATACTTATTTCACCTAAACCTGGTTGACCCCGGCTATGGTTAAGGCCCATATTTTGATCATATTTTGCCTTTGACTTCTTGACAAATTAGAAATGTATGAAACAAACCTGTAAATTTTTTAAACATTTTTATCTCTTTTGTATATCCAGACATGCAAAATGGAGACTTAGTTTTAACTGATATTAATGGATGGCATACTGTACATGTAAAATAGAATCGGACGAGAGCCTTCTGATCAACAGGAAGTGGCATTCGCTTTGAGCCTTGCTGAACCTCTCTCTCCCCCCCGTCCCGTGTCCTCAAATCCTCCCTCCCTCTCCCCAGGTGATGTACTATAAGGTGGGCAGCTGGTATCGGAGGTACAAGGAGCAAGGCCTGTTCCCGGTGGAAGGAGACGGGTTCGACCGGAGACACCTCAGAGGCCTGTACTCCACGGCCCGCAATATGATGCTGGTCGTCATTATCTGCTGGACACCGGGTGCGTCGAATAAGCACTGCCGCTTTTCGTTTTTGTGCTGTTACACTTATGATCAGGGCCACTGACACGGGGGGAACACCGGGTCAGTTTTCCCGAGCCCTGGGTCAAGGGGGGGGGGGGGGGGGGGGGGGGCAAGAGGGCCTTCTATCCTTTGAATAATCTGCTGGAATAATCCGTGAAATCTAAATCCATGGACAACTTCAAAGCATTAAAGTTGGGAATGATAGCAAGTCTCAGTCTGTTGCTGTGTTTCATATTTTGTGCAGGGGGGGGGGGGGCTTTTGCGATCATCTTTTCCCGGGCACGAGCGGGCCTTTCTAATGATGAAAGATGTGAGAGTACCAACCGTATCCCTGTATTGGTGTGATTGTGTGATAATCCATTCAGAGTTGTTCTGACTTCTCCTTGCAGCGGCGTTCAGATGAAGGGCATTGTTTTCTTAATTTTGTTTCAGTTGTTTCTTAGTTAAATTGAACATAGTTATGTGTAGTCACTCAATGACAGTGAATTTAGTGTGCTTACTGTGTGAACTAGACTTGACGTTCATGGCTATGGATAACTGATACTTTATGAGAACTGTATCTTATTGGACCTGTGTTTTTCAGTTGTTCCAATGACTTTTGGTATGAACTTACTCTGCGTTGCTTTAGATAAAAAAAACATCTGCCAAATAAGTGTAATGTCATGTTAGGTAATTTCCTATTGCTGTTCTACATCCTATACTAAAATCATGTGCTCTCTTTCTCTCCCACAGCTTTTGTTCTTGTGAGCCTGTCATTCATAGAAGGAATCCCCCAGGAAAAGCTTTTTCCTCTATATGTCATCCAAGTAAGATTTAATTCAGTAATGATATTTGCATTTGATTATTGCACATCGTCATTTTTTCCTAGACATTTAAACGCAACAAAATGCACAAACGTGACATCCAACGTTCTCGACAAAACCATTTCTATATGGCGCTCGCTGTGTGCTGGGTGGCAATATCATGCTGAAACAGGAAAGGGCCTTCCCCAAACTGTTGGGGAAGCACGGAATCATCGAAAATGTGATTGTATGCTGTAGCATTAAGATTTGCCTTCACTGGAACTAAAGGGCCTAGCCCAAACCATGGAAAACAGCTCTGGACCAAGGGGTGTCTAGGTACTTTTTGTCATATAATGTATTTTGTGTTAAATCTTACTGAACATTGTGCAAGTTTCACATTGCTTGAATAATGTTAATATAAGGTCCTTATCCACTTCATGTGATGCACCTTAAACTCCTTAGAATGTAAGAGCTGAGGCTGAAGCTTCCAACTTTTTTATCTTATATAAGATTTTACAATAAATGTCGCCCAGGCCTGTTAGCAATGAATAACAGATTTTTTACTCAGTCACGATCTTTTATGGACATCTATTATGGTCACAATTGGCACCCATAACTTTATGGGTCATAAAGGTATGTATGCCAAGATGGCATACGTAATTGTGTCACCCACCTCAAAAAAAAAAAATTGTGTCACCTGCTTTATGGGAAACCCTGAACGAAAAGTCCAGTTTCAGACTTGCGGAAGTGCGCGTTGTCAGTTAGACCTCAACCGCTTGAGTTCAAGTCAGGAGCAGGCCCTCAGTGATGTCACCGGCCCCCGTCCTATAAACAGGAGCTGAAGTGATCGGGTGGCGACATGACGCGTCTTCCGTCTTCTCCTCAGGCTCTGACGGTGTCGCTGCAGGGGCTGCTGGACAGCCTGGTCTACGGCTGGCTCCGGCGGAACTTCCGCGAGGCCGCCATGACGGAGAGGATGCCGCTGCTGGACAGCCGCCGCCGGGCTTTCTACGACGAGTCTCTGCCCACGCGCTGAGCTCTTAAGAGCCGCTCCCCCATCAGCGCGGGAGGAGGGACGCAAGAGCCGATCCACCCCACCAAACCACCACCCCATCCCCTGCGCAAGAGGACTCAGGCGCCGACCTGTGGGGGATTGTGGGTAATTTCCCGGGTGTCACATTTGGTGTCACGGACTGAATTTTCTCACATCTCAGTGTACTTAGGATTATTTATTGTTACTGACTTCCGAGGGTTCGCAGGTTTGATTTTGACGTTCGTGGGGGACACGTTCGACCACTGCCCCACGGGCTATCAAACCCTATGGGAGCATGCGCGCATATGCGCATGCATGCACGGCGCATGGAGAGTTCCATCGGAAATGGTCTCTCGTGAGCTGCCTAGTGTGAACATCATAGTGCAAATATTGGTGCATGTTGCATTTGGCTATGCTAACTTCACTTAAGGGGAATTAGTTAAATATATTAGCTATGGGAATCATTACTGACTGTGAGTTAACTTTAAGTGATGTAAAGCTAGCTACCTTCTTACTTGTGCTTGCACCTCTTGTGCTTGTACCCTTTGTTAGTACTCCTTTAGAGAAATTCGCAAATGTATTAAAAGAGGAGTCACTTCTCCCTCAAAGAGACAGTTTATGAAGGAATATGAGGTCATGGCAAAAATTTTGCTTAGAATGTGAAGATCTCTGATTATTTAAATAAAAAAATGCGAAAATGTCTATATGTTGTTTAGGCAGTGCAGAGTTGTTCTTTGGTCTTGTCTTGGTGGTTTTTAAAATGTTCCCGCTACAACCGCTGAGTTTCTTTTAAAAAAATTTTTGTTTGTCACCTTAATGTGTATTAGTGGAATGAGAACACTGAGAAAAGTCAAGAAGCACTGTATCGTTCATATAAGGCTCTAGTGGTCACATGACCAAGGTGCTGTTGGATGAACAGTTACGTAGGCGCTCATTTCACAAGGAGCACTGAACGCTCGCACAAAACCAGTGCGTTTGGAACAAAGGAAATATGACCCGGCGAGGCGGGTTTTGTCGAGTCACTGCGCGACCGTGTTGCTGACAGACACAATGGCACTTTTTGTTCAGGGTTTTCCATCAGTCAGGTGACACACGATGAGAACACTATCTCAGCTTACTTAACTTTATGACCCTAAGAGACTTCCATAAAAGACTGACTGAACACAGGGGGCAAGGATCCATACTTATCGGGTGAAGGGTGCCTTAGATATGAATCACAATCTTATTTACCACCGCCTTATGTACCATCCTGGTGTTCTGTATTGTTATTATTATTATTATTGTTATTATTATTATTTTTCCTGTCATTGTGGCAAGTCACGCTGGACAAGTATGTCTGCCAGATGAATAAAAATAATAGGATAGGATGGTAATTATTAACTTGGCACAGTCTGAGCGATTTTACCTTTAAATAATCTATTCGTATTGTCGGGAATTTTGTGAAGACGTTCAGGTGAAGTACCCTGCTCAGGGCTATTGTTCAATTCCAGAATTCTGTCCACTCAATTTGTAGTCCAGTCCTTAATAGACAAACCAGTAAAGTACTTTTAAAAAGCAATGTAATTTCAAGTTTTCAAATTTTATTAGCAACACATTTTATTTTCCACATAGTGTAGTACTGACAGTGCCAATCTAGATGAGAACCACCAGATTTAAAAGAGTAACAATTTCAGGGTACTTCAATGAATAAAACTATACAAAACAGAAATAAAAATAAAATTTAAAAAAATGCACCACAAGCTACTTTACACCTAGGCCTTTCTAACACAGCACAGGTTTCAGCGCAGGTGTAGTCATGTGACTGATAGTCATGTGACTGCCCTGGGGAGGGGAGCTCTTAAAACACTGTGTACACACGGTGTAGCCACAGTCGTTCTGACTTTCGCATGCCTCGGCTGCACGGGCACCTGACATCACAAATAGGCAGGGCGGCTATTTACCTGTAAACCTGGCGACGGAGATGGCTTAACATGGGAACTCCTACGCTTTACTCCAATATCACTTTTCACAACGACACCACATCTGAATAAAATAACACAAATATACACTCTTAAAACTGCGCGGGGGGGGGGGGGGGGCAGCTAGGGTTGAGGTTAGGGTGGCAAATCCCCCCAAAAAACATATAGACATAGGTTTGCAGCAAGTTACATTGGTTATACATTTTTTTTTTTTGGTGGGTCGCACATTACATTTCATATTTTTTCAGTGCATTCACATTCACGTGTATGTGTCAAGATTAACATGTCAGGTCCTACTAGAACAGTGCTGACCAGTACTCAGACCTGTCAGGCTTTTTAGCTTAGTACTGGTGAGGCCCTGTCTGGCTTGCATTGCACACGTATTTCAACAAAAAAATTTCTACTCACACAACACTCAACCCACTGCTTAAACGAGTCCGTTCCGTCCCATTGGCTCACTTCACACAGGCAATTACTTCAAGCTCCCAGCTGATTCGCCGAGAAGCTCTCGACAGTCAGGGACGATTACCAATGTGTGTTTGTGCTTGTCTGCTTGAAATATTATGTCACTGTGATTGGTCCCCACAGCAGGCTGTAATACTCTACTTAAACCCACGGGGAACCGTAAAAGAGGAGACTAAAATTCAGACTGCTTACTTTAGGTCTACATTTGGACAGTCATATCACTGTACTGAAGATGCCCAGAGTGCAACTGCATTAGTCAGGACTATAATACACCACATGGAAAGCGCATGTCCGTATGTCTTTCCACAGGTGAAACCACGCACCTTCCCTGATGTCAAGAGTTAAAGACGAGGCTAGAAGGACGTAACTGAGACAGACCCGATTTGTAATTAGAGATCCCATTAAACTACACTTGCCCCAAGAGATTTAATAATGCGTCAGGAACAATATCTCACACTGCATCACGCGAAAGTGATACGTCGTGGGAAGGATTTTCAAGAACGTTTCGACAGAGAGAATGGGAACACGCGGTACCGCCATGAAATCAGACTGCCAATGGGACACCACCAGTCAGCGATGTTTTAGTACGCACACCTACACGCATGCTTGCTACAGAGATTTATCCCTTTTAAAATGTACAACGCAGACATTTCTAACGACATGCTGTTTTAAGTCACAGAATATCCACAGATAGTACCTCATTTACGGTGTACCCCTACTTTTTGAACTGAGGACAGCCCATAATCAAAATCCCTGGGTTTATCTGGCCATCGTGGAACAGCAGCGCACTGAATCAGTACAAAAAACTCACATAACAATAAATAGCTGAATAAATAAAACGCGTTCATACGGTCCAAAAATACCACTTCAGTGCTCGCTGTGGATATTAAACGACAGAATAAAAGTGGATCTCTGAACTCTGGATAAATGTTTATGGCACAGCAGAACACAGAGCCCGCCACAATCTCAAAGTAAACCAAACATCCGAAAGTACTGGTGCAGCAGTAATCCAGGCCTGGATAAGAACGTATGCATTTGGCCAAGACACAAACTCCCACTACCAGGGAGTATCCATATATATATATATCAGTTATACGACTCTGCTTTTCAATAGGTGCAGACTGCACTAGATATTTTCTTCAACTAACTTAAATTCCCTTTTGTCTTTAGTGGCACACCTTGTATGTAGTGTAATTGGCCTAAAATCCTTAGGCTTTCCCTGTGGTTAACGGACCAATCACAGAATCGAGCAGTCACAACACTACATTTCCCAGGTCGCACAGCGGACAGAACTCTGTGACACTACGCTACACATTCAGCGTTTGATTGAGGGGGTACAGCACACAATCCGATCGCTCCTAGGCCTCGGGAAGTCGATCGCTGACCTCAGGACAAGCGAAGGCATTTTTCCACTCAAAGGCGGTTCGGACGTCCCTGGCTACGCTCGACCAACGTCAGACTAAGAGATACATTAAGCTTCCGTATTTACATCGGTACATTCTGAATCAAATTAAAATTTTTTTTTTTTTTTTTTTTTTTTTTTTTACCCAATAAGAGTTAACCTTTCTGGCCCAACAAAGATATATACATAAATAAATATTAAAAATGGCCACACTGACGCGTGGTAAGTGGCTTAAATGAGAGGAGGCGGGGGGAAGAACGGTAAGACCAGGCGGAAAAATACACGAGTGAGACTAACGCAGCGGACGGGGGGGGGGTTGATTTGGGGGGGTCACATGGTCGGTTGGTAAGTGGGTTCTGGCGCAGAGCAGAGGCGATCCCCGCCAGTCAATTTTCGGCGGTAGGACAGTGCTGGAAGTGAAACGGCCGATGCTGGACTGTTTTAGTGTTGGGGGGTGGCTGGTGCCGGTGGGGTGTTAGCGTCGGGGTGCATTCAGTTTTGGGAGGGGGGAGATGGGGGGGTCAGTGGCGGCGCAGCACCGCCTGCAGGTCCTCGGGCAGCGAACCGATGACCATCTGGATGTAGCGCTCCAGCTTCTCCAGCACGTCCTCCTTCACAGGGAGCTGCTGTCGTTTGGCCTTCGTCTGGGGGGGGGGGGCACACAGAGGGACGCGTCAGCGACTCCCCCCACCGCCGGCACGCTCCACAGAAGGAGCGAGCGCTCAATCACAACCCGACATTTAAATTTCAACGGTTTCATTAACCCACCAGCTTCTCCCTCAGTTTGAGCACCAGGTCCACGATCTCCACTTCAGACTTGTCTTTGATCCAATCCAGCAAGTCCTAGAGAGAGAGGAGGAGAACGAAGTGAAAGGGCTGTGCTTCCTGAGAGGAGCGTGGCAGGCGCTCTTAACCCCGGTGCATTGTGGGATGCTGGGGTATTATGGGGTATTATGGGATGCTTGAGGACTCACCGCCTCGCAGATGACCTCCAGGTGGAGACATTCCAGTTTCTGGGTCATCTCTCTGTGCCGCTGGCGATACCATCCGTCAAAGTTTGGCGACCGGAAGAATCGCCTGAGAAAACCGGCAGAATATTCTAGAAGCCTTCAATTCTTTTACAGTAACGTTCACCCCTAATATTCTCCAAGAGAGACTTTATCAAGTTGCTAAGATTTTAAAAGAGTATGGGTGTCAAACTCAGTGAACTCATGTCCTTTCTTTTCATTTAATTTTTTTATGACAAATTGTATCTTAAAATGAGATCTGCACTCTTAAACATTTAATCTGAAATCCAGGGCTGTTGACGCAAAATCTATGACAGGGGAAAGATGCCTCATTAAAGATAACTCGCAAAGCAGTTCATATAAGGCCAGCGATCCCATCAGAACATTATTACTTTCACTGAAAACTGTCTGTGAATTTTGCACCTTAATTCACAGAGACCCTGTAATACATACTGGGTCCGCTTGCATACCTGTACTAGTGCATACAGCACTGGTATGGGCGTATGCTCTGGGTCTCTTCCATACCTGTACTAGTGCATACAGCATTGATATGGGCGCATACAGCACTGGTATGGGTGTATGCACTGGGTTTGTTTGCATACCTGTACTAGTTCAGCATTGGTATAGGTGTATGCAGCACTGGTATGGGTGTATGCACTGATACTGGCGTATGCACTGGGTCTCTTGCATAACTGTACTAGTTCAGTATTGGTATAGGTGTATGCAGCACTGGTATGGGTGTATGCACTGGGTCTCTTGCATACCTGTACTAGTTCAGCATTGGTATAGGTATATGCAGCACTGGTATGGATGTATGCACTGGGTCTCCTGCATACCTGTACAGGCCGATCCAGTCCCCTTTGAGGACGGAGGTGAGCTGAGGCCCGGCGTGGTCCAGCGTTCCCATGAACTCCTCCTGGCTAAAGGGCCGGATCTGAGGCGGGGTCTGGAACACACAACCTTCCGGTCACTTCCAGTCAGGTAAGGCCACAACCGCTTTGGGGTCGTTTACACAAACACTGGGCTCATAGTGCATTCCATAGCTGGGACACGCGAGACAAATGTGAGGTTTCAAAATGGCTTCATGCATGCACTGGTTTATGCACAGAGATCACCGTGGAGTTCTACACGTCAGACACAAACACATTAGGAACACACAGGAATATATCTGAATCGGAAAAGACTCGCACACTCACACACACTTTATTGGTGGTTGAAACATTAACCATTTAACCACAGTTAAATAATTACTTATTTGTTTTTGGGAGCAGCAAGCGAGAGTGCGAGTCTTTCCCCTCCGGCTCTACGCCTCAGAGCCTTTATCAGGCCTACCTTCCATGGGGTCACAGACTTCTGCAGGGGCATCAGGCTGGCTAAGTAGCGCTCCTGAGGATGTAAAGCAGAGAAGTGCGTGAGGTGGGGGTCTCGTCTGGAAAAGCCCAAAAGCAGGGGGATAACTCGCCCAAAACCAACATCTGCGCCGCAAACGAATCCCGTCCTCCCGGTGGAAACGCTCCAGCGTAGCAGCGGCAGCACGCTTGTGCTGAAGGAGCTTAGACTAGAAGACATGCATCTCCACACAAGACCAGGAAACAGCATTCAGAAACGGTTCATGTTTTTGAGTTTGATTGCTTGCTGCATATTAAAGTTTTCAGACTGTAAGAACAGGTGGGGTTGAGTGAGGAGTGCTGCAGCAGTCTTCGTGGAGGTAAACGGCATCGGCTCTTTCCTATTTCACGGTGTTGGATGAATGTGGGAAATGTAATCACCCCCCCCCCCCCCCAAGAAAGGTAAATTATTGTTTCTTCCAGTCCCAGACAGCACAGCAGTGATTCTTGCACTCACACACAAAAAATGAGAAATCAGGGGGAAAAAGAGAAATTGAAAACTAGGGGCAAGATACAATGTGAAAAATTGAAAACGGGAGGGGCGATGTGAGAGATGGGGTTTTGGCCGTGAAGGGACAGTGTGAATTTGGAGCAATTTCAGGAACAGTGAAGAGTGAATGCAATGGGATACAGGTACAGGTGTAGCAGTGGGCATGTTGTTGGGTTCAGGTATAGAAGGGGCAGTGTGAAGGTTATAGGGTTCAGGTGTAGAATGTTCAGGTGACGGTTGCAGGGTTCAGGTATAGAACGTTCAGGTGACGGTTGCAGGGTTCAGGTATAGAACGTTCCGGTGAATGTTACGGGGTTCGCGGATAGCGTAGTCCTCACCAGCGGTATGATGAAGCTCTGGGTGAGCTCTAACAAATGTCTCCTCAAGATGGCGCTCTGCACCTCCGACGGCCTCTTCCTCTGGATTCCCTGAGAGACACGGGGGTGCGCGTTCATTTAAAGTGAAAAACACCCTCTGAGTAAAGATGAATTACACGTGTGCGCATCTGCGTCAGAGAGCATCCCTACGTACATACAGGGGTTCGAATAACACACACTCTCATATTTAAGGACCAGTACGCACAATCATTTAAAATATTTTAGAATACGTTGGGAAGAGACGAGGGGGGTGGGGAATGACACTTTATCTTCTCAGAGACTTCGTTTTCTCAGGAAGTTTGTCGTGTGGCGGGGAGGTGACAGCATTACCCTCCCGGCAGCACACCTCATTGGGTTCAGTGCGTAACGCACTCCATAATTCACCGCTGAAGGTACGGCACCCTCAGTCATGTCCGCTCAAAAGACCGTTAATCTTGTTCCCGAGCAACACTTAGGTTCAGCTCGTTAAACCCAATTCACCGACAGCATCCGTAGCTGACAGTCTGGCCGACGAGACCAGCTCCCCTGGCTGTCAGGCGACTGCAGCTCACAAACAGACCCCCCCCCCCCCAAAAAAAAAAGACATCCATAGCCGACAGTCTGGCTGAAGAGACCTGCTCCCCCAGCTGTCAGGTGACTGCAGCTCACAAACAGACCCCCCCCCCCCAAAAAAAAAGACATCCATAGCCGACAGTCTGGCTGAAGAGACCTGCTCCCCCAGCTATCAGGTGACTGCAGCTCATAAACAGACCAGATGTTGTTCCCCCCCCCCCCCCCCCCCCCCCCAACGCTGGCAAACTTACTTTTAAAAGCCTCTTAATGAGGGCCTTGTCTTTATGAAGAAAGGTTTTGTACGCAGTGTAAACACCTGTGGGAAGGGCAGGAAGAAAAAAGAAAGGGAGTATTTTTAAAAATGACATTGTTGCTGCTGGAACTAAACACTCAGTTGGGTGGGGGGGGCCTGGTGTTGCAAACGTGAGCAACATCCTTCACATCACATCCTCCGCTATGTAGAGAACACAATGACTAAATTAAAGCTACTTATGTTGCCCTGGATAGACGTAACCTGCTATGGAAATAACGTATTACAAATCGTAAGGCATGTTTGTCCTAAACTTTTTGCAGCTTTTTGCCTTTTAACTTGCAATTTCAAGACTGGCCACAAGAGGTCTCTTCTTTTTGGTGCCCCTCAATAGAAAACCCACCATTAACTATTTAGCCCACAGAATTTCAGGAGGCCCAAAAATAGCAAACTGATGGTAGATCAAGGTAAAGAAAGCCATATTTTAAGCAGGCATGCACTGGCATGGTGGCAGTAGGTTATGACAGGGTTAATAATGCATTCTCCTTACCACTTCTTTATTAAATGAGTAGAGTAGTGATTCTTGTATTACACTGCCATTGGGAAAGCAGTGAGCTTTGCGACTTACCTGGTTTTGTGTCGAGCGTTTTCAGCTTGGCCAGTTTCTTCACTTTGACTTGTTTTGGCAGATCACCTTTAAATGGAGGAACAGCTGTGAGGGGAAACCGCACTGAGACTAAACAGCAGCAAAGGGAAAAAGATTAGCCGCGTCTGGCCTCAGAAAGCACTCCACAGCCTGGGGCTAACAGACGGAAAAACGGAGTTCCTGATTAAATTAACTTTTCTAATTAATCTGATTAATTACCCATACTTAGAACTGAGCAAGAACATCTTCGGTTACTTTGCTTATCGCAAATAAGCAAAACGCACGATCGCTAAAGCGATGTTTGAATTCACGGCCCGCTGCAGAAGCTCTCCAGGAACGCTCGCTGGCCACTCGGCCGACCTACCGGACATCTTCAGGTCCCCCAGGCGGACGATGTGGGGCCAGTGCTGGAAGGTTTTGATGAAGAACGGGTTGGTGACCCCGAGGATCACGTTGGGCCTGCGACACAGGACAGCCAAGGTCAGGCAGGGGTCAGAGGTCAACATCTATTAAACCAGGGGTCCTCAGTCTTATCCAGAAAGGGCCGGTGTGGGTGCAGGTTTTCATTCCAACCAAGCAGTTGCACACCTGGTTCTACGAATGAACCATTACAGTCTTTGCTAAGGACCTTGATTGGTAGAATCAGGTGTGTAACTGCTTGGTTTGAATGAAAGCCTGCACCCACACCGGCCCTTTCTGGATAAGACTGAGGACCCCTATATTAAAACTGTCCACTGTGGAATGACCACTAGGCCCAGCTAAGACAGGCAGAAGAGCCAGCTCCACTCACGGGGCCTGAGTCCTGGAGGTGTACTCCTTGAACTCGCTGTCGTGGATGGTGAAGTATGGCCGGTGGTCACAGCAGTACCTCAGCGGGGAGATGGAGCTGGACGTGGGGAGGGAAAAAGAGGGTTCAAAACTAGCGTTATAAATGCATACACATAACAGTAGCACTCTGATACCCAGAGATGGAAAGTTCACGGCTCAGAAAGTAAACATCCTGCCTTGCCAGAGGCCCCATGTTACACCCAGCTATGTTTCTGCTCTCACTGCATCATCTCTGCCCACCACAAGCTTCTATTTGCACGCATCATCTCTTTGAATTATTTATTGCCATATGCACCTTATAATCTTCTACACTGCGCTCATACACTTCATTCATGTTACTATGCATATACCAGTTACTATGAAGATACCGGACTTTTTCTTTTTCCCCACTGATATGTATATTTCCTTATCATTTTTATTTATATATATTTTTTATTTTAAAGCTACTGCAACACTACAGTCTCCTTATGGTATGAATAATGTAGCGTTGGTCAGTTGCTCTGGACAAGGCTGTGAGCCAAAGACTGTAAAACAACTTTATGTTGTGTATTAGACACATATACACGGTGTTCTGGAAACAACAAATAGGACGAACCTTTAGATGAGACAGTATTACTGTAGAGCGTCTCTTGCAGAATGAGACATAAAGACTCAGAGACCCACAGACGCAGAGAACACTGTGCCCCACAGCACTGCGACCACAATCTGTTTCTGAGCTTTGTTTCCCTGAACATTCAAGCATTTATTTATTTTTATTTGTTTATTTATTTTTTAAGAATTTGCCTGCGAGTGCGGATGGCGGGTCGGAGTTGTAAATGAATCCGTGCGGCGTGCCGGGTCGCCGGTCGTGTTGACGGTACAGTTAATCCGGACGGCGAGCGCCGCAGAGAACGAGGCGTGCCCGTCTCCGGCCGGCCCCCCGCAGTTCTGAGAAAAGGCCCCCGTGCAAACAGCCTGATTGCCCTACCTGACCAGGGCCAGCACCGTTTCCGAGGAGACGGTCGGAGAGGGCGCCATGACGACCACCGGCTCTCCCAGCAACATCAGCTCCCAGAGCATCTGGATGTGGATCAGCACGGACTGGAAACACCTGGGGGAGGTAAGGACCGAGTCACCTGGTAACCCTGGTAACAGTGCTCACCTGGAGCCTTGTGACCCTTTCTGACAAGGGTGGGGGGGGGGGGGATGGGGGGTCGATCTTTCTGAAAGTCAGTGGAAGACAAAACAATAACAAGGAATTCCGACTGCTTGCACACAAACACGTGCAGAGAAGGTGTCCAGTTTCAGTACCTGGGAGGGCGTTCTAGGAAAGAGCAGCCAGGCCACTTAACTGCAATCTGAAACACGCACTCCATATTTCATTGTAGAGATCAAGAGCTATTTCGCTGCTCTCTTTGACAAACAGCAGTCAGCGCTGGTTCATGCAAGTTCACTGTACACCACATTGCCTCAGGAATGACACATTTGATCTTTTCCAGTCCCTTCTGGTATATTACTGGCCTATTAAACCGACCACTTCAAAGTGATACTGTGCAAATTTGGGCTAAATCTGAGGCAATATGTAATTCTGATTATTTCGTTTCCACACAGAGGGACCTCTCTGAACGGGCTCCACTGCAGTGTTGTGGAGCGTGTGGGATCAGAGCTGTGTTCGTACCCACAGCACACAGCAGTGCACGGGGGGCTAAACTGCGGTCGATAAACCCCATCGGATTTGAGCGACGGTCTGAGGGGCCAAGCGCCGATCAGAGAAATGGCAGCCAGACGGGGGCGCGCGCGCGGGGGGGGGGGGAGGGGGCGAGGGCTTCCCCCGGGTTCCGGCAGAACACCTGCGGGCCGGCGATCCCCCCCCCTCCCCCAGGAACAAACTGCTGCCGTGAGCGACCCAGGAACGCACCTGGACCAGAACGGGACCCCCGCCCCCCGCGCGGTACTCACTTAAACAGGTCCAGCTCGTGCACCGTGGGCAGCACCACCGGGGCGGGCAGAAGGTTCTGGAAGCCAACATAAAGACGGAGCGCTCGTCACGGGGCCAGTCTGCAGTCACAGACCTGCGCTGACACAGCTCAACCTCTGATACATAAATCAGACAGACGTGCCTATTTACAGAGCGGCGTCGGTGCAAAGTGCCAGTATGAGTCTGCTGTGGATCAGGGTGGAGGAAGCGAAACAAGGATGGAGAAGCAAGACTGATGACACTGTAATACAGTGTCCTGCTGATTTACTTCATCTTTTAAGCCCTGCGATTTATCTTCAGACAGCAGGGCGAAGACACCGTAGAGCAGGTCGCTCATTTTAAATCAACCTCCTCACCGCAGAACTATTAGTGGACATTTACTGACGCGGTGTCTAATGCACTACGCTGAGACAGACATCAGCTGTAAGCGCCAGCAAACAAGCGTCATGCTGTCATTCATTTGTGACTGACAAAGTGGTAAGTGAATGGCTAATTGACGTAAGATTGCTTGACTCTTGGCTGAAAACAGAGGCTCTGCAATGCAAAATGACAACCTGGCATCTCCACCAGGCCCTAGCTACAGGCCTTGAGGAGATATGAGATATTAATCAAACAGTAACAACTGCTGTTGCTTTTCAAAGACATATCTTTGAATAGAGACTGAACTCAAAATCTACCTGAAAAGCTATAGTGGCATTAGGGAAACTCCCTAACAGTGCAGACCTGAACCTGGGACCATTATATTGCAGGCTTAACTGCTTGGTCATGTGACTGCGCTCTAAAACATTGTAATTTAAACCTAAATTATTTGTCAACAGTAGAAGAGGACATTCTATCAGACTATTCTATCAGACCAGAAATGGACATCCAGTATCCAATAAAATAAGGCAATTGTTACTGATAAACACACATACCTCCTTCAGTGACTGCTTCAGAGGGCTTCCCCCTGGCTTGTCGTGTTTTGAAGGGATCCTGATCTGCGAAATAGAACGGAGAGCCCTATTTCTATTTCCATTTCACAGTCCCATCACATCCAATGAATTTTCAACAATGTCTAACCCCATTCTGAGGCACGTCTGCTTTCCAAAGGCAATACGGTTCATCCTTAGTTTCTCAGTGACAAAACTTTCAACATCATCCAGGAGCTGGGGGAGGGGAAGCACTACCTTAAAACAGTCCACTCAAAAGGTCGCATAAAAACAAACTGGTGCTAAAATAAATAGGCACAAGTTTTTACACCATACCTGCACGCCTCTCAAGAATATGAGGATGGAACAGCATTAACACTGTGAGCTGGTGGCTCCAGTTTCCCCATTACAAACCTTGCAGAGGGCTCTACAATGCTCCCATTTTGAGAGCAATTGCTCCCAAAAATTCATGTGTGCTAACTGCAAAAATAATTCAGGAGCACATCTACCAACTGGCATGCATTAGTGTGCTCCTAGATTTTTCAGCTTAGATGCACATTTGCTCCTTCTTAAAATGTTAGCATAGAGCCCTGGCCTACTTACAACTGTGCCAGTATCACAGAACCTCTATAACGTGGGTCTGTCTGTACAAACACCAACTTCACCATCACAGCGAAGGGCTGCAGTGTCTATGAATAGCTGAGGAAGTGGGCAAGTCGTGAGGGCAAACAGTGGCTGCTGTTGGGCTCTGAGCTTACCTGCATCACCACCCCCATGATGGGCAGGTTGAGGGTCTGGCCGGGCACAGGTGAGGGCCACTGGTCAATCTCATTACAGACTGCAGGGGAAAGACAGTCGAAAAAAAGCTGTGAGAGACCTGCTCATGACTTAACAGAAGACAAACAGCCTGCCTCACGTCTCAGTGCTTGACTGTATACACTTAGCAGACGTTCCTCTCTAGGGCAAATACAGAGCTCTTACATCCATGTACTGTCCCTTTATAAATCTGGATATTTTACTGAATCGTTTAAGACCTTAATTTCCCAACCTAACCCTGTGAGAACAAGCTCTGCACTTTACCATCACCGATATAGGGCAATCAATGCCACCCGCCAGGACTAAGGTTATTAAAATAAAAAAAAACAGCCAATGAGAACTTTAGCACACCCTGGCCCTTCCCACAGACTTGTGACATGACAATGCACGAACCCATGGGCGTATAAGTGAAATTTGGTTAAGTGCAGCATTTTCCTTATTGCATGCAGGATGCAATTATCTCTACTAGGCAAAATAAACAAAAGGCTAATTAATGATGAACTGAAGATGGTGTTCCGCCTCACCAGCTTCCAGACAAGGCTCCAGCTTCTCGAAATACTCAGGGGCTATCAGCTTCAGCAGGGACTGGAAGAGGTTGACATAGGGTAACCTGGACACCAGGACCAAGGACTAGAAAGATGGAGGAACAACAATAAAAGAAAGGCCATTGAGGGACAAAGAGAGAAGACAAGAGGAAACAGGTAAATATCAACGTCTAAACACCATCAGTTGCTAGATTTCGGAAAAGGTACTCGCACTCAAACCGTGAAACACCGACAGCTAAACAACAGCTGGGTCCCGGAGTATTTTCCACAGGGGATTAAACGAATCATGAGCTCGCTCGGGGCCCCGGCCAAAAGTGTAACAGAAATCCCCACTCATCTCTCTGCTCCCCAGGCGAGCTGCTGACACACTTCCATCATCAATAACACATAGACACATGTCCCTCGGGTTGCCAAGAGCAACGGTGTTGCATTACTGGGAGGGCAAGTACATCATACCAGAAACTCACGGCAAGTTCGTTCTGCCGTGCGTACCTTTTGGAAGTACCCTCTCTTCACGGAACCATCCTTGACCTGTCTGAAGTACACATATCCATAGTAATGGGCTGGCTCTCTCTAATAATAAAAAAGAAAAGACAACGATATTAGAACAGTCATGCACAGTCAAGTGTGTGAGGCCTCTGTGCATTCACAAGCCCACTGTAGCTGGATCAGTGACTAAGAACACTCTGCATGAGACTGCATAGCTTAAAAATAGTGCACTATGGGCCTGATTCAAATACACAAACAATAGGTTAAATACCTTGTCTTCACCACCATATTTGCTGGTTCGTACAAGGCGATTTACAGCTTATATTCAACAACTTATGAATTAATACAGTTGAATGCATATAAGAGCAATTCAGGTTGGGTTCCTTACAGAAATGTACGGCAGTTGAGGCAAAAATCAAACCCTGGTATGATATCCAGTTAAATCCTTCGACCACTTCACCTCATAAATATTTATGTTGTGGTCCTCACCTGTAGTGTACCTGGGGCGTCTCTGTTGTACGCATCATCATCTCTGAACCAGGAAGCCTTCTGGCCAACCGACTGCCGCACTCTGAAGCTGAACTGAGTATCGCCAAGGCAACCTGGTAAACAATCACAGTCAATCAGCTGACCCTTTTATCTGCAATGACTTAAAATATAGGACAAGTGCATTCACCTGATTGAAATGAGCAACAGTGCCAGACTTGGACAACAACATTCCCAGACCGGCAAGTAAAGATGTAACATCATAAAAGCACTAATGCAAGTTAACTAGGCTAGGTACTCATTTTAAATACATACAGACTTAACTGTCCATAACATGAGAAGAGAAACATAAAACCATAAACAATATAACCTAAAGCCATAAAAGTACCGCAAACTGAATTAGCACAAAACGAAAAAAAAATGTGATGGATTTGCGAATGGGAGGGGAACCAAAGTGCAGTCTGAAGAGGTGGGTCTTCATAGCAAATAGCAAATGGTGAAAATAGCAAATGATTCTGCTGACCTGACTACTTTGGGAAGTGTGTTCCACCACTGTGGAGCTAGTACATATGGGCATTGTAAATGGGACAAAGAAGATACCAGTGAAGCCATTACGCTATATGACATCCTAATGGTGACATTACTGTGCCACTGCAACCTAGTTTAATGCACTGTCAGGTAGGTTGAACAGGCACATTCATTAAAAACAAATACCACAAAAGACAAACATTGTGACTTTCTAAGCCAAGCCAAAAGTAAATCATATGTATATTTCAATATCAAATGAATACAAACGCAAACCACAATTACAGTACAGCGTAACTGACACATCACTTCATTAGGCAAACAATTCTCACCCTCTCTGCATGCTTCACTTACCAGAGTAAGAATCCGGAAAGGACAAATAGCAGATGCTTGTTTTCTGTGGGACAAACGTAGGAGGAAATATAACAACAGCCACAACCTTGTAACAAAATACATGGCTAGGAAAAAAAACTGCAAACTATAACATCACTCCAGCAGCTGACTTAATAAATGTCGATAGCTCTTTACTTGCGAATAAGAACGTAGCTTACCTCTTTCTCTGTGAGTTTTACGTCGTGGGGATACACCAGCTGGAATAGACAACACACAGAACACCGAGTAACTCACACAGGTCTGTAACGGGGGTAACTACACCGACGTAACTAGCCATATGTAGTTGCATCTTGGTGACAGGACACCTTTCAGAGTAGTTTAGCTAGGCTGTGTTTGACTCCAGAATACATGGTTATTAATCACAATCAACAAGGAATGATGTATAGCACAGTCATTTATTCAACACTGCCTCGTCAACGATATTATGAAAACATCATTAGCTAAATTGGTAAACAGCAAGCAAACCCGATTCTGCACAGCTAGCAAGCTAAGTGTTAGCTACGGTGTACCTCAATGGCTTGCCCCAGCTCCAGGTCGAATGTCACGACGCAAACACATTCCAGCCAAGAGGAGAAGCGGGCCCATGGTAGCCGCGAGGCGATGTTTTCAGCCCCTTTCTCCGTTTTGCCATAGCCTTGTGTTTCGGTGCTGTCAAACGGGTCCATCACGTCTCAGAGAGCCATTTCCTCATCGTCCAGAATGTTTGCGCTGTCGAAGCACTTGGCCGTGATGAAGGGGGGAAAAATTACAGCGCCATCCAGCGAGGACGACTAACAAACAACAGTACCCTAATTTAAAATTCCAGAACGTTAAGACTCAGAGCAATAGTTCTTTAAAATGACTCAGAAATGTATAACTATACATTAATCTCACTGGCCACATCTTGTTTTACACCGTCAGATGTCTCCTAATATAATACTGTCTTTTTTGTTGTTCATTTGTTTCAGGATTTTATGATACTGACATGTTTTCCATGTAGAAAAAATATTGGTGGAACCTAATGCTGGCTAATTTCTCTTATGTAGGAACGGGTGAAGTAATATGAATAACAAAGGCCAGAATAACCTATAGCTTGTTGACTATCGTTGGAGTAAAACGTGCATGAAATAAAGTTATATATTTCGTGTGTGATATTCCTATCTTCCGAATTGAAATTGCATTGTATTATTCACAGTATGTCTTAATTTAATATACCTCAATGACTATACAACAGCTTAGTAGATTAGAGTAAAGTAACAACAGTAGAGACAAGTTAAAATCACATGAGAAATCTTCCAGGATACGTGTATGTTCAAGTAATCGCCTACTGGATGTAAATATGTTTTCCCTCATTTTAGACATAGGCTAATATCCACGTGATTTTAAACAATATGCAGAAATTAAATAAAATTATTATAAAAAAAGAAATTATAAAAAATAAAGAGTGTGCAACATATGAAGAGTTAAATCAATAAATCAAAAATGAGCGTTCTCGTTATAATGTGAGCGATTTTGTCCCGGGTTGCGCGCTCCCGTGACAATGTCCGCCATTTTGATTCGAATATGACAGATTTTTTTTCCTGCTTTGAAGGCGCTGTGAGGTTTGCGCTTGGATTTTTACGTGTATTTTGATGCAGAACTGAAACAGAGGCGGGTGAAACTGCGAAGTGCTCGAAATCCTCGAGAAATTGTTTTGCATTAGGACCGTCGGTTAGTAAAGAAACGATTTCCTGGATGTTTAGCTGTCTGGCTACATCAACAAAACAGATTTCATCCCCCTTTCTCAAGGTAAGTTCTTACGGAACTAGCTGGCTAGTTAGCAAGATGTGAATTCTAGCTAATGCTAGCCACATGACATATTACTGTGTCTCGGCTCTACGTACATTGTGAGTTACCGTGCATTAACCACATTGTCTTTGTTAGCTAACGTTAGTTGATGCCTGCTTGTGTTCTATCTGAAATGTATTCCATGGCCGGAGGTTGTTTGGTTGCTAGCTAGCGAGTTGGCTAAAATTACACAGCAAAAACAAATTGATATACCCAACCAGGGAGCGTTAGTTGGGTAGTTTCTTGCTAGCTAGCTTTTGGGGGCCCTGCCTAGTCAGTCACATTTGGTTACATGGTTAGGCATCTGGCTGGCAACGTTATCTCTAGAACTAGGTAGTCTATGCTTGTTTCATTGTATTAATGGGTGCATTTAGCTATATGGAGATATTAACAATTAAACATTATTAATGCAATACCCTCAACATTTCGGGTATAGTTCTAGTGTGTTCAGCTTGCAAAGTTGAAGAGTTTACTAAAATGATGTGTTTCGTACTATCCCTATACGTCTGTTTTCTCCTCCTGTCTGGTCTGTTCCTCAAACCTTAGTTAACGTTAGTGATCTCCGTGGATTGTTATTTAGTTTGCTGCTCCATGTTCACCAGTGAAGGATAGCTGTTAGTTCCAGCTAACGCAACGCAGGTGTTTGGCTGAACAATTCGGCGTGGAATCGCTTCACTCGGCTCCTGTAACGTTACTGTACCTTCCACAGACCTACGTACCAGATGTGACCGCTATCCTGACATAAATGGGTGGCTTTCTTGCTACAGTAGCCTAACGTACATTTGATGGTTGCTGTTTTGCTAGCCGTCTCGGCAGACTACATTTTTATTGCCATTGGCTGGCTGAAATGTTTAGCTAGACGATTAATGATGGATGTCGAGAGTTGGTACGAAACATTTGGATTGTTTTCCAATCGTATATTTTGCAATATAATTGTAAAGTACCACTGCTTGTTGTGTTTTAATAGTTTTCAGGTATTTATAACACATGTCGCTAGTGTAACGTGTATTTGATAAATAGCTTCTTAGTTTTGAATTGAATGTTTTTTTTACTCTGTGTAAATAATTTATACAAGTAATTCCTTTCTTTACATTGGCAATTATTCAACCAAGGCTAAACAAACAATCACAAATCGAATGTACTGTTGCAAAGAACAAGTAACTAACTGGGAGTAGCAAACATGTTGACGGATTCGTGAGGACTCAGTAACTTTGCTAATAGCGAGATAGCCGGTCGGACAATGGTAAGATGTGTCCTGACCAATGTTTAAATCAAACCTACACCCTTGTGCACTATTCTAACAGTAAATCTGCTCCTGTCATACCACATTTTATTAGCAGAAGCCCCTTCGCGATGAGAGGTAATCTGCCATACACTTGAAGAGAAATATAGCCGTAACCTCACGTGGAATTGAATACTGCATCCTCCGTAGGTCCAGAGCCTAGTGCTCGACCCACTGCCCCACATGTTGCTGCCTGTGGTTGCTGCTCTTACTGACCACTGTTGGTTCATACTCGTACTAGCCCGAAAAAATGGTCTGTTCTTCTTTGTTTTACATTGCACATTGAAGTTGCACTGACCAAAACCTGGTGAGGGATTATTAAAGACTAAATGCAATCAAAATGTATTTCTAAGCTATATAGTACATCGAGAACCACAGGAAACAATTGGTACGATATTCAGCCTATTTATGCGGTCAAGATATTAAAGTTGTCGTTTTGTCTTGAAAGGTCTTACTACCTACTGCCCCCTACAGGACGATTTAGTATCGTATATTAGGCTGCCTAATTAACATAGCATTTACGTGATAACCCATCAGTATTGTTACCATTTATCGGCCTGCCAATCAGAATTCAATTTGAAGTAAAATGTCCCTACAGAACAGACATGCTGTGACAGGTCTGCTGCCCTCCTGTTCAGAAATGAAATCATTTTCTTTAAAGGATTTTTTTTGTGTGTGTATTACTCTCCAGCCTGATTTCCTGTTGAGGATTTGTGAGGACAAGGGAAAAGCCCTTGACAGTACAGCAGGCCGCTCTGTTAGCCTGTGTCAGCGGGACAGCGCAGCGTGCGTGTGGGAAAAGGCAGCGCAGAAAAGGACACGCGTGGACGCTTTCTTTGCTTCCTTTTTTTCCGGTCGGCTCTCACGCAGGTAGCTGACGGCGTGTTTCGCCGAGAGAGAGAGAGAGAGAGAGGAGAGAGGATGCTTGGGAGCACGTTCCCGTGATCTCGACTTGACGCGTGGCGTGAAATACGCGTTGACCTTGCACGGGTTTTGACGTTACATTCTGTTGTCCCTTGACAGAGTGAGGCAGGCCTGTCCGCGGTGATTTACGGCCTGCTGCTTAAGGCTCTGCCTCCTGCTGGGCTGTGTGCAGCTTTAGTGTGTGCAGGGTTCAACAGTAACGCGTGGCTGCTTGATTACTGCCGGTAAAGCCAGGTGTGGGACAGGTACAACTGAATGCATGAGTGATGTTTCTGGGGCATATCTGAATTTGGTTGGTTCAAGCATCCGTTTTGGCGCCACTAAGCTAACTTTGAAGCCGTGTTGTGTGTGTGTGTGTATGTGTGTGTGTGTGTCTGTGTGTGAGAAGGAAAAGAGGTGTAGTTGGTTCCTGAGGCCACTGATCGCTTATGGAATTAGAACATTAGTACCGCAAACTCTAGACCAACAGGCCATTAAAGCTTGCGGAGTCATCAGCATAGTAACGAGCATAGCAACTGACAAGTAACAAACGATGCAACAGTTCAGCAGTGCAACAGTGCCTCGAGTCATTTCTTATGACATCATCACTTTTTAAAGCTGAGGTTAGGCTAATAAAGCCTAGTGAACTGGCAGTTTAGACCACAGCAATGCTTTTCTTTTCATTTCAGTTTCGCGTGAGTTCATCAACATTTGTTACTGTCTTTGAGTTGTTGCATCAACTGAGCTGATGTTAATGTAATACTTGTAGGCCACTTGGCTAAAATAATAACGTTGTTAATCTGGCTAGCAAGCTTGTTGGTGCACGGTAACCATCACTAGTCATTTCTGTTTGAACCAGCGCAGGGACTACGGGTAAAGATGTAGCTCAGTAGCTAACTTGGACACATTCACATGAAGGTTAAAATTGAACTGTTTACATTGCACATGTTAAATACATTGCATAAATAACATTAATGAAGACTAAATAGAGCAGATGACAACACAGCTTTCCCAGTTGTTTTGGTAAGTTTATTGTCAGCAAAGCAAGTAGCCATGCTGACATTTGTGGTTTGTGTTTGCTGCATCACAGTGACACTGGTACTTTTTATGGCAAACTATGTGGCATTCCAAAAGCTAGATAATGTTTAATTGAAGAAAAATCTCTATTTAATCAAATGATTAATCTAATATATTTATTTTTAACATTTGTTCAGTATCAAATGATAGGCTACTTGATAATAAATATGAATTTTAGTGTTATTGGAAAGTCTTTTTTTATGCACATCAAGTCACAGGTAAACTTAATTGGGAAAGTATAAATTTATTTTGGGCAAGTACATGTCTTATAAACTTGCCTGAATGGAAATCCTTAACAGTGAATGAACCCTGCAGGCCATTGGCCCATTAAACACAGGACTTGGCCTTACCTACCCAGGTGCAGATCAGTTCACAATTACAGTTTGGGCATTTGGCAGAGTTTTCATTCAAAGCGGCTTACAAATTGTGTGATTAACACGGTGAGCAAACACCACTGGAGCTGGAGGCAGGCAAAGCTGCAATGAAATTGGTGTTTTCTGTCCCGGTGCAGGCCACAAGATAAAGGGAGAGAATGGTTAATGGTTTTTTAATCATTAAAACAACAAAATGGATCCATTAATCCTTTGAAGAATAGGTTTTTTGGAATGTTTTTCCAAACAGCCTTAGTCGGTGTTCTAGAACTCCAGTGCTTTCTTTTGCCAGTGGTCATTGTTACATCAGCGTTGGAATGTTCAGTTAAGAACGTTCTAATCACGTATTTGTGGTCTTACACCTTAAAGGATTCATTGAGCTGGTTTGGCCCTGTGGAATCTGTGTTGAGGGATTAATGGGCAGAATGGCAGAATTCAGACATGGAATAAGTCATAGATGAGCACTTCCCTTGAAATCAGTGTAAGAGACATGCAGTGTAACAATATGCAGTTTTAATTGCAATGAATAGAAAGCTTTGCACAATAGGAGTCCAAAATACAAAAAACAAACACATAGTATGTTTAATCTCTTATACATATGGTTGGCGACACAGTGTTATCTCTGGTTGCGGGCAGTTTCCAAATTGCAAGTGAACTCGAGCATTTGTGTCATTGTGTCCTATCAATAACACATTTTGCATAGTCATACTCAAAACAGATGCATCATTTAGCCCATGCTCAAGAAAACAAACCAAATGAACAAAAGTCCCTGAGAAAACCAAAATTGAGAGCACAATGAATCGTTCACCACTACAACCAGATTAAGTTTTCAATTTAAGGGAAGAGCAGCTCTTACATTTTTCTTCTGGAAGAGGCTACTTTTGATTGTTTTAGATGTAGCTATTGGAAGCAAAAAATAAAATAAATAAAATACATTTTCTTTTTGGGTTTTGAATGATCCAGTTTTTCTTGCAAGCATATGGGTCGCCTTACTTTTGAATACACAGAAAGAGACTGTATCTGAACATAAGCCTAGTTTGAGGAAGCTGAGTTTGTATATGAGGCCGGATTCTAAAAATACTCCCACTCACTGAATGAGCCTGCAGCGGGGCAGTTCTCCTTCCTAATCAGGTAATGAGGTTTCCTTCAGGTACCAAACTGCACCCGTCACCCCTGGCTGTCACTGCCCATGGGCACGTACCCCACTGCTGCCTATTCCTAACCCTCCTCACGTACCCCTCGCTGCCTAGCCCTAACCCCCCCCCCCCCCGACTAACCCTAACCCCCCCCACTGCCTAACCCTAACCCCCCCTGCTGCCTAACCCTAACCCCCCCCACTGCATAACCCTAACCCCCCCACTGCCTAACCCTAACCCCCCCCCCCACTGCCTAACCCTAACCCCCCCACTGCCTAACCCTAACCCCCCCCGCTGCCTAACCCTAACCCCCCCCACTGCATAACCCTAACCCCCCCACTGCCTAACCCTAACCCCCCCCACTGCCTAACCCTAACCCTAACCCCCCCACTGCCTAACCCTAACCCCCCCCGCTGCCTAACCCTAACCCCCCCCACTGCATAACCCTAACCCCCCCACTGCCTAACCCTAACCCCCCCCACTGCATAACCCTAACCCCCCCACTGCCTAACCCTAACCCCCCCCCCCACTGCCTAACCCTAACCCCCCCACTGCCTAACCCTAACCCCCCCCCGCTGCCTAACCCTAACCCCCCCCACTGCATAACCCTAACCCCCCCACTGCCTAACCCTAACCCCCCCCACTGCCTAACCCTAACCCCCCCCACTGCCTAACCCTAACCCTCCCCCACGTACCCCCCTGCTGCCTAACCCTAACCCCCCCCCACTGCCTAACCCTAACACACCCCCACATACCCCCCACTGCTGCCTAACCCTAACCCCCCCCACTGCCCAAACCTAACCCTTCCCACGTACCCCACCCCACTTTCTAACCCCCCCCCACTGCCTAAACCTAACCCTCCCCACGTACCCCACCCCACTGCCATCCCTACCCACCCCCCACTGCCTAACCCTAACCCTCCCCACATAGCCCCCCACCTCCGTTCTGCTGGTGCAGCCATTTCCCAGGACAGAGGGCTCGCGTTCACATCAGGGGAGTAGAAGTCAGTTCCCCGAGGGCTGCATGTGTTAATGATCATTTCCACTTAATTACCCCGGCTTAATTTGTCCATTTGGCTCATTGGATGCGGCTGCATTTTTCCCCAAAGTGCACACCATGACAGAGTGCGTCCAGTGTGTGAGAGCATCAGACCGTGCGAGCGATTTGGCTGAGCCCTCGCGTTTAGAGCTGAGGGTGGAGGAAAGCGGGCTGAACCACGAGGCCCTTGCAGAGTCTCACGGCCCTGCGAGCAGGGTTTCGGGTGGAAGGCAGCGTTCGGAAGCCTGTCGTAAACCGTGAGTGTGAAGTTGAGCCAGGACGCCTGCCATTCATTATGAAGTAAATACGGTGTTGGATTACCCATTAAGGGTCCTGCCAATTTCCTAATTTGTGAGATGCCAGCATTTTGCCTACACACGGGTAAGTATGAATTGGAGTACAGTCACACTGCTGGTTTGCTCTGGGGGGTAGAAATAATTTTGTGCCGGCTTCTGAAGTATGTTGACAGTAGAAACCCCCTCCCTCCCCTCCACACACACACACACACACACACACACACACACAGACACACACATGTACACACACACACACACACATTAAGATGCTTTCGTCCGTCCTCAGTTGCTTGGTTGTGCAGTCTGCCAGGGCTGTTTTGATTCTGTTGCGGTGTAAATAAACCGGGATACTGGAGATGAATGGAGCAGATTGCTTTGGCAGGAGCGTGCGGTGGGGACGGTGGGGACGGGGGGGGGGGGGGGGGGACGCGTGCACATCCCGTCTGTCAGCGCGCGCCACGCAGGGCGTCAACAGGAGCTGTTAGCCTAGCAAGGTGTAGCCTCCCCGCTGTCAGTTACACGCCATCTACAGGTCAGCGGCGAAGATCAAGAGAGATTTCCTTCTCCAAACTGACATAAAAAATATTCAAACTGCGTTTTGGTGGTCGGTGTTAACACTGTTCATTTAGTCAGTGTGTAGGCCTAAGTGCCCAACCGCGTTCGTTGTGATGATACTGCTGTCTCGTACGCGGACTAAAGGCATGTGAAGTTTGGGTGCTTCACACCCGTGAAGACAAAATGGCTTCCCTCGGCCTCTGCCGCATGTTTGTAATTAACCATCAAGTTGTGCTGTTGACTCAGGCGCCTGTGTCAGTTTCTTCGACCTGTTGGTTTGAAATTGGAGTGAAACGGCACTCAAGAGATTGGGAAGAGGGGAAAGAATGGAAAGACTTCTTCTCGAATTCCATCTTCCTTTTTCTGACACTGTGAATGGGCTATTCCAGCTCTTGTAGTTGTAGTGTTGAAAGAGTCACCTTAGGAAGAGACTTGCATAACTGTCTAGAGGGATGGATGAGCATTATTAGTTATCATCAAAACGCCGTACTGGTTTTACCAGTAAACTAAATAGTCAGGAACATTCAGAGAATCTAGTCATCCTTTTGGCAAATAGTATTTGAATGTGCGCACCGGAACTGAGGAAACATGGATCCACGGTCCTCCCACTGTTGTCCTCACAGGGCGGAGAGCATCTTCTGATAGTCAGAAGATCTCTTTTTTTTTGTGTGTGTAGCAGATTATGCACTTCGATGGATGTTTACTGTCAGGGAAAAGGCCCAAGGCTACACTCAGAAGCTTGCGACAGCGTGGTCGGGTGCCAGTATTTCACCCTCGCTCATTTGTATCTCTGACTAAATGTCAGCCGTGCCTGGGGCATTTAAGGCTTTTCCAGAAACCGCACCGTTCGCTTTGAAAGAAAGTCGTTTTTAAAGGGGCGCTTCAGCTCCGCACGAGATGGCGCGTAACGTCGGGGCTGGGAGTACACGGGGCCCTCCGTCACGCGCGCTCAGTTTGGGGATGAGTTTGGGCTCAGATGTGAAGGCGTTTGTCACACACTCCCAGAGCTGTGACATCACAGATGGGATGTCGGGCTGTGTCATTGGCTCCCTGAGTCCAGGAGTCCACGGCAGTGTAATACGGCTGTATTTACCCTGCGGAGTGTCACCCAAGACATTAGTTTATCTAGTTTAGTGGTTCCAGACCCTGTTCCTGCAGATCCCATCCCTGCAACCCTAATTTGGAGCACCCGATTCTCCTAATTGGCAGCTCAGCAAGATCTCTAGCTGTTGAATGTTCTTTGTTAGGGTTTGAGTGAAACCCTACAGGAGAGTAGGTCTCCAGGAACAGGGTTGGGGGCCACTGGTCTGGGTACTGTAGTAAGGGTCTGGAGATGGAGTGGGGGATGACCATTGCAGCTCAGAGGCATGACCTCTACCTGACCGGGGTTTGGGAAACGCGACTAGGGTCAGATGTTATTGAGGGTGTTGCCGTCAATCATCCTGTCTCCCTGCATTGGCCCAGTACAGAAAAATTGCCATCGGGATACAGCAGGGAGGCGAGTGTAATCAGAACTCGAAATGTATGTACGTATGATGTAATCGAAAATATCTACAGGATTTTGAATGATGGGAAAGCAATCGCGCAACTTTAAACAAAGCAAAACGGGATGTTGCCAAAATTGAGAAATGTTTTTTTTATTCTGTTGTAGGAAAAATACAAATGATGGCACAAAACGGTCCCCTCATCATGTCCTTGTTTGTGCCAAATCTAGGTGTGTTTAAGTCAGTTCCACAACCTAATCATCGGATGTCACAAATGACACATTTGGAAGGATAGTTCACTTCCTGCAGTTATAAAATATAATTTCACTTTTAGTGTATGTTTCTTATTGGCCAATAGTTTTTTTTTTTGTGCAACGGAGGACTTAAAAAAATATTTCCAGAACTTTCTAATGAGCTGCTGGCTTCAGAATGGCTGGTGTCAACAGGTGAGTGGTCTAAAGCAAGAAAATCCACTTCTGCTAACTGCAGAGCAGCTTGTACAACAACATTATGCCTCCAGAAATCATACATGTGCGTTACCTCATCGTTAAAAAAAAAAAAAAAAAAAAAAAAAAAAAAGTAATATAACTCTGTCTTTGGTTGGCGCGGTTTCCTGTGACGCATGCAGTGCAGCCGGAGGCCTCTGTGGCTGGGCCTCCAGTGTCAGCCGTGCTACACAAGAGAAGCTGTTAAAAAGCTGCTATTTTTTAAATAAACTTATTTAAAAAAAGTTTTTTTAAACTTGTCACCAACTAACTTTAGGTAACCCAGATCTATTGAACATGTGTACTAGTTGTCCTCCAATGGGATGTCAGCGTGCCAGTTCACCTCCACTACCTTTCTGATCAGGCTTGAATAAATGACGTTCGGCACGGAGCTGGAACCCTTCTACATTTTTCAGCAGTTGGATGTAATTGTGGCTTCAGTTTCTGTTTGTCAGTGGCTTTGCAAATGCCACAGTAGGCATTTAGGAACAGGCAGTGCAGTAGCTACCTCTTTAGCCTGGCCAGCTGCCTCTAAGCCACGCCTCCCGGGTCCTGGCAGGGAAGACCTCATGGTGCTTATGAACCAGGAAGCACTGGCGTTCCATTATGAAATTAAAACAGATTTGTATTTTTTTTTATTTATTGGTGAATAAACACGATAAAATGAATGCGTTCTTCCGAGCGGCCGCCGTGTAGACATAGCGTCTCTGTGCAAGCCACGCCTCGCTTTAAACCACAAACTCGTCAATGCCCCAGCGCCCGCCGTCATAAAAGCCGACCGGTCCTCACAAACGTCTGTAAGTATCCAGAATACACTTCGCCCCACATTAAAACTGTACGCTAAAAATGACGCAACGCTTTAAAATATCCAGGAAGTGAAGTTTCCCTTTAAGTACCTGTGCTTCTGTGACGTCGTGACAACGCCGTCTCTCCTCCTCTGTGACCGCGTTGCAAAACCACACCCAGGGCAGTTTTAGTTTTAGTGCATTTCAGATTCAGAGGTGTTACATAAAGGAGAAGGCTTGACAGAAAAGGATGTCCCGAGGAGGGCATCCTCCGTCCAGTCACAGTGTGGAAAGTCATTTCCCTCCAGTGAAAGGATCTTCTATTTGACAGAATGTGAAATGGTATCGTGAGCACCAAATATATGGTCCAGCCTGTCCTGAGATGCCCTGTGGGAGACCCCGTGCTTTGATGAGCAGAGTTTTATGTGGGGGAAACGGGGCGCACGTCCCCACCAATGTGCAGCGACCGTAAACGATTTTCCGACCAATGAACCGAAAACGTCCAGCCGTTTTTAACAGTGCCATAAACCCTGGCCCTCCCACCCTTGCCCGTCACCCAAAAAGCGTAGGAGAAAAACTGAACGTAAACGTTTGTGGCGGTTTCTGTGGTCTGTGGGACGGTGGTTGCATGCGTTCCCACCGATGTTAAAATAAAATCAACGCCCCTGGGCTACGGGGGGCGAAATTGTCTATAGTTCTGTGGGGGTTACCACGGTTACTGGCTCCTTCTGACAGTTCAGCCGGCACACACACCAGATACTGATCGCCTGTCCCATGACTGACTCCCATTGCCCCTCCCCCAATACTCTATCACGCTGAAGACGTTTCACATCGTCAACATAAAACGGGCCTGAAACCTTTATGACCGCCGTTAGGCTGCGTGGAAAAAGTCAAAGGCAACAGGGTGTCAGATTTCCATCGTATGGAGCAGCGTTGGCTCTTCTCACTGCCCGAAATACGACCTTGGCTTGAAACTGTTTTTTTTTTTTTTTTGCAAAAACATGACCACCTAGGTAGCAGTTATTAAAATGCTCCTTCAAATTTGCATTTCTTTGTGTTTGGAGGACCAATTTCCCGCAGTAAAAAAAAAAAAAAAAAAAACTAACACAAAAAACACAATGCTGCCACCTGTTTCCCATCAGTGCCAGGGACACCAATTCATGGACTCTTCCTTCAGGGCAGGGAGGATTCTGATTGGCCGCTGGAGATGTATAGTTCTGCCCTGAACTTGTGCTCTGCAGAAAGGAAAGGGAAAGAGAGGAACACTGTGCAGCAGGCTGCTGCTCAGAACCGTGGGTGGACGGGAGTGGACTGGAGTGAATGAGAGTGAATGGGAGTGTCCGGGAGTGAATGAGAGTGAATGGGAGTGTTCGGGAGTGAATGAGAGTGGAATGATGGGGGGGGTGTGGAGAGAGATGTGTCTGTGGGGGGGGGGGGGGGGGGGGGGGGATTCTAAGGGGAACGTTCGCACAGCTGTACCGGATCACCGCGAGAACGTGCGTGGGAGTCAAAGAGATGCAAAATTATTTCATTTTAATATGGACTGTAGCCACAAAGCTGGCACACACACACAGACAAGACGGTGGTGAGAGCGAACTTTTTAAATACACGGGACTGCTATTGAACACTGATATTATGTAGGAGGAGTTGGTTGAGGAAAGTTTGCTGAAAAACTGTCATGCATCTCTAATTGAAGCGTAATTATTTGTTCTTATTCTTCAGTCTGTTTGGAGTCTTAATCCACATATTTTCAGCTAGCGTTACAGAGAAATGAGTAGCCTAAATAGCACCACAGAGAAATATGAGCATCAGGAAGTTTAAATTGTTTCACATTGTGCACATCGCTAATATTAGCAATGGCAATGAATTCACTGCCACTCACCGTTTACATAAATGATGTAGGAAAGTACAATATTTACATTCACAATAGTAAACCAGACGTGAAATAATTTCTTTGTCTTGAACACAGTCCAATTATGAGCTTTGTCTCCTCCCAAGCCATCTATAGCTAGATGCTAACAAAACTAGCCGTCGTTGGATGGAGTGAACCTCTACATTATCAGCTGTGGTGGCAAACGTGCGCACAAACACGGCAGAGTGTTTGTGGATGTTTTCAGGCCGTCGGCTGAGACCGGTATGAACGAGCACGCCCAGTGCAGCGCACATAAATTAATACTTTCTAGCAGGTCGGGTGTTTCCCCAGTGTCGTGACGTTGTATTTTCTAGGGTTTGTTTTGGCTGGAGCGCATGCTTGTTTCTATAGCATAGGTGCAGTGTGCATGTGGAACCGGTGTGTAGTTGGTAGCCCGTGATGTTAGCCTGCACGCGTATGTAGCCGAAGAACGAACATTATTAAACACTCCGCTCCCTCCGCCGATGTAAACACAGAATCCGCTCGCTTTTCTCAGCGGTAATTACAGCCCCGCTGCAGGGTCGCTGGGAAATTGACGCTGTCGGCGATGCATCCGTCAACATGTCTTTCGTTTTGCGCGGGGTGTAGCCTATATATCGGAACAGAAACGGATGTTGGAATCTTTTGGGATTTCGCAGGGAAGAGGGAGAGGGGGAGGGGGGGGCACCACTTCACATAAATGGAGCAATTAGGCTCTTGGAGAAATTCGTATTTCTCCTTGTATTCTCGGTTGCGGTGAGTTACGTTTAAAGGGCCAGGCCCGCTATGTGGAAAAAATGTGTACGGTAAAACAGTGGATTCGCCTCTTCATAGCTGTCTTAGTTTACAGCACGAGAGCAAGTTTATAAGACCGGAGTGTTTAATAAGGCAGACGTGATGTGTTCACGCTGCTGTAAATGAAAGACTAATTTATAAGTGCTTGATACACCCAGTAATTTTCCATTCATTGAGCTACGTGTTCAGATGCAAAGTGATGCGCGGTGTTTGGCCACAGGGCTCTAAAGAGCATCAGTATATTTCTGTTCGTGCCCTGTTGGCAGAACGGGGGGGGGACCTAAATGGAAATTAGCAAAAGGTAAATTCCGTACAGGCGTTAGGAAGATTTTTTTTTTTTTCACGCAGAGAGCAGTCAATGTGTGGAATAGCCTGTCAGGTCACGTAGCAGAGGCAGAAACTCTGGGGATTTTCAAGACTAGGCTTGATACAGTGTTACATACTGTCTAGTCTTTAGGTATTCAGAGCTCTTATTTAGTCAGGAAAATGGCAAGCATTGTTAGGATAAACGGCCTGTTCTCGTCATTATGTTATGTTGTTATGTTATGTTGTTATGTCACCCCTAATCCATCTTTAGGTGTGAAAGGAGTTCATTGAATGTTAAACCAGTAATACCGAAACTTAAGGGCAAGTCGCTTAGCCTGTGTTCTTCTAGCACACAGCTGTGGGAAGAGAGCACAAGCATAGCTTAATCAAAGGCGTTCCACACTTCGCCATCGCTCGCGTTATACATGTAAATCAGTTGCGTGTTTCGATGTGATTGCATAAGGATGTGAGAAATCGCAACTCCTCCTCAGTTTTCTGTGGCCGTCATCAATTTCAACCGCCTTTAAAAAAAAGTTTAATTCATACACACCTGAGTTTCTAGCCTCAGTGCTCATATACTACCCGCCTGGGGCTGACTGCACTCGCAGTTGTGTTTCTAAGAAATGTGCCGCACGTCGAAAATTCCGTTAATCGGGCATGCCGTGTCCACTGACGTGAACAAAGGGAGAGGCGTTCCTGGAGAGAGAGAATTCGGTCAGCAACGGGTTGTTATGAAAACAAACATTGTGAGCTATAATAATGGAACGGGAATAGGATATGTGGTGTTGTCTAGGAATTGTGTGGGCTGAACACTAGGGTTGGGTTGCATTTTGCTGCTTTGTAATGCCCGTCTGCTGTTGGCCTAGCCTGTTATAAAATGTGCTGAAAGTTTTAAAAAAAGGAAGAAAGTTAAATTACTGTAAAAAATATTCCACTGCTTCTTTGACCGACGGGTGAATACTCTTGACTTTCTTGTACCTCTGCGCTCTACCGCTGCCAAGATGGCCTTGCCTACCATGCGGCCATGTTTGCCTAGTTTTTAATATTTTCTCTGAGGTTCCCTGAGAAATTAATTTTCTATGCCTGAAAGAGTCTTCATGACCTGAGATGCCTGGCAGTGCATGCGCGAAGCCCTTCACCTGCAGAGTTAAGGAAGTCGGGTTGATGTTGACTCGTCTTCGATATGACAGATCCTTAGCTATTGCTATGCAGCACGCGGCAGTACTAGCTCACTAGACTGTCAAGCCATATTTGACAAACATGAGGTTCAGTATTAGCGTTGATTTTGGCTCCTTTCTCACATCTGTAGGAATTACTATTGTGGTAGAGGAAGAGTGGAATATATAGAGTCAATTTAGTGGCAATTTAGTGTATTGACTTGTAGGCTGACAAAGAATACAATGTTAATGAAGGAAAGAAATTCTGAGCAAATTCAGCATGTACTGAGATCAAAATTTGTGATTTCTTTTAAACAAATATTCTGAACCGTGAACGAGCACATGCAGTTCTGATGGGGTTTCGGGTGACTTTGAATGCTCTCATTTCCATGTTGTTGAAAAAAAAAAAGCACAGAAAGAAAAATGGAAAAGAGGTTGAGGAGAGGACACATCCAGACTTGCAAGGTACACCGGTGGCAAACCTCCAGCAGCTCGCTCACTCGCTCGCTCGCTCGCCAGCGCAGATGCGTCTCGGAGTGTAATGGCTTGGCGTTGGCGTCACCCTCCTAACCTCCTCCCCGCTCGGCGGTTAACGGTTGCGATTGATTGCGATTGATGACTCGCAGTCGAGATATCTCCGTGAAGAAGAAGAAGGAAAAAAAAACAAACGAGCTGAGCTTTATCTGAGAGGCGTCTTCCGTGTCTTGGACCGAGTTCAGATGTTGAACGCGTTCGTTTTGGGCAGCGGCCGCCCGGAGGCCTGAGCTCGTTTCCAGCGTTGCGTCAGCAGTCGAGCATGTTGGCCAATGGCATTCCTTTTCTGTGCTTGTGACGCTGCGGGCCTGGGCCCAGCGCGTGGATCCGTGTTTAAACTTACAGCCGTAGAAACTTCGGCTGTTTCCTTCCTTCCTCCTTTCCCTCCTGTGACGATGCAGGACGTACTCGGGATCGGCAGCAGACGCTGGGCCTCGTTCCACGAAACATGCGTGCGATCGCATCTGATTGTAAACTGTGCGTAAGAGCGTTTCCAAGAACATATCGGCATTTGTCTTGGCTGTTTGTTCGTGGCTGTTTCCTTATGCAAATGCCTTTGTGGAGCTAAACCTTTGCTCCAGATTTTTTATTTCTGTGTTCCGTTTGAACCAGTGGGAATTTTGAGTTCTGGTGCTGTTCTTTATCTTGTGGCTCAGTGATCATTTTAAATGCTCAAAGAAAAGTGATTGCACAGGGACTTCGGAGTCTTTTCCACTCTCTGTGCCGGCTGGATCTACAGGATCCTTTTAGCCCCACAACAGTTGCAGCGAATGCTACTAGGAATCCTGGGCCAGTGTTCCTGAAATGTTGATCATACAGATCTATGCTGTGGGCGATTACTCTGGTTTCCTTGGTTTCTATTCATTATATTTATATGAATACATGGGTTGTAGTTTCCGTACGTTTACTACTTCAACCTTTTAAAGAAGGTCAGTTTGGTACACTATGTAGGCTACATGTCTGTTTTTATGTTTTTTTTTTGAATGTCACATCTCATTATTCTGCCTGAATTTCTATAGAAAAACCCTGCACTGCGATTCTGTTTTTTTTCCCCTCTGTTATCTATAAATTGATGTTGAGGTTGCAGAATTGGTCTTTATTCATTTTAATAGAGGGAAGTCCTCGGGGACCCTTTATGATCTGTAGCACAGGCTCTGCTCCAGTGGCAGCCAGTTCTCATTTGCTTGGCGTTGGCAGAGAAGCGGCTTTGTGACACAGAGCGCATTTACATTTCTGCATCGGCGGGCCGCTTTCATCGCGAGCGTCTCACCCGGCTGCCGGGGTTTACCCGCCACCGTTCGCACAGCTGCGTTCCCGCGGGGGCAGTTCAGGTGAGGCGCCTGCCTCAGGGGCACAAACGGTGGCACCACCCCCCCCCCCGGGACTCGAGCGTCCCGCCTCCGAGCCGTTTAAAGGGACACCGTGTGAACTGAGCCTTTGCCAGTGACCCAGGACCAGCGCAGCTGCGAAAACAAACAGCAGTAAATTAATGCCGTCAATAGCGCTCATTATTCCAAACGGCATTCTCTCCCGAGTTACATCCAGGCCACCGGACAGGAAGGGTTCTCTCAAACGGCACAATGATTTTCGACTCCGCCCGCGCGGAGAACTTCTCGCGGCCGCCTCGGTGCCACGGCGTTTAGCCCGTTAGCATCGGGACGACGTCGAGCCCGCCGTTCCCTGCACTGTGCAGGGCTCTGCGTGTCTGAGGAGCGCCCGAGCTCCTAGGTGGGGAAACGTATGGGTGTGCATTAATGCATCCCACTTAGTCCATGTGCTCCCAAATATTTTTCCCATTTAGTGCTGTCTTTTCACTTCCACTTTCTCCCGCTGTTTTTTAACTGGCTCACAGGAGGTCAAAGGTCAAAGACGGCCGCTGTGACCCGTTCGGGTCTAACCTCCTGCTCTCTCCCCCCCCTTTCTTCCCAGGTTGAGGACAGTGACTAGGTGCCGGTGCCACGGAGGTCCAGTTCCATGCGGATGAAAGCAAGTGTCTGCCGTGCACCCTGCAGTCTACAAGCCCAATGTTTGCCTGCCTGCGAGAGAGGTTTCATTAAGGATACACACATTTTACCAACAGGTAACACGCTAAAAAAAAGCCTTTCATCTTTTTTTGGGGAGAACAGAAAAATAAATAAATAAAAGTTGTAAAGAAGGCACTTCCTCTGGGCGCGCCCGGGACTCTTCAGCTTGTACACCGGGGGGGACTCCTAAATCGTGACGCTGGTCCACGTGAAGGGGAAAGGAAGTGATTGGGTGAGGAGCAGCTGGACGGCAGCTCACGGTTGGCTGCGTTCCAGGTGCGGCCCGTCTGAAATAGCATCAGGATCAGGATCACACGCGCGTGTTCACGTGATCGAGCGTGTGTGAAGTTGCCGGTTAGCGAGCGTGTGGAAGATTAGCGCTGAGGAACCCGCGATTAGCGCTGAGCCTCTCTCGGGAGCGTCGTCCGTTGCTGCGAGGGAGAGGGTGGCTTTACGAGGACCGAGACGTGGAGGAGCGCTTTTCTCCGCCATCTTCTCACTGAGCTGAACAAATTCAACAAATCGACAAATTTATTTCGCATCATTTATTCGTATCGTGTTATGAGCTCACGGAATTGTATGTGTGTCAAACAAAAGAAAAAAAAGATGTCTGGTTTGAACCCGCTCCAAAGCAGGAACAAAAGTAGCATTCACAAGGCAATGGGATAAACGGGCATTCTCTCCAGAAACAGGACCTCCAGCCCCAAAATCGAATTTGCTGAACAGCAGAGGCTCCTGATAAACATGGTCACATGCCCATGCGGAATCAACGTTTCATTGGCAGGATATGCTCCTGCAAGCCCCGCCCCCAAAATCCCTCCCCCAAAAAATGGTTTTAGATTTGGAATTTGAGAGCATAGTGCTGGTGTGGAGAACAAGAGTACAGTATTTATACCCCCCCCCACTCACATCTTTGAAGGGCTCATACTGGGGTTATTTCCTTTAGGCTTAGCATGGGTAACAAGCATACAAACACACACACACACACACACACACACACACACTCTGCTGTCTACTCCCTCCAGGGTATAAACCCTGCAGTATGTGATTATGGCTGGTGCTCTGAAGGTTAAATACAGAGCAAGTGTTGGTAAACACATGCACTGGATAACACAGATGTGCCCTTTGTTTTCCTTAAACCTAATGTTCTTCTCTAAACACATGGCAGGGCAATATCCTAAAAGCCTTCCCCTGGACTGGTCTAACGCGCTCAGCCAGTGTAAGGGCACAAGCCCCGCCACTTTACCACCAGTGTGTCTGTAGATAGTGTCCCTGGCCAGTGCAGTCACCGGCTGGGTGGGTTTTACACACCTGTGCTGGTTAGCTCTCAGCTCAGTTTAATATAGTCACCGATATATTACACATATATATCATATCACGTATATTACACAGATATAATCGTTATATTACTGCCAGTTATATAATTACAATAAAAGTAATCTGTCCAGAATGATCTTGCATCCTGCGTGCCCTGCTGCTGCCTCTGCTTTCCTGATGCAAAGTGCGTGCTGCCAGAGTGCATTGCACACCTCGACCTATTCTTGCATCATGAGTCAGGTGGTGTGTGCCACTGCTTTTCAGTGTAGGAATGCCTGCCCCCCCCCTCCGCGCTGGGTGCTCAGCTTTAGAGCAAACAACATATGAAATCTGAATTTAGGAACTAGACACGGTCCCACTGCGGTGGCTCTTGGTGTGCACATGCCTTCTCTTGCTGCTAATTTAATTAGTTAATTAGCACGTTAGCATACGTTAGCGCCGCGTTCTGCTGAGCTGACGGCCAGCTTTCCACCTTGTCGAGAAGGTCACAGGAAGCGCTTGTCTTTATGGGGGGGCGTTGGGTTGGGTGGGCTGACTCAGGCTTTTATTCCGCGCCGGGACGTCCAGTGGCCGGCATTGAGCCCTGGAGCGCTCGACGCCTGTCAGAAAATTAAAAACGTCACGCCTGCCTGCCTGCCTGCCTGCCTGCATTCAGTGCTCCGGGCCCTCAGGTGCTCATTCAATAGAGGACTTCCCTTCACTCCTATTATTAATGTGAGCACAGCACCTCTTCAGCACAGGATAAATATTTAACTGATAGTCTACCTTAAGAAAAGTGCAGAATGTAATAAAATGATGACTAAATCCAACAAAGAAAAACCGCTGGTGGGAGAAGTCATTTGTTGTATTTCACCCAAAAAAAAAAAAGGTGAAGGTGAGAAATGTGGCCTGGTACTGTGCTGTGGGGAGAGCTAGGGCGTGTGTGTGTGTGTGTGTGTGTGTACACACTCCCCTCTCCCTACGCCCTGCGGTGACGCTGCCTCTCCCCCCTCCCAGACCTGTGTGCCCTGCCACCATGTTCTGGAAGTTCGACCTGCACACCACCTCCCACATCGACAAGCTGCTGGACAAGGAGGATGTGACCCTGCAGGAGCTGATGGAGGAGGAGGACGTGCTGCAGGAGTGCAAGGCCCAGAACCGCAGGCTGCTCCTCTTCCTCAGCCAGGACCACTGCATGCAGGAGCTGGTCACCCTCATCACCCGGGAGCCGCCCGAGGACATGGAGGAGAAGATCCGCTTCAAGTGAGGCCCGAGCGCCGAGCGGGAGGGGGAGGGGCAGGGGGAGGGGCCAAAGGAAAAGGGGGTGGGGCTGAGAGAAAGAGGAGGGATTGATAAATGGGGGAGGGGTTATTTAAAAAGGGGTGTGGCTGAGAAAAAGAAGGGATTGATACATTGGGGAGGGGTTAAGTAAAAAGGGGTGGGGCTGAGAGAAATGGAAAGGGCAGGGCGATGCTGATAGGCTTGGGGATGGTTTGGGTCAAAGTGAGAGGGACTGAGAGTGACTTGGATGGGACTGTGTGTAAACTCTTCCTTATACCGCATAAGCATAAATCTCCAAATGCATGCCCAGACCAATCAGATCTTTTTTTTTGTGTGTTGGACATGAGCAGATTCAGAATAGTTGTATTGTTGTTTCTCTGAATTAAGAAAAGACACTGACGAGCCAACTGTGTTATTTATACAACTGCTTTATGGCCTATGACATCTGGCTGGCTTATGTCCATTTATTACACGCACTGGAGCAGTCACTGTTTTGTAACTGAGTAAGCAGTGTGAATCTTCAAGTTATGGGATACTCTACCATCCCATCTGGGAAAATTCATTTGGTTTCCATTCCTGTGCCTTAAAATGTGATGACAGTACACACCACAGAATTTAAAAAATGAATTAATAACCACATCAACACAACACAAATGTAATTCTCAAAAACAGAACTGTGTTGCTGTTCTAGTGGAATATTGGTCACAGAATCATGAAAATGGCGTCCTCGCAGATTAGCTGCTCAGGAAGTGAGCGCGTTCAGGTCACTGCTTTCGAGCGCTGTCATTATTAGTGACTGTGTTATTATTTTGATACTACAGCTGCCTGCCAGCCAAAAGCGAGCACACCCATGGTTTTGGCAGCGTTAAAGACTCCGTTACCACGGCTTGAAGCCAAACCCCGGTCCCCAGAAGAGCATGCCCCGTCGACTCCAACATGTCTGGTCACGTGACCTGGGACTCGGCTCTCGTGCAACCGCAGAACCGAACAGAACTGAGTCCGTCCTGCGCTTGCTGAATCTGCGGCCGCTTAGCTTCTGTCCGCCTCGTGAGGACGGACCCCCCCCCCCCCCACCCCCCCACCCCAGACTCAATGTCCTTGCAGACGGGGGCTCGTCCCAGGGGCCACGGGGCCCGATTCTAGGCCCGGGGCCTCCGAGGCGTACGTCAGCCCGTGAACCGGCCCCTGTCTCCGGCGGCAACGACCCCTCTGTCTCGCCGAACAGAGAACTGAGCACCTGACCCCTGACCCCTGAGCGCTGCGGATTTCGTTATTTTGACGTGATCTCTCAGATGAGGGGTTCAGGCGCTCGGACCCTGTGCCGCCTGTACCGTCTCCTCACGCGCATTCTTTCCGTTTGAAGACCGTGAAGCCGAGCCTCGTGACCCTCAAAAAAAAAAAAGAAAAGCCTGTGCTCGGGCTATTAAAACCAAGCAGTGCGCTTCTTTCTGGGTGACTTGTGTTGCATCGTAGCTTAAATTTCACACCTCTTTTAACTTCCTGAGCAGGGCACTACCCGAGCAGAGAGGGCTCAGACCAAGCAGATGATCGGCCTCTCCAGTGTGATTTAGAACCTGAGCTGGTGGGGTAACACGGGGGGAGTCGGCTGGTTTTTTCTGGGGGGGTCGGGGGCGGGGGGATCCTGCTGGTGCTCAGGAGGTACATTAGAGAATGAGACTGCACTGTGTGCACTGCACCGTGCAAAATCAATTTCACTCAGATCTTGCACTCATTTTCTCCGGGAGGAGAAATGAGTGGAAGATCTTTTGAAGTCGTCTCTTCAAAAATTGAAAATATACCACGCAGTTCAGGGGGGAGGGGGTGGAGGATGTTTGCGTTTTCAGAGTTTGGTTGTGTTGCCACGGCTACCTTAGCCACAGTGGTCTTTGAATGTGGTTCGTCAAAGCGGGCCTTGAAGTGGACGCTGTCCTCCCCTCAAACCTACACCCTGAAGGTGGCAGACATATTGGCTCCCCTCCCCCGATCGGGAAACTATGAATAGCCAGCCGAGTAGCCGTAGGGTGGACATGAACGGCTCTGATATCCCTGCGTTCAGGTCGTCCTTACGAAATTCAGGGCGGAAGCCTTAGCCGGACCCTCGTGGAACACACTGAGCCGGGTTCGGTAACCGCTCCACGCTTTCACGGGTGAGCTGGCCCTGCCGCACATGCCGGTTCTCATTTAGCGTTTGACCTCTCGCGTGTGTGTGACCCCCCCCCCCCCCCCCCCCCGATGACCCCTGACCCCTGGGCGGCGTCTCGCGCTGATGACATAACCGCACGGGGGAGGATCGCGGTCAGAAAGGCAGCTCCGGAGCCAGGCCGTTAGTCAGCTCTGTTTTAGATGTGGCTTTTTAAAAAAAAAAATGTTTTGGGAGTTTGGAGCCTGATCAAATTCTGCAGCAGAGAGCTAGCATTCCCCTGGGAGATAGTTTAGCATCCGGGCCAAAAACGCCATGAAACTCTGAAGCACGAGGATCCCCCCCCCCGAAGGGAATTTGTACTCTTCATTATTACTGGCATCATCAAGAAATGCCATTACGGTTTTCACTTTGTCATTCTATCAGCTTCTGGTCCTCAGAGATAAATTAAAAGAATAAAAAACTTTTCCAAAGTTTTCTTGTGGATGACAACAGTGGATCAGAAGTCGAGGCAGGTCATTCTGAGGTTACGGGCTATGGAATACGACCTTTGCTTTTCCTTAACCGAGAAACTAATCTGGCAGCTTGATGGGGCCTTTCCAGCTTGTCCCGTGCATTCTAGAAGTCCACGGTGCGTTTTAAATAACCAGAAAGCTCTGGCTTTTAATTACATGTGTGGTGTCAGCAATTTTGAAGGAACCGATCTAGAATAGAACCGTAAGGTTTTAGTTTTTTTTTGCTTCAGACCAACTGGTAACCTCTGAGTTTTTCAAGCTTTCCCATCCTTTTGGACTCCAGATATAGGTGGCCAACACAATGCCTGCAGCACTTTGAGGGCTGTAACGGACTCTGGCTCAGCCTGCACTACAGCTCAGTGATTTAGCGGCTTGACTTTTGTGGGTCAGGTGGTGGGGCCCCTTCTGGGGGGGCAGTGGGAGGGGGGGTGCAGCTGGCACAGAGGAAAGCTTGCCCACGCCCTGCCACACACACGGGCGAGCATGCCAGGCCTCAGAAGAAGGGCCATTGATCTTCTTTCCCTTCCGAACAGGCCTCTCCTTCGCACACTTCCTGTCCTCTCCCTGACCCTCTGCTAGCCCAGCCGAGTACTGCGCTGTGGCTGGGGAGTAATTAGCTCTGGGGGATTTTTTCTAATTCAGTTTGGTTCCGTCTACAGAGCGAGTGAGACGCCGGACCTGTGCCAGGGGGTGCAGCTGGCTGTGTGTGTGCGTGTGTGCGCGCATGCTTGAGTTTGTGTGTATGTGTGTGTGTGCGTGTGTGCGCGCATGCTTGGGTGTGTGGCCGTGTGTGTCTGTGTCTGTGTGTATGTATGCGCGTGCGTGTGAGAGAGAGAGAGTGAGAGAGTGAGTGAGTGAGAGTCCATGCGTGCATGTCTGTGTCTGTCTGTGTGCATGCGTGTGTGTGTGTGTGCGTGGGTGTTTGTGGTTGCGCGCGCGTGTGGCAGCCCTAGTGTAAGGTTTGAATTGTATTTGTACGCCAGTTACTCCCCCTCCCTCCAGGACCGTAGTGCTCACTCACAGTCCTGCAGCTCCCATGGGCGGAACACCTCCGTCTCCCTGCTCTCCACGGAGGCCTGGGGAGCCAGGGCCGTCCCCCGGTGAAGAGGGACACGGCGATCGCTGCGGCCCTTTAACCGGCTCCGCCCGCAGGGTAGAAATCGGCGGGTTCGTTAGCGGAGAGAGCTCGTTTACGGGCCGCTAATGAAGACTGAGCCGCCAGGATCCCAGCCGTCGGTTCAAAGCGGCCGAGCCTGTCGGGGTCGTTACCTTTTTATCTGGCTGGGATCTCTTTGCGTTCAGGCAATCTCAAATAATTAGAGCCAGAAACATGCTTCAGATCATTTATGTTTTCTGCTTTCCCCCCCCCCCCAGTCGATTTTCCCTTCCCTCCCCTCCCCGTTTAACGAACGCATGGCTCTTTGGCTGCAGTATCAGATAGGGGGGTGGTGGGGGGCGGGGGATTGGGTCAGCCGCGATTATTCATCACGCAGGGTTGTAGCATCCAAACATCCCCCTCCTCGTTTTTCATGCACCAAACGCGGTGATGTTTCCAGGCACAGTGTGGCTCCTCGTTTCTTCAGGACCTTCAGTCCGGATTTGTGAAACGTGCTCCGTGTTCGCCCTCCTCATGGTGCTCCCCCCCCCCCCCCCCCCCCCCCCCCCCATAGGTACCCCAACATCGCCTGCGAGCTCCTCACCTCGGACGTGAACCACATCAACGACAAGCTGGGCGGGGACGAGTGCCTGCTGGAGACGCTGTACGGCTTCCTGGAGCAGGAGCCCCCGCTCAACCCTCTGCTGGCCAGCTTCTTCAGCAAGACCATCGGCAACCTCATCGCCCGCAAGACCGAACAGGTGAGGGCCCGCGGGGCCAGGGGCCGAGCCTTCGCTCCACTCCGGGGCCCGGAGGACCCCCGCGGGGTCCCCTAAACCCTAGCGTGCACCCCAAGCGCTTCACCACACGTTTCAAAAATAATTAAATTAAAGTAGCATAAACATGGAAAAACCCAAACGCCGTAAACTGTCAGAGGCCAAAATATATTAGACGCGGCTGTTCTCTGCACAGCTTGTCGTAAATCCAGCCGACCATAATTTCCTGTTCTTTTCATCTCCCTCGTGACTCAAATGAATCATCCGTACGTGAATTCGTGGAAGGGCATTAGGACAGAGCTCACTTTTGATGCGAGATGAGTGTTTACACGTTTATTGTGGTTGGGCTGCTGTGACTTATGGTGGGTCCTACTGCTACAGATTCTCTACACTTATTCTCGGTCTCTCTTAACACTGAACCCAAAATGTTCCGGTTTAATTCAACAAAGGAGCATTGCCATAGACTCTAGCGTTGGTAATTGATGTTCTGTCATCATGCACGCCTCTTCGTGAATATTTCTAAGCTGCAATGTTGCACCAGAAACTAACATTGCACTAGAAATTGTTTCCAAGTGGAACCCCCAGAAATAGAAGTGATGCAGAAGCTGGCCATCTGGTTATTATCGAAGATCTAGTATCTTCCATGGAAGGCCACTTTTTGAATTCAAACTGCCGAGGTCGCAGGTGACAAACTCCGGTCTTGGAGGGCTGCAACGTCTGCTGATTTTTTGGGGCTGATTCTCGGCACAAGTGTTTCATTGAAGTCGTTGATTGGCTAAGGAATCCACACACCATGTTCTCAAGGCCTTCATTGGCTGCTGATTGAAAGGAAAACACTGCGGCCCCCTTGGGATTCAGTTTGACCCCCACCCCCCGGCCTAGGAGTGGGACGGCTGACCTTCCTTTCTGTTTCAGTGATGCAGTCGTTGAGAACGCTTTTGCCAATTCCACGTTCCCTCCTCCAGGTGATCACCTTCCTGAGGAAGAAAGAGGGTTTCATCGGCCTGGTGCTGAAGCACATCGACACCTCGGCCATGATGGACCTGCTGCTTCGGCTCATCAGCTGCGTGGAGCCCGCCCCCTTGAGGCAGGAGGTCCTCGCTGTAAGTCCCCCGTGACCTCTGAGGCTCGCGCACGGGCGCTGCCCCGGGTTTGTGAAGCCTTAAAGAGGCGCCCCACCCCGGGCAGAAGGTTCTAGAAGCGCTTCGATATCACACATCCAGACTGGCGTCTGGTAGATACACTGTAATAGCACAGGGTGAAGTAAGAGCATTGTGCTTCATTTGTTGGATTAACTACATATTTTGTGGTCTTGTTTATTTGTTTAATGGCTTTTTTATTTGTTTTATTTGAGGCGACATTACGGAACGCCCTGTGATTGGTGGCCTAGTTTTTCCCTGTGTCTGTGTTAAAATGTAAAGTAAACTTTGGGTGCCCTTGAATGTGCCTGCAGCGGTCCTGCAGGGGTCGCGTTGAGCCCCCCTTCTGCAGGGCGATGGGTAATGATTTAATGGCCACCTACACGTCTCTGAGTATTGTGGACCAGTGGCTTTGAGTAAGGCAGAATTATAACGCTGGGTTTTCAGCAGGTGAGAAAGAGGTGGGTTAGATCGGCGAGGGAAGCGGAAGCCTCGCGTGCGTTCAGAAAACATTCCGGAATCCAAGGAATCCACCTCGAGCGAGCGTCACGCGCTCCTGTGGCGTAGTCACGCGCTCCTGTGGCGTAGTCACGCGCTCCTGTGGCGTAGTCACGCGCTCCTGTGGCGTAGTCACGCAGGTGTTGTTTTGGCTTGCAAATGCTGACATGCATGCCTCCCAAATGTGGGTTTTTTTTTTTCTCTTTCTCTGAGAAAAAAAAAATGCCAGTGCTCTTCTGATCGACTAGTCATGGGCGCATCTTGCGCCAAACCGCCAGTGATCTCTCTGTCCGTTACACGTCAGGCTGGGCTGACAGACCAGCTGCAAACGCCATTAGCCCTCCAGACGCCCGTCCGTTTCATCGATAGCAGAGAAAAACACACACAGGAGCAAAAACTGTGTGGATCAGCGGATAGGGAAATTAATACACGTGTTAAGATACTATTTGAATTTGAATTTATTCACAGTTTGAATAATCCATTTATTTGCATTTTAGATATTAATGAATGTACTTAGTCATGTATTGATATCGGCACATTTCCTAATCCATTTTTTAACAGGACGAAACATCTGGTGTAAATGTGGTCACTGTTATTGTTATTATTGAAATGCGATGAGGTATAATGTGTCGCTCAGTGTTTTTTATGGTCTGTCCTCCTCAGTGGCTGAACGAGGAGAAGCTGATTCAGAGGCTCATTGAGCTCATTCACACGGGCCAGGACGAGGAGGTGAGTCCGGGACGTCCCGCAGCTCGCAATAACACAGCGCACATTCGTAAGGTTACCCTGCCCAGCGTCCGTCCCCAGCAGGACACAGGACTGCCCGCACGTGGAGGACTGCAGCTGAAAGCTCTGTCACTGCCCAAAGGTTACTGGCAAACCCACCCTGAGAGTCGCTGTGCTCGTTCACTCACACTCATTCCCACACGCTCGTTCGCACAAGCTCATTGGCACATGCTCGTTCACACACACACACACACACTCACACACACACTCTCAGACTCACACACACACACTCACACACACACACACACTCTCTCACACACACACACACACACACACACACACACACTCTCTCACACACACACACACACACACACACACACACTCTCTCACACACACACACACACACACACACGGTCCCAGTTGTGTGTGGAGCGAGGCGTGTTGGTGCCGTGTGCGGTGCAGCGGTGATGTAACCCGTGACACGCGGTGATAGGGACGCGCGTGCGCGTGTGTGTGTGTGTGTGTGTGTCGCACGCTCCACGGTGACCAAACATCCGATATGACCACGTGTTGAAGGGCTGCTTCCTTTCTGTTTTTGTTTTCTTTATTTCCTCGTCTCCTGTTGATGCGATGATGTGTGTGATATGCGTTGGCGCCATGTGCTCTGTGCAGGGAGTCTGCAGAGGATTGATATTGGTGTGCCTGTGTGTGTGTGTGTGTGTGTAGTTGCGTGCACTCTCCTTTGTTTCCTGTTTTTTTCCATTTTATTGTCTTTATTAATGTTCTTTAATGCTTAATTTATGTTCCTAAAACAGCCTAAATTACGAGTGTACAATAAAAGAAAGTAAATGTGTGCATGTGTGTGTGTTTGCTCTGCAGAGGCAGTCCAACGCTTCACAGACCCTGTGTGACATCATCCGTCTGAGCAGAGACCAGGCCACACAGCTGCAGGAGAGCATGGAGCCGGACCCCCTGCTCGCCGTGCTGGAGTCGTGAGTCCACCCCTAACCCCTAAACCCTAAACCCTACACCATAACCCCTAAACCCTACACCATAACACCTCACCTCTAAACCCTAAACCCATAAACCCCTAAACCCTAACCCCTAACCCCCTGCTCGCCGTGCTGGAGTCGTGAGTCCACCCCTAACCCCTAACCCCTAAACCCTAACCCCTAACCCCCTGCTCGCCGTGCTGGAGTCGTGAGTCCACCCCTAACCCCTAAACCCTAACCCCTACACCATAACCCCTAACCCCTACACCATAACACCTCACCTCTAAACCCTAAACCCATAAACCCCTAACCCCTATCCCCTAACCCCCTGCTCGCCGTGCTGGAGTCGTGAGTCCACCCCTAACCCCTAACCCCTAAACCCTAACCCCTAACCCCCTGCTCGCCGTGCTGGAGTCGTGAGTCCACCCCTAAACCCTAAACCCTACACCATAACCCCTAACCCCTACACCATAACACCTCACCTCTAAACCCTAAACCCATAAACCCCTAACCCCTATCCCCTAACCCCCTGCTCGCCGTGCTGGAGTCGTGAGTCCACCCCTAACCCCTAAACCCTAACCCCTACACCATAACCCCTAACCCCCTGCTCGCCGTGCTGGAGTCGTGAGTCCACCCCTAACCCCTCAACCCTAAACCCTCACCCCTAACTCCTGAGCCCTAACCCCTACACCATAACGCCTCACCCCTAACCCCTAACCCCCTGCTCGCCGTGCTGGAGTCGTAAGTCCACCCCTAACCCCTAATCCCTAAACCCTATACACTGGCTATTTACCAACCTAAACTGTTCTGATCCACTCACATACACTGGCTGTGTACCAGCCTGACCTGTACTGATATACAGTAAGGCAGTTAGGGAGCCTCCTTTACACAGCTGCGTATTGCGGAGGGGACCTGAGGACCCACAGGTGGCTTTTCCTACTAAGGCGCTGCTTTTTCCGAAAAGCCTTGTTGCCTGGAGGCTGTACTTACGTTCTTCCTGTTTTAATTACCCACATTTAATCATGGGATTGAGATTAATTACAGTGATAATAATGAGCTTTCCGGCTGCTCGGTGCTCCATCAGTAACGAGCTGATTGGAGGACAGCCCGAGCTTGAATTCGGACGGCCCAAGTGGCCGGCAGGGTCCTCCCCCCCCCCCCCCCCCCCCCCCCACCAGCTCAGAGTCCTGTCCTCGCCCCCCCAGGCAGGAGAGCGTGGAGCAGCTGCTGAAGAACATGTTTCCGGAGGAGAAGAGCGAGGCCTGCATCGTCAACGGAACTCAAGTGCTGCTTACCTTACTGGAAACCAGGAGGCCGGGGTGAGTCGCCCACCGCGCCCGCTTTGGGGTTCCCGCGCGAGGGCGGGCACGGGGGTGGGCGTGGGGGCGGGCACGGGGGTGAGCGAGGGGGTGGGGGTGGGCACCGGGGCGGGTATGGGGTGGGGCAACGGGGCGGGTACGGGGGCACTAGGTCACATGGAGCTGGGCTCAGGGTCAGGAGGGTAAGAGTTTGAATCCCATTGTAGAGGCACTTAGCCTAATTTAATCTCTCTCAGTGACGGAGCACGCAAGTGAATAATTTAATGGCGGTCTGGGGAGGTGCTCTTATCTGTGTGAGTCTGTGAGTGAGTGAGTGAGTGAGTGAGTGAGTGAGTGAGTGGCTGACTCTCTCACTCATTGTGTTTATCTCCTTTCCTCCCGTAGGTTGGAAGGGCTGATGGACCTGTGTTCTCAGGGATATGAAAGGTCTTACACTGTCAACAGCAGCATACTACAGGGCATCCAGCCTCATCTAAAGGACTTCCACCAGCTGCTCCTCCAGCCCCCCAAGGCAAGACCTTTTAGCACAGCCAATCTTCCCCCTCTTCCTGTTTCACTCTTCCCCCTTCCTGCTTCACTCTTTCCTCCTTCCTGTTTCACTCTTCCCCCTCTTCCTATTTCACTCTTTCCCCCCTTCCTGTCTCACTCTTCCCCCTCTTCCTGTTTCACTCTTCCCCCTTCCTGTTTCACTCTTTCCCCCCTTCCTATTTCACTCTTGACCCCTTCCTGTTTCACTCCCCCCCTCTTCCTGTTTCACTTCCTGTTTCAATCTCCCCCTTTTCCTGTTTCACTCTCTCCTCTTCTCTCCCTCGCTCCCTGTCCCAGAGGACATGGAGCTTTCCTTTCTCTCTTAACCGGAAGCAGAGGAGATGGCAATTACACTTCAAAGCGCCCAGCAGAGATATCTCTGTCAGTCTCTGCCAGCTGTACTGATTTTATGGCTTTTATAGACAGACTAGTTCTGTGACTGCAGTGTGCTTGAATCAAAGAGAAAAGCCCTGTGTGGACCCTGCACTTCAAACATGTCGTTTTTCCTGCACTGCATAGAGGACCTCACAGAGGACTTCCGTTTTGAGTTTGCAGGCGTCCTCTCTAACGCCCCCCCCCCCCCCCCCCCCCGCTAACAGAAGGCGGCGATGCTGACGACGATCGGCGTGCTGGAGGAGCCGCTGGGGAACTCGCGGCTGCACGTGGCGCGCATGGTGGCCTCCCTGCTGCAGGCCAGCACGCCCAGCGTCAGCCAGGAGCTCTGCCGCCTGGACACCGTCGACCTGCTGCTGGTGAGTCCCCGGGGCCTCGCGCGCGGCTGGCCGCCGTCTGCGGTGTGTGTGTGTGTGTGTGCGCGCGCGTACGCTCCAGGCGTGTCCGGTCTCACCCGAAAAGGGTGTGGGTGTGGGTGCCGGTTTCTGTTTTAGTACGTTTGTTCACCACAGGGGTGTCCGGTCTTACCTGAAAAGGGTGCAGGTGCTGGTTTCTGTTTTAGTACGTTTGTTCACCACAGGGGTGTCCGGTCTCACCCGAAAAGGGTGCGGGTGTGGGTGCCGGTTTCTGTTTTAGTACGTTTGTTCACTCCAGGGGTGTCTGATCTTGCCAGGAGAGGGCCGGTCTGGGTGCTGGTTGTTCTTTTAGCCCAGGACTTAAGCCCAAGACACCTGATTCAACTGTACCATCTGTCTCGATTGAAGACCTTTAGTAGTTAACTAGTTAAATCGAGCGTCGGAGTGTTGGGCTAAAGCAAAAACCACACCAGCCCTTTTCTGGTAAGATTGGACGCCCCTGGTTTACTCGTTCCACAGCCGCTTCTGAGGTGGGTGTGACGAATGACCGTAACTATGAATAACTGGCATCCCTACAGACTGCAGATGCCAGAATGGTGGCACGGAGCAGTGTCGCATGTGGATATTTAAGCGCAAGGCACGATCCTCTGGCCTAGCGCATGATACAGGTCATGGGAAATGTAGTCCCCCCAATGCCCACAATTTAATGTGGAACCGCCTTACGGTTGTCTCCCGACTCATTTAATTACTCTTCCTGTATTTTCTTACGTGCTTAGCTGATTGGGGCCTGGAATTGACCGGACTCTTTTGGGCATTTGGAAAGCAACCCTGGGAAAGTGTTTATTTGGACGTGCCAAGAACAGCAGCAGTCTTCGCGGGGCTGAGTTATGAACACTTGATGCGCAGGCGAATGTCAGGCTTCATTATGTGATGGGAGCACCCCAGGTGCCTTTTTAAGGCAAGAGGACACCGTGTGTCTCTGGCACAGTCACATCTGCCTCTCCCCCCTCCCCTCTCCCTGTCCCTCCTCCCCCTTCCTCCCCCTCTGCCCTTTCCCCTCTCTTCTTTCTCCCGGCAGGATTTGTTTTTTAAATACACCTGGAACAACTTTTTGCACTTACAAGTGGAGCTGTGCGTCGCTGCCATCCTGAACCACGCGTCTCAGGAGGAGAAGGCCATGGGCACCCTGGGGCAGGGACAGGGGGCGGGGCAGGGGTTGGAGCAGGGGCAGGGGGCGGGGCAGGGGTTGGAGCAGACGCAGGGGGCGGGGCAGGCACAGGACCAGGAGCAGGAGAAGGGGCAGGAGCAGGGGAAGGGGGAGGGGCAGGGGGCGGGGCAGGCACAGGCACAGGGCCAGGAGCAGGGGGAGGGGCAGGGAGCAGGGCAGGAGCAGGGGGCGGGGCAGGCACAGGACCAGGAGCAGGGGAAGGGGCCGGAGCAGGGGAAGGGGGAGGGGGAGGGGCAGAAGCAGGGGCAGGAGCAGGATAAGGGGCAGAAGCAGGGGCAGGAGCATGGGCAGGAGCAGGGGCAGGAGCAGGGACAACGGCAGGAGCAGGAGCAGGGGCAGGGGCAGGGGCAGGGCGAGGGTGGGGCCAGCCAGATGACCGGCCCGGACACGCCCGACGCCTCCGGACACAACGTCCTGGTTGCTCACGTAAGAGAACGAGACTCCCTTTCCTGTCCTCTGCCTGCATAAGCTCCTCCCTTTCTCATGATAAACTCCTCCCTCTCACACTAAACTCCACCCACCCTTGTGCCAATATCCTCCCTCTCGCGTGTGTAACTCCATCCTTTCTTTTTCAAATCTCCTCCCTTGTACTAAACCACTCCCTCCTGCTAAACCCCTCCATCTCTCGCTCCAAACTCCTCCTACCATTTTAAACTCTTTGTCATGCAAGGAATCCATCCATCCATTATCTATACCCACTTATCCTGGGCAGGGTCGCGGGGGGTGCTGGGGCCTATACCAGCATGCTTTGGGGCAAGAGGCAGGATTACACCCTAGACAGGCCGCCAATCTGTCGCAGGGCACACACACCACCATTCACTCACCATTCACTCACACACTCTATACTATCGTATCATTTTTTCCTGCTGACCGAACTGTGGTTGATTTAGGGGCTTTTGGGGACGTGGTCTAAATGAAGAAAATAGACTTTGAGTATCTCCAGGGCAGCTTTTTACAGGGCCTCCAGGCCTTGTTTCGTGTCTGTATCACCCCGTTCTGTTTGATTGTATTTTCGCTGGAAGCGGTTTCCTCTGGCGCCTGTAACCTGAGACTGCTGTGCATGAGGAGCCTGTGGCCGGACCCTCCCACATCAACATGGCCGCCCGCGCGCGGACAGACGACAGTGGACGACCACGTTAGACCGACCTCGGCGGTCGACCCGCCTCTCACGAACGCGCGTTTTTAACAATGCAGGCGGTGAAAATGTCACCTGCACTGAAACTGGCACTGTTGAAACCACAGAAAGTGAACCATCACCATGAACTGTCATCTTGATACTGAAACCCTCCTTCTCTTATGCTACCCTCCTTTCATGTTTCACTTTTTGAAATCAGTGCGATTATGAGAGGGTATGCTGCAGAAAATAACTGTAAGATTTGTGTGCGTCTCCGTGGTGTAATGGCCCCCTCTTGCTGCTGGTTAATGGGGCGTGTCCGTCCCCTTGGTGGGCCGGGGGGGGGGGGGGGGGGGGGGCAGGGGGTGGGGGGAACCCAGGATAAACGATAAGGGCGTAAGCGCGTCAGGGCTATTGTGCGTTAGCCACTCGGTTAGCCTCAGATTTTCACTGCGCTGGTCGTTATTCAGGCCCGGGCTGACATTCCTCCTGTGAGATGGGGGGAGTTTATCCGGTATCCCATGTGGGTGGTGTTGAGCTCGCTTACCCTACTCTTCAGTCTGATCTGTGTGTGTGTGTGTGTGTGTGTGTGTGTGTGTGTGTGTGTGTGCGCGCTCTGCATCTGCAGCTCTTCCAGAAGTGTCGATTGGTGCAGCGGATACTGGACGCCTGGGAGGAAAACGACAAAATTCAGTAAGAACAGCCGCACGCTAATGCTAACGCTGTACACTGTTACACAGGTATCTGCAGTAAGAACAGCCATATGCTAATGCTAACGCTAACCCTGTACACTGTTACAGTTACACAGGAATCTGCAGTAAGAACAACCAAACGCTAACACTGTACACTGTTACAGTTACACAGGAATCTGCAGTAAGAACAGCCAAACGCTAACACTGTACACTGTTACAGTTACACAGGAATCTGCAGTAAGAACAGCCATATGCTAACACTGTACACTGTTACAGTTACACAGGAATCTGCAGTAAGAACAGCCAAACGCTAACACTGTACACTGTTACAGTTACACAGGAATCTGCAGTAAGAACAGCCATATGCTAATGCTAACGCTAACCCTGTACACTGTTACAGTTACACAGGAATCTGCAGTAAGAACAGCCAGATGCTAATGCTAACGCTAACCCTGTACACTGTTACAGTTACACAGGAATCTGCAGTAAGAACAACCAAACGCTAACACTGTACACTGTTACAGTTACACAGGAATCTGCAGTAAGAACAGCCAAACGCTAACACTGTACACTGTTACAGTTACACAGGAATCTGCAGTAAGAACAGCCATATGCTAACACTGTACACTGTTACAGTTACACAGGAATCTGCAGTAAGAACAGCCAAACGCTAACACTGTACACTGTTACAGTTACACAGGAATCTGCAGTAAGAACAGCCATATGCTAATGCTAACGCTAACCCTGTACACTGTTACAGTTACACAGGAATCTGCAGTAAGAACAACCATATGCTAATGCTAACGCTAACCCTGTACACTGTTACAGTTACACAGGAATCTGCAGTAAGAACAGCCATATGCTAACGCTAACCCTGTACACTGTTGTAGTTACTCAGGGATCTGCAGGCTAATCCAGTATTAGCGTGTCGGAGTCAGAGTCGGCCCCATTGCGTTCAGCTCAGGAGGTCAGAAGAGAAACCTCTCTCTCCATAAATAGGCAGGCAGTATCAGAGAGCCAGCAGCAGCAGGCCAAACACAGAGACCACATCCAGCACTAATATTATCACTAAAGACTCTCTATAGAACCAAGATGCCTCACCCTCTGGGCCGTGTGTGGGAAAACCCTCCTCCTGAAGTGACATCACGGGGAGCTCATTCGATTTAACAATTTCCAAACAGCGGCAGGAACCTCTTTTTTTTGCTGAACCGTGAAGGGGACCTGTCTCTGGTGATGAATGTTCTCTGCTGATACTCTCCCTTGCTTGAAATTGCCCACCCACCCCACCCCCAAACATGCTCCACTGTCACTGTCCCGAGAGCATGTTGATTTTTGTTACCTGGCTGGCTGTTGGTTTCTTTTTTCTTTTTTTTTTGGCTGTTTGCGAGTGAGGTTTCTGCGTTTGCTGTCCCAACTTACAGGGCTGAGGGGGGGATGAGGAGGGGGAACATGGGGCACCTGACCAGGATAGCCAATGCCGTGGTGCAGAACATGGAGAAGGGCCCCGTGCAGGCCCAGATCGCCGACCTCATCAAAGGTGCGAGCGTGTGTGTCTGAGTGTGTGTGTGTGTGTCTGTCTGTCTGTCTGTCTGTCTGTCTGTGTGTGTGGGGGAGGCAGGGATTATGTTTTAAACCAGGACACATCCTTGTTTGAGGATCTACTCTCTTTTTGGTCATTTTTAAGTTTCATGTACCTGTGAGAGCCATGTTTATGTCCGCTGAACCTTCTTAGTTCACCTTTTCCCCACGCTGTCTCCTTACACATTTTTTAGGCTCGTTCTCATTGGTCAAATTCTGACGGGGGTGGAGCATACCATTTAAGCTCGGGCCCATTCGAGACAAGGTTTTGGATTTTTGGGGAATTATTAATGTACACCTGACCCACCTGACAGTGCAGTACAGTAATATCCATGTAGTTGCTTTGAGCTGCCTGCAGGGGGCGCATAGCACCAGGGAAAGTAGCTGTGAACACTTTGAGGGGTCTTTCTGAGGCTGCCAGCATGCTGGCCATTTGCATTGCTTCCCCTGTGTCTTCTGAATAAACCTATTACTTTACAGAAAAAATAAAAAATGACGGTACTCAACATACAGTTGATTAGCTGTTAGTTTGTATTATCTGTGGTATTTGGCTCTGAGCACAGGGTTCATATATGACAGTGCGTCAGTGTTCAGGTGTTGTGTGGGCAGTCGGAGGAGTCCTGGCGTGTGCTAATCCCCGCTGTGGCGTTACAGAGCTGCCAGAGGACTGCAGAGGACGCTGGGAAAGTTTTGTGGACGAGACGCTGACAGAAACCAACAGGAGGAACACTGTGGACCTGGTGAGCATCGAACATTCACACCGCGCAAAAATGAAAACAACGCACCGCACTTCTTGCGGTTTACGTGCTTTGCACCTTCGAGCATGTTTCGTATATCTTGTACTCTGACACAACGCCCGTGAGAACAGCTGGAAATGAAATGCAAAGCGAGCATCGGCTGAAAGGCCTTTGTGTTCTCAGGTGAGCTCACACCACCTGCACTCCTCCAGCGAGGACGACGACATGGAGGGCCCCTTCCCCAACGAGCTGTCACTCCAGCAGGTGGGCGGAGCTTCAGGACGGAATCAGTATCAGTCCTGTATCAGTTTTGGATCCTGTTTCAGCCAATGGAATCGTTTTCCCTTTTTTTTTTATTCCGTAGGCGTTTTCGGATTATCAGATCCAGCAGATGACGGCAAACTTTGTGGATCAGTTCGGGTTTAACGATGAGGAATTCGCAGAGCACGACGACAACATCAAGTGAGATTTTATTCTACTGCTGTGCATTGATTCGTTGTAGGTCCTTATACATTACATTACATTTATTTGGCAGACGCTTTTATCCAAAGCGACGTACAAAAAGTGCATTTCATGGTCATAGACAACTGCTAAACACAGGTTCAGTAAGGTACAATACTTATTTTGTACAGCTATTTCTAGCCAAGAACACAGTTTAGTTCACACAGTGAACACTATTCAGACCTAACCTCTACAAAGCCAACTAGGCAGAAGAATAAGCTACAGTATTAGGACGAACACATACAAATCTATTTGCACAGTTCCTAGTAACATGAGTATTTCCACTTTATTATGTTTAGTTGGGAGGATATCCTTTGCTTAAACAGTAAATTGCATATTTTTCTTGTTTCCAGTGCCACTTTTGATAGGATTGCAGAGATCAACTTCAGTTTGGATGCGGATGATGACAGTGTAAGTCACTCTCTGTCGTTAAATAACATCTGCTGCGGCTGCCAGCGATTTGCCGCCCTGAAGAACCAGACATTTTGAATCATCGGCCTCCCGAATACAGATACACTAACTGTCCTCAGAATGTGATTGGCTGGTCCCACACAGAGCCCCCTCAGAATGTGATTGGCTGGTCCCACACAGAGCCCCCTCAGAATGTGATTGGCTGGTCCCACACAGAGCCCCCTCAGAATGTGATTGGCTGGTCCCACACAGAGCCCCCTCAGAATGTGATTGGCTAGTCCCACACAGAACACTTCTGATTGGCTGCTCTCCAGTAGGGTTGCCATGCCGTTGGTAGGGCAGAGAATGGTCAGGGTTGCGCCGTTTGACGGTGCGTAGAACCTTCCGGATGCTGACAGTTTTGTTTTCGCAAACGCAGGCGAATTCCGCTGTGTTCGAGGCCTGCTGCAAGGAGAGGATACAGCAGTTCGACGACAACGAGGAAGAGGAGGACATCTGGGAGGAAAAGGAAATTAACTATGCAACACAAGTCAGATCCAGAACAAGGTAGACTGAGCGTTTCACCTTAGTCGGTTAAATGTGTTTTAATACATTGAATACGCACATTACATTGCAGTCTGATCCAGAGCAACTTGCAAAAGCGGAGAACATCAATGTTACTCTCATGAATTTGAAAACCGGTCTGTTCCTCAACCAAACCGTCATTCATTATAGAATAAGGCTGCTGACAGAAAGCAATGAGAGTGCACACCACTCACATATAGTTAAAAAAGAAACTACAATACTGTGAAACTCCAGACTTCATTTCCCAGAAGCCCTTGCACACCCTACTCTCTTTGTTGGCCTAATTCTTTTGCCCTGGTTACTCCGGCTCCCCTCCTGCAGGTTTGGGGTCTCGCGCACCTCCGAGGGCTCCTCCAGGACTGACATGGAGAACGGGGAGCGGGGTCGAGGAGCCGGTTCGAGCGAGGAGGAGGCGGAGTCCAAAGAGAGCTCCACCCACACAGAAAACAGCAAAAACGCCAGCCAGTCTGAGGCCAAAGAGGCGGATTCCACAGGAAGTGAGTGACAGCGGACCGTCTGGCTTCTTTATCGTATGTTCTTTTAATGCATCTCCTACAAAAAATGTATGCCTTCATATATGATCACAAACTTACACTGAACGTCTTCAAACAGTGACAGAGTACACTGTTCAAAAATAAACTGAGTTACAAATTTTAAGCCTTAAATTTTAATTAAATTTCAGTTCATCTCTTTTCATTTGAATTTCAGTTAATCTATTTTAATCTTGTCTTTATAATTATACCCCTGCTGCAAACCATTTCATTTTTATGAAAGGCCTTCTATTTAACATGCTTGTGCAAGTGATATAACTGCACTTTATATGTGTGTGAGCTACCTCCCACAAATTAAAACAGAATGAAATGGCACAAAAATCTGCTTCTGCCACAGATTATTTTGTTGTAATAAAACTGAGAGCTTGTGGCTGTGTGCTGACGTTGCTTTTAATCATTAAGCAGTAGTTGGCTTGTTGACGTGGGAGGTGTGATTTGGTAACTGTCTGACACCTGAAATCAGAGAGGACTGGCCTCATACAGAGGCATGGCTGCAATGCATGTGACAAAACTGCTTTGAAAACAAATGCTGGCCCTACCCATAATGCACCACTGCTGTAATTCACTAGTTTGTTAAAAGATGACCTTGGGGAAGCCTGCCGCACCCAAACACGGAACTCGGAAACACACAAACACACGCTCCCTCACATACTCCGGCTCTCTCATACACTCTTTCATATACTCTCTCTGTGACGCACACACATGCTGTCACACACACACACACACACACACACACTGCACATTAAGTGATATGGGAGGGTGAGTTAGCGGCACATCTCTGTATGAAGCTGTATGTAAACCTCATCCGCTTCAAGACAACATTTAATGCTTTGCTAGCACAATATCCCTAATATCTTTATTATCAGCAATGTAATATTCTGTGTTTTTGTGCAGGCCCAGGATGGACGGCCAGCTTCGAGGACGCGGTGAACTCGAAGGCCCCCGCCCCCGGCGCGGCGTTGGACGTGGGCGCCGGCGTGTGGGACTCCGCCTCCCCGCAACGAGACTCCGCCCAGATCGAGGACAAAGGGTGGGCCAAGTTCACCGACTTCCAGCCTTTCTGCTGGTGAGTCAGGAATGACTCAGAGCGCAGTGGCGGCTCGGGGGGCCGGATCCTTCTGGAAGGCAGGCCCGGCTCTGAAGGGCCGACGGTCGCTCTGGAGGTGGAGCGGGCGGTTCGAGCGGCCGGTTCCATCCCTGGCCCTCTGGTCACAGTGTCCTTGAGCCGACGCCCAACCCCTGACTGCTCCCTACAAGCCTTGCTTGGCTGCTTCTCGCTGTTGGTGTGTGAGCGTGTGTGTGTGTGTGTGTGTGTAAATGAGTGAACGGGTGAATGAGAGGCATTCATTGAAAAGTGCTTTGTGCAGCTGTAGTTGCTGGAAAAAGCTCTCTATAAGTGCAGTATATAAGTGCCTTATAAATGCAGTCCATTTCATCATGAATGATATGGGCCTGCAAGACGCAGTTCCTCTCCAGCCTCTTTGCAATTGGACACTCACATTGCTCAATGAGCCGCTTGCGCTAGCTTGCGTGATGCATTTCGTCCATTTGTATGTTTGGATATACCTTCCTTATGGGTACAGTGGCAGCATCTGAACCTATAGGAGTCAAACCTATAACCTTCTGGTTCCTAGTCAATATACCCAGCAGCCTCACTACTACCTTATCAAATGCTGTTGTTAATTCATGTAGATTAATTCATGTCAGTGGCCGGGGTGGGGGTGTAAGCTGTGTCTTCTGGGGCTCTTATTTTGGGTTTCTGCAGCTCAGAGTCCGGTCCCAGGTGCAGCTCCCCGGTGGATTCCGAGAGCACCGATTCGGAAGGGCGTCCCAAACAGAGCCAGGATAAGAGCTGTGAGTAGAGGTCCCGTCCCAGGGGCCGGGGTCCCGGGGGCCCGGGGCCCGGGAAAGCACGCTCGGTAGCTCTGCAGCGAAGCGCTGCCGTCTCCCAGGAGACCGGGTGTCTAAACGAATAATTTATGATCAAACGAATAATTTACGAGCAAATGATTTTTGATCAGATCATGTACGTTGGAGAATATTTATTTCCGACAAAAAAAAAATATTTCCACGGTGCTTTTGTGCAGGAGTGTCAGTGTGTTGCAACATTTGTTTGTGTGTGTTTGTGTGTGTGTTTGCGTGTGTGTGTGTGTGCGTGCGTGGTTGTGTGTGTTTGCGTGTGTGCGTGTGTGTGTGCCCGTGCGTGTCTGTCTGTGTGTGTGTGTGTGTGTGCGTGCGTGCGTGCGTGCGTGTGTGTGTGTGTGTGTGTGTGTGCGTGCGTGTGCGTGTGTGTGTGCGTGTGTGTGCGCGCGCGCGCGCGCGCGTGTGTGTGTGTGTGTGTGTGTGTGTGTGCGCGCGCGCGTGTGTATGTGTGTGTGCGTGCGTGCGTGCGTGCGTGTGTGTGTATGTGTGTGTGTGTGTGCGTGCGTGCGTGTGTGCGCGCGTGTGTGTGCGTGCAGTGAAGGGCTCGTCGCCGTGCGCGTGGAACGTGTGTGTGGCCAGGAAGGCGCCGCTGGTGGCCTCGGACAGCAGCTCCTCCGGCGGCTCCGACAGCGAGGAGGACGAAGAGGACAAAGCCGACATCGTCACGGAGACCATCACCACGGGCGCCGGCAAGGAGACCATCAAACTCACCATGGACGCCAAAAACGAGAAGGCGGTCTTCACGAGGTACGGCCGGCCGGGCGGAGGCGATCCGCAGCCCTGAGTGGGTCGCGGGTGACCCCCGAGAGAGAGACGCCCGAGAGGTCGCTACCGCCAGTTTAGTCATCCAATCAGGCGCCAGATTGAGACGCACTCACACGATTTTGTTTTGCCTCAAAGGCTCGATCGGGCCAATCAGCTTTGAGCCAGCAAGGACCGTAATTCATGAGCCTGGCCTGTAAACCACCAATGACCTCAAATGGGGGACCCAAAAAATGGCTCCACCAAGACAGTGGGTTGAATCAGCTGGTTAAATGCCTGACCAGATTGAAAGCCTTCAGACTCTATGGTCCTGCAGGACTCAGCGACTGTTCTAGGAAGTCCCTCATTTCTTGTGTAGGGCAGCTCAGACAGCAACAGCTGTAGTACAGTCGATAGTCCGATCTATGACATAACATCAAGTGACCTGTTCCTAGAACAGAGCCACAGTCACCCAAGGGTGAGCCGAAAGGGATTAAGTCCTCTCCTAAAATGAAACTGCATAAAGCCGTCTGGTCCCGAGGGGCCTCAGGCCGTATGTTCAGCTACTGCACTCTCCGCTGCCTCAGTGCTGTACCCCCCAGCCCAGAATCAGATCCTCACTGAGAAGAAGCCACGGCTAGCGGCGCTGGCTACCGAGGATCAGAGGTGGACAACCCAGGTTCAGAAAGTAAAAGTTCATCCCAGGATTTTGTTCCCGTCACCTGGATTTGCTAATGAGCACCATTCTTCAGCCAGCAGGTAGAGCTAAATCAGCTGGGCTGAGTTCAGGGGTGGATAAAATACATGGCAGGACTTTTACTTTCTGACCCCTGGAATGTCCACCTCTGCCGAGGATGGGCGTGCTACCAAGGTCCCCCCAACTGACAGAGGTGGCAGTTGGGTTGGCCTGTGTTCATAGTTGATCGTCTCAGATTGGGTGGAACAAAAAATTTGAACAAAAAGAAAATACTTTGAAAGGAAACATACCTGGAGCCTGAAGGTAGGTAGCTCCTCCTTTAGGGCTGAGCACCTGGAGGCTCCACGGTGGAGACTCCGCTTCACATTTCCAACGGCTGACTTGCCTTTGCCTTCGGGCTGCGTGAGAGTTCAGTCTCAGAATGTGAACTCGGAGTGAACCGCATTCTGCTGTCGCAACACTGGGACAGCATTCTTCCAGCCGTGAATTATGTTGTTTTTTCTTGCCCGTTTTGCTAAAAGCCTTCGTGCTTTTTAAAAAAAAAAAAAAAAAAAAAAAAAACACTACTGCCTTTTGCTCCTGTTAATATCTGTAAGTGCCCCCTTCTAGAACAACTGTCATTTGCGTATTTACTCTGACTGTCTTTTTAAAAAGTCATAAGCCATGTTATTGGTTAGTGTATTATCAGTATTTACATGATTGGTTGAAATTTCCCGATTAACTATTGCCTTTATGTGTAGTGTTACGTTCTCCTGAGGAGCTAACTGCCCCTTGGTCATTGAAGGGCACTTAAATACTAATGTAGTCGGGACCCAGTTTAATTGGCCACTGAGCATTAATGATGTGTGTGTTTCATGACTGTGTGAATGTTGACTGTGTTCATTGATATTTCTGGCACCGCCCGCGGGCTTGGCTCCTACTCTAGCAGGCCGGACACGCACAGGTACTCAGACTGTAGACCTTCGTAGAGAAGCTCGGTCATCCCTCTTGATTTTTTTCCGCCCCTTTTTTTTGTTTCTCAGTGATGTGTATTTGGCTCGATCCCCACATCAGTAGAGTAGATGTTGTAGGAGCACGTAGATGCTTTTCAGTTCACTTGTGAATTATCCTCTGTCCCGTCGTCTCCTTCAATCGCTCACCACCCTTTGAAAAGAGGCAACGAAGGATTGATTGGAATCTCTCAAGTTGATTACTTGACATTGGCCGGCCTGCGCACCTTCGGCTGAACGTCTTGAGGGGCGGAGGGACAGAGTTGTTCACCTCGCACAGTCTTGTCCTGTTTTTCTGTTTCAGAAACTGAAAGTAACGGAGAAATTGCTCGCCGTCGCCGCGGCGATAGCCAGCACTGGCTCCGTTCACTTTACAGTAAAGCACCTCTAAATGTACTCTAATGCTCCGTGTCACCGAGGAGCCAAGGGGAAACGCTGCAAACACCTCGGGCGTTCAAAACCCTAAAAAAGGGGACCGATTGGATACCTCGGCTCCGTAGTCTCTGAACCAATCAGAGGCTTGCGGGTCACTGAGAAGGTGACCGCCTTGCGGTTTGACATTCGTACCGGGCGTGACACGTGCAGTTACAGCACAGGAGTACAAACCCTTAATCCTAGCATTAGCTCGCCCTGCTTCCGCTCATGCCGCCATTACTGTATTTCTGTTACGCCGGTAAGCCAGGTCTCCTTACTGTCTTTGTTACCGTGTTTTGAAGTGAACCCTCAGTGATTTGTGTGGGGAATCACGGGGGAAAGCTCTGGAGGGGGAAGTGTGTTGTTTGCTTGGCTTGCGCACTTAGTCGCAGTACATTACAGAGCACGCAACACAGCGCAAAGCACACTCTTAGGAGGATAGCTGGTCTTCACCGTCACACAATCCTTCAGACGTAGCCCGTGTGTAAATAAAGCCTGTGTGTCTATTTTCATACGTAATTATATCCTGGCGTAAGAGGAAGCTGGCCTGTAATTATGGCCCACAGCTGGACGGAGTTGTGTGAACCACAGATCAGATTTCCTGGTTTATGAGAACAGGGGCGGGACTGTTGCCGAGCGACGGGGGGAGAAACGAAAATGACGGACCATAGAAATAAAAAGGGCCCTTTTTGTTGTTTTGTCACAGTGCATTGCCAACTGTACGTTTTCAGACTCAGCTCTTGACCCCTCACCTCTGACCTCTGGGGGGAGGGGATGAATCTGCATGCGTCTCCACTATCTGTCAGCATGCTGCACCATGTGTGGGAAGTCCACACGTTGCCATGGAGCTGTTGTGCACACACATGGTCATCCTGTCACAAATGCACACACTTTTCTCACCTGCTCTATGTATACACACACACACACACACACACACACACACACCCACGCACGCGGGTAGGGGAAACGTCAGAGAGCGGGGGGTGCTTTACTGTACTCTACATGCATTTGGTGTGAGCTGTTCTTACAGTGCTCTCTCTCTTTCTCTCCTTCTTCTCTTTCTCTCTTTCCCCCTCTTTCCCTCCCTGCTGCGGGGCTCAGAGTTTTTAGGCCTGCAGACAGAGGGTATGTAGAGAAGGAGGGACTGCTGTGTTTGCGATGGCACACTGAATAATGCACACCTACAGGGCATTGCCTCTGTATGGGAGCATGCACAGGCCTTTGATTCATTTGAGCAAACAAGGTCTCAAATGCCTGCATTTTCTTAACTTTCTTAAAGGAAAAAATGTCATACGGGACAAGATGCCTGAGCAGTTTAATTAAGCTAAGTGCAAATGGAATCTGATCTTATCAATCAAGATTCGCAAGCAAATTGGTTAATCATTACCCTTTGAAGTGTAGGTTTTTTGGAATGTTTTTTTTTCCTCCAAAATTCTAAATCAGTGTTTTAGAATGCTGCTTTGAGTCACCCAGTAGTGATTGTGACCTCAGCATTGGAATGTTCAGTTAAGAACATTCTAATCACATTTGTACACCTCGAGCGGTTAAGGCAATGCAACCCATTTAACTGGTGCCACAGTTGTCACAGGTGTGACCTTTAACCGTTTTTCAGTGTGCTGTTGGCTTTCATTGGACTGTAGGATTTCGGCACGCTGTGGCCAGGCTTTCTCCGCACACTGTGGCCAGGCTTTCTCCGCACACTGGGCTGTCGGTGTTTGGTAGCTGTGCTGTCAGTGTTTTCTGACTGTGGCTCAGTGTACCATACTGCAAGCTTAGCTTTCAGTGTGCTGTTGGATCCACTGCTCTGTAGCTGCATTTTCAGTTCTGTGGTCTTTTAGTGTGCTGTGTCTGGGCTTTTAGTGCGCTATACCTGGGCTTGTAGTGTGCTGTATCTAGGATTTTAGTGTGCTATATCTAGGCTCGTAGTGTGCTGTATTTTGGCTCGTAGTGTACTGTGTCCAGGCTTTTAGTGTACTGTGTCCAGGCTTTTAGTGTGCTGTATCTAGGCTTGTAGTGTGCTATATCTAGGCTTGTAGTGTGCTGTATCTTGGCTCGTAGTGTACTGTGTCCAGGCTTTTAGTGTGCTGTATCTAGGATTTTAGTGTGCTATATCTAGGCTTGTAGTGTGCTGTATCTTGGCTCGTAGTGTACTGTGTCCAGGCTTTTAGTGTGCTGTATCTAGGATTTTAGTGTGCTATATCTAGGCTTGTAGTGTGCTGTATCTTGGCTTGTAGTGTGCTATATCTATGCTTTTGGTGTGCTGTATCTAGACTTTTAGTGTGCTGTGTCTAGGCTTTTAGTGTGCTGTATCTAGACTTTTAGTGTACTATATCTAGGCTTTACTGTGCTGTATCTAGGGTTGTAGAGTGCTGTATGTAGGCCTTTAGTGTGCTGTATCTAGGATTTTAGCGTGATGTAGCTTGGCCTTTAGTGTGCACTTGCTAGGTTTTTCAGTGTGCTGCAGCTGGTCTTTTAATGTGCTGTAGGTAAAAGTTTAGCATACAGTTGCTATGTTTTTAGTGTGCTGTAACTAGGTAGTTTTTAGTGTGCTTTGGGCCTTCAGTATTCTGCACCAAGGGTTTCTTAGCTGGACTAGTATTACACTGGAGGTATTCACGGAGGGCTTTAGAGTGCTATAGCCAGGCATCTGGTATTGCTTGGCTTCTAGTGGGCTGTAGGCTTCAGTCCGAACTCCACACATGAATGCTACTGTCCATAAATATATGCAGGCTTGGGATCCACTGCCTCGCCAGTCCCTGCTGTGTCCACACGCTCGTGCAGCTCAAAAGCACATTACCCGTCCCGCCGGCTTGGGGCCTGGCCGTGCACAGCACACCCTGCTGGTGGAGCCCAGTACTGCACGGAACTGCCACTCCGAATACACACCCCAGTGGCAGTCGGATGCACAACGCAGTGCCGTTGCACTGTGTTGGGTTGCTGTCGGTCAGTCATTACATGCTAACTTCCCTTAACGTCTTGCTGTTTCCCTTAAAATTACCCATGATCCTAACAGCCATAGTTACCCCCCTAACCTCTGCCACCTCAGGTCACGCTGTCCACCATTTTGTATACTTTTTTGATGTATAATAGTCTCTTAGAACAGCATTATTAGCTATACTGCGATACCATTTAACTCAGAAACGGGACACACTTACAGAGGCCTTTTTCAGTCCCATGTGCTTATTTAGGCCTTGAGCCTTTAATTTAATTGAGTCAATATTCTGTAACGTTAGTAGCGGTCACAGTCACCAAGTTAGAGAACAATGCACCTACAGTTAAAGGCAGACAGCACTGAACTAATATTGAAGTAAGGCCTTAGTTTTTTCTGAAATTATTCCTCTCACCACTAGGGGGAGCTTATTATTTCCATGCATAATGCTCCAAATTCCCCTCTGCATTGACTATCTGTTCCTTGCTGGCCAGTGAGAGCAGTGCAGCATTTTACATGCCAGTTTAAGGCCAGTACCTGTAGCGATTGAGCACGTGTGTTGTTGTGGCAGCGTGGTTTGAGGATTAGGCCACTAACGTAGCGTCCCGGAGCAGCCCTGGGGGGGGGGGCCCACTGGTGTCTGACGAGCCGACGCCCGTGGCACCCTTCCTGGGGCACGTGATTGGTGGGCCCTGGTGACCGGGACTCAGATGCCCCTCCCCTCCGTCTGTCCACAGCGAGGAGGAGACCGCGCTCATGGCCAAGCTCAGCATCGCTGACGGACCCCAGAAGGGGGCGGAGCTCCCCGAAAAAACAGAGGCAGCGGGCGACCCGCTCAACGCCATGGCAACCGCCAGCCCTGCCACAGACCTCACTGTGACGGACAAGAAGTAAGCCCTGCCCTCCCCCCCTTCCCGTCTTCACTGTGGCGTGTAGAGAGAAAGAGAGTGAGAGAGGGAGAAGGGGAGGTAGAGAGAGAGAGAGAGAGAGGGAGGGAGGGAGGGGGAGATGATGAACCAGGTCTCCACACTCCCCATACAAGGAAATCCAGGCAGGTCAGAGCTAAATATACAGACCCAAACCCGTAGGTACAGCCAAGTTACACATCTGGACACGGGGCTCCAAACAGAGAGCAGGCCTGCGCCCAATCACAGGGCTGCCTCCTGTTCCCCGCCCCCCTCCCTGGCGGGGTTGCTTTGGGTTACCTTCCATTCATAACAGCCACTCGCATTCCTGTTCAAACAGCCCTTGTGCTGGGTCAGTCAGAGGAGAGGTCAGGAGCAGGAGAGGCTTGTTTCTCTGTAACTGTGAAAGTGCTGCATGCAGGGGAGTGCCTGTGATGCTCTGTGGTGTGGTGTGCTCTGCCGCCCCCTGGTGGTGGCTGACGGTTTCTCTGCCTGTCCCGCAGAGAGGAGGCGCCCTCACCTGTGGAGCCCACGCTGAACGGGCCGGCCTGACGCTGCCGGGACCAGGACAGGTCGGACCCTCTCTGCACCGCTTCCATTTTACTCCAAAAAAAAAAACAACCTCCTCCATGCAACTTTCTCGTGTTTGCAATTAAATATGCTGCGATGTTCTTGGACCCTGCCAATCAAGAGGGGGACTTTGGGGGGGAGGGGGGCAGGGGTTGGGGTTTTTGGGGGTTGGGGGGGGTGGGTGGTGGTGGTGGTAGGGGCAGGATTGAAAAAAACAAACAAAAAAACAAAAATACAAATAAACAAACACATCTAACGGAAAATGTCTTTTTAGCCGATGTTGAAATTGTACTGTTTTAATGTAGCAGTGGACATTTATGATTACAGTCTCAAAGGATTCCGCGGTTTTTTTTTTGGTTTTTTTTTTTGGTTTTTTCATAATTTCCTGGAAGATTGGACCAGCCCTTTCCATCTATATATACCCCCCCCCCCCCATCCCCTACCCCGCCCCACCCCAAACAGTATTGGCTGCGTGTGAGTGACAGGTAGCGCTGGAGGACACAGGACGGACTTCGCCGCGCAAGCCACACCAGCGGGAGGAGCTTCTGCCGTCACTGAAATGCCCCGCCCCTCGTGTCCCGGGCCCACCCACCCGTCTCTACGGCGACGGGACGCGCTCCGTTCGGAATCCACGGGGGGGGGGGTGGGGCAGGCTGGGGGGCGGGGGGAGGGGTTTGGGGAAGCACACACAGATTGCAGGGAGGCTGTGCTCATGAAGACGATGGTTGAGATTTCTGATTTGTAGTCATGGATTTAAAATCGAGTTTCACGAGCGGTTTAATCAGCTGATCCTTTCCCGCTGGAAACAGTGTTGGGCTGCTGCTCTCCGTCGATGCGTTCGTCAGGTAAAACCCCCAGGAGAAGCCTCAGCCAATCAGCCGAGAGGTTAGGGATGTTACGGAAACCCATACAGGGTAGCTCGACAGGCAGAGTTCTCTGCCTATGTGCAATAATGCTGTTTAGCCTCTGCGTTGGGGGGGGGAACAATCTTCTGCACTTGTTTGTTGTAAGTGAAGTGTTATTGGGGAAATGACTACAATGGATGACCTTGGTTATTAGCACCAGATAAATAGCAATTCAGTGTTTCTCGATGGGTTAAGTGAAATGTTTATAAAATTAGTCACTTGTTCCTCCACCCCCCCACACCCCCCCCAATAACAAAGTGACGTGCGTAACAATAGGTTTACCGTGATGAAAAAGTGTGAGGATTCACATGACTTTGTTAAGCGATGACAGAATGTTACTAGAATGTTGACCATTGCTGTTCCCCAAGCTGTAATTATGTGTTCAGTCATTAAGGAGAGGGGCGGGGTGATTCTTAAACCTCTTTGAGTGACTGCCGTTCTACCTTTTTAAGTGAATTATTTTTCTGTCAAAACAAAAACGCTGAGTGAGAGAGAGAGAATCAATGTCATTGCAAATGAGGTGGACACATCATGGTGGTTGCATATTCTTATGAGGGGGTTTAGAGAATATTCACTGTTGCCTGGTTATGTTATAATGGAGTGCCATTATTTATGCATAAACCAAGTGTTGATGGTGTTGTTTATAGTGGGAATGTGTGTGTGTGTGTGTGTGTGTGTGAGAGAGAGAGAGAGAGAGAATCGCTGTGTGTGTGTGTGTGTGTGTGTTTGTGTGAGAGAGAGAGAGAGAGAGAGGGAATCGCTGTGTGTGTGTGTGTGTGTGTGTGTGTGTGTGTGTGTGTGTGTGTGTGTGAACACACCCATTTGTGTGTGATAGGGGGCTTTAAACTCAACCTGCTTCCTGTTCAGTATCATTTATCATGTTTCCACCTCCTCAGTGTGTACCAAAGCCATTAGCTTTCAGGCGAGTGTTGACGTTCGACACTTTTGCACAGAATTCTGGGCCGGGTGCGACGTGTCAAAACTGTCCACCGTTTTTTTTCCCGCTATCCTCCGCCACCCTGGTCAGAGCAACACGCCCTGCTTCCTCAGACAGCGGGCAGGTCATGTGACCTGACGGAGCTCCAGCATTTGTTGACCGGCGTAGTTTTGACAGAGCTGCGGTCCGGAGCGCGTGATTGGACCTGAGGACGCTCGCGAAGTGGCGGTTCACACTGCGCTCTCTTCCTGGAGCATTTGATTGGCCCGCGAAGCTGGGAGAGCACGACGGCCCGCCCCCGGAGGAGTCTCACCTGGGCCCTTTTTCTCATCTGTTTCTTTTTTTTTTTCCTTAATTTTAAAGCCAAAAACAACACATTTTGTTTGTGCACCTTAGAAAACGTGTAATCTTAATTTCTCTTGTTGTCGGAAAGCCAGATCTTTCTCTCCACACCAGAGCAGCGGTGTGCGACGGGCTTTCTGCTTGCTTGTTTGCTGTAATGCGTAAATCCCGCTGTGTTTCAGGTCTTCAGTTAGGGTTTAGTTAGCTGCTGAGCGTTATTCTCAGGGGAATGGACCCGCCCGTCTCTGTGATGCCACACTTCCACCCGATGCCAAGCGTTCGAAAGCTGGGCTACGGGTTTTTTCTCCATTTAGCATTTGACGGTTTCACCCCCCACCCCCCTTCCCCCTTTTGGGAACAACAGTAGAATTGTATCCCGGGTGAGTGGCAGGGGTAATCACCTGCAGGGGGTGCAGTTTTGACTTTCTCCTGGTTTTGCTGCTCTTCAAAGGGCCCCCAGAAGTCTAAACGCAGCAGGCTAACGCCCTTTTCCATCTGCGCTGCACCCCTGCCTTTGTCTGGGACGGGGCTCACGCCTGGGACATAACACTGCGTTTACTCCGCCCCCCCCCCCCCCCCCCCCCCCCACTAGCCGGCCCATGTACGCTGAAACGGAATCTGCAGTGAGTACATATCGTGAAAAAGGCAAACTTTCAACAGCACACACCCCCCCCCCAAAAGCACAGCATTTGGGCCAGAACACAGCGCACAACCAGTCCCTGATAAAGTGTGTGGAATGGATGTGAGCTGTCTGTGTGTGTACAGTGTACTTACGAGAACAGAGGGCAGTGCACGGGCAGGCCATTAGACGGCTCTTGAAGGGCTGATCCCGATCGCACGGGTTCGAATCGATGCCTCAGTGTGACGTCCCCTGTTCTGAAAGCTTTTGGGAAGGACGGTGACTCTGGTTGGCGATGCCTAATCGCCAGCCACCCAGTTGTGATGACATCACACTTCACGCATCCTCACCTTAACCCCGCCCCCCGCCCCCCCCCCTTTTCCATACGCCGATGTGGAATTCATACCTGTATGCTGTGAGACTGGAGTATGCATTTGGCTGTGGCTTTTCTCCTTGGTAAAATGTAATGTAACGTAATATATATTTTTTGATGAAAACCGAATTTATGGGCAAAAAAAAATAAAATAAAATAAAAAATGTTATTTTGCAGGTTGCGATGAAATATGTTTAAATCAAAGGCAATAATGATATTTTTGTTATTTTGGATCACCCCAGCATCAGTTACCTCAGACTTGCTTCCTTTCAATAATCCTGCCTCTGTTTTTACCGTTTGTCTCCGAAATGGTGATGTAATCGCAGGCGTGAAGTGCATTACGCAACACGATCGCTCGTTCTCACCCCCCCCCCCACCACCACCGTTTCATATGCTGCGGATGGGGTGATTGTCTCAAAAAAGACAAAAAACAAAACGACAAAAAAAAAAAACTGCGTTCAAGCGACAGATTTTTAATTTGGGTTATGCACGTGTGTTTTACTACGGTAGTGGCACTTTTAAAACTTGACATTTCTACTTTATTACACAGTGACCCAAAGCAAGGAGCCGACGGCGGCTTTGTCTCAGTACGCACACAGAGGGACGGGGTTTGCGGGGTTACGCCCGGAACTCTGTCCTTGCAGTAGGTTGTGAATTGTCGGAGTGAGTGCTTGATGGCACAGATAGTGAATCCAGATGATTTATTTTTCTAGGGTGAATGGGTTTGCCTTTAAATGCACATTTTCCCCGTTGTCTTTGTCTGCTGTCCGTTTGTTGTGGGGAAGTTTCATCTTCTCAAAGGTTTGGACAATCCCAAGATTTAAAGATTTAAAAATCTGAATCCATCGCACGCCGTTTCATCGCTGTGTGGATTGGCTTTCTCAAATGTCCTCCATCTTCTCGGAACACGGTCCTTCTCCGTGCGTCATCAGCGATTCGGCCATTTTGTTTTGTCCTGTACAGTCATTAGGTGACTTTTTTTTTTCTTTTTTTTTTTTCTGAAGTTTAGCCTTCTTTCTAAATGCAGAACCCCTTAAAACAAGCTCGATGTCTTCCTTGAAGTTAGTCGTTTTTGTTTCTCGGGTCGGAAAGGCCCGAATCGCGGGTGTGCAGCCCTGGTCTTGGAGAACCACGGGTTCTGCTGGGTTTTTCTCTTCACTTTAAAAATCAGCCACCTGTTGAGGCCCCTGAAATTAGGTGAGTTAACGACATGTTCAGCTGCTTTTACTGAACGAGCACTGAGCAGCGATGGAAACCAGCAGACCCCGGGGCCCGAGACCAGGGTTTCTGGCCCCTGCCTTAGTCCAGTCAGTTCCTCATAAAGCCTCATGCTAGCGTTGCTCTGTCCCTCCTCCTGTGAGATTCGGTTCAGTAGAGGGTATTAGTCAGAATTAGGGAATCACTGCTTTTCTCCATCTTGGGACTCTTGACAACACTGCCATTTCTGACTGGGACGGGCTGAGAGCTGAACAGAAACAGATCTCTCGCACTCCTGTGGATTATAACTTTTGCCTTTGGAGTCATAGGAAACGAGGGGATGAAATGCCACTTTTTTTTTTTTTGTTGATAAATTGTGTCAGAACACATTTCCCCTCACACATTATTTTGGCATAAACAGCCCTTTTCTGTTCTGTGGAAAAGTCATAATCGGCACCGTATGGCCACCATATTTTGCTTTAGCAATTTCTGTTGAAATGCGTTTGAGCAAGTAAGGGCAATAGAAGCTCAAGGGCAACAGACGCTCAGTAGAAACAGTTTTATTTATTTATTTTTTTTAAACCCCCCAATTGCTGATCCTAGATCAGCCAGCCAATCGAGAGAAGAGTTCAGACTAAGGCTAGCGCCTGTACGTGTACTTTAGGAGCGGAGTCTCGTCTGAGCCTCTACACACTGACAGTGACAAAATGCCTGTTGACTTCAGGTTCTATTCTTGCTCTGGATGACAGCTCAGCTCGCAGCACGTATCGGTCAAACACGCTTAACCAAAGAGGGAGCTTGCAGGACATTCTCATTCTAATCCTTTGGTGTTAAAACAGATGCCGGCTTTTGCTGTGGGACACGTCACAGGTGGAACTGAGAATCCACAGTCGCTGAAAATACGTCAGTTGTCCAGTTCCTTTAAGAAAAAAAAAAATAATTAATGAAACCTTTGTGACTGACGCTATTGGGTTTTTTTTTTTTTTTTTTTTGGGGTAATCTCAAATTTGTATGGAACGCTTGACCACAAGAGCCACAGGTTATATAAAGAGTCCTGTCTCCACACTGAGATGCTTTCCCTGTGGTACGTGCTAATCATCCCACAGGGAAATTCGATGGACAGTTTTTACCACTCGGCTTTTGTTTTTTGTTCCTTTTTTTCCCCCCTTTGCCAGCTGTTCTTCTCTGATCATCACTGAATGATGTGTGTGTTCTAGAGATCCGGCCCATAATGCAACATTATTTTGTTACATTGTTGTGTCACGCAAAGCAGTACAAACCCTGACAGCAGGTACATATCATATTATTGTTCTGTGGCCTTTCTGTTCGTACGGACTGGATCTGGGACACAGAGGAAGGTCACGGTCGGCCACTTTGCAGAGAAACCCAAGTAGTAGCTTTAGAGTCCCATTTTATCTTTGTAAGTACTGTATGTATGTATTTATGTATATGAGGTACAAAAAAAGTGTTGGAAAAAATCTAAATGAATTAACATTCATATGTACTGCCTTCAAAGTCTGTGCATTTTATGATTTCTGAATCCAAGGTTTCTGTTACTTGGTCAAAAAGCCTTTTTTTGTATTGTAAAACTGATGCTGGTGGTTTCCTTTTTGTATAAATACAATACTGTACCCTGTTATTTGTTGTCAATCTAGGCTGTAAATTCGAATATTAAACGAATAAAATATTTCAAACTATTAAGACTGTCCTTCTCATCACACCAGGGTCCAACGAAAGGCCCAAAACAACATCGCCTCCTTTTGGGAGATGAAAGAATATATTTACTTTTGACTGAAGTTTGAAAGAGACTTGTGTATTATATATATATATATTTTTTAAATCAATTGGGATGGCAGGTATGCCATCCAGCTGAGTTACGCCTTGGCGGGGTGGCATGCCCCATACCTATACAGCACCGAGAGTTTGGGTTTCCTACAGAAATAACCCCACTGACCACAGACTCTCAGCCCTTAAAAACATTAATATTATTAATAATAATAATAATAATAATAATAATAAGAATAATAATTATAATAATAATAATAATAATAACTATTATTATTATTTTTTCCTTCTTCTCCTTCGCAATTTTGATATCAGTACTTTTGATGGCAGGCCTAGGTTTGAAGTAATGACCTCTAGACAGTGCTTAGTATGTGTCAGTAACTTGCCATTTTAATCAGGTATTACGCTTACCGGTTTAGGATGCCCAACTGGAGTAGGGTAAATGGCATTCGAGTGCCTTGTTCATTTCAGCCGGTAGTTTGCTGAAACTCATTTGGTGATGAAACTGTTTTGGCACTGGTTGTGAATCACCTTGTAAACATGTCCTCAGGCTGAATGCGGTCTGTGTGCTATTTGTTATTATTATTTTCTTTTTTTCAACTTTGGGGTCAGAAGCAGACGATCGCTCGGTGTGACCCTGTTCGGCAGAAGGCCCCGCCCACATCCTTCTCCGTCACTTCAGACCAGTAAAATAAACACGCCAGATCCTGCCAGAACTCCTCCTTCCTACGTAACCCTTTAGCCTCCTGTTAAGTGTCAGAGAAAATGAAACCGATTCACCAATATTCAGAACAAAATTCTTCCAAATGATGGTGTCTCAGGGTCATATCCAGTTAATAAGGTGCTTGGTTGAGAAGTGCATTAATGACAGGAAGGAAGCCTGCACAGGTGGCTTGTTACACGTATATATGTACAGTATAGGTGTGGTAGCCCTTGGTCTGGTTAGGCCTGATGAAGATCCACTGGGATCGAAAGGTTGTCTTTAATAAAGATGAATGAGGAGCAGCTCAGGAGGAGATCTGCAGGAGAAAAATCAATCGATACCGAATGCAAAAGTACGAAATCCAATCGTACTTGACCCCAGGTCCGAAGCTCCTTTCAGGGCTCCATAACATTAAGATGAATAGCAGATACTCTGGCAGTCCTGCCAGTTTAAACATAATCATTCTGTATTTTAGCAGACTTGGCGGCCTCTTATCAGAGCGACTTGCAGGGCTCGCGTTCAGGTTGAGTATCTCGCTCAAGGAAACAACAACAACGGCCCTGCCTGGGAGTCGAGCCAATTGCATCAGAGCTGCAAGGCCAGTTCTCTTCTAGCACTTATGCTGCACTGCTGTTTCTGCGTCACTCAGGAAGGACCTGTTACACCTACCTGCACCTTCCCCACTGAGCGCAAGAGGTGGAAATGAGGTCACATGGGCTGATTTTTTTTTTTTTTTTTTTTAAACGGCTGCTTTCGTTTCATTGCAGGCAAGGACATGTGCAGTAATTACCGCTAATTCCAAGACCACATCCAGTCTCTCACAAAAGTTTAGACTTTTCTACTTAAATTTTTTGTGTTTAAAATTCATATAGACATTTTATTTTATAACTGAGGTTATAGGTGTCTCAAAAAATATTTGTAACAATGTTTATGGTGCTTTCTTGGCCAGGTCACTCTTGAAAAAGAGATTTGAATCTCAACGAGACTTCTACCTGGTTAAATAAAGGATATATATATAAAAAAGACTCCTCATAATTCATATGAAAACTGTCTTAATTTAAATGAGGACTTTGTGAAACCAACGTCTGACTGATTGCTGCTGTTTGCTGTGCTTATATTTAAATCCCAGTAGCAGAAGTTCAAATGGTGCCCCCACCCAAAATACATCTGAGGTGTGGGATACGTACTTTATACGCACGCATTTAGCAGACACCTGTAACCAGAGAAGCTTACGGTGGAAGCACAAGCGCAATGTTCTGGGATTTAAAAAAAAAAAAAAAAAAACTAGTAAATTTCCAGGGGGGGAAGGTATAGTTCTGAGAGGGAGGGTAAATGGAACAAGTGCAGACTTGACTGACAGCTATCCCGTTGAACATTAAAAGAAGGTATATTTACGTGAGCAAAACTACCCTGATGAGCATTAAAGAACGTTACACGAACAACAGTCAGGAAGAGGCTCACAGTTAGGGCTAGGTTAAAAGTGTTAGAGAAGGGTTAGGGTGAAGAAGTCATTGCTACAGTCTGAAGAGGTGGCCCTTCGGTCCGCGTTGGAAGAAGGCCAACGTCTTTGCTGTGCACGGGAAGCTCATTCCACCGCGTCCTGTACATACTGATGAGGCTTCGGGGTTCAATGTATAGAATCCTGGCAAACGGATAACGGCTCTCTTTCATTCCCTCCCGTATTGTGTTGACCGGTGGGCTCCCAGCCCCCCTGGCCCTGGATGGCTGCGCACTGCAGCCTTCAGACGTCGTCTGACAGCGAGAAGGCCGGTGAGCACAGAGGGCACATCGCTGTTAACGAGGGGAAGTGTTTGCCACGGCGATCACCTGACTGCAGATAGACTGCTGGTCTGACTGAGCTGGCAGGGACAAGGGCACACGCCAACTGCGCTGATAAGAATTTCTACACACAGTCTGTGTCTGCATATACATACTGCCTAGCACGAGGGGGGTCTATAATTGTATTTTAAGAAAATTAAAATGCAGGGAAAAGTATTTTCTGCCTAATGAGAGCCATTAATGTATTACTGACATGCTCAACTAACACTTTTACTTGGACTCAAATTTAAAAAATAAAAATAAAAATAAAAAGTTTTTCCTAATGAACTTAAATTTCAGGTTCATTTGATACATGCTCTGTGTTGACCATTAAATTGCATATAGGTTCCATTTTTCCCCAGCCATGTGTAGCCTTATGGCTTTATGAATTGATCCTGTGTGTGACGCAGTCATACCCAGCTCTCTCAGCTCCTGCAGTCAAGAAGGTCTGAATTTCCCCTCAACCCCAGTCAATCTCCTCCTGTCATGAACACCTGGCTTCTGGGCTTTCTCCTGGTGTGTGAAGGGGGCGGGCCTTTGCCACGCCTCTGCTCTCCGATTGGCCAGCCCTCCCAAGCAAAGACAAATATTTTCCCAAGCCCAACCTACCGGTCGGACCTGCCTTTCCACTCTTCAGCTCTGGAGCGCAGATCCAATGGTGAAGTACAGGAGCTGATTTTTTTTTTTTGGCTAGGCTCTACTTCCACCACCCCCCCCCCTCACCCCACCGACAGGGAGACACAAATAGAAGGGGAGAGTAGCAACACATGTGCTCTCTCTCTCTCTCTCTCACTCACTCACACACACACACACACGCGCGCACTCTCACACAGGCACACGGAGCTCAGGAAGAGGACTGCTCAGCACCCGCCTCTCACCGCCTCGGCCCATCCTGGAGGACTCTGAACACGGCTGACGGTTTCGTTTCGGTTCGGCCCGGACCGGGGACACGCGGGAGCTCCGTGCGAGCCTGCAACCCGCGCCCCCTCCCCCCTACCCCACCCCCCTCTCCCTCTGATGGGGAGAGAAGCCTCCCTGCTCCCGGTGTTCCACTTCTCCCCGGTCATGGGTGGCTGTCACAGCTATAGTCGCACCAGGAAGGCAGTCCCCTCCAAAAAGAGAGTGGAGTTCTCCGACATCGACGCGCACAAACTGTGAGTAGCGACCGCCGCCTCCCGTGCGAAAGCGCTCTCCGCTCCCAGCCAAGGCTCGTCCTGGGGTCTGTTTCTCAGAACTTACAGGGTACAAACGTTCCGCTTAGCCGCAGGACATTTAACACTCCAGCACGTTATCGGTTAGAAACTCTTTCTCCCTGTGAGGCAACGTGCAGAAACTCTGCACTCTCTCTGCGCTACTTCGTTTTTTTTTTTTTTGGCGAGCTGGATTTCGCTTGGCAGCTTCTGCTTCCCTCAAACATTCTGCGTTGCACAACAACGGAGAAAACAAGATCCCCAACGCCCCGGCGTTTCCAGGGAGAGCGCGCGTGCCCGGGGGCTCTCGCCGAGCGCCTGACCGGGGGTGGAAACCTCGCAGCGCTTCCTGCTCTCGGCTAGGGGTCGGAAACCAAACGGGGAGGGGCGGAAAAACAAAACACAAAAGGCCAGGCAGTCCTTCGGACTTCCAAAAGTGACATCGATCCAGGTTTGCGCCAAACTTCCCCCGCTCCTGTTTATTTTCCGCCGCTTGCCCGTATCTCCGCAGGCGGAAGGGCAGAAGCGCGGAGCGCTCGCTCGCTCGCGCGGGTGACTGATTAACGAGTTCCCCGCGGTTTAGATAAGGCCGGCTCGCCCCCCCCCCCCCCTCCCGGGTTCCAGCGAAGGGCGCATATTTGTCCGATCGCATCAGCCTTGGCGAATTGTTTTTCGGCTGCGATGCATGGGAGTGCTGGCTGAGGCTGGAGGTGGGGGGGGGGGTGGGGGGGGCACACACTGGGGTGGCCATGCAGGGGATCTGGGGGGTGGACTGGGGAGGGACGCTGGACTGAGGGGTCGAGGAACACTTGGAACAGCCAGTACAGAAACGCACAGCATCCAACACCCACAATCCTCTCAGATATGCCACTGCTGGGACTATGACTGTGGCTGTGTCAGGAGGGGCGTTTTAATAACCTGATTCAGGGCATCTTTGTCTGTGAACCAATTTAGCTTTGCCTTCCCCCAGTTCTTAGAATGCTATTGGGTTCAAAGGAACTGTAAATCACACATGATTATAGCCTTACATAAGGGAGGGTGGAGAGGTCCTAGTGTGTGTGTGTGTGTGTGTGTTTTCTGAAGAAGAAATGAAATTGGGATCAGCCTCCATGTTTTTCTGGGTTTTTGTTTTTTTTTGGTCTGTCTCCCAAGTCGTAATTCAAAAACCCTCCCAGCTTACAGTGTGTGTGTGCGAGTGTGTGCCTGTGCAGGACAGGCACCTGTGGAAATGTTGCGCAACTTCACACGTAGGGTAGTTTGCATGTGCTGGTGTTTATATTTTTCCACGTTCGGGAGAGCTCCAGGAAAGAGGCCACAGCTTGACGTGAGAGGCCGGGGGGGGGGAGGGGGGGGTGGGGGGCACGGAACGACAGGGGTATCCTTCATCTCCATGGGAATGACAGACAGACAGACAGGACAGACGAGGCGTGAAAGTGCTGTTGTCATCAGCACCCACCGTAACCTTCCACGCCAAGAGCGGGTTCGCCAATCCATCACTGTGGCAGGTGTTTTCACCCAACCTCTCCCTAGCAGTTAAGCCACAGCATCGCTTATCCCCCGGTGAACGTGGAGGAGAGTGCCTTCCTCTGTTTGCATGGAATGCAAATCCGCTCGAGATGTCCCTGCGTGTGGAAAAAGCGTCCCAGTATGGCAGTGCTTTCGAGGATGGAAAGGAACACACACGCGCACAGATAAAAGTGCTGCATAGCATTCTGCAGTGTGACTCCAGAAATTTGCATTTCTAGGAATGGCATCCACCGCTGTGTAAACAGTGTGAGCTTGTTTCTCCACTCAGTACTACTATCCCGCAGGAATTCTGCACAAGCCCAGTCATCCCCATGTAGGGAAAAACATTTATTACAGCACAATGGAATACACACAGGGCTGCTGGGTGGCTATGGCTCATCCTCATGGTGCATAGATGATCCCTGTGGTCTGTTATCGAATCCGGACTGTGCCAGCAGCTTCTGCAGGGCGACACGTAATTGCCAGTAGCGTCACCAAGTGGGGAGGTGGGGGGGGGGGGGATGTGTGGTTCAGTTGGCCGGGGTGACTGTGTTTTGTCAAAAGCTGGTCATTCGGGGAAAAACGGTCTGTTTGTTCATGTTTCAGAGGGCAGTGCGTCCTTGTTTACCCGCTTCAGAAACCACCTGGAATGCAGGAGAAACAAATGGGGAAGAAGCACCGAGATATTTTTTTAGTCGTATTATTTTATATCAGTACAGTTATGAATACGAAGCCTGTGAATTCTTGACCTGATACCCACAGGGGGAAACTGAGCACTGAGACTTACTGCATGAGTCTAAATGTACGAGCCCAATCTGGAGAAAAGGGTAACATTTTAAAATAGTAGAAATACAAAACACACTCATTACTCACACACTGCGCTTGGACCACAGCTCTGATACAGCTGAGCTGCATTCCATCTGGCAGGCAGCTTTAGAATGTAAATACCTCAGATTTCCATGACAGAACCTGCCGAAAACTCACCGCTACCCCCGTCTTTCAACTGCCCGTGGAGGGAGAGGGTGGACGGCGTGCATGGAATCTTTTCCACAACGATCCTGAAATAGCATCCGTGCACCACAAATACAATCACAATCAAACCTGCTTCAGCATGGAAAAGGCCTGGGTCTTCCTTTGGCTGAGTAGATTCTAGATTTTTTTTTTTTTGTGGGATAAACTGCAAAATAAATACTAATATTTTCATTGTGATGGCGGGTGCCAGCTGAAATAAAACAGCAGAGTAAAATATAACTTCCACACACTCTCTTAAAATGTCAGATTACGAGTTCAGGCCAACACACTCATATATATATATATATATATATATATATATATATATATATATATATATACCTGACAACTATAAACAAGAACTTCAAAATTCATGTGTAGGCTGCTCTGAACACTGAAACCTATTTAGTGCTTTAGTAAGATTGCTTATCACAGTGCTACCTGCTGATCAAGCTTTCTTTGAGAATAACTGCCCTCTATGCAACGAAAAGGTTAATTTAGCTAACTACCATCTCTCCTATAAAGATAACCGAAGAATTATCATAAATAACGACAAAAGGTGGATAAATCAGAGAGTGAATGTGTGGGTGGGGCGCTCGCGTACGAGCATTAAACGGTGTAGAAAGCCGTTTGCCGAGATGGAGCGTTATGGCTCGATGTGCGCAGGAGCCTTATCTGCACAGCCAGCTGGGCGCTTTTTACGCTGCCTCGAGTGCGCTGACATTTTCGAGTCGTGATCCGAACGCATTTATGGAGAACCGGGTGCTTTGAAATACCGCTTCGCAGACGACGCAAATTACCTCCATTTACGTGATTTCTGGCCTCTCGGAATAAGCTATTATGCGCTGGATGACTAGCCTAGCGTGACTGTTGAATTCAAAGTATCTGAGCCTCAGGAAAGGAAGGAAGCTTAATTTGGTCCTGCATGTATTAACTTATAAATATTTAGTATACAGAAAAGAATCATATACGGTGAGTTCCATAACGTCTGGGACAAAGCAATTAAACAATGTGGTTCTGGTGCAGATTCTCAGCTTTTATTAAGGGTTATTTTAATATATTTTGGTTTTGCCATGTAGAAATAACTACATAGAAATAACTACCCCCCCCCCCCCCCCCCCCCCCCCCCCATTTCGGGGTGCCATATTGTTTGGGACAAATGGCTTCAGAGGAGTTTCTGATTAGTCAGATGTGTTTAATTGCTTTAGTGAAAGAGTGAGATCTTTCCGTATCTAGTCTTGATTCTAGATGAGACCTAGTATCTTTCCGTATCTAGTCTTGATTCTGGATGAGACCTAGTATCTTTCAGTATCTAGTCTTGATTCTAGATGAGACCTAGTATCTTTCAGTATCTAGTCTTGATTCTAGATGAGCCCAAGATTCCCTTGTATCAGAGTGATAACCAGAGGTGGGTAGTAACGCGTTATATTTACTCCGTTACATTTACTTAAGTAACTTTTTGAATAAATTGTACTTGTAAGAGTAGTTTTAATGCAACATACTTTTTACTTTTACTCGAGTATATTTGTTAAGAAAAAATGTTACTTTTACTCCGTTATATTCGGCTACATTCCGCTCGTTACTTTTATTTTTTACCCATTTTTTATTCAATGCACGTTCTGTTCGTTTCATTCTCTCAGAGAGACTTCAGCCAAAGAGGCTGACTGGTCTTTGCTTTGGCTCTGTCATAGCCCCACATGACTCCGTTTCACCAATCAAACGTAGCCAGTCACAGCACACAGAAGGATGAGTGGGCGACAACAATAGCTGAAACAACGGCGGGTGATTCGTAGCAGGCAAAACACCCCTGGCCTCACGTTCAAACTACGTTTTACTTACAGACTACCAAAAACAGTAGTTAGCCTACATTATGCGCTGCCTTCTTTGTCTGCCTAGAAATGTGGACATTTCAGCCTACAAGAACTCAACTTCGAACTTGAGAAAATATGTGGCGGTAAGTTGTAGGTTAGTTTTGGCTGTGGATAGCTAACTATTTGACTGAGTGGTCATTTATTGTCTTGGACAATCCGTTTGTGAAATATACGGGCATTTGTGATGCCTCGGTATCTTCCAAAATAGCTGTGCGTAATACCACACGCCTTGTTTACGGCGCTGTCGCCCTTTTTAGTACAGTCTGGCTTGATTGACAATTCATTTATTCAGTAGGTGAGAGTATAAGCTTTCTAACGATGTATAACATGTCTAATTTTGCTTTTGGAATAGCGTTTTTTAGGTCAGCCTAACCGAAATTTCTTATCGTCGCATTCACTTATGCATTTGGTAGCAGTAAAAGACGCAGCACGGAACGTGGTCAACGATTATTCGTAATTTCTTGGGAAATACTATTATTATTGAGGACTTCTGGGCATAGCTAAGCCGTATGTTTGCTGATAGACCTAGATGACATCGTTTTCTGGAGCAAAACAAGCGGATTGAACTGTATTGTTGATTTACGGCCTCTGTCTCCATCTACTGAACACATAAGATTTCATCATTGCTATGTAAGTAGGCTATTATTGCTCAAAATACTTCGGTTATACACGTTATTTTTTAAATTGAGTGTGTTTAAATAGGTTACTGGTATTAATGTGGATATTTCACACTGTACTGTAAGCATTAGTTAGTAGTGTAATAGTTTTTGTGAAGCATGCAACAGTCAAGACGTGAGCGCTGGAACATTGCATAGCATACATAACGTTTGTTTACGCTAAACCGGAAGTTCTGCACATATTCCGCCCAAGGCATCATGGGACTTTGGAATATCGTGGAGAAGTGCCTCATAAGGTACAATAATGGTGCTACAAAGCATTATGTTTCCCACATATAAAGTTTCTGTTTGAATCTGAGCAGGCTCCTCTTTGTTGTGATGATGAGTCTATTTTAATGGATAAATCCCTGTAGCCTCATTGATATTTTTTCTGTCAACGGAGGGTTCACCCCAACAAACTGACAGGGTGTACAGACTTAATAGAGTCCAACAGAAAGCGAAAATCCTCCTCTTCTCGACGAACCTCCTGTGTATTGTTTTATTGTATTATTGTTTTAAGGGATATGATTTAGGCCATATTTGAATTTGCACATGGCTATTTTATATTTGGTTTATTTCTATTGGACAAGCATTTACAATTTTATATTTTGGACATTTAGATTTTTACGTTCATCTTGCTCTTCTTATTTCAACATTAAATCAGATTATATGAAGTAACTCAGTACTTGAGTAGTCTTTTCACAAGATACTTTCTTACTCTTACTCAAGTAATTATTTGGATGACTACTTTTACTTCTACTTGAGTCATTATTATTTTAAAGTAACAATACTTTTACTTGAGTACAGGTTTTGGCTACTCTACCCACCTCTGGTGATAACAAGAGTTGAGGCCAAAAGGAACTGCCAAAGATCCAAAGCAAACAAGGTGTTACCATTTGGGCATGTATGGCTGCTACATGTACTGACTCAAGTACATCAAGACAGCAGCAGCAAAGAATGGGACAAGCGATTGGGTGCTCTTCTTCATTGTGGTGAGAATTATTTGGTCATAAACAGTAGAGGACTTCCTTGGCCCTATATGATTGCTCAGCTCATATTTCTCAGCCTCATAATGGCTTCCTTGACTTTCATTGGCACAACTCTGGTCCTTATGCTGACAAATGCTAAAAACAGACTCCAAATGCAGTAAAAAGCTTAGAATCAGGACTAGAAACTGGAAAACACTTTTATGCTTGCAGTAAAAAAAAAAACAATAAAAAAAAAAAAAAAACAATTGAAGACGCCAGACTAATCATAAACACCTGTGAAGCCTTTTGTCCCAAACGTTTTGGCGTCCAGAAATGGGTCAGTTGGGGGGGGAAGCTACGTATAAAAAGTGCTGTCATTTTTTATTTTTACATAAAGGAACAAACCACCAAAAGGTGATTCTATTAGTTTTCATAGATTATCAAAATTGTTATCAAAACATTAACTCCCTTTGCTATCACAGAGATAAACAGGCAGCCGATGATAATTCATTTACAAAAGTAAACTTTTTTTGTAAAAAGGGGGACATGAACTAATGCACAACAAGCAGACACGAGCACAACATGTTCCTCATCTCACTGCAAACAGAACAGGGCAGAATACATTCTGCTCTCGTTCAGTAATGCTGCACAAGGGCACTTTTCGCACGGCCTTCAAACGTAACTACAATGACTACATGGAACAGAGGGAGGCCATGGGTTTTGCAAGCGAGATTTTTCCCTTTTTTACTACGTTTTTTGCTTCAACCTTTCACTTTGGCACTGACTGGGTCCTTGGCATTCGGTCAATAAATGCACCACGACTTATTTGCAAGGTACTGAATCATCATAGCCATCGAGCGCTCATGGTGACGGTGATGCTTTTTTCTGGATTTTTGTTTTTGTTTTGTTTTTCTTTCTTTCTGACGTGGTGTCCTTATATTGTTGCTCCCTGACCTGTATATCTCAGCAGTGTAGCCTATTGTGTTGCATTGTGTTCTAGTTCCACAATACCTCTGTACAAGCCAATACTTCACATAATTCACAAGTACTATAGCACTATTTATATAGTACTATTTTTATGAACAGCTTTCTGGTGCCTGACAGCTTCTGTTATAGTGGGGCTGGTCGGATATGGACAGAACACACACCTTAGTTTTTACCTGATTTAATAAATCTGTTACCTCATACTGCTCATCGTACATCATGTGAAGTCTTCAAATTTTACTGGCGTAGAGCAACAAAGCCTCAGGCTGTAGGTACCTGAAGTTAGCTGGAATGGGAAGAGAGGAGGATTTCAAATGAAACCCTGCTCCAATGGGCCACCTGACTGTTGTGAGGTCATAATAGTTGAGATGCAAGTCTCAGTTCCACATTGCATATTGAAGTACAGTATCCACACATCTAAGACGCCTGACCCCAACACATGGTGATCGGACTTCCTTCCTTCCCCCCTAGAAAAAACAACAATACCCAGACTGCCCCTTACCTGGAGGAGAAACCGTACCTGCTGCAGGGATACGTTTCGGAGGGCATCGCCGACATGGACATAGAGACCCTCTCTGCGCTTCCAGTTGGACTCGATGAGGCGGAGTGGATGGCCACCAACAGTGAGTGTGCAGTGCTATTAGGCTATGTGTCCATGTCTCCAGCAGTAAACAAGGAAGCAGAGCTCTGTACTGGGGGGGGGGGGGGTCGGTGGCCGTAGTGCCAGAGAGCTAGTAGAAATGTCTAACTCCACGCTACCCCAATCGACTTGCTAAATATATCCAACTGATGTATCAATGTTTGGGTTTACTTATAGATTTCTCCTTAAAAAGGTTGTGTGGATTCATTTATACTCAGGGTAACACAACATTTAACCTTATTAATGTACAAAATTGGGGGCTTATAACAAAGGGAGAAGGGTTTGGGTAGAACGGGGGGAAAAAAGGATCTGTGATATTCATGAACACACTTTAAATGAGGACACACATAATCTGCAGACATAAGTATCCCCTTAGAGCTGCTCAACTAATCCATATAACTAGCGGTAGTTTATTGACATATGTAGCTACCCTCCTAGGGTTTTCGATTCAGAAGAGAGAGAACATTCTGCGTTCTAAATCGATAAAATGAGATACTGTGTATCTCGTGGAACAGTGTTGCTTATTGCTGAAGCACAAGGTCTTTTTGGACAAGCACAGCGTTACATTGTACACTGGTGAGAGTGGACATTGGGATACTGGAAAGCTGTAAAGCAGTGGTTCTCAACCCTGTTCCTGGAGATTTACCATCCTGAAGGTTTTCACCCCAACCCCAATTTGACAGACTTGATTCTCTTGTTGAATTAGCAGCTCAACGAGAACTGTTGAATGAGGCGTGCTTTGTTAGGGTCGAAAACCTACCGGACGACAGATCTCCATGAGCAGGACTGGGAACCACTGCTGTAAAGCATATTTCCATTCTGAAAAATTCCATTTGTTTTTCCTCTGTCCTTTCAGCCATTGCCTTCTTCAAGAACATTAACCTCTTCTCCGGCGCCGTGTCGGAATTTTGCACCACCAAGACCTGCCCCACCACCAGGGGCCCCGGTGATGTGTGAGTATCGTTTCCTGCAGGAACATTGGCCCTGGTTCCTCACACACAGCTCTGATAGGAGCCAAACTGAATTGGCCCCTTGTCGAGGACACCATTAAGTTGTCTATATGACCTACTCTGGCCTGAAAACCTCTCCATGGGTCCAGGATGGGAATGATCTGCTCTAAATGATCTACATATCTGCATGCCAGAGGGCATCCAGCACTGCTTCAGCCCTGGACCTGAACACCTGAATACACCCGAGGGTCTCTATTAGCCTGGCAAGCTGTCCAATGCACTGTCAATTGAAACAAAAAACAAAACATCCTGATATCTGTGCAGTAACAATTGTGAGGATCTATGTGCATCAGTTCATAGTTCCAAGCTTGAAATTAATTTAAAGCGTTTGTAAAAAGACGATACGCATTTGAAAATGAAACCACGTGGAAGTCAAACTTACTAAGCAGACTTCAAGTAAGAAGTCCACCTAGTAATTCTGAGGGTGATCTATAAGCGCTTGGCACGTCCGAAGAAACGGTCGTTTCATTTAGAACGATCTTCGTCATGTTGAGATGATGCATTTTACGTTCTCCCCGCAGGACGTACTACTGGAGCGACGAACAGGGGAAGAAAGTGAGGTGTTCTGCCCCGCTCTACACCGACTACACCATGTCCTACATCCACGAGCTGCTGACGGATGAGGACGTGTTCCCCACAGGTGCAGGTGGGTGACAGCTCTAGTTAGGCGGACGTCCACACCGCCTCTCATCTACGAGTATTATTTATGACGAGTTATTTATACATTATTTATATTGTGTATAGTTACGACTGTATGCGCTGAGGTCCTCTCGTGTGGTTCTCAGGTACCGCTTTTCCCAAGGGCTACGTGTTCCTGGTGCAGAGGATCTTCCAGTACCTGTTCCGCACGCTGGCGCACCTGTACTGGGCGCACTTCCGGGACGTGGTGCGGATGGACATGCACCCGCACCTCAACACGCTCTTCGCGCACTTCGTCACGTTCGGCCGCGAGTTCCGGCTGCTGGAGCCGGCCGAGACCGCCCCGCTGGAGGACCTCATCTCCGCCCTCTGCTCGCATCACCGCTTCTGAACCACACCCCCCACGGAGAGCGGGGGTAGGGGGGTCCGAGCGCCTCCCCTACCACAGACTGAAAAAGGGGCAGGACTGCTGAGCCTGGCCCAGAATCCCTCTCCCTCTCTCTCTTCCTCTCTCTCTCCGCCTACCCAGAGAGCTGGATCTGAACTCGTCGGTCGATTGGTTCGGCCTCTCCCCCACGCCCGTCTTCTCCCTCCCGTCAGGAGAACGTGATTTGAGGAAGGGAGAGAGATGGCCATTCCAGAACTTGATCGCGTGCCTTCACTCTGCGTAGCCAAAACGAGAGCAGCCAGAAGACTGGCTCTGCTCAGAAGACTGAACTGCAAGGTTCATACCGGTCTGACTAAACTGCATGCAGGCCACAGTTCATTCTGCTCTGACTGAACTACAAGCAGGCCACAGTTCATTCTGGTCTGACTGAACCACATGCAGGCCACGGTTCATCCCGGTCTGAAAGCCGACCCCAGAAAGACCTGAGAGATCACACACATCTACAGGACCTCAAAGAAAGCCGTGGTGGTTACGCGTCCCTTACCGCATTTTAAACTCCCAACACACCCGGCGATACTGGCTGTGCGTAGCCATTCATGTTCACTCATGCATTCATACATACCTTCACAGAGTCGTGCCTCACTGATGACACATCCCTGACACGTAGACCCGAGGTATCTTAGCGAGGGGGTGGTCAGCCAACCGAAGGACAGCAAACGCGTTGGCGGACTGCGTCGGTGGGGAAAGGGTGATTCATTACTGCAGTTCCGTGATTGGCCACAAAGTGAAAGGAATTTGGATTGTACCTTGGACTGCACCAAGGCGGGGAAGGAGATGGAACCCCCCCTGCTCACAGCAGCTTGTGTCACTCCAAGTTTTGCAATAAGAAGGTTACATTAGTTTGCGCAGACCACAGTGTTTCCTAATAAGCACTGTGGGAGTCCCATCTCTCTGGCGCTTCCACTACAGTCTCCCGCCAATGAGGAGGGAGGTAAGGAGGTGACAGCAGATCAGAAGATTACAGCGCGTGTCGACACCGAATGCCACAGCTGACCCAACTGGATTCACCTGCCGCGACGCGATTCGCTCCTCTTCTTTTTTTCTGGTTCCAGGTGAAAAACAACAAAAAAAAAACGCCTATCTCCGTTCTCTCGGGTCCTGACAAGTCACATACTCCAGACCCAGAACCGTCCCACGGCCCGCTCCTGCGCGTGGCCCAAACCAGAAACCCGACCCCTAGCACCACACCCGTGCCGTCGTATGTGAATTAAGTTATTACCATGTATAGTGCTTTTTCAGCAGGCGTTTGAAGTCTGAGCATTTGAATGTTGAAAAAACCATGTCATAAACAAACACTTAATACAGTATGTACAGTATCACCGTATCTTTTAAAATTGTACAACAATAGTACACAGGCAGCAACAAAAAAAAAAGTTTGGTTTCTATAACTACCATTTCATAATATCTGTATCATCATATCTATATCTATATCAGGAGCTGAATGAAATGTGGTCAGCCACAGCAAGGTTAACTTTTAATTTGCTGTTACTTTTAATTACTTCTGAAGTGTGCGAAGTAATTTCACAGTTAATCTCGCAGCAAATGACCCCGTGGCCGTCCGCTTCCTTGGAAACCACATTGCTTTGAGCTGTAAATGCATGCCATTTAAAATGGTCTGACAGAGCATACATCTTGTTTTCTGTCAGTTTTTACATTGCAGTAATACCTAGCGATCCAACCGCTTTAGCATGACTTAGCACGTCATATTTTCCTACATTCATAATCAAAATCCAATTGCAGTGGAATTTCTGACCCCAGAGGCCATGCACATTAATGTTTCCATGTGTGAGATATTTTTTTATTTTAATATCTGGGTCTGAATGATACAGAAGATTGTCAGTGAGGGACATGAAGAAGAAGTATGAATGAAAGCATGTGACCTCTGAACTGGATTCTGATCTTTGAGTGCATCAGCCACCAACCGAATGTACCCATAACCACTGATCCCAAATGTAATTTTACCATGTTGAACTTGGGGGGGGGGGGGGGGACTATTAAATAAAAGAGAGATTATTTTCTATTTCTGTGAAATATTCACATATTAGTTATTTCCTGAATGGTTAAGTAAAAGGTAACCCTTGGGGGAAAAACACAGTATTCCATGTTAGACATTCCCTGTTGCTTTGTGGTCCTCTGACCTTTTAAACTATCCGGATGGGCTGATCTCTTGTGCTGTGCTTGTCCCCAACCTATCCTAGTGAGATAAGGATTCATGTGCAAAGTAAACAACTCGTCGAGTATGTGTTCTGGCCCCCAAACACAAAGTCAAATCTCACCCTTGAAGGTGAAAATATATAATTATGGTTCTTATATATTATGTATTTCTTGGACATTCATTAAAATCTTACAAGCCACTAATGGAATGAATGCAAGTGAAAGTGAAACTCCACATTAATGCTCCTTCATGGCACTGGAAAGCATGCAAAGAATGCCATCCAGCGGTCGTGTCTCCCTCCCGTGTGAACTCTTACAGTCTCAGTTTCAAGGTTAGAGGGATGCTTTAATGCCACCGCAATGTGTTAGCAGACAAGCAGAACCTCACACAGAAACACACACAGGCAGATGCTCGCCCACAAACGTACACACACACACGCCCACAAAAGTACACACACTCACACGCCCACAGACGCACACACACTCACACGCCCAGAAACGTACACACACTCACACGCCCACAGACGCACACACACTCACACACACACGCCCACAAAAGTACACACACTCACACGGCCATAAGCGTACACACACTAGCGCACGCGCATCATGCACCTAACACTGTCCGCACACAGGTTCACACAAAATCGCGGCAACACTGGAGATATTTAAACCCAGGATGTTTGTTGTTTAATCCTAAAAAAAAATATATATTACATGATTGACAACATAACCCGGTTCAGGAGATTTCTGGAAAAAAAAAAAAAACAAGAAAAAACAAATGTACAAAAAAAAAAAAGAAAGAACACAAGAAATATGAACTAAACAAAAACAACCTAAAAAGCGGGAAACGATACTCTGACTCTGCTGTTGAATGTTATAAGAATGGGAATAATTGGATTCTCTAATATTAACGGCAGCAGATAAATCTGCAGGACATTTTGAGACATTTAGAAATGAGATCGAACCCTTGGACCCGCCCCAGTCACGGGATCACCCGGTTCCTCAGCAGCACCCAGTTATCGCTACGTCACAGAATGCTAACACCCCCCCCCACCCCACCCCAAACCCACCCAACACTACTGCCTCACTTTAACCTGAACGTGTATAAATGGACTACTGTGTTAATTAATTATCATTCTTTAAGCAGGGTTTACTTTTGAGTAAAATCTGACAATAATTTTTTTTAAACAAACAAAAAGTAGCAGTGTTAATTACAGAAGTAAACAATGGCACATGTTGGATTTCTACTTCAAAAAACAAAGTGAAGTTAAGAGGGCGATGACCTTCTACCTCTCTCCAACCTTCTTACACTTGAAACGAAGTTAAATAAATTAATACCATACGTTACATAAAAATCTGAATTGTATATACAAGCGGTGGCGGTCGGGATGAACATCTGCGTTTGGTGACTGGAGGTCGTCACGGAGACGCCTGGGTTGCCGCGTTCTTCCACGGCGGTGACGATGTGCTCGGGGTGCACGTGAACGCGCTGGGGGACTGTACATCAATCTGGGTTAGAAAACCAATGCCACGTTTCCCGGTGACTTCATCCTGAGGAAATGCTAAACAAAGCCCTGGCTAGCGCCATCGCAAACTGACTGGATTTTTACGCGAGAGACAGAAGCGCGTCGTATGTGTGTTGCCAGCTGTAAAAAGCCTCCTCCGTCGTCAGGGAAACGGTTTTGCTGAGGGTCGTGCAAGGGGCCATTCTCCTTGGCGGTCTCCTAGCCCCCCCACCCCCCCACCCAACGCCTCAACAGATGGGGCACACGCATCGATGCAGCTCTGCACAATCAATGACGCTACGCCATGCCTACTACAGTATGTGATGTGAGAGACACACAGGATAGGATTTTGTCACTGGGACACCGCAGGGAGAAAAAAAAAATTCCCCACGTTGCAGATAAAAGAGTCTGTGTCGATAGCTTTGTCAATGACAGGAAGGAAAACCGTGTGTATGAACCGTAAAATGAAGTGTACAGTAGAGAGAATGACTAGGCTATGACTATGGCATTTATACAGCATCTTCTAAGGATCCTAAAGGGCCTTACGGTGAAGAGAAGGGGAGAGGACTCGCCTCCATCGCCATCGATGTGCGGCACCCACCAAACTGATGCATGCTAGCCGCTTAGCAGCCCTGTTTTATTTAGAAATGAATTTGTGAATTTAGCGGTCAACGAAATTGGTCAATTAAGCAGGGGATGAACGGGCAAGAGCCAAACAGAGACTTCGGGTCAGAACCTCTGGGAACCCACGGCCCTTCAGGACAAAAGCCGCGGGGTCTTAACGGACCAGAGCGGTTCAGGATCTCAGTCTCATGCATTAGAAGCGACAGGCCTACTGCACCGGAGCCATTGGTTTCCAGTTGGTCCAGAGGAAAGACTGCCCCCTGCTGGCTGAACGGGGATGAAAGTAGTTTTCATCCCCCTTCAGCTCACTATCAGTTCACTGATAGGTGAAGCATGTTTTAGCTGAACTACAGACGGGAGTGGATGGGCTTGTTTTCTTTCCATGTTGGCTGCAGATTCGTATTTTGGCCTCAGAATGGTACATCAAATTTAAAACACGGCTCTCTTCTATAAGTTCTCCATAAACGGCATTTCAGATTCACATCGACGGGGAGACAGAGGCAGACAGCACCGGAAGGTACGGTTTGGAAAAAAACAAACAAAAAAACAAAAAACAAAGGGCAGGGCTAAAACATTGTCTGTACAAGCGTGACACCTGAACAAGTGACAGGGAGTGCCTGATTTCTGCATCCACGTGCACAGCCCCTTCCCTCCCCCCCTTTCAAAAGAAAGGAAAACGACACTGATTTATATACACAAGCATTACACGGGTAATGTAACAGCATCTAAACTAAAACACAGGCTGTGAATAAAAGCACAGCAGGAGGGCCGGGGGGTGGGGGCGGGGTGGGGGTGGGGGTGGGGGGTGGGAAGGGGAGGGGGGGCCTGGTGGCTGGGTTATGGACCAGAGCAGTCTCAGCAAGACTCCCACAAAGCCTGGCGCTCATCACATGTGGAAATACGTCGGTCGCCCATTACCAAGACAGATGCTCACCTGAAGAGCGGCTCTCGAGAGCTTAGCATGGGAAAGTGTAACTACGCTATGCTCCCAGTTACAAACATCCATACTTTCCTTTATGATTGCTGCATAACCTTTTGTTCATGTGTACAAATTGATCCCACCAAAATATCCCTCATGCTCCCTTTGAATATTAATAGTGGTTTCCATTTTTTTATACATAAAAGAAAAAAAAACAGGCAGAATAACATGGGAACTGATGACAGCTCTTTTGTAAACGATCCAATCGATGTCCGAAAGTTGTCTTCATCGCTCTCTCCAAACTGGCATGAGTGACAGGTTATGCGATAAAAGGGATTTTCAAAACGAGAACGGGAAACGATTGCTTTGTCATATAATTAAGATGACCAGGAGCAAGGTTCGCTTTATATCCTTCATGAATAGCTTAGGGGGGAACTTCCAGTTCTAGATGCATGCCCACTCCAGGACTACTGAGGAAATGCCCTGAGGGGGGGAGTGTAATATTGGGGTACTCAGCTGAAGGCTGCATACACGTAGGAGTGATGAAAGCATTTGGTCTGCCCCTCCCCCGATTACTTGTCTCCAGGAAACAGCAGACTGAGGTGAAGGGCAGGGCTCTCTCCAAGGCTAAAGTGCGACGGACGTACGGTAGGGTCCTCGGCCAAGCGGACGGCCTGGTGCTCTGCGCGGCTCCTCGTCCAGCTGCCGTGGGTATCCTCTCCGGAAACGGGAAGAGTTCAGCGAGTCGGCGGGGGGCGAATCGTGGGAATCGTAGTCCTTCGGAAGTGGTTGTAGTCCTTCGGGAATGTGAGAGAGAGAGAGAGAGCGTCCCGTCGGGATGGCGGGCGTCACCGTGCGCTAGGCTAGCCCCACCTGGAAGGGAAAAGCGTCGGTTGGGCGCACACACACCCGTCTGCTTACCGTGCTTCTATAACACAAAGACCGGCTGTAAACAACGGCTGGACTAAGGTGCGGCACAGTGACGGCTAACGAACGGCGGCTTTCCAACAGCAAGACGACACGGCACGCGGCTTTTACGATGGGTTTTTTTTTTTAAAAATTAAAAATAAAAAACAAACAGAGGGGAAAAAACACTGAAACGTGGTGACGTGATGACATCATCAGTTCTGCCACCAATACTGATCTAGGCGACCCAACCAGGCCCCTCCCCACCCTGCCCCGCCCCTCGGGCAGTGGTGGGGCCCTGTGATTGGCCAGCGGAGTGTCTGTCTGTGCTCCTACGGTGAGAGGACCGTACTTCCTGCGTTGGCGGCTCCTAGGCGTCGGACAGGCAGCTCTGTATGCTGTCCATCCACAGCTGGGCGTTCGCGCTGTCCTGGGCACAGAAGTTGTACACCCTTTTGGTCGTCTTCAGCTGTCGGTAGAGTGAAAAACGAAACAAACAGTCAGACAGTACAAAATAAAAAAAAGTTCTCATTTTAGAGCCTGACATAAATGACATTTTGAAAGCTGTAAGGGAAAGTGCCACCGGAATCACCCACAATGAATCAGATCCTGGGGTCAAAATGACCCCACATAACACCTTTGTACACAAAGTTGGTACAAATAATGCTAAAAACACAGCATTATCTCCATTGCATGTTTACTATATAATCCCACCAAATTAGAAAAGGTCATATAGTATCAAGATAAAAAAAAAAGGTTAACTGGTTTTTAAGAGATGTCAAACAGTGAATGGGGTCAAACTGACCCCAAACAAGATACGAGGGGTCAATTTTTGTAATTGATATGCAGTCTGAAATGCGGAAAAGACAACACACAAAAATAACACCAGTATTGTAACATGGCAGTAAATGAGGGGCCATAGCTGCTTGGAGGTGGAGCACTCACATCAAAGAAGGCTTTCTCCTCCACGTTTTTGGGTGCCCCCATGGCTGGGGTCCCTGGGGAGACGGACTCCACCTCCGCCAGGTCGATCATGCCCTTGCAGTCCTTGTCCTGTCGGGTCTCGTAGTATCTCAGCTGCAGGAGGGAAGGAGGGAACAGGAGAAACGTTCTTCAAACATCTTGATATATTTTAACGGTACAAAGTATGTCTTTTAATGGACTTGTGTTGCCTAGAAACAGACCCTGACCCAGGGTGAGGTGTTTAAAGCACACAGGAGTTCGGCCTGTCACATACTCTACGCAAGGAACACGCACAACAACACAACGAGCGACACAAGGGGCGTTCCTTGTATTCTGGCGTAGCAAAATGTGTAGTCCAAATTTTGTAATGTGCTGCAAACGTGTGGTGCAATTCAACGCGTTTTTGTTAGAGGCACTAAATGTAAACACTGTTCAAGGAAAGAAAATACCAACGAAGAAGTAATCATTTCCTGTGTTAACTGCTTTGAAGAATTAGATTATCTTAGGCTGCCCCCTTGTGGATTGGCAGTGAATAACCTCAGACAGGGCTAAAATAAGCCAGTAAATGTGCGTACGGTACGTAAGCAAAGAGCTAGCGTATGTCCAGGAATGTGTGTTGGCGTTTGTGCTCCTTGTGTACAGTATGTAGCAGGAGGTGAAAGGCCTGCGGCCTCTCACACGTCCTTCATCCTCCTGGCTGTCCCCAAACAGCACGGTGTTTACCTGGTGCTTGGTCTTGTCCAGCACAAACCAGCGCGGTTTCCACGGTTTCAGCAGGGCCCCCTTCTTGTAGAGGATCCCCTCGAAGGACCTGGGAGTGGGGGGGTGGGGGGGGGGGGGGGGGGGGGGGGTAACAGAGAGATAAAATGTAGATGAGTGAGAGGCTGTGCCCTATCCCGAGCAGGAAGGGGAGGGGAGGGGAGACGTGGCCTGGGTCCCCGGGGACGCCCGGAGAACGGGTGCTGACCTGTTCTCGCTCTCAGTGCTCTGGAACTGGCTGTAGAGGGTGCTGGTGCTGGGCCGCCCTGCCATGCCGCCCGCGGGCGCGGAGGTGGCCTTGCCCTCGGCGTCCAGCGGCAGGTTGATGGAGGAGCCCATGGCGCCATCCTGCAGGTACATGCCCTGCGAGCGTCGCTGGTGGCTCAGGTTGGAGGACATGAGCAAGGAGCTGGAGAACGAGGGCTGGGGAGACGGAGTTCAGGGTGATTATCACACCGCGCAGACTCCACACGAACATCACTCACTCACCTGCTCACTCACTCACCTGCCCACTCATTCACTCGCTCACCTGCTCACTCACTCACCTGCTCACTCACTCACCTGCTCACTCATTCACTCACTCACCTGCTCACTCATTCACTCACTCATACACCTGCTCACTCATTCACTCACTCACCTGCTCACTCACTCACCTGCCCACTCATTCACTCACTCACCTGCTCACTCACTCACCTGCCCACTCATTCACTCACTCACCTGCTCACTCATTCACCTGACCACTCATTCACTCACTCACCTGCTCACTCATTCACTCACTCACCTGCTCACTCATTCACTTGCCCACTCATTCACTCACTCACCTGCTCACTCATTCACTCACTCACCTGCCCACTCATTCACTCACTCACCTGCTCACTCATTCACCTGACCAGTCATTCACTCACTCACCTGCTCACTCATTCACTCACTCATACACCTGCTCACTCATTCTCTCACACTGATGAGTAATGAGTAACCACATCTATTTACACTATTTACACTTTCTTATCTACTATCAGTAAATCAGCAAGTACATCCTGTACATGACTACATGCATATCTTATGCCAACAGAAAATAGTATCGGTTAATGCACTAACACCACACAATGAATCATACTATAACTGCAAGCTGACAGCTATCTGTAAAAAAAAAAGGGTTGGGTTATGGCTGGCTGCTGACAGACCCAGGGTTGGGTTATGGCTGGCTGCTGACAGACCCAGGGTTGGGTTATGGTTGGCCACTGAGACTCACCCTGCTCTCCAGCTTGCTCTCTGTACGCTGTGTGGCTTTGATCTTGTCCCAGGTCTCTTTCCACTTCTCTGACACCTGGCCCAGCTCTGTTTCCAGAGACTGCAGCTCCTGGAAGACATGGACACGGACACACACACACACACACACACACACACGCACACGCACACATAGACACACAGACACACACGTCAGACATAGCCGTCAGGCAGTTTTGCTTCCTGTTGAACTACAGCACAGCATCAGATCAGCAGTGGTGTTCAGGGTACTGGGTCCCAAACTGAAAGGCTGTAGATTTGTACACCACTCTACCCTTGAGCATCCTTCAACTGTAAACATCCTGCAGTGTAACTCCCTCTGAATCAGGGCCTTCACAGAGCAAATGAATGGTGAATCACACAGGTGTAGATAAGATAAGCCTGCAAAGGCCTGGTTATGAAAAGGGTTCCTTTCAGTAGACTAAGAAAAACAAGATATCACAATAATACCAGTCTCTTCAATCAGTAGCATTCATGCAAACCAAGCAGAAACAAAGCCCTGTTTAATCCGCTTTAGAAGCTACAAAATAACGGTAATTGTCTTTTCAATACCGGAATCTCTCACCAGCACAGAAGGAGGTCAATCCCTAATTCTGGAGCAGACCTACTTTTGCCCAAACACTGGCGTGAGAGCGGCGATCCAGACAAGGTTACAAAACGGGGACAAGGCAATGTTCGGATTTAAGGGGCCCAGCTAAGCGCACTTTAAACTCCATGGTCATTAATGAGGAGAGCCGGTCACCCCAGCCAATGAGCCGGGGCGGGGGGCGGGGCTGGGAGCGGGGCCTGACTCACCTGGAGCAGCTTGGTGATGGCGTCGGGCACCACCTTGCTGCAGCGGTCGTAGCAGGGCCACACCACCCTCCGGCGGGATTTGGGCCCGGCCGTGTCGGGCTTCTCCGCCTCCTCGGCCTGCTCGACGGGCGCCTGCACCAGCTCCCAGTCGTAGGACGGCCCCTCCGCCAGCGTCTCCTCCGTGTAGAAGTCCCACACCTTCAGGTTGGAGATGTTGCTGTAGGGCTTCAGCACCTGTGTGCGCAGACCAGAGGAGAGCGCTTTAAACGGTTGCAGTACACCAAACTCGCCACCGGGTGGCAGGATAAACACGCGGCTGGGTCTCAGCGGAAAAGAATGCACTGTCACTGATACAAAACATTCTTTGTGCCTTCAAGCCCACAGTAAGTAGGTCAGGTCACGTAAAAAACGTAACACTCAAAGGATTTCAGGTCATTACTTCAATGTCTGTCTTGCAGGGTACCGATGAGGGAACTTCATTCCTCAATGCAGGGAATAGACCTATAAGCACAGAGTCTGCCATCTTGACTGTGTGCAGTCTGTTTAGCTACATGATCCAGGGCCTCACCTCTCCGTCCTCGGGAGCGAACATGTAGTTGAAGAAGATGGGGGTCTTCTTGTTGAGCCGGTCGATGTAGTCCCAAACGGACTTCAGCTGCTGACTCTTCTTCTCTCCCTTCTCCTCGTACATCACACCTACGGGGACAGAGCACATACGTTAGGCCACAACGCTCTTAATAACGTCCCTGTCCGTCCGCACACAGAGGCGAGCGGGGCCAAGGCTGCGTCTGTAAGGGCAAGCCCACGTTTGAGCACCGTTTAATCCTGAAGGCAGGAAGTCATCCTCAGGGTTAATCCAGAACCACGCAGTGTTTGATAGGGACCCTCACCCAGCTCTATCCTCTCGTAGTCCGAGTCCAGCAGGAAGGTCCGGAAGCGGTTGGAAACGTAGTGGTAGGCCAGGAACTTCAGGTAGTACTGGCTGAACTCAAACTCCATGGGGAACTGCAGGTGGATCTGCAGACAGAGGGAGGGATAGGCTCAGTGAAAGACTACACAGGCACTTCCTGGTTCACGGGAGTTCCCTTGGCCACCTCAGTGATCCCTAATTGGCCCATTCCTAGCTCCTAGGTAGCTATGACAACTAAACAGGGATAAACACAACAAACTGAACCACCAGGCCACCACTTACTAGTATGAAGTGGCCTGGATCAGATTCTTTGTGATCAACAGTGCCAGCAAGAAATATTCTGCTGATTTATTTTTTCAAATTTACAACTTGTAAACAGAAAACATGTTGCAAGTACAATTAGATCACAGGTTTTCATATTAAATGACTATTTAATATGAGACAGACACACTTACACGCACACGCGCGCGCACACACACACACACACACACACACACAGACACACAGACACACAGACACACAGACACACACTCACACACGCACACATACACACACACACACACACACACACACACACACAGACTCAGACACACACACACACAGACCACACTCTCTCTCACACACACAGACAGACTCACACACACACACACACCTGGTGCACACACACACACACACACACACACACAAATACACACACTCACACACACACACACACACACACACACCTGGTGCACGCAGTCCAGGAACTGCAGGAAGACGGGGGTGAAGCCGCTGCTCTGGCTGCTCAGGGTCTGGGCGCCGCGGTGGCTGAACCGGTGGCCGAACGACAGCCACTCCTTCTCCACCAGCAGCCGGAAGCCGTCGAAGGTGCGGTAGTACGGGTCCGAGAGCAGCTGCACCAGGGACACCACCTGCGGGGGGTGGGAGGGGGGGCGGGACAGTCAGAGCACAGCACACCGTCATCGGGACATGGAAAGCTGGCTTCTGTTCAAACCCTCCCAGAGGCTGCCATCAGGGTTAAACCCAGGCTATGGGGTGGCGCTGTAGTATAATAGTGAGGGAACTGGGCTGGTAATATAAACTGGGCTGCAGGGTTTGAGTTCCAGGGTGGATACTGCTGTTGTACTGCCGTTGAGCAAGGCGCTTAACCTGAATTGCTCCAGCACATATATATGTAAATAGATACTAAGGAAATAGCAAAACAGCAGCGTAAGTCACACTGGTGTCCGCTAAATGCCTGTCACGGAATGTGAATGACTGCAAATCCCAGAGCGAGAGGTCATTACCCGGTCAGCAGCGTATAACCAGTCAATGAGCAGCGCTGTGTGACCAGTCAATGAGCAGCGCTGTGTGACCAGTTAGCGGTCAGCAGTGTGTGACCAGGTAGCGGTCAGCAGTGTGTGAGTGGGTGACCGTGACCGCTGTAAGCTACCTGTGTGGTGATGTCCCAGCCATCCTCCAGGCTGGCCATGACAGAGGAGCCCGTGTCCAGCAGCTCCACCACCAGCACGGACACCTGCAGGACCTTGTGCAGCTGGGGAGACGCAGACACGCAAACACGCAAACACGCAGACACGCAGACACATGCAGACACGCAGACACGCAAACACGCGAACACACGCAGACAGGGAAACACGCAGACAGGGAAACACGGTCACTGGCACAGTCTGGCATAGTCAGTAAAAGCCAAACAACAATACCCCTCGCTACAAATCAAACAAAAACAAAACAAAACAAAGCAGGCTGACAGCGCTGGAGCCCGATACATGTTCTAATATGGGACTAAAATTTTTTCTGCAATCGCTTCAAGATAGCAGGTAAAGCATTTAATCTGACATATCTAAATGCCAATGGAAGTGTATTAGGTACAGTAAATAAACTTACGGTACATGCACATACGTTATTTAGTCCACCTAATACACTTTAATTGTATTGGTTCCAGGCCTACATGCTGGGACCTGCTGTGTTAAAGCATTGCAGCCTGGGAATAAACGTCCTCGCTCCCTCACCAGGCACATCCACTCTGACTCCTCCAGGCAGCGGTAGAAGGACAGGTTGGGGTCTGAGGATGAGGAGCTGGGCACGCAGGCCTTCATCAGCTTCTTGAAGCTGGTCTTCACGTGCCGCACATCGAACACCTCGATGGGCACCACCTCCCACTGCTGGAACGAGTCCTGCTTGGTGCCCTACGGGGCGCGGGGATAGGTCAGCAGTTAGGGGTCAGAGGTCAAACTAAAGCAGCTAATTCACAGTACAGAGCTTACAGTCCCCAATACCCAAGATATTCTGCAACCCGGCAGTCAAGTCACGCATTGGGATTAAAACCCACAACCTCCTGACACAAGGACAAGGCACGAGCCTCAATCACAAGTGTCCTCTCTGATGTGTTTTTACTCTGGCTCTGTGAGTGGGAGAGAGAGGGGCGGGGAGGGGGGAGGGGGTGGTCACCTTGAGCTGGGACTTGTCCCCGATGATGTACAGGTAGGCCCTCTGCTGGCGCAGGAAGTGGGCCTCGGGCGGGCCGCCGTTGGCCTGCGGGGAGTCCTTCACCGTCAGCCGCCCCCCCGCGTCCGGGATGTAGGCGCTCATTCGGCCGCTGCCACGGATACTGCCCCACTTCCCTGTCAGGCGCGGGGGGGGGGGGGGGGGGGGGGGGCAGAGTGTCATGCACGGGACCGCCTGTCACTCAGGACACGGGGCTCCGCCTCCCCACCAATCAGCACACAGCACGGTGCACTCGGCCCCGCAGCCAGTGCTGAAGGCCAGAGTGCTCTTGCGACAGGTGAGGTAATACAGTGGTCACGTGAAACTAAGAACCGAAACCGATTCATTACGATGTTCCAATGGGTGGAAAATTCTCAGAATCAACGCCAGTATTGAACATAACCAGGGATTCAAAAGGAGATGGCAGCACCCTCTAGTGGTGACACACTTTTTACTGAGGTAGACACTTGCTCAGGGAATGAGCGAGTGAGCTACTGAGTGAGCGAGTCATTCGGTTAGTGATTTCAACAGAAAATGAATCTGTAAGCAAGGAGGTGAGTCGGTGAGTGGGTGCGGCAATAATGATTAAGTGACTAAATTAGAGAGATTGAGAGAGTGGAAGAGAGGGGTAAGTGAAACAGCAAATTAATTGATGAGTGGGTGAGTCAGTGAGAAAGTGAATGAGTAGTTGAGTTAGTGAATCTGAGTGAGTGAGTTGATGAGTAGGTGAGTCAGTGAGAAAGTAGTTCAGTTAGCGAATCTGAGTGAGTGAGTTGATGACTGGGTGAGTCAGTGAGTTGACGAGTAGTTGAGTTAGTGAATCTATGTGAGTGAGTTGATGACTGGGTGAGTCAGTGGGAAAGTGAATAAGTGGGCGAGTCAGTGAGAAACGTGAGCATGCCAAAACAAAAATCCAGGAGGAAGAAAAGTGTTGCACCATGTCGTTTTCCCATGAACAGTTATGTCCAACATGTTTTCTTAGCAAGGCTGAGACTTTGTTTTTCCATTTTGTAAGTGTTTCTTTTTTTCTTTTTGAGGGGTGGATTTAATTTGAAACCCAAATAGGCTGCCCACTGCGTAACACTCATCTTGCTCAATAGGAGCAACGTCAATCACACAGGAGTCAGAAAGGGACTTCAACTCCGCTATAGTTCAGTGCCTGAGCTGATTTCCCTGGAGGGTTGCACAACTCCGCTCATTCCACTGCTGAGATTTCAAAACAGATAGAGATCTCACGAGACCAGAGCGTCCTTTTCTGACCCGTGAAATCTGAAAAGATCAGAGACACACAACAAGCGCACACAAAAAAACGCTAGAGAGTCGCTACATACACGTGACAAGGTTGGGAGTGGTGTTCAGCTTTCGGCCTGCAGATCAACACACACACGTCATGTGATTTGATTGGTGGAGGCGCCAGGAAACACAGAAGAACGAACGACACACCACACGGGGTTAGTCGAGACGATGACTTGACGCTAGCGTGGAAACGAGCCGTTAAAAGACATCTGATTGGCTACAGGTTTGAGTCCGGGGGGGGCGGGGCCCGGCCCGATCTGCCGTACCTCTGGGCAGGTTTCGCGTCTTCACCGACGCTCTAGACTGAGAGAGGGCGTGGACCCTCGCCCGACCATGCACCGTGGCTGAACAGGACAGACACGCCCGTTAGCCCGTTAGCCACCGTGCAGCCGCTCAACACAAGCACAACCCTAACATCCACCAGCAGGGCGTCTCCCCCCTGCGACACCCATCTGTGACAGGGGGGCAATCCGTAACCAGCCCTCCGCTCTCCAAACCTGCATTCTTTTACAACCGTTTCTCAAAAAAAAGGATCATTCAAAGGATTAATGACGGCAATGGCACAAAACAATACTGCTGAATGACACTGAATGGAATGTGGGCTTGAAAAGCTCAACTCATTAAGATGAAGTACAGTGTAACTGTGAAGAGTGACAAACGGGATTTGCTAACACATTTCTGCAGTCTTCGTGGATTCCATCACTGGTTTTTAAGAGACAGGAAGTGCCTCTAAGACACGGTTCACGCCACCGAACGTCCTCCCCAGGGCTCACCTCCTCTGCTGAAGGTCCCGGACGTGTCCTCCTTGGTCCCCATCACCTGCTTCATCAGGGCCCCGATCTTGGGCTGCCGCAGCTTGTCCGACGAGTCTGGAGTCCGCAAAACAGAAGAGGGGCGCACGGTTACGGCCCTGCGGCGGCCCGGCGGCGGCCCGGCGTCGGCCCGGCGTCGGCATGCCGCCCGCCTTCAGCATAAGCGCCAACCTCCGGCTCGAAATCACTCTTTACCACGGCGTCTTTACGTAGAGGATTAAAAGCAGTAGGATTGGCTTCACGATCCATTCGAATGAGAGAAGTCGCATGCCAGTGAAAGGACAACCAGCCGCCAATCAAACGGCCGTGATTTTTTTTTTAAAGTGATGAAGTCACAGAGGTAATTCGGTCACCCGGTGAGAGCAACAGCCAATCGGAATCAGCGCTTTTCATTTTGGCGCGCTGTTGACTGAGGCTAAGGCATCATCGTCGCCCGCGGCCTTCAGCTTACTTACAATACAGCGATGAGAAGACATGTGACCAGGCCTTCCTGACCAGCACCTCAGGCCCTGCCAATTTCCCAGGGTGCACTTCAGAACAAGCAGCTAAAACATGTTCATTTAACACAGACCAACAGTGGAATCTTAACCAATCGTATGATATTCAAAGTAACATGAAACAACTAAAAAAAGAACTCAAAGACCCGTCTTGGCTGTAATGTTAGCCTAAAATGAGGCTTCTAGATAAAAGTCAGAAAAGTGAACTGGAAGTAAAAGTGTACAGTTGGAAGTTCTAGGTTCAACTAGCTTGGTCTTACAAGGGTGTCCAATGACTCCACAATTTTTATACAAACCAAACAGGTCCAATAGGCTCACCATCTTTTCAGCAACACCCCGTAAACATGTCACTCAGGGGGTGAGTTTTGGGGTGAACTTTGGGTTGAACTTTGGGGTAACTTTGGGGTGAATGTTGAGGGGAATTTTGGGATGAATTTTGGGGTGAATTTCAGGGTGGACTGTGGGGTGAATATTGAGGTGAATTTCGGGGTGAATGTTGGGGTGAATATCGGGGTGCACTGACCTGAGGTGCTCATGTGCGCGGAGGTGAAGCCGCTCAGCGTGTTCCTGCCGCTGGGCTCGGAGTACGAGGGCATGGAGCTGATGATGGCCTGCAGGTACTTCTCCTGCTCCAGGCTGCTGGAGTCCGTCTGGGAGGGGCCTGCAGGGAGGGGGAGGAGCAACACAGCTGTCAGTCAGGAGACCGGGTGACTGGACTGTGGATCTGGCAGGTACCTGTGGTGGGGGTGCTGGGTTAAAGACTCAGAGAAGTGGAGGGTTTGGTGATTTGGTGAGTACCTACGGTGGAAATTCTGGGTTATTGACTCTGGGCTAATGTGGGTTTGGGGAGTACCAGCGGTGGGTGTGCTGGGTTAGAGACTCTGGGCTGTGGTGGGGGTGCTGGGTTACTGACTGTGGGTTATTAACTCTGAGCAGGGGTGGGTTTGGAGGGTACCTGTGGTGGGGTACTGGGTTAGTGACTCTGGGCTGTGGTGGGGGTGCTGGGTTATTGACCCTGGGCTATGGTGGGTTTGCTGGGTTATTGACTCTGGGCTGTGATGGGGTGCTGGGTTATTAACTCTGAGCACGGGTGGGTTTGGAGGGTACCTGTGGTGGGGTACTGGGTTAGTGAGTCTGGGCTGTGGTGGGGGTGCTGGGTTACTGACTGTGGGCTGTGCTAGGTCACTGATTCTGGGCCGGTGGAGCAGGGGTGGGTTTGGAGGTGTGCGGTACCTGGGCTGGGCGCGTTGGGGGACTTGAAGAAGCCCACCACGCCCTTGCCGTGGAGCCCGGCGGAGCGCAGCAGCACAGACTTGTTGCGCGAGTTCCTCCAGCACACCACGGGGAAGCGGTTCTGCCGGTAGCACCGCGAGATCCGCTGCAGCGTGGAGTCCGGGATGCTCTGCGGCACGATCAGCAGCCCGGGGTAGCTGTCCCGAGAGAGAGGGGGGGGGGGAGAGGGGACTCAAACTCTGCACACGTCCACTGTGTGTGTCTGTCTGGTAAAAACACAGACACTGACGTGCAGGCAAACAGACCGGAAAGAATCAAGAACAGAGGCTTCTGTGAAATATAATGGACCTATTTAGTGCAAAGGGGGTCACAGTTTACACTCAGTAGAGAATTTCTAGGATAACTGCAATGTCTCTTCATTATTTTCTGGTCACGGTTGTGGCATTTAAATGGGAACTATTTAAAGGACTGCCCATTGCAAAGAGTCTAGTCACACAGATGTGATTCACACGCGCACATGCGTACACGTAACTCGTAAATAGGCCGAGTTATTTCAGGTCACAAGACACTGCAAATATAGCGCAACTGCACAGTAACCATTAGACGTGACAGGGGCTCCTACCTGCGGCACACGGTGTACATGCGGTTGACCGTGGAGATGCGGAAGGGCTCATTCTTGGACCGGGTCAGGCTGTTGCTGAGCGTGCCCAGGCCCAGCCGCTGGTAGTCACGGCAACAGGCCCGCTCCACCACGCTGCTCATGGTCTGCCGGTCCGAGGACTTGATGGTGGAGGACAGGGTGAGGGAGCTCTGGTCCGGCTCCTCGGACACTGGGACACAAACACGGAGTCGCACATTTGGTGAACGGTAAATGGACTGCATTTATATATAGGCTGCCATGCAAGGTACCAATCAGCTCGTTGGGAGCAATTAGGGGTTAGGTGTCTTGCTCAGGGACACTTCGACACGCCCAGGGAGGGGGTTCGAACCAGCAACCCTCCGACTGCCAGACAACCGGTCTTACCTCCTGAGCTATATCGATATATAAATAGCTATATCGAGCTATATAAAAGCTATACATTTGAGTGAAGGCCAACTTTTAACTTAGCAAAACAGAAATGAGTAATCCAGTTATGTAGCTATGAGTAAGAAAAGGTTTATTTTGTTTATGAATGACTGAAGCCCGACAGAAATATTACAATTTCACAATCTAAATAATAAGCTTAGATGTAATAGAAGCAAATTACACATAGCGGCAAAGAAGAGCAAACAAAGCACAGCATACAGCTAGCACATGCCTGCCTTCACATTAAGAGCAACTGGTTAGATAAGGTAGCCAGAAATCGTAAGGACCAAGGAGGGACCTATAATAGTTAGCATTATGGAACATCCATAATGGCGCTGACCTTCAAAAAACAGGAGTCGAGAAGTTTGTAGAGGGGGAGCACAAATGGTGAACTGCAATTGTGAATACTGTGCACAGTCCTCTTCAGAAACTCCTAACATTAGCCTTACATTTCAGTGTGAAAAAGCCCTCAGCAATACAATAATCTAGAAACCCGAGGCCTAAAAGTGCTAACAAATGACTAACAGCCTTTCTAACAACTTAAATAAGCCTAAATGAAGCAAAGGAACCCGTTAGGCCAAGGAAACGTGACTCAAGAGAGCTGTGTTAAATAAACTGCAAGGAAGTGAGCAGCCATATTTCTCCTTTTCTGGCATCTCAAAACATGCATGTATGAAAAGAGAATAATGCAATGTACAGCGCTGCTTTTGTTTTAAAAATCAAATGAAAACTATTTAGAAAAAAACTAGAAAAGAACACTTTAATCGACTGCTCACTTCCCGTCAAACTGTCCAATAAAATGACAGTATGGGATCAGGAGGAGATGGGCTGTGTCTCGTAGGACACAGAGACGCCATGACATCTCTAACAGAGAAAGCTGCGCGTGTGGTATGAGATGTATGCCAAAAACACAGCTCCGGGAAAAAGCCCCGCCCGGGTGGTTACCGGAGATCTCGTCCTCGTCCAGCTGGGGCGGGAAGCTTCCCCGGCTCTCCCAGGTGGGGGGCGTGTACTTTTTGCGGGTCACGTACTGCCGGCCAATGGTCTTCTTGGCGCTCTTCACTAGGTTCTTGGAAAGAGTTCTGCACATGGGAGAGATGGAGGGAGGGAGAGGGAGAGAGAGAGAGGGAGAGAGAGAATGAGAGAGAAAGAGAGAGACAGAGAGAGAGAGAGCCTGTCAGGGGAAGGGTGCACATTACGCTCCTGGGCTTGTGAGTCCCACAGTGCAGGGCGCGACAGGGCTCCCATTTTACGAGCATTTGCTCCTGAAAGATTTACGAGCGCTAACTGGAAGCATAATTTAGGAGCACATCCAGTAATTGGGATATGTCAGCACGCTCTCACATTTTTAAACTTAGGAGCACATGCGCTCCATGGACAAAATGTCAGCGTAGAGCCCAGCTGTGACTGCAAAATGTGCGAATGCACGTGTCATATACGTGTCACGTGTCATATAAGCCACGCCCTCCTGCTGTAACCAGGCCCAGCGGATGGGGAGCCTCGTGCGCGAGCCACGCTTCCCAGCAGCCTCTGGGCTCTCGCATACAACATTACACACAGCACAGCTTTTGCTGGGGTATGGTTCTGACTGAGACCCGGAGAAAAGCAGACATGATTGACAGGTCCAAGCAGAGAGAAACTGGACCGTTAGAGATGCTTAAATGGGGAAGAGTCCTAAATGACCCTCTGTCTGAGGTCAGACGGTTTCCCTCCGCAGGAGAGCAGGTGCAACTCAGACAAAACATTTACAGTCTTACAATCGTCACAGGGCAATCAAATCTTTTTAGAGACACATCAGTGTTATATTCTTACATATCTGCAATGTATAGCATAGGGGTCCCTCAGTCTTATCCAGAAAGGGCCGGTGTGGGTGCAGGCTTTTGTTCCGACCAAGCAGTAGCACACCTGGTTCTAATAATCGGCCACTAGAACCTTTGCTAAGGACCTTGATTTAGTAGAATCAGGTGTGTAACTGCTTGGTTGAAACAAAAAGCCTGCACCCACACCGGCCTGCTCAGGATAAGAGTGAGGACCCCTGGTATAACTGCTCCTCATTAAAAGCGGTGTTAGATCTTTCAGTGTGAAGCAGGCCGACGCTCCAAATTCATCACTGACTCAATACGGCTGACATACAGGCCGTTTCGGCAGGGCAGAGTTAAATCATCTGAAAGGTAGCCTCCTTTAGCGCTGATACCAAAGATATGTTAACAGTATAGCTATCACATTTTCCCGTGATTAATAATTAACCACTGGCACAGATTTCAGGCCCTAGATAGCGACAGAAAGCCCTTGTTATGTCAGTGTGACACTATCCAACGAGAAAATATTGGACTTACTACCCCAATAAACTGGTGCTACAGATGGAACATTTATGGCACCACAATAATTTCCCCGTAAAAAGAGATAAAGGAGAAAACGTTCACATTTGCAGGGACACCGAGACCATGCTGTTTTAACAGGCTAGGCCGGCTTATATGACAAATCTACCGAAAGAAACATAACCCTATAATTGTGAAGGCACACCTTTTCCCCCCTTTTTGATTTATAATTTGCTTTTAGCCAAAAGAAAAAAAATAACACACACACACACACACACACACACAGGGCATGACTATAACCGCACATTACTCATTTATAGGGATTTAAATAAAAACACTCTGCTGGAAATATATATATATAAAAACAGGAAAGAGGTATCACCGGGAATGTTCCAGAAAACTCGGCTAGAGGAGAATTGCTCAAGGCAAGACTGTAAATTCTGAAAACTGGCTGTAAGAGAAAGTTACGCCTTTTAATATGGACTGTTCTGTAGATGACCACAGAAACAGTAAAGATGCCACGTATGATGCACTACGTTTCCCAGAGTCCTACGGGAGCGATGGACCGACCGACCCCTGCAAACCGGGAGCTTGGGCAAGGAGACGAGTCTCGCTGAACCGCTCCCGTTCGACGCGGACCACCGACGCACCGCGCGCTCGTGAAAACGACAACGCGGTCTTACCTCAGGGACTGGTTCTTGTCCTTGCCCTTGTGCTCGACCGCCATCTTGCCGGACTGGCCCACGGTGAAGGCGAAGGTGCCCTGGACGTGCTGCGGGTAGCGGAGCTTGTGCAGGTGTTTGCGGAAAACCTCGGCCAGCTCCGACGCCACCTCCTCGTCGAAGGCGATCTTCATCAGCTGTGGGGCGGGCACGAGAGACGGAAAAAGGAAATCAAATCAAATCAAATCAAATCAAATCAAATCAAATCAAATCAAATCAAATCAAATCAAATCAAATCAAATCAAATCAAATCAAATCAAATCAAATCAAATCAAATCAAATCAAATCAAATCAAATCAAATCAAATCAAATCAAATCAATTTTATACCCCCAGACCCTCCTCCTACAGGGTTGCAGTTCTCAGGATCTATGCATTTCAAACCCACTAATATTACACGTAATGTTACAGCCCTGAGCTGGCTCAACCAATTACTTTCTTGTATCAAGGCGGTTTAACCTCTTTAAATGCAGCGGGATTGTAAAAGATGGCTCAACGGCCTTCTTCCGTGTCAAACACAGAGGGGTCGCTTCAAACGCAGGGGGTGCTCTATCAAACGCAGGTACCCCACCGTACCTGGAAGGTGCAGGACCGGAGCTGCAGGCCCTCCTGGATGAACTGGTCCATGGGCACGCTGACCTGGATCTTCTTCTCCTTCACCAGGGAGGCGACGGGGAAGGACCGGGTCACCACCTGCTCCGCCACTGCGGGAACGGAACCAAAGCGAGGCTCGTCACGTCTCCGGGGCAACAGAAGAGGGCGCGGTCACAGGGGAGGGGAGGGGAGGACTTCGAGGAGGCTCACCCAGGGGGTCGTTGGGGGTGCCTTTGAAGATGAGGCGGTAGGTGGTGAGGAAGATGGCGCCCTCGGCGGGCAGAAGGGGCGGGCCCCCCATGAGGCCAGTGGCTTCGTCCCGACCATCCGAGACCAGGTGGACCCTCATGCCGTCCATCATGAGCTCCTCGCCAATCAGCAGCGTGGGCCTCAGCAGTTTGGGCTGTGGGCGGGACAGGAACAGGAACAGGAAGAGAGACAGATGGAAGATAGACGGGAAGAGGGAGGAGAAGAGAGGCTGTTACTGACTGATCGGGAGCCAGAGACACCCAGAACACCACAACACACGCCACACGAGCCACCACACACAGAACGGAAAGCCAAGGTGAAGCAAACACACCACTGCACTCACACAACGGGAAAGGAAATCTGAAGAATTTTACTGAATGTACTGTGACTTTTATAATGTCAGCTTCAGACAGAAGATGTGGAAGTCAATAAGGAATGTGATAAGGAATACCCAAAAACACAAAAGCTAACAAACTAAGGAAAATACAGCTGATGTTAGTGGGTGTGTTTAGGGGTAAAGCTTTCACCTCAACAAATACTGTCTAAATTGAAATGAGATGGTATCACTTCATCATCGCAGTGTGAACTATTCAAAATATCTTTCCCGGAGAAGAAAAGACAAAGATATTCTTCCTTCCTAAAGGCCAACAGAATCCTACTAACATTCAGTTTTGCTCACAGATTGCCAAAGTTAAAACAGCATTTAATTCTGTGTTTCACAGCTGATAAATTTTGTAAGAGCTGCAAGCGCCCAGTTTAATCCGCGCATGAATCACTGCAAGAATGCACGCAGTTTGAAGCACGCTCAAAGGATCACACAGGTTATGTTTGTTTGGACAGAAGGCATGCGCTGAGCTCGTGCCAACACACATGTTGGATGGTGCGGGACAGGGGTGTGGAGGGGGTAGCGTTACTCAAAACTCAAAACCGTAGCTGCTCTCAGAGAGATAATATTCTTCCACTTGGTGCGATTAAGTTCAATGTATCCACTGCTTGTGTTTCTCATTTGGAAACCCAAGCCGGGGTGTGAAAGTGGTTCTCTCGTTGCCGTGACAAGTCGAGAGAATCTCAGAGCCGAGATACAGAAATTAGCGCATTAGCATTTTGACCCTGTTCTTGGCTCATCAAACCATTACAGTGTCCTTTGCTGAATGCACTTCTGAACAACTTCTTATCTTATCTAAGCGATAATCTTTAAATGCCCCACCACAATAGTTAGGCTCTTATTGTAGCTGAAACATTAAGTCGGCACGGTGCGAAGCAGACCATGTGTCTGTAACGCTGGCAGCCAGATGCCACTTCTCTCTCATCCTGTAGTCCACCAGCTGAGCTGTGCAGCCCTTATACTGGAGGACACCTTCACAGGTGACGCGGGCAGGCAAGAAAAGCTCGTTTGGCCCGAGTTGCTGTTCCGGGGTCATCCCTGAGGAACCCTAAAGCCCACTGTACATCTTGTCCAGAGTTGGCACCGTCTCAGTTATGAATCTACTCAGGATCACCGTACTGAACACAAGCTTTTCAGCTTCAGCCCAACATGCCCCCCAGGGCGGTGTCCTGCACCAGATCTCCCACAGCAGACCAGTTTAGTCTGCGGGTCACTACAGTCCACCGTGGGCCATAAAAAGGCAAAACACAGCGAGCTGCGTTTCATAGCCAATCCCCCCCCCCCCCCCCGGCAGCACGGTCCAACAGCGAGAGCAGAACGGCTTGGAATAAGCTCACTCTTCACTCGGGAGGCAAAAGCGCCAGAGGCGACAGGCGAGGAGCCACCAGGCCCAGCATGCACTGCTCAGCTCGCTGCCAGTCAGATGGACGTACCTGAGGCCGTGCTTGGCTCTGAGGTGGATGGGGGCGAGGGGGCGGGGCTTGCTCGTGTCTCTACATGTCTTTGTCCAGCGATACGTAAAAATAGGAGTTGGTTACCTTTTGAATGGGTGGCAGACGTTTACTTTCCCTGTGCACTGCATCCAGGGTCTCTATGTGCATCTGGACAATGTCTGCAAAGGGGAGAAAGAGGGACAGCCTTTAAGGTCAGTTATCAACAGCTGGCACACCGTGTAATGTGCTAGATCTCTTACTTCAGGTTTGAGAGCTACACTTCCCGACTTTTAAGATCCATCAGTTCAAAATATTTCCAGCGTGTATAATGTCTGAAAATACAAGGCCTGTGTTGAACTTCAGGCTTCAAGTAACAAAGCAGAGATTTGGACACCAAAACTCAAGGAGGTGCTGTAAAACTGGCATTTATGCCATCACAAAGGCATAAACCCCAGACATATATAGAAATATGAATTAAACTTGGAGCTGAGATCTCTTTAAATGACACCCTAACTAACACCCTACTTGACTAGACTATGTTTTGAAAACATGAAATGTCCTCTAGTCTGTTTTTTAACAGGAGCTGAGGCCCAAACATAAAATGATCACTCGGGATTTGACCTGAGCTGTCCAATCAGGACTGTGAGCGGAGACTGCGAGCGGAGACCGCACCTACCTGGGATCATGGTGTGCAGGGCCTTCAGGTGATCGTTGGTCACGCCGCTCTCGTTGCACACCTTGTCCACGAAGCGGTTGATGAAGCGCACCACCGAGTTGGCCACGTCCGAGCTCTCGGCGTCCTCGAACCCGCTCTCCGTGTCGTAGCTCTCCGCCATGCTGCCCGCGATGCTGCGGAAGGAGGAAGGAGACTCCTTGTGTTGAAGGGTTCAAGTGAAGTTTCACCAATATTTTCAAGGTAATAAAATCCTGCATGGTATGCCTTCAAGCCCAAAGCATGCTGCTCCCGTGGCAGTCACCAGTTGGCGATGTACCCGTTGGCAAGGTACCCGTTGGCAGCGTAACTGTTGGTGACGGAGCTGCTAGTGACGTACCTGTCGGTGACGTTGCGGATGTATCCGTTGGTGACGTAGCTGCTAACGTCGTACCAGTTGGTGACGTAGCTGCTAGCCTCGTACCAGTTGGTGACGTAGCTGCTAGCGACGTACCATTTGGTGACGTATCTGCTAGCAACGTACCAGTTGGCGACGTATCTGCTAGCAACGTACCTTTTGGTGACGTATCTACTAGCAACGTACCTTTTGGTGACGTATCTGCTAACGACGTACCTTTTGGTGACGTATCTGCTAGCAACGTACCAGTTGGTGACGTAGCTGCTAGCAACGTACCAGTTGGTGACGTAGCTGCTAGCGACGTACCCGTAGGTGACATAGCTGCTAGCGTCGTACCTGTTGGTGACGTTGCTGTTGCTGACGTACCCATTGGTGACGTAGCTATTAGTGACGTACCTTTTGGTGACGTAGCTGCTAGCGACGTACCCATTGGTGACGTAGCTGCTAGCGACGTACCACTTGGTGACGTAGCTGCTAGCGACGTACCCGTAGGTGACATAGCTGCTAGCGACGTACCTGTTGGTGACGTTGCTGTTGCTGACGTACCCATTGGTGACGTAGCTACTAGTCACGTACCTTTTGGTGACGTAGCTGCTAGCGACGTACCACTTGGTGACGTAGCTGCTAGCGACGTACCCGTAGGTGACATAGCTGCTAGCGACGTACCTGTTGGTGACGTTGCTGTTGCTGACGTACCCATTGGTGACGTAGCTACTAGTGACGTACCTTTTGGTGACGTAGCTGCTAGCGACGTACCACTTGGTGACGTAGCTGCTAGCGACGTACCACTTGGTGACGTAGCTGCTAGCGACGTACCTGTTGGTAACGTAGCTGCTAGCGACGTACCCGTAGGTGACGTAGCTGCTAGCGACGTACCTGTTGGTAACGTAGCTGTTGCTGACGCTCTCCACGTCGGCCAGGCCGGTGCCCCGCAGCAGCCGGTTCTTGCTGGTGTCCAGCGGCAGCAGCAGGTAGCTCATGCGGTTGGCGTAGTGGATGGCCTGGCTGAACACGGTGCTCTCCTCCTTCTGCACCAGCTCCTGCTGCTTGGCCTTGCACAGCGTGGGCCACAGGCGGCGCTGCTCCGAGGCGATCTCCAGCGCCGAGCGCGACTCCTGGTCCTGAGGACGCGCGGTTAGCGGGTTAGCTCTGCCCATTAATACCGCCCTAGCCTTACGCACATAGAAAACACACTGAAATATATACAAGCGCAGAATACACAGGCACATACAGAAACTATTTTTGCTTTCAGATGTTGCAATATAGTATAAAGTATAAATTGCAGAATATATACAGTACATATTATTATATTGTCTCTGCAAGTACATTCCATTTCCGTAAGGGCACAGCCCTACAAACTTGATGACCCCAAACCCACCCATTCACTCTCTGTCTCATTCACCAGCTAACTAAGAGCAGGTACTGCAGTAGCAACGTCTTATTTTACGGGGTAACAACAGCATCGTATTTGCATCACTGTCTATTCTTCAGGGACAGGCATAATGCGTAACAAACAGGAAACAGAGTCGGTGTTTGCCAGCGCTCGCGTCGCTCTTACGGGACAGGGCTGCTCGTTCTCGTTGACCTCCAGGTAGAGCGCCCGGATGTGGTTCTGCACGTCGCTGTAGAACATGGCCTCCCAGAACTGCATGTTGGTCCACACCATGTGCTCCTGCACGCAGCTGTAGGCGAACTGCGTGGTGCCCGCCCCCAGTTTCTGGAGAGAGGAAAAAAAGAGAAAACCCAACGAGGTCACGTTGCTGGACAGGAACTTCGGCGTGAAACCATCAAGAGGAGCGTTTCAGGAGAGAGGGCGGTACGCCGCGCGTGCTGAAACACACTCATGGAAGCGTGTGACGTGGCGGGATGTTGGCGGTTTTAATAGCGAAGGAGGGCGGCGCGCGTACCCTGCAGAAGGCCGTCACCAGCGGAAGGAGCGCGGCTGCAATGCCCTGTTCGTCCATGTGGGAGCAGTCCTGAGCAAGAGAGGAAGGGAAAAAAAACACCACGTTCTCAGGCACGACATCGCTGCAGAGTTTTTCACAGTGTGACCGCAAGATAAGGCTGTGATCAGGGTGTGAAATGAACACCCACCACCAGCCAAATGCTGGTAAATGTTTGATTGTGGCTGGTTTTCTCATCGAGCAGCCACTCTGGCAGGGAATCACCCAGATTGTGTTATATTTCAAAAGGTGACGTGGCTGGAAAAATTCAGAAAATGGCCGGTGATTTTTAGAATCCACCAGCCACTCTGGCCAGTGGGTGAAAAAGCTAATTTCATGACTACACCACAAACATTCTTTTCTGTAGAAAAACAGGTGATCCTTCCTAATGAAATCCTGAAGAAGCCTGTGCACAGATGAGGAACTAAAAATACTTACCACAGGAGAGTACAGCAGATGGCCATTTTATCCTACATCAACATATACTACAGTAGTGCACAGACATATGGAGTGAAGTCTATCAAAGCAATAGCACCAACTAGGGCCTGGAAAATGAGCCCAAAAAGCATTCCCTCAGCACATTGTCCTACATTTACCACAATGCAACAGTGCACGGATGTAAGAGTACTGGCTCCCAGGCATACCTGCAGGGTGCAGTTCATCATGCGCACGATGTAGTCAAACTGCTGGTCGTCCAGGACGGCCCGGTTCTGCTGCACGTGCAGGTTCAGCTCCTGGGTCAGACACTGGCGAGCCGCACGGCCCTTCAGCGCCCGCAGTACTGCCGGCAACAGCTAGGGGGCGAGGAGAAGCGCAACACACATTAACATTAAGCATTCTCTGATTTAAACATGTTTGTTACAGCCACTAAAAAAAGAATGCTTGAAGCAGAATAGCTGCATTCATTACACAAGACAGCCCCCAATACACAAATATAGCTGAAACCTTTCAGGCTCATTAACTAGGACCACAGTCACGTCCCATGGAGTTTGTGGGATAAGTTTAATTTGTGAAAGCACACGAGACTTCAATAGGAAAATCGAGAATGTCCTCAGTGTGCTGGTGAATGGAGAATGTCCTCAGTGTGCCAGTGCGAGTCTGTGTGTATGTGTGTGTGTGTGTGTGTGTATGTGTGTGGTTGTGAGTCTCACCTTCTTTGCTTCCAGCATCTTGTTCTCGAAGATGTAAGTAATGCAGTTCCTGACCACCTCCAGCCTCCGTGCACTGTTGGCAAGCACGTTCCCATTCCTGTCCACTATGTCCTCTGCAAGAAGCAAGAATTTTTTGGCATAAGTATTACTCACGCTACGGAAAACGTTAAACACGTGTAGGAATAAACCCAGCTTGGTCAATTTGAGTATAGTTTCAAGTACCTCTGATCACCTGGTTACACTTCATAACATTATTTCCAGTGAGTCCAAACACGGTTTTTGGTTTTCCCCCCAATATAAGAAATCTCACTCTTTTTTTAAATTTTTTATTTATTTAACCTTTATTTAAATATTTAATTTTTTTAATAAGCCTGTTGAAGTACACCTCAGATGAACACCATAACAGGCGTGTCCAGTCTTATCTGAAAAGGGCCAGGGTGGGTGCAGGTTTTTGTTTCACTCCAGCACTAAAACACCTGATTCTACTTCTCAAGGTCTTCATGGAAGACCACGATTAGCTGATTAGTCAGGGGTCATGATTTTGAGCCTAAAACAAAAACCTGCACCCACATCAGCCCTTTTTCAGATTAGACTGCACACCCCAGCACTATAACATCAACAGATCCACGAGGTCAGAAACCACGTCCTTCAAAACCAAGGGTCACGTAATCGTACCCACGGCTACGGACCGCGCCCCACGATGCGGGGGGGCGCCAGTCCTGCCGGTCAGAAGAGGGGGTGCGCCAACCGCCCACTCACCCAGACGGGGCCCGCTGGGCACCATGCACTTCATCTCCACCCTGACGGCGGGCGGAGCGGTCTTCAGCTTGGCGGCGGCGTGGTCGATGAACAGCTGCACCGTCACCTCGTCCAGGTGGGGGAAGGTGGTCTGGTGGAGGCGCAGGTGCGAGCCCTCCGTGGGCCGCTGGACCTTGTGCATGGCCACCGCGGGGTACGGGTTCTCCTGGAAAGGACCGAGCACGGCGGGTTTACCCGGGACGTCCCGAACACTGGATCCCCATCTACCACCTGTACTGGGACGCCCCAAACATTGGATCCCATCTACCACCCGTAGAGGCTTTACTAGGACGCTCTAACACCATCATCCACCTGTAAGGGACCTCTCTCCTCTCGATATTTGCTTCCAAGAGGTTTCAACAAAGGCACTCTTTGTACCGACCAGATATTTACATACAGTACTAGCGGGTACATACTGTTCCAAACCACCCAACTGGAATGTAACGAGCTTCACCATTAAGAAAAACACGGCCATAAAGACTGACCAAACATATCTTAAAGGAAGCTGTCATTTTTTAATCCAGGGCCAACATTCCATGGTCCATACGTAAGACCCTCCTGAAAGACAGAGGAGTGGCATCTACAGCTCACCCAGGTAGTCAGCGCTTTGGTGCAGCGCAGTACAAACTCTTCAACGAAACATGTCCGATAAGAGGAAGGCACAGTACACACTTCAGATTCCACCAAACTGTCAGCCATGTCCCCATAGCACAGGCGGGCACACTGGTGGCTGTGAGCAGCGGCAGCCATTTTGCCTGTTTCCCTGTTAAGATTGGTCGCTGATGAAGTCGCACGCCGTGCTCCGACGGACTTCGCGCAGAGGCCCGGGCGACCGTAACCGTGGCAACCGTACGCCCGTGACGCGGAGGCCAGAGCGCCAGGCCAGCGGGCGGGGTCCCGGTGCCCAGAGGCCAAACCGCCCTCAAAACGCTCATTCGGGAACAAGCCTCGTTCCTCTCCTTCGCCTCTCTTCTCTTTGAGGTAAAGCGGTGAGCTCTCACAGGTCTAACAGGGTCTTATTTTTTCAGTGGTGGAGCAGAGAGGCACGCCCTGTGCCAACACACAGACACGCGAGCGATGAACAGATGGTTCGGCAGGACACGGGAACTTTGTGCCTCGCGTGAAATATCGCTCCCGCACGACCACACCAGCTGAGCACATAAAACACGCCAGCCTGGCTCCTTTAAAATCGAAATCCTGTTCTATACTCAAAACTGTAAAAAGAAAAACAACCCTTAAAAACCCAAACCGTGTCTTTTCCACGTCTGCCATTTTGCCACCGCTGAACAAACAGGCCCATAAACAAACGGACAGGCCGCGTCCATCACGCAGACAGGGGCCTTTTATTGGCCAAATAACTTCAGCACATAAAAGCGCCTCCCCTGCGTGAGACTCGATGTCAGCAGGTGCAGGAAGTGGGCTTCGGTAATGAAGCAGGCACCTCCTGTCCTTTACACTGAATCTTTACTGTGTTGGTGGCTAATAGAACAAAACAAACACACTGCAACGGAAATCACAGCCATCTTGTAACGTCAGGGCAGGGCACCATGCTAACGTTTTTTTCCAAGGAGTATACGTGCTCCTGAGTTGGTAAAATAATTTAGGAGCACGCCAACGCATCCCAATTAGTAGCTGTGCTCCTAAATTATTTTTCCCAGTTAGCGCTCATCAATTTTTCAGGAGCAAAAGCTCCCTGTGTGGCATGACGTGCAAGCTGAAAAGCGAGAGGGGGGCTCAGTGGGGGATGGGGGTTAGGTGGGGGGGGGGGGGAGTAGGCCCGGGGGGGGTGACGGACACCACGTACGTTTTTGAAGAGCTGCTCCGCCAGCTCTTTGATGTGGTTCATCGTCTTGCGCGGGTTCCCCTCCTCCAGGCGGATGCGCTCCACTTGGCTTGCGTTGAGCTGTGAAGGGACGGGACGGGTGAGAGCGGACGGGACACGGCCCCCCGAGCCGCCCCGCGTCGCCCCGCCGCCCACCCGTCAATCATCTATCCACTCCACACCGCAACCTGCAGCTCTGCTTACTGGTACCTGCACCACTCCCTACTGCTACCTGCAGCTCTGCTTACTGCTACCTGCACCACTCCCTACTGTTACCTGCAGCTCTGCTTACTGCTACCTGCACCACTCCCTACTGTTACCTGCAGCTCTGCTTACTGCTACCTGCACCACTCCCTACTGTTACCTGCAGCTCTGCTTACTGCTACCTGCACCACTCCCTACTGTTACCTGAAGCTCTGCTTACTGCTACCTGCACCACTCCCTACTGCTACCTGCAGCTCTGCTTACTGCTACCTGCACCACTCCCTACTGTTATCTGCACCACTGCCTACTGTTACCTGCACCACTCCCTACTCTTACCTGCGCCACTCCTTACTGTTAATGGATATGAAATTACACAGACGACTCTACCACTGACATCACCATTTACTAAAATTTACAGACAACGTACAAATTCTATGGGGGATTATTACAAAAAGAAGCTCATTTTTGGCACATATGTCCCCACAGGAATTTATCAGCGTTACAACTGCTCGATTACAAATCAAGTCTGACGTGAGTGGCGGGTGAGGGGGGCTCCTGACCTCGTCAAAGAGGTCGATGGTCCGGTAGGGAGGGCCTCTCTCGGACACAAAGCCGGCGAAGGCCATCCCATCCAGCACCTTCATCAGGAAGTCATCCTCGGTCAGCGCCCGCTGGCCCAGGAAAGCCGCCTGGGGTGAAACAAGGAGGAGGTCAGCTGCAAACGGCCTGTCGCTACGGCAACCGAGACACTACACCCACCCCGCCACAGGGGGCACTGTGTCTTTAATCAATATTAAAACTTCATTTCATTCACCAGCAAATCTGGACATACCACAAACCATTTGCTAACCTTATCAAAAGGCCTTTGCTCATAAAATAAGTAACAGGAAAGTACTGTATCAGTTTTTTCTATCAGCATAAACATGATGTTACAATAACATGAGACCTTCTTTTATTTATTTAGACTTTCATTGGACACTTTACACCTAAAACCAGGCACAGAAACATCTCCTTTACCTCATAAAAAATTCTCATTTTGGAGATAAGGAAAAACTGGTTTAAAATGGGACAGTCACATAAAATATTCTATATACTTGTTGCACAATAAATACAGCTCTTAAAAAGCAGCTGCCCCATTTGTAATGTCAAAGACCTCTATTATCAAGCTGACACGCTGACTGTAAATACAGACTCAGGGCCCCCTTCTTCTAAAATTAGCACAGAGAGATAGGCATTAGGATTAGGGTCAAATGGGGTAGTGTCTTTTTACAGACACACAGGACAGCATGCTGGCAGTGATCACCCTAAACCCTCTGGCTCCCCCCATCAGATGAGCCCGCAGTACTGGAGGGCGACAGGCGGTGGCGCTGCTGCGCGCTCTCGCCGTACCTTGTGGAAGCGGATGACGGGCTCGGGGTGGATCCGGATGATGTGCAGACACCAGCGGTAGCCCTGGAACAGCTGCGAAAACAGCCAGAGGAACACGGCCCGGACCTCCTTATCCTGCGGCGCGGGTTCAAGAGAAGAAGAAAAGAAGAGAGAAGGCCACGTAAGGCCATTAGCACCACAGACAAACTATGGAGTCCTTCCTCCTTACGGCTGGTACAGAACCTAGGATGCGCAAACGATGCTAACAGTTGGACTGCAGCGGGTTTTGGGCATTCTTACATCCAAAACTACCTTGAGGGAACTTAAGCAAGAATGATTCATCACTGTGACATGGAGGACAGTGGACACAGAGGACACAGTGACAGTGACGAATTGTGGAAAAACTACATTTCCCAGGTCTGTGGATTCTCAGACATGGGCTCTTCTCCTTTTCTCAGGCACTGCCCTAGCGGTGAAGGGAAAAGAGGAAGGAAGAGACGGAGCGGGAGCAGTCACCTGGATCTTCAGCGAGGAGGGCTGGGTGGAGGAGGGGGGGAAGGCGTGGTCGGCCACCTCCAGCTCCGGGTCCAGCACCTGCGGGGAACACCAGAAGAGCAGCAGTCGTGAGAGGCCGCAGGACAGCCGCGCCGGGGGCAGGGTTTTTTTGGAAGGGCAGATGGAAAACACATCAGACACGGCCCGCCTTCAAAGTGCTTTTTTCGGTTGGAACCCTTCCAGAACGGGCAGTGCTTTTTTTCCCCCCCTGCTCCATCGATGGTGAGGAAAGATGGGAAAAGTCTAGCCATCCGCCATGCCGCACGGCTACGCACCTCTGACCCTGACTGTCCGGCGTAAAACTACCAAACCTCTCTCTGGGCAATTAAACCAAATTTCCAACCTGCCGCTGACTTCTATTCGTTTTATGCTGTGACATCATCTTAGGCTGACCTATTACAGACACAGGGGAGGCCTTCATTCATAAAAGGTCCTACTGATCTACGGTGTTACCCCGTGCATGTCCTAACCTTATCCGTTATGATCTAAAAGGCAAAACCAATCCTAGCAGAGCAGGATTGGTTAATCTTGTTTTATTTAAAGGCACGTTACTGAAACCAGGGATCTCTTCTCCGCCCATAAGGACCTGAGGAAAGCGCTCGCTTCATTGACCAAAATAACCCACCGACAAGCCAAGGGCAAGAACGGGGAGAAAATAACCTGCAGAGGAATGGCTGTGTGATACAGGGTATACAGTTTCCTGTCCTCGGTTCTCACACATAACCTAACCATCCTTCCTCACACAGGGTCCAAACGGCAAAAACACCTCAGCACCTCACTGGATGTCTACATCAAAAAATGTGGATTGGAGTGTTGTGGTGTTCTGGTTACCATGGAGAGGGCGGTCTGGGTCTGGTGCAGGAGCGGTTCGGGCAGCAAGGAGACGTGGACACACTCCGGGATGGTCACCGTGCCACCATCCAGATCCGCGATGATTACATCCAGCTGCAGGAACACAGAAATACACACACGGACACACACGGACACACACGGACACACACGGACACACACGGATACGCACGGACACACACAGACGCACACAGACGCACACAGACGCGTGTACACACACGGACACACAGACACACACACACGCACGCACACAACACACACAAAGGTTGCACGTTACCGGTCATGTCATCCATTCACCGAATGACCAGTAGAGCTCCTGTCATCACCTGTGTGCATTCCACACAGAATCCACACACAACCCTTTCACCGGTCAGAGAGGACCGGACCAGACCGGCTCAGACAGCAGGACTCCATCCAGCCTCCCGAAATCACTTTCTAACTGAAGCGGTGGCAAGCGTGGGCACTTAAACGCACTCTCAGTAAGGACCACACTCGTCCGCTGATTGATCGTAATAAACGCTGCAGTTCCTCTGGCCCTAAAATGGGCCTGGGCTAATGGCTCTGATGATTACAAACGACCGCTTCTGGTAATAACAGCCCTTACAAGCACAGCGTGCTACAGGGGTCGATGAGTGAACCTGAAGAGAGCTTTGTAAAGCTTCGCGATACGATGATCTTTTCTGTCGACGGCCGTTCATTATTAGGACCGTGATCCGTGGAGCGCAAATCCAGATCGACGGGTGGCGACGTTGCCAGGGGAAATAACCTCTGACCGACCGCCTCTAGAACATTCTACCTTCAGACATGTGACCTGAAGCATGCAACAGGCGGTTCATTGTCCAAGACATGTTTAAGGGTCACTTCAAGTACACCAGTCCAAAACAAAAAAAGTTACTTTTAAATTTAACTATCTCACATGTATTATGCTGTTTTATGTAGTGTATTTGCTGTTTTGTGGTTGTCATTTGTATACCTGCCCAGGGACAACAGATGTAAATTAGCTGCTAGCTAACTCTGGTTCAATTCCTTTGTAATTGTGCACTGTCCCCGTAAAAAATTAACAATAAAATAAATAAAATAATGATTAACAAATCGTGAGATTAATTTATTTTCCAGTGCCTGGTAGTGACCTCTATTTTGGTGTACGTTTTCACTTATTCACACATGAACACCCGCTTGGGGCGAAACTAAACTCTGAAGAGTAATCTTTTGGCCAAATGGAAAATTGCGATGGAGCCACTGGCTCCACGCAGCAGACGGAAATGGAGTGATGAGAAAATGGCGTTCATCATCGTCATCATCATCATCAAGGCCGGGGCCGTGGGTGTGGGGGGAGAGGTGTAGAGCAGGGACAGTTCAAATCTGGACCTCGATTCCAAAATCCGGCCCTGGTTTTCTTTCCTCACAGGTAGTTAACTTGAACAGTCCTACTGATTGGCCAGACTGCATTCACACCTGGCTCCCAGGAAAAGGGAGAAGGGCAAACCTGCAGTACTCCTGATTTGAGGAACGGGGGGGGGGGGGCGGAGGGCGGGGACTAACCAGCTCTTGCGTCTCGGAGCGGAAGAAGGAGTTGACGCCGATGATGAAGGGCGTGGGCGTGCTCAGCACCTCCAGGAGCTTCCCCGGCAGGATGGGCACGTAGGTGAAGCTGCGAGACGGACAGAAGCAAACGGAAACGCACACGAGCGATTAGCTGCACGGTACGCAACAGGCCTACTGCAACGGCCTACTGCAACAGGCCTACTGCAACGGCCTACTGCAACAGGCCTACTGCAACAGGCCTACTGCAACGGCCTACTGCAACGGCCTACTGCAACAGGCCTACTGCAACGGCCTACTGCAACAGGCCTACTGCAACGGCCTACTGCAACGGCCTACTGCAACGGCCTACTGCAACAGGCCTACTGCAACGGCCTACTGCAACAGGCCTACTGCAACGGCCTACTGCAACGGCCTACTGCAACGGCCTACTGCAACAGGCCTACTGCAACGGCCTACTGCAACAGGCCTACTGCAACGGCCTACTGCAACAGGCCTACTGCAACAGGCCTACTGCAACGGCCTACTGCAACAGGCCTACTGCAACGGCCTACTGCAACAGGCCTACTGCAACGGCCTACTGCAACAGGCCTACTGCAACCTGAGAGACAGCCGATGTCAGCAGGACATCGGTACAAACTAACCATTACCATATACACCATTTAATCTCATTTCACTCATCTTATCCTACTAAATGGAAGTAATTTAATCTTTTTTGGATCGAAACATATATTTATCGATTTCTTATCTGACATATTATATTGTCAAGCTAGTCATGTTGTTGTAAAACAACATGGCAGAATGCAACAACACGTATTCCCAACGATGCAGCCTGAGCTTAAATGAATCGGAAGAGGGACTAAGAGCCAGTGTGCACAGGTGAGAGAGCATGTTACAGAGCGAACAGCAGCGGCAGTAGTGTGTAATAAAAACAGAAACAGAAGGAGGCGGTAATAATGAGTCTGTAAACGTAAGTGACAGCTTGAGCGTGAGAGAGTATGAGAGTATGAGAGAGAGAGAGAGAGAGAGAGAGAGAGAGAGAGGGAGAGGGAGAGGGAGAGAGAGAGAGAGATAGAGGGAGACACGGTGTTCTTTCTCAGCAGCGAAGGTTGGAAGGCTAAACCGTACAAAAACATCTTCTCGAAGTCAAGTGCCATGTGACTGCGTGGTCTCCATGGTGACCCGAAGGTTTACTGAAATGGAGAGCGGTGGGTAATGCTTCTTGATGGAGAGACCGATGATGGCACTGAAGCCGGGCTTAAGTGCGCTAACGCAGCAGCGTCCAGGTTCACCGGATCTTTTCAACTCCGGTCATATTCCAGGAAACACGGCTCGGGAAACTGTACCTCTCGCGCGGACACAGAAAGAAAGAGAAACCAGTCCCTACAAGGACTCCAGTAACCTCTCACCTCCAGGACAAGGCACATAGATGTCTCTAGGACAGGAAGTGCAGGATTAGAGGAGTGTGCACCAGTGAGGTAAGGGGCCTGAGCAGGGTTTGGGGGGGCGTGGCGTAAGCACACCTGTATTTGAGGGGGAACATGATTGCCAGGAGGGCTCGACAGGCGTCGGTGAGACGGTGGTAACTGCTGGACAGGAACAGGATCTTGTGTTCCGTCAGGGCGGCACAGAACAGGTACAGGACGTTGTTGATTCCTGGAAGGGAAGGGACAGGGACTGTTCATCACCATGGAGACGGACTCTCTGTGTTCCATCCAAGGTCTGTTAGGAAAAACCTTTTCATCAACTCGTCTATCATCTTGGCTTTATAAACAGAATTACTGAGCAGGGTATCAGAGTGGCTTGGGTTGTTCCTATAAGCACTAACACAGACCTAAACAGCATTACATAGCAAATACTGCATTTTATCTGAACACACACACACACACACAAACAAACACAAATGTAAACATCATAAATGCACGAAATAAATACCATGATCTCATGTATGCAAACAAATTGGAGTCGCAAATAACGAAGTCAATTTGAATTAACCCAGGGAACACGTTTGATTGGACGTCACCAGCTGCGTGCGCAGTGTGTCCAATCAAACGCAACCTTGGGCATTTTCCTTTCAAGGATAGCCTCCCTTGTGAATGGCGCGTGCCGATTGGCTACAGACCTAGCTGCTTGAAGAGCAGGGCCACGCTGCAGCCACTGACAGGCAGAGAGTCGTTGATGGGCGTCTGGATCACCTGCCGGTCCCCGGCTCCCAGCGTGATCGTCCTCTGGAGAACGGGAGCAAGGGGGGCACTCTTTAAATCGGGGATGGATTAGCGCTGCCTGATCCCAGACCAAACAAGCGGCAAAGGATCATTCAGCACCCAGTGTCAATCAAAAACAACGGTTTTCCCTGGACATGTACAGTGCCATGTGTGATTCAAAACCAAAGGTCATCTGTGTTCCAATCAATCTCATTGTTAGTCGATTAGTCTGCATTTAAAACAAGCAGCAAAGTGAAACATCATCAAGTATTTCAGTTCGTGATCACAAACACAGTTTTTTCCAATCAGTGGACTGAATTGATTACCCCAGCACACGGAAGCTAAATTAAACATTCAACAGATGTCTTAAGAAACCAGTGCTTCTGCATCATAAAGCGACAGATGTTTCCTGGGGGGGGGGGGGGGGGGGCGTACACATTCGCCGATCGCGATTCGCTTCCAACACACAGATTCAGCGCATGCAGTTTCACAGGCCAGCCTGAATTTTCGCGGACAGCCATTCGCGTGAGTCTCCGGGACGTTTTCCCGCCCGCGTCGAAAAAAGGCAGAAAGCGCGGCGACAACGCTGAGACAAGCGGACGCGGAAAGCTCCGGAACAGCCGCGAGGAGGAGGAGGGCGCCGATCGGAGACCAGCGTCCGCGAAGCCGCAGGCACAAGCGCGCGCGGTCGAGGCGTTCGGTTGAACGAGGGGCCCGGGCGGGAAATTCAAATTTCGAATCCAAACGGAACGTTCCGGAGCCCTTATTCAAGCGAAGGCCGGGAGCCGAAAAGGACAGGTGACACGAGAAGCTGTGTGACCGTGAGATGAGCTCAGCCCTGTGCAGGTGCATCGCGTCCTCCAACGAAAAAAACAGCCAAAGCTACGAAGCGCAAGAATATGAGAGACGCGTATCTGTCTGGAGGATGAATGAAAAGCACACGCGTGACAGAGCTTCGGAAAGATTCGCCGTGATGAACACTGAGAAGCAGCAACGAAGCTTTGGCGAAGGCTTGCGTTTGACCCAACCCATAATCCCAAAAGAATCAGTTTAACTGCATCAGCAGGTCTCTGTAGGTGAGAACGAGTGACTCAAATTTCAAACATAATTTCTGAAGAGTTAGGGCCAATTCCTGCATTAAAATCCGACATCACCCGGTGTCGGTTCCTAACTGCAACCCAAAGAGGAGTTGGCCCGAACTCTGCTGACTAATCTGTGTTTTTTAGGGAAAGACACAAACGTGTTAAACTGGCGATTAGTGGTTGGCTCACAGATCAGCGTATTCATGCCCTGGCAGTGAGAGAGCTGTCAGTATTGGGGGTCGGGGGCGGGGCCAGAGAAAGCACCCGCCCCTTGGGAGGAAGCGTTAAGGGGGGGGTGGAGATTGATGGAAACGGTCCTGAAATTCAGTGGCTAGGCGCTAAGGACTGTAGAATGAACGCGGGCGTACCAAGCTCTCCTCCTGATCCGCTGGACCCACCTAGGTTAGCGACAGACAGATGCCAGAGGAGAACAGACAGGTTAAAGGCAGGCAAACAGGACAGATGAACAAACCGCAAAACCACCACCACCACCACCACACAACGGACGAAAAACAGACCTTCAGCCCTCAGAAAAACGTGGCAAAGCTTCATAGATACCAGCCCTGCCACATGAGCCACATAGTGGTAGGAGATGACAGGCTTGCGGGTTCAAATCCTGGATACTTATCCTGATTGCTTTAATCAAAGTCCTGATGTATAAAGAACAATGTAGCCTGCTACGACAGCTGCTTTGGTTAAGGGGTCCAGGTAAGATGACAATAATGATTATGATGATGATGATAAACCAATAATAACTGTTAGCCAGTCAGCAAGTTAAAAGCTCAAAATGTTAGAACCAGTCTGGATAACAGACAGCTTGTAGCAAGCTATGCTGTTACTCCAAACAGGTATCCCAATTGCCTTAAATAAAAAATAAAATGCTACAAATTTTTTTCTGTATATGTAATAAGTGAATTGATGGTATCAGCCCGCTATCGAGAAAGCTAACTGTTTTGGATGAGCTAACTGTCCATGGCTACTCCAGCTATGATTGCTTGGTCATTGGCAACCATCTATTTCTAGCTGGCAGAGAAACACAGCCACAACATGAAATGTTGTGAGAAGCTAAACTTGACACTGTATGGTAGAAACATTGCGTAATAACTGTCATTTTTTTTCTTTAACTAATGGTGACGTAAATCAAAAGATACAAAGATAGCAGCCTAATTATTTCAGCTTTAAAAAAAGTAATAAGTAGACAGGCCCTTTATGAGTCAGGCAGATAAGCCAACACACTGGTAACTTTGAGTGTGTCTAGCCCATTAATAGCCAAATGACTGAAGCAGGCACAAACACGCACCTACACACACACACACACACACACACACAGGGCGGTGTGGCCGGTATGATTCACCCCATGCGTGATGTGTGTGAAAGGTGAGTGGGCACGGCTAAGTTTGCCAAACGCACATTTCGACATTTTAAACAGCTGCTGATTGCTGAAGATAAGTGGCCCTTTCACAACACAGGAGGGCAGAACAGAGCCTGACACAGCTGGGGAAAGGATCCAGACTGTCAAAGCTGGCGTGACATCAGCATGGCCCGATGCTGGAGGTTAGCAATGCCTACAACACCTCTCACAACCACAACATTTCAAGAAGAAGAAGAAGAAGAGTTGTATTTGAATTCTGGCAGACTGGCAGTCTGTGGTCGTTATGGACATTTCTGTGGGACACCCCGAAAAGTGCCAATATATTCTGTTCAGGTATTGGGCGTGCTCCGCTGTCCCAAAACTCACCGTCCCAATACATAACTCAATTAATATTAATAAACAGACACTAGAGAGCGAATATAACACTATCAGCGCCAACACCCGCCCAAGGGTCGGTCATCGTTCACACCTGACGCCCATATCCTCCCATTGCACATTCTGAGATGAGCGCGGGGGAAATGTGACGGTGTGAAATCTTCAAACTGCACTGAGACACATTCATTTCTAATCCCCGTGGGTCCTGGTGCTGCCGGGGGCTTGGTCACTCAGTCGAAGAGCAGCTGGGAGGTCTTCGCAGGTTTTCGTGGGGGCGAGGCGCGAAAACCAGAGGCACAAAATCTCCAGTCCTCACACAGGGGGCCGTAGAGTCGAGGGGAAAAAAGAATCACTTCCTGTTCTGAGTTACGATATTAGTAACGTCGAAACAAACGATGATTTCCACGGCTGTGGGCAGACAGGACAAAACGACGAGCCCAGAGCGAAAAAGCAGAACGATTAACCGATTCTTTGATTCACAGCGCTGGAAAAATTCGTTAACCGAAGCTGGAAATTAATCCGAAAATTTGACAAAAACGCGGCACAGACAATCGATTGAGCGCTCTCTGCATCGCCACAATTTCAGAAGTTCAATTAAGAAAGCAAAAAAAAGACAATCAGGCACATCTTGACGAAAACGGAGATGGCGGAAGCAGTTGGCGGGGCCGTTACCTGGGGAACGCCCACACTCCAGTCACAGGTGAGATCCACATTAATAATACTCAGAGGGGCGTCGCCCGGCTGCAAGACAGGATCGCAGAAGCAGAGGCCCGCGTTACGTCCAGCTCTGGGCACCCGAGTCAGAGGCTCTCTCTCCCGGGCCCGCAGCACACTCAGCGCGAGCGGCCGCGAGGAGGAGAGCTCCCCAACGCTCTCCCGAGGGTAGGGCACCGCAGCACGGGAAGAACAGGCCCCTCGCTCGCTCATGAGGATGTCAGACAATTTAACAGAGCGCACGTGACAAGGAGCATGGGAAGGCATGAGACCCATAAGCCAATCCTAGGGAGCATTTTACTACAGTGCTGTACACAGGCAAAATACAATATACTGTACTGTACACTGTTAGGGAATTTGGGTGAAGTTACTTAACAGTATGCCTCCTGGATTCAGTACTAAAAATCATGAACGGTTCCAAATAAAAACGAAACAGGAGACCTGCAGGGTACTGAGGGACAAATCGCACAGTACGGGCGAGACCGCAGCACAGCCAATACAGCGCAGCCAACGCTCAGACCCACGTGCCCATCTCCCTGTGTCACCGGGCATTTTATACATCACTGAGATGCTCTGCACTGCTATCCCAGCTCTACATGTAACCACTTTCACAACATCTGAATATAGTGGGGAAAAATTTAAGGCTGGCCACCTGCTCTGCCTTATAAAAAAAAAAAATATATATATATATATATATAAATAAATGAATAAATAAAATGTGCAGTGTACACATGGCGACTATTCAAGCACTAAAACATCCTGACTCATCCTGTCAAGCACGAGTTTATTTTAAATTCGCACAAAGAGATTTTGTCTTTCAAAATAATAAAATCCAGTAATTAATGATAAATTTTAAAAAGCCTGTTAAAGTTGAAAATTCCAGTAAAAGCTCCCTCACTTTGTCTTGTTTTGAAATGCGTGTGTAGCGTTCTGGCAGCGCCCTGGCTTGGGTCCCATGATAAACAGCAGGGAGAATGCACCGGTGGCTAAAGGAGCAGCGCGTACTGACGGTGGAAAGCCACGCCCCGCAGCGCCTGAGCGCGCGAGTGACGCGTGGAGGAACAGCGGCGGCGGCGACGATGGCGGCCTTTCTCACCTGGGACCCTCCCGCTATGGGAATGATGCAGGTGAGCAGGTTTCCGATCAGCGTCTCCATGGGAACGCTCACCCCGTCGATGTGCGCGGTGTGGATGAGGCCCAGGCAGTTCTGCACACAGGACCACACGGTAAGAGCTTGAGTAAAACACTCAGGCCACAGGGGCCTCTACTGGACAATGTTCTTTAACCCTATAAGGAGCAAGATCACAAACATGCTATAGAACGGTCATAGCTGAACATTCTACTGCTGATGTCACAATTGATTGGCGATGTGAGAGCAGGATAGGAAATGTGAGAGCAGGGATGTGAGAGAGGGATGGGGTATGAGAGAGGGCTGGGGGATGTGAGAGCTGGATTTGGGATGTGAGAGAGGGATGGGGTATGAGAGAGGGATGGGGGATGTGAGAGCTGGATTGGGGATGTGAGAGAGGGATGGGGGATGTGAGAGCTGGATTGGGGATGTGAGAGAGGGATGGGGTATGAGAGAGGGCTGGGGGATGTGAGAGAGGGATGGGGATGTGAGAGCTGGATTGGGGATGTGAGAGCAGGACTGGGGATATAAGAGAGGGAAGGGGTATGAGAGAGGGCTGGGGGATGAGAGAGCTGGATTGGGGATGTGAGAGAGGGATGGGGGATGTGAGAGCTGGATTGGGGATATGAGAGCGGGATGGGGGATGTGAGAGCTGGATTGGGGATGTGAGAGCAGGATTGGGGATATAAGAGAGGGATGAGGTATGAGAGAGGGCTGGGGGATGTGAGAGAGGGATGGGGTATGAGAGAGGGCTGGGGGATGTGAGAGAGGGATGGGGGATGTGAGAGCTGGATTGGGGATGTGAGAGCGGGATGGGGGATGAGAGAGAGGGATGGGGGATGAGAGAGCTGGATTGGGGATGTGAGAGAGGGATGGGGGATGTGAGAGCTGGATTGGGGATGTGAGAGAGGGATGGGGGATGTGAGAGCAGGATTGGGGATATAAGAGAGGGATGAGGTATGAGAGAGGGCTGGGGGATGTGAGAGAGGGATGGGGGATGTGAGAGCTGGATTGGGGATGTGAGGGCTGCAGTCACACTGAATGACATCCGTACCCTGAAGACCTCGTGGTGGTCCAGGCGGGACACCAGCACCAGGCTCTTGGGGGCGAAGAGCTGGGTGGGTTTGATGAGCCCGGGGTCATCGTCCTCGTAGGCTTCACTGGACAGGCTCTTCTGGGGCTGGGAGAGAAGGCACTGTGTTACACCCTGGGGTGCATCTAGAGCTCGCCTATTCACATCTATAACATGTTTATATACCAGTACACCAAATACAGTCAATTACACAGTCTGCAAACCAACTCATTTACACTCAGTTAGCTTTTCATGTCTGCACAAACATTAAATATTTTTCCACAAAGATAATACTCCACATCCACATCTGACTTACAAAATATGTAAATAACTGGCATCCCGTTTCGACCCTCACTTACATCATCACCCCGCGATATCTGACTGGCTACATAGCGTCTGCCATTCCCTATCCAACTCAGATTTCCCACTCTGAGTGCCCGAGTCTCCACTGCACGAGAGCCGAGCTCTTATCTGACCTACGCGATCAAATAAACGGTAAAATATAAAACAACGGCAGCCAGTCTTCAGTGCTCGCAGCGAGCTCTCTCCCCCGCTCACCTGGGCGTCTTCAACCTCCTCCCAGAAGGTGAAGCAGGCACAGTAATGGCGCTCAGAGTTGATGTCGGTCAGCACCGATATGAAGAAGGACGGAGGCAGTCTCTCCGGGACCAGCTGCCACCCGCTGGGCTGACAGAACTGAAGAAGAAGAAGAGTGGGGTGAGTTCCAGAGCAGATAACTGTCGTACCTTTCCTTGAAGAGCATACACTTCTGAGGAAACAACGGAGCCAAAATGGACTCTTTCAGCGCAATCATTTCCTATTTTCAGTATACGTCCGTGTGCTTGTGTGATCAGCTATTCCCACGGCGCTTCACATTGAGAGTCAGTCAAAACAGACAGAGCTTCAGACATTACATCAGAAAACATCCTAGTCTACTATTACAGCCACCATAGCAAACACCAAGCAATGTTAACTCCTCTTCCGTTCAGACCGGGGTCAAACACGCATTTGTTTTGGATTCAAATACTCTTCTGTGCTCTGTTGATCTTGCCTGGTGCAATTTCAATTGAGCCTGCCAACATGACCAGAAGGCGGGGTTTGCACTCTTTTTGAGAGTATTTCATTGGTTCCAATACACCAGACAAAGATCAGCGAAGCGTAGAAAAGAATCTGAATCCAAAACAAATACGTGTTTGACCCAGGTCTGCTTCCATCGCCAGCCAACACTGGCACGTCACCCCACATGACTCCCAGCCACTGTTCAGCCCGGTCCAGTCCAACACCCATTCCCTATTTGACTCATATGTACTCTGTTAGAGCTGAATTAACACTGGACATTTTCCTGCGACCAATTTGATCCCAAACAACAGCACCGGAGCCCAGACTGCACAGCACCAGCCGGGAGGCCCCAGAGCAGGGACGTGTTTTCTGAAAAAGTACCCGCTGTTTACCTCGCGCTAATCAAGCACCCGTGACCGACCGGAGCTCGGGACTCAAGCCCTCAAAAAAAGCGACCCCACGGGGGAAGCGTCCTGTAGAATGTTCCGGTACGAGCTCCTCCACCGGCCTGCACAGGACCGTTTGCTTTCTCACATAACAGCCCTGCAGCCCTGGGTCCCTTCACACCCTCCTTCTGTCAGGCACAGCTCCGTTTACCCAAACTCTAACATCGAGAGAACGGAAGGGAGACTCGCACACTCTCAAAGGCAAATAGCAAAAAATTCAGCCTTTTTATTTAGTATACATTTTTTTTTAGTATTTTTTCTCGTTAGACGGGTAAACGGAGACGGTAACAGTGGAGGGATCACAGCTCAGAACGTGCAGCGGCAGGTGGCCGAACCCCCGACCACACACTGGTGTTGGGGCTCCTACGGCAGTTGGCCACTCTATGGACCCTATTTTCATAAACCGAATAGCAAATAAAGCTGAATATACACTGTGGAAATGTTTTCGATTTTATGGTAAAATACTGGCAACCAGGTCGCCAGACTTTACTGTATAAATAACGGTTACAATACGTTAAGCATACAGTAACAGGCTGTATATACATTTTAATGTATTATGGTGTTTCACCTTAAAAAATACAATTATTCACATTTTGCTATTTTACAGATTAAATTCACTAACATTTTTCCACAGCGTAGAGGATGTAGTAAGATTTATTTTATTATTTTTTTTTAAGGAAATGGTACAGTTATACACATGTGGGCTATCTGGTTGCCTGGCAGCCAAGGAAACAGGAACATTAATTTATGATTCGTCATAAATGGTCGCGTGTGAAAATGCCCTTATCTGACTGGTGCCCAGCAGTGCCAGTTTGGAGCTCAAGCCCTGTTTCGCCACACAGGCTAACCCTGAGGCGTGCCGCTTACTGAAGGTGTGTGGGAGGACAGGTCACGTGACTGAGGTGATCGATGGCCGCTCACAGTTTCGGCGCGGCCATTGTTCGCTTGCTTCCTGTCCAGCCTCGCTTCGCTCCGCCCCGCCCCGTCCCATCCAGTCCCACCCCGCGTCTATTTGTGTGCTTCATCCTGCCCGCGTCGCTCTACGATTCGCCGTGTCTCAACCCCCCCCCCCCCCCCCCGCCCCCCGTCACACGGAATCCTGCTGCATCCCGTTTCTTGAAACTGTATTACTTGAATTACATGAAATTTAAAATACATTGCTGCCAGGTCTTGGAGGGATGTGACCTGGAGGGATGTGACCTGGGATTCGCATCAAACGTGACGCAACGGCAGCAAAAGCGTGTTCCAGGCAGCGACGGGAGGTGAGCAACGCGCTGCGAGACAATCCCCGATTCCAGTCCCTGATTTCGCCCTACCTGCCCTTCAGCTGTGCAAATAAAGGAGGTCGTTCAGTCACCCACAAAGCCCACAATCGCCAATTCCCCATTGATGCATGGAGAAAAAAATGGGTTTTGATCTCTCTCTCCAGCTTTTGTCTCTCTCGTGTACATACATTTCCAAACAATACGTTCCGTTTTTTGAAAAGAAACAAAAAGCAAACGCTGAACCATTTCATCATCCGGGGCGAACACAAAACTGCAGCGCAGCGTATGTGTAGCTCTGCGCTGTATCATTATTAACTCCACATATTTCGAAGCTGGCAGCAAACAGAGAGCCAGAGCAACTGCCATTATGGAAAATTTTAATGTTTGCATTTGAAATGCTTGAACTGGAGAACGCAGAAAGTCCCAGTGTCTGACGGCCCAGTGTGACCTGGCACATAACAGGCCACAACATCCTACCCGCAGGACATCGAACATTTCGTTTCTGGTTCTTTAGTGAACACTTTTTCTGTTTAAAAGCTACGAGTTGCCCTCCAGAAAAAATGTGACATCACAAAGGAGATTGCGAGTGGCCAGAGTCGGGAGATATAAAAATAAAAAACAATCTTCACCATATATTAAAGTTCGCAATAGCAGCTGAAAATCAAGATCATTTATACAAAAGATACATATTAATAAAGTACAGGCACGCTTTACTGACATAATATCAGAGGAAAGGCCTGGTTTTTTTAATAACAATAGTGTCCGTATGATCTCCAGCGGCGGTACCAGCGCAGATGTGGAATCCGTTACGCTCTCCCGCAGGACGAAACCATTTTCCCGCGCGCTCGCTAAAGAACGGCGCAGCCAGCCAGCGACGGACTGCGACGGATTTTACGCCCGCGGCTGGAATTCCGTATTCCGGGCTCACAGGCTCCGGAGCCAGCGGCTCAGCAGCGAATCGCATTCCTGCGGCCTCTCGGTCCCGCCCGCAGCTTCGCCCGACGACAAAAAAAAAAACAAAAAAAAAAAAATTCAAAAAAAAAAAAAACAAGCGCAGGAAACTTCCCCTGACCGGCGGACAAGGTAGAGGGCGTGTCCGTGCAGCGCCGCGGCGTACCGGGGTCACGTGCAGCGGGGTGGGGGGGGTGAGGGGAGGGGGGGTGGGGGGGGTTGCTCACCAGCTCAATGCCCTGTGGGAAGGGGTTGTCCTCCCAGTCTTTCTCAGGAAACCGCTGCAGAATCTGGCCTTGACCCTCGCTGCCCCCTGAGGAGAGAGGAAGACGGACACGTCAGGACAGGGAAGGAAGCCACGCCGTCCAATCAGGGCTGCCCGTTGCTCCAGCCCACCCCCACCTCCCCCTTCCCTCCCAAAGCCAGTGTCCAATCCCTGCTGTGCCAAGAACAAGGGGCGGGGCTCCAAACAGAGGGAAAGGAGAACAATGCTTCATTTCTAGCAGTGAACTCAGTACTGAGGCGATGGGCGATATAACATGGCCGTGAATGATAATTATTGAATTCAGTAATGATCATCGCCACCATGTGGTGCATTGGCTCTCTTTCCATCTTCTTTCTCTTTGATTATTCTCTTTAATTATGCTGAATTATACAGGCGGAACAAATATCATGATAAATGAAATGTGCATTAGTATTTACAAATTATTTCAGTGATCTTGGCAGACTCAGGCTTACAGCTTTCAAACCCAATGAGAGAATCTTGGTAATACAACAGCTGACAGATTTAAACGGCCAAATCGTGATTCACTTGGTTCCAGCCCCAAGCCTCACTCCTGGAACGCAAGGCCATCCCAGGGCAAAGACACAAAAAACCGAGGAGAGCTGACAATGACCCGTCTCCGAGCCAAGCGCGGGAAACCAGGGCCTCGCCTGCGCCTCCCAAACCTAATCAAGAACAGCGCGGCCTGGCAAACAAACAAAAAACACGCCCAGGAGCGTCACCCAGACCCGGCCGAGCGGCTCGGAGGGGAGCGGCCCCTTCTCCCCTCTTCTCTCCGACTGACACACACGTGACTGCATCTCCCCGCGTCCGATTGGCTCCCTGAAAACCGTTGATTCCGGGAAGGGGCGTGGTCAGACTCACTGGAGACTTATCAGGCACCCCTGTGCAAGGGTACACGCGCAAGGCGCTGTACGCCAAGCCAACCGTTCACAGACGCTTATCACCTGTTCACAGGGAGCCTAAAAGTTCATCTTCTGCTCCAGATATATATGTTACGTGACACGGCATAGCTTTGCAGGGTTTCTGTAGGTGGTTTAGCACAGTAACGGCAAAGAGATCTGGTTCCACTATCACGGCAAAAAAAAACATTTTGACGCCTATGGTTTGCGCCAGGTGAGATAAATATAGCCATATAAATATAAATATACAGCATTGCTGGAAAGCAGCTTAGCACATTCACGCTATCTAAAACACTGTCGCGCTACCCGCGCTGAGATCTTCTCTCCTCCCTGACCATAATTCAACCTGGGGTCAGTGCCTCGGATTTATGTCACAAGACGGACTTCAGCTGAAAATATGAGTCATGAGAGACAAGCCTTCATTCATTCGGACATGCAGGCCAGACACTTTTTATTCTTTGGCCTTTCCATTTTGATGCAAATAATGCACATTTTCTTCCTGTCGTAAAATAGGCGTGAGGGCCTATTCGATGCTCAGCAAGATCTTGTGACTTGACTGTAAACCTCAGAAGCAAATACAGGTACCTCTTAACCCAGTCATATTTGGTTTTGGTTCCTCAATTACAGGAGTTCTGCATATATACACTTGTGGGAAAAAAAAGGTAGCAGGGACTATGAAGGACAAAGCCCCAAATGAACTCCAAAATTTAAACCTACGATACACAAACAACATTTTCTTACAATCTTCCTTCAGAAAAAATGCATTGCTATGCTCCCCGGACAAAACCCCACGCCTGGACTGTCCGGAACATTCTGAGGCTGAGCGATAGCATCAGCTGCTAACGAGACAAACAGATGAGCAAACGGCTACATAACTGAGCTCGCAGCGTTTCCAGGGAATTCCTTCAACGTTAGACGGGGAGAGGTCTGAAAACCAGCCAAGCCTCCAGGGAACTCGCAGTCACCTTCTCTTTTCTGAGATTTTCTGAAACTCAAAGGGATCCGGAAATCTACCCCCCCCCCCCCCCCCCGACTCTCCGAGGGCAGAAATTCAAAAATACTACAATACCGACAAAAAAAAAAAAAATCAAAACATGGCCGTGTTCCAAGCCAGGCCTGCATCCTGTACTTCGAGGATAAAGGGCGTCGGCCTCGCACGGTCAGCGAATGGAGTGGAGCTGCCCTACAGCGTCCTTAACAGAAAGCACGCGTTAGGAGCACAGGGAGGAGAAAGCAGACGGCAGTCAGCGGACTCAGCCATCTGAGCCTCCCACATCGAGCAGTTCTCTCACACAGGGCCCCGGCTTCACCCACACAGCCAGACACGTCCGTTTGAGAGCGCAGCGATGTGCGTGAATCTGCACGTCACCGCCCTGGAAGTTTCACTTTCGCCAAACAAGCAGTGCTGTGTTATGCTTAGGGAACTTCACTTGCAACTTGAAGCCCACAGGTTCAACGCAAATGTGGGCCACAGTCATTATAACCTTCAGCAAGGTACCTGACCTGCTTCAGCAGCTGCATAAACAGGCTGGAGGCAGGAGGAACAAAAGATGTGCAAGAAGCTATAGATGACTGTGCAAGGCCCCTGAAAAAAATACACTTCCTTTAAAGACGAGCCTCGCATTTTTTTAGAAGGTTATCTCACATCAGATAGGCTACAGTGTCACAGATGAAACAGAACAAATAAAACCCTGATACATGCAGACGCCCTCCAATCAGGTACGCCCTGCTGCATTGTGGTGAATGCAGTCTTTCAGCCCGTCTGGTCTCCTTCCAGCCTCTCAGTAACCCGAAAACACACGGTTTGCACATGAACGCAGAGCGCAGGTGAGCGTACTGGGAAGCACCACGGACGCAAGGGGAAGCTGAAGCTGTCGATCAACGTCAGCTTTTCAATTCCTAAATTCTGCTCGACCACTTCTGTGTTACGGAGCAGAGACACAGGCCGCTAACGCCGGACAGCTTCCCTAACTCGCTGAACGGGCCCATCTTCACTCACCCCAAAGGGACGAGCGATGTGCAGCTGACTTGCAGAGGAAAGGGTACCACAGCTCTGTCACGCAGAGCTACAACCTGGAGTTGAGAACCGACAAGGCAGCTGTAATGTTTCAGGATTTGGTCGATCTAACGTTGCCGCAATGTTATGAGAATTTTGTTTTTACTGGGCAGGGCTAGGATTTGACCATCCCGAACTCTAGACCCCAAATCTGGCCTCATGCTCCAGCCCTTCCTCTGTGTGTTTCGCTTGGTATTTCAGAATCACAAAAAGGACGATAAACAAACAGTTCAGGACACGCAAAAAAAAAAATCACCCCTGGTCCACATTTGGAGTCCTGTTTTCTTCTTATTTTGTTTATGTCTTCAGCACTGGGGCCATTTTCCGGGTGAAAGACAAAAATTCCTGGCCTGCCGACGTTATTCCACAGGGCGCGGCCTCGGAGGGGAGGGGGGAGCGTTGCCCGCGGAGACGCAAAGCGCCGAGCGATCGCTCCGGAAACGGCGGCCTGTGAGGGCAGCTTGTCTCGGGCTGGCCCCTTACCGCCGAGACTACAACAGGGCCAATGTGCCTGCTGCTGGGGCCCCACACTCATACTGTATCTGCTGTGTGTGTGTGTGTGTGTGTGTGTCTGTGTGTGTGTGTGTGTGTGAGCGTGTGTGTGTGAGAATGGGGGGGGAGTAGAGGGAGAGAGAGACACAGAGAGAGGGAGAGAGAGAGAAAGAGAGAAGAAAACGAGGGAGATACAGAGAGAGAGCGAGAGAGAGAGGGAGAGGGAGAAAGAGGGGGGAGAGAGAGAGGGGAGAGGCAGAAAGAAAGTGAGAGAGAGAGACTGAAAGAAAGTGAGAGAGAGAGAAAGGAGAGACTGAGAGAGAGAGAGAGAGAGAGAGACAGAAAGAAAGCGAGAGAGACAGACAGAGAGAGGGACAGAGAGAGTTCCAGGCGGTCGCATGCTTTATGCAAATGAGTCGGCGAGCGGACAAAAGGCGGCCTGTGGCCGCGGCGCTCGGGGGGAACGGGCGCAAAAAAGCCCGATTACTTCAGCCCGTAACCGCGCCGATAATTTTAGACCAAAAATTCAATAACGGGACTGTGACCGGAGAGCAGCGGCACAACGGCCTCTTCTGATTCCCGGCCTCTCCTGGGGTCGCGGTCTGACGCATCAGCACGCGGACGCGCGGCCGAAACGCCACCTCGCCCGCCCGGCTTCCCAGGAACACTCTGCCAGCGCGACGGCCCTCGAGCGGACACCGGAGCCGCTGGCGGGGAAACGGTCCCTCCTACGCTCTGAACATCCAGCCTTCAGCGGCCACCGGCCAGGAGGCGAAGCACCGACCGCCATTTCCTCCTCTTATCAGCTAACAAGAACACGACCAAGATAAGCCACCTTCACTGAATATGAGAAATACTGGGTAGGAAGGGGAAAAGACACAAAAACCAAAAACTGTGTCACGAAGGGACACAAGACATTATCAACGCATCACTGCACTGAGGGACATGCCTACATCCTGTTCAGCTACAGGCGCAAACCACGCAAACCAGACTGCATGACTGTACGAATGAGGTCACTCTAAACATAAAACATAGGGTGCATCTCAAGTGTTCTAGTAGACTTGGTGTGTTCTGTGCGTGCAGAAATAAAAAAAATACTGTGGACAGTTTTTAAAGACACAAACACAGGTTATGACACACAGGAAAGTCACAATGTATTTTGGAAGCAGATAGCCTTCTTTGTCTTCTAAAAATAGAGCACAGGCCAAAAGCATTTAAAATCATTAATAGTAATCATTAATTATTTAATTTAAACAAGGTTTAAGAAGCCTCACTAAATGAGATATCGATTTCCTGATGGTATTTTTTGCTCAGAACAATTTCGCCATTTTTGACAGTTGAACCGAATCAGAACCAGAATTCTTGCGGCAGATAATTACTCCTGTAGCGCAAACCCTTCCGATCACACCCTTCCACACACACGTTCTAACGTTCGGGGAGCGAGAGGCAAGCGGACGGCCAAGTCAGCAACCCAGAAACTCCCAACGAACACTTGATTTCTGGCACTTCAGAGCAAAAAAGAGAGAACTTATCCCGGTTAATCCAGGAAAGACCTCAGCCAGCAGTTTACACAGCGAAAAGCTCCCGCGAAACACATATTTTAAAAGGCAAAAATTCCTGGAGGAAAGGATTTAGCCTAGCTAGACGCACATTTATAAAACACACTAGCGATAAGCAATTAGGCCTACATGACGTGTGCATGAGCGCTCCAACTAAACACTTCCTGGGATTAAATATTTGCTATTATAGAACTCTTCAAGCAGGCTCTTATATGAAGTATTACTTGAAAGCTAAAACTGAAATATCCATAGCATATTAAGCGTATACGGACATTAGATTATATATATATATAAACACACACACACACACACACACACACACACACACACATTTATACCAAGCAGAAGGCACCTGTAAGGTGCAGTATTTCTAATTCTCTGGAGGGCAGCCAGAGGTGCTGTGTAATGTGCTGTAAGGTCAGGGTCGGCTAGGGTACGGCGGCAGCAGCGCCAGCGCCAGTCCTTGGCAACAAGCGTGTGAAATTTGAGGTCCCCCGGTGGAGAGACGACGTGCCCACGCGTCAGACAACACCTCCAGCGCTCCCTCATAACCTCACACCCCCCCCCCCCCCCGACCCCTCCCTCCCCACCATCAGCCTCCTGGAGCAGCAGCTCTCCTCCGACTGCAACAAGAAACAAAGCCCCCAAATCCAGGGGGATCTTCACTATCCCGCCGTGGACCCGGGGCCCCAGGCCTCAGAGTCTTATGAAGAGATATCCCGCAAAATCCCGCCAAGGCCTTTCTGCAGCACAGAGGCCGGGGAAAGACCCAGGGCTGGGAAAGAGGAACGTGGCTCAGCTCAGAGCTCCTGTGCAATGCAGGCCTGCGGTTCCCTGCCCTGCTCCTGGAGATCTAGCGCCCTGTCGGCCTTCACCATAATAAAGCCATAATACAGCACACAACAGCTGGAGATCTCGCCGAGCCCGATTAGGGTTGAGACGAAAACCAAAAGTACGGCACATTTCCCGGAACAGGGTCGGGAACCACCGACGAATAAAAATGAGCGCTATTTCGCTAGCTGCTACTCGGGGGGGGGGGGGGGGGGGGGGATTGTTGTTTCGGGAGGCAGTCTCCTCAGAGCCTGCTCACTCCTACACTGTCCACAAGTGCAGAACATGATTTCTACCTCCACGCCTCCCTCAGAATGACCGGCCCAAAATGATTTTGTGGGCATGCAGCGTGGCTGCTCCCCGGTCCCCGTGGAAGACTTAACATCGTTATGCGCGGCCAGCAGCAGCAGCAGCAGCAGCAGCCTGCGCGTTCGGCTGGAGGACCTGCCCCTGGGGGCCTCGCCGCTCAGCCACAGCTGCTTGCGTTGCTGCATGGTTGCACACCGAGTTGGGAGAAAGCCCAGAAACCGCGCCGGGGGGGAAACGTGAGAGAGGAAACTTATTTTACAACGCGCCGTTGGACATGAGCGCGCAAAGCGCTCAGCTTTTACTGAGGGGAAAGACAACGTCCTGGTTCACTGCCTTACAAACCCAACAGCAGACTCCTCTACGGTACATAGACCTACTGGAGGACTCAATTACACGATGCTGCTTAATACGACAGGTTGACATTTTCGCGATGCTTTTTCATGAACCTTAAAGTAGTGAATTAAAATGGAAATATTCACGGGTTATAATTTTCACAGTTAGGCTGGAGAGTCAGCCCTGTTGGGCTTCTCTCCTCTCCTGCATTTGCGCGAGTACGTTTGCACGTCTGTACACGCGTATTTTAATCCTTCTCTTTTTTTTCCCTCTCACAGATAAACGACGGCTACGCCGCGGCGTGCGCCGTGATGACATCACGCGAGGCGGAGACGGAGGCCGCCGGAGCCGCAGACCGTGGAATGCGTCTGCGTCGGCCGCGGCGTGCGACAGGAATGCGCTCGCGGTCCTCGGGAAGAGAGGGGAGCGGCGCCGGGGATGGTGGGAGCGTTGGGGCCATCGTGCTCGAGAGCTGAAAGATGGAGCACCCCCCCAGCCTCCCCCACCCTCCCGCCCCCCCGTCCCAGAGCAGCGCGGTCCACAGCAGGAGCCCACAAGCGTTTCCTGTGGTAACCGCTGCTCCTATCAGCAGCCCTCCAGCTCGTCCTCCCACACGCCCTGCCACCGCGGTCTGAGCAGCCCTTCCCGCCGTCACAGTGCTGGGTCCAGCGGGTGCCCAGACTTTTCTGGCCTGCGATCTGCTTTCTCAATAGCCAGCAGAGCATGAGCACCGTGTTCAGTCCCCTCGGTGTTGAAATGCAGGCATACAGCTCCCCCCCGTCTGACCACTGAACACTGTCACGGGGGGAAGCTGGTCGCAATCTGAAAAGGAAGCTAGCGTAGCTGCCGGGGGGAAAAAGCTGGTAGCACGTTGTTTTAATGCTACACGTGTAGCTACAAAATACTTAAAAGCTTCCTTAAAGCTTTCATCTTCCACATGTGCTGGACCGAAATTAGCCAACAGTCTTATCAACACATCAAGGCGTAAGATCCAAAATATGTGATTAGCATGTTCTTAACTGAACATTCCAGTGCTGGTGCAAGTCACTACTGGCAACTGAAAGCAACAGTTCTAGAACACTGACATTTCTACTTTCAAAAAAAAAAGATCTTTAGGCGACAAAGACCAAAATGGTGGAAACGTTGTCACTGCTCAGGGATTTTAGTTGAATAAATCACTTGGGAGCATAGTAGCAGTGTGCTGGTAGTATTTTCTTATTTTGCATTATTCTTCTTTTTTAGCAGGCACCTGCACTAAATTTTGGAAATAATATTGAAGCCAGAAGTCCCACTGATTTTCTGTTCCACCTTACAAATAACTGGTTCATTAATGCCACTGACAGGCCAGAGATTCAATCACCACGGAGTCCTGCGTCTAAATCATTTCCTAATGAGAGGCGTAGAATAAAAACCATAGAAACCAGCAGCACTTCCGGTGGCCTTTAGGGTCAGATTGGAGGACTGAGCGGCCCTCGGCCCTCCAGTGACCCTTTTTTCCCATGAGCACATTTTGGAACGTCACTCATCTTTAGACGCGCTCTCCCGTTGCAGAATCTTTTTGGAGTAAAACCCAATCAGGGCCTAAAGCCTGCCAGCGCAACAACTAGACCTACAGGGAAGAGGAAAAAACGTCGCGTAAGATAAAATGCAGATCCACGATGAAGGGAAAACCACCTCAGAACTCTCTCCAGAACTCCCCAGCAATCTGCTGTGCTCACTCATCAGCCGCCATTCTTATGGGAGCAAAGGGGGGGGGGGGGGTGGGTGTGAAAAGCACACGTGCGCACGTCCACTAAAAAAAGACTTAAGTGGAAACAGAGGAACAGAGCGCACTGCCAAAAACACACAGCTACAGCTGGGGTGGGAATGAGGGGGGGGGCGGGGGGGGATTGGACACGGGCTCAGCGACCCTTATGCAGCCATGCAGAACCGACGGGCCTTCGCTGAGGAATTCCGCAGCGCGGATGTGAAAGGGTCCGAGGGACCGCCGGTCGACGGCACGGACGGGGGGGGGGGGGGGGGCGCGGTCGGCTCGGCGAAGTGAAACCGCGGCCAGGTGCGGCACCTGGAGCAGGCCCTTTGTGCTCGGCCACCGCGCGGTCGCGCGGTTCACTGTGAGAACGCTGCGAGAGGAAACAACAGGCCCTGTTCCGCTGGGGTTCAACGCCAAGAAGCTGCGCGGCTTGGGAGTCTTCCCGTCACAGCCCGGCCTCGGAACGCCCGAAAGCACTGCTGACCAATCGGAACGGACGAGGAACGGGACCGGGGTCGCAGAAGACCTCGACAAGCGCGGTAACGTCTGGCGGTGATGACCGGACCGCGGTGCTGATGCCCACATCAGGTGCCTCTCTGTCGGGTGACTGCGCCCATAAGGCTGGGACAGCCTGTTTGCAGCAGGGAGGAGTCACAGTACCAGTGCATGCTGGGAGCACCAAATGGCCTCATGCACAATTCACCAGAGCTTGAGAACAGCGTGAAGTGTGGCCCAATGTGAACATCAGAAAGGACTGGGGATGGACCATTAAACTAATCCGATAATTATAGCGTCAAAATTCACCAGTAATGCAACAATAATAATCCTTTGAGAGTCATTTTTGAGCCAGTTTCTGTGTCCGGCAGTGTCTGCTTTTCTAAACCTGCATCACCGAGCTTGCGTGCAGAGAGCCACAGCACGGGCAGCCAATCACGACGCAGGAACAGGCCCATGCAACAGCTTGCGCACTGACGTACACACGGCACGGCACAGCACAGCACAGCACAGCACAGCACTGAACGCCCACGCGCTGAGCGAAAGGAAGAAGACAAGACGAGCCGCTCTGGAGCTGACAGCAAACGCAAGGAGCGTGCGGCCTCCAAGGTCCAGGAAAGTGTCACGAAAAATTTTCAAAAACTGATTTAAAAACCGAACAGAGCTCTCTCCCTCTGCAACTGCATGTTCTGTCCCAACAAAATGAGAGAGTTGGGAGCAGCATTATGAAATGAAAACTGTACCGTCTCCTGCACCATAAAACACGTATTTTAACGCTGACTGACTCATTTATTCATTATTATCAATCCACTATTCATAACTGTACTAGAAGCAGTTTGCAGCGGTCAGGAGTCACCTGTCTATCCACAGGTTGCAGATCCCCTTTCAAAGTTCCCTCACTGATGCGGAGGAGATCAGCACGCCAGAAAGAATTGCCCCTGAGCTTACTTTCAGAACCCCCTCTTAGTCCCACACGCGCTTCTCGTGTCGTTCTTAGTCAATAGCTTCCAGTATCTCTGCAATCCACACGCATTGCAGACATCCGGTACTAGATTAGCATAATGTCGGTAATGTTTTTGTTTTGAGAATGTAAGATTTGCATTTTTTTTGAGAGACAGTGAGATCCCACTTGTTTGATTATTGCAATCATTTCCCTCTGTGCCACAAGGTTTTTGACCTTGCTAGCGTCAGTGCTACCGGTCGAAAAGTTCATTTACAGCCTCGTCTTACTGATCTTCACTCTATCATAGGCTCCCTGAATTGCTTACAGAGCTGGTAAATTGTTAGCTTGAACATACAAAGCATTAAATATCCAATTGATTCTTGGATGGGCCACTTGCTTGTCCTGTGCACTGTGCATCCGGTCAGCTATTCTCAGATGATCGCTGGATCCAGTCGGCCTCAGGCCTGCATGTTCAGTGACAGGCGAAGAGCAGACCGAAGATCGGTTAAGACCGGCAGACCACCGCCTGAACTGAGTTTCCTGGACCAGCGCCCCCTCATCAACCACAGCCTCGCAGAGCCCGCGTCGAAAACCACGGTGACACAGCGCCTCCTCGCCATGGCAACGGCGCAAACGGGGTTCCCCCGCCCCTCCGAAAAAGAAAAGAAAAGAAAAGAAAAGAAAAGAAAAAAAAAAACCTCCTTCCTGCTGCAGGACTCAGTTTGTTCACCTCAGCCTCCGACGCAGAGGACCCAAAAAAAAAAAAAAAAACCCTGACAGGGCTCTCGCTGGGGGGCGGGGGTGGGGGGGGGCTGAAACGCACGCGGTGGGTCGGGGCCCCTATGGGAGCGAGCGGCCTCCCCTGGCGCCCGTTCCGGAGAGCGCACGCGTGCCCGTGGCCCCCGCTGCAGACGGATTAAGTCATTAAGGAAATGGAGGGCAGGCCTGGATTTAGGGAGATACTGCCGCACTCCCAGGCCCAAGAAAGGCCAGCCTGCACTCAGACAGGAAGCGCATCTTTCAGTCTGATTCCACAGCCAATCACAGCCGGATTTCAGCGCTGACGGCACACTCAGCAAGCGAATAAATGAGCAGATCTGGGGTTGCATTTGGACTGTAATCTATCTGCACAATCTGAGCTCGAAAACCCACTTTAATAGCGAATTTGCTCATGAATCAATGCCTCCGATGCCCTGTTCTGTTCTCTCTGCAGCCTGATGGTTTGCATGCATTATTCACCATTTCATATTGTGTCAATGCACTCACATGTCGTCCAGCTGTGTTTTGGGACAAAGGAAAAGCACGGTTCATACACCGGCCCCCACCTGGCACGTCAACCTACACCGTGCCCTCCGTCTCCTCGAAACTGAACCAACAGGAAGTCCCGTTCACGAACAAAAAGAAGGGGACTATTCTTATTAGTATTCACCTCACCAAATAGCTTGTGTTAGCTTTTTTTTTTCTTTCCCAAAGAGACGACCGGGAGACTCAGCAGTCCGACCAGGAAAGAAAGTTCATTCCACACAGCGATCCACAGCGAGTTGGTACTTCTGAAAGCGACAGGAGCCTAGAGAGGTAAGCCAGGAGGGACAGACACAGGGCAGAGAGGCGGGCAAAGACAGGAACATCAGGCCCAGACATAGGGCCTGACTTACTGAGACCTTTAGCAGAAGCAATAACCTCCCCAGTGATCGGTCAACTGCGAGCACGTCGGCGAATCCTGACGCAGAACCCTCTCGTTACAGAGCAGAAGCGAAAACCTGAATCAAAATGGGCCCAGCCCGACGCTCACTGCAGATGCTGTGACTGAGCCGTTTCCCCTTCAATGCAATTTAAAAGCCCTTCTACATCTGTTTATTTGTGCAGCGTGAACTACCAACTTTGACACATTCTAATGTTTAACCAAGTTTCTCAGCAAAAAAAACTTCCCAGTTTTGATATATTCAGACAGAGGGAAATGCAAGGGTGAGAATACTCCCTTTAGTTCTGTTGCTTCAGGTTTGTGCAAAGCTAAAAGAAAACCAGGGAAATATGGCGTTAGTGTATCCAGCTGGCTGCTGCACCATAGTCTCATACAATAAGCCTCTTGACCTCTGACCCCCCAGTGATCAGCTGGGGTCAATGAGAACATGTACAGCAGTAAATCTGGGGCCTCCCACTTCCTGTTCACAGCATCAAGGGCCAGACCAGACTTCACTCAACCCCTCAGCGTACAGCATATTATCCTCTACAGCTCTACAAAACACACACGCCTGCAGAACACACATACACACACACACACGCGCACACACACACGCACGCAGACCACACATATACACACACACTCACAAACTCAAACACACACACACACACACACGCACACATAGATACGCATATACATACACACAGTCTTTAACATATCTACACAGTAAAATGTTCAGCATTAAAGCAACTCTTACAGAGAACAAATGGTCTCAACTGGACTGATATGCACACTGTTAGCGGAATTAACACCAGACATTTTACAAATCTAACTTCTGAAATGTTATCTGAGCTGACCAGAAGTGCACTGGTTCAGACTTTGAATTTAATGCTACACCGTACCTATTATCCAGCGGAAGTACATGGACCTGACACGAGAGCAGGACACCTGCAAGCCGAACGCTCAGAACAATAACCACAACCGAAGTCTTTGTTTTAATGTTCCTAATTCTGTCATAAATAAATGCTTTATGCATCGCTCATGAGGAGAGTGACTGGTGGGGCTGTGCATCGCTATATAAGGAAGAGGACCGCCATGCGATCTCCTCGCAAACCTCAGCTTCCTGCCGTCTTCTCTCTCTTCCTCTTCAGAGCGGAGGTTGATCGCTTGAACGCCCGTGACTGTGCCTAGGGACGAGGCCTCTCTCTCCCTCCCTCCCTCCCTCCCTCCCTCCCTCGCGAGGGGGCCCCGGCGTCTTGGCGGGACGCGACGCGGCACAGACACCCCGTCAGCATTTGCCTCCAAAGGGGAGTCATTTGGCCAGGCTCCCTGGCACCAGCACTCCTGCTAATTAAAAAGGCTCAGGGGTCCCTGTATGCCAGGCTCTCTACAGCTTGAGAGGCCCTGTACACCAGGATCTCTACAGCTTGAGAGGCCCTGTACACCAGGCTCTCCTTAGCTCGAGAGGCCCTGTACACCAGGCTCTCTTCAGCTCAAGAGGCCCTGCACACCAGGCTCTCTACAGCTCGAGAGGCCTGTACACCAGGATCTCTCCAGCTCGAGAGGCCCTGTACACCAGGCTCTCTACAGCTTGAGAGGCCCTGTACACCAGACGCTCTACAGCTCGAGAGGCCCTGTACACCAGGCTCTTTACAGCTCGAGAGGCCCTGTACACCAGGCTCTCTACAGCTCGAGAGGCCCTGTACACCAGGCTCTCTACAGCTCGAGAGGCCCTGTACACCAGGCTCTCCTTAGCTCGAGAGGCCCTGTACACCAGGCTCTTTACAGCTCGAGAGGCCCTGTACACCAGGCTCTCTACAGCTCGAGAGGCCCTGTACACCAGGCTCTCTTCAGCTCGAGAGGCCCTGTACACCAGGCTCTCTACAGCTCCAGAGGCCCAGCACACCAGGATCTCTACAGCTCGAGAGGCCCTGTACACCAGGCTCTCTACAGCTCGAGAGGCCCTGTACACCAGGCTCTCTACAGCTCCAGAGGCCCTGTACACCAGACTCTCTCCAGCTCGAGGCCCAGCACACCAGGATCTCTACAGCTCGAGAGGCCCAGCACACCAGGTTCTCTCCAGCTCGAGAGGCCCTGTACACCAGGCTCTCTACAGCTCGAGAGGCCCAGCACACCAGGCTCTCTCCAGCTCGAGAGGCCCTGTACACCAGGCTCTCTTCAGCTCGAGAGGCCCTGTACACCAGACTCTCTACAGCTTGAGAGGCCCTGTACACCAGACGCTCTACAGCTCGAGAGGCCCTGTACACCAGGCTCTCTACAGCTTGAGAGGCCCTGTACACCAAGCTCTCTTCGGTTTGTGCACAGAGTAGCAGATGCGCGAGAATCCGACCTCGGTTCTGGTCGTCGGCAAGCCTCGTGACAGTCTCTGACGAACACGGAGGCAGAACCACTCTCCTGGCTTCTTTTTGTGTAAGTGAAACTGGGAGAGGTCTCCAGAGGGGAAATACATGCTTGTGGACCAAACCTTGCTGAGTCAGAGCATCCGCGTACCGCAAGGTGAAGCGACCCCATGCTCACGACAGGTTCCGACAGACCGTGTACAACCCCATGATCCCTCAGGATAACTTTACCTGCCCGTAGCCACGCGACTGGATCAGGAGCGCTGACCTTTTACCATTTATCACCGAGCGCTGTCTGTCTGTGCCGATTCGGCCGTTGCCAGCGCGGTCTTGCTCCATGGCACCAGCAAACATTCGTGTGCAAACAGAATAATCGCCTGCAACCCCAGTCTGCTCACTGCTTAACATCCAAAAAAGACAACCACCGGCTAAACAGCTAGCAGGAGTTTTGGGGAGGAACCGTGAAAAATTATTATTATTATTTTATAAAGAACTTTTAAAAATTAATTAAATTTAAATAAGGTATTGAATCCTGTCCTTCGTTGGAGTTACCTCCCTCATAATTTAACCAGTTTTATCACACTGCCAGTAGGACAGTATTTCCACAGCATTCATGTCTCCTCACACACACACACACACACACACACACACACACACACAGAGGCACAGACACTCAGAGCAGGCCCCCTCTGTGGCACGGCTCTGATATGCAGGCGAACGTGACCTAAATGTGCCAAACTGCCCTCAGTTACCAGCAGGGCCACTCTCTCCAGCACGGGATCAGAGACAGTCTGTCCCCGAGCGCGCCACGCGCTGTCAAGCGGAACAAAAACACAGATTAAACGTGGCAGTGGCGGGGCGGAGGGCTTCATGTGCTGGGTCTGGTAACCTGAAGGATGCGGGTTCGATTCCCAGGCACACAGTGAAGCAAGCATCCAATCCTCTAAACACGTCTGTGACCCATTTCAAGTCGACAGGATGGCCAAAGGAACTGTGCTGAAATGTATGGGATTCCAGGGTGGGTTAAGACAACATCGACCCAGATATAATAAGGCAACGTCTCGAATCTTTCAGGGAAACAACATCAAAGCCTTAAACTCCAAACAGCGCAATTTATCATGAGAAACAGGTTTGAGGTGTAAAAAAAAAAAAAAAAAAAAAAACACAGAGAAAATGTATTTTATTTTTAGGAGTTGCACAGTGACCTTTGACCTCTGCAGGAATCCCACCCAGAACCACAAACTGCCCCCGAGCTGACCAAACCGGTGAGATGGAAGACTAGCCAGACCTGTCCGTTATCTTCCCAGAGCCCGCCTCCTCGCAGAAGCCAGCCAATCGCTCTGGCCCTGACAGCGGGCGCAGCTCCCGGCGGAGGCCTCTCCGTGTGGGCGTCTCTCCCGCTTCTCAGCGATCGCTCCGCGCATTCGGAGCCCGATTGGTCCGCACGCTGCAGCCAATCAGAGCCGCGGGGCTTTGTTCTGCGAGTGACAGGTCCCCCTGCGGGTTCCTTCAACGCTCTGTCACTTCGAGATTCCCGCCTTTGTTCCTCTCCGCACATCGCCACACAGCCGCTGCAACCGTTCCGTCTGGGAGCGGAGCACAAACGATGGACCCCTACATCACCATCACTCTCCTTCACAAATATTCCACAGAAAGATACAGTCCACAATACCGAATACCAGTGGAATCTGCATAAAATCCCTCCGGGTAGGCTGTAATGTAAAGTTATGCCAGTAATGCGCGGATATAATCAATAAACCGCGGGCTATAAATATGAAGATGGATGGGTGACACAGAGGCTTCTGTTGAAAAGTATGCAGCGAACGCTCAGCAGCCCTGCGTTAGCGAGAGCAGCGGCTGGCTTCATGTGAGCGACCGCGACGCATTCGGCTTCACGGCGAATGAAATGCGAATAATCGGACCAGCTTAGCGGGGATCGTGGCGAACTGCGGGCTTTAGTAACGGGGTCAAAGGAACATTCTCCGAATTCCAGGGAAGACCCAGCAGCCTCCCCCCCCCCCGCCTCGCCGCCTCTGACCGCTGCTGCGCAGAGGGGCTCGACGCCCGTTCGCCCCGGCTAAACTGCAGCAGCGCTGCTCAAACCGCTGTCCCGCGCGGGAGGTAGCTGGATTCCAGGCCCAAATCCACCAGGCAGGGTCAGGCAAAAAGGTCAAGTCCCGGGACACCTCGGTGGGAGGCTCAATTGAGGGATGATATTTGCAGTTCTTCTCGACAATCGAAATCTGTACAAACGGTCAACGTAGCAATTCTGAGTAATCTGTGACACGGCTCTTGGAGTGGGAACCAAGACCGCAAACCCCCTCCCCCCCTCGCATGTGATCCTCCATTTGAGGACCTGTCACACTAAATTCAGGAACAAACGAGAGCCTGCATGGCCTCTACCTGCACAACAAGGACCCGCGTCAGGGAGGGGAGACAGGAGATGGCTCCTAAAGTTCTGCAGTGCAGGAAGTGCAGATGTACCAGGGTGGGGGCTGTGTGCTGGTCTCCAGCCCGAGGCTGCCCCTCCCTCAAACCCGAACACACGCAGGTTCTTTAAGGGTTAACGGGGAAATGGCGGCTCTGCTCCCGCTGCCCAAGGCCGGTCCCCCTGACAGCTGAAGAGCCTGACGTGCCGGGGCAGTGCACTGCAAGCCGGGGCACAGGAAGCGGGGCGACGCCATTGGCGGGAGCTGCCTGTCCGTCATTAATAATGAGTGCGGCGCCCCGCCCCCCCTCCTCCCGCCCCCTTCCCCGGGGCCGAACCCCAGGGCAGGGAGCGCTTGGCGGGGGCGGAATGAATCCGGAAGTCTCCCCCCACCACCAACCCCCACCCCCACTCCTCCAACACCCAGCCGAAACAAACAAGGGTGAGAAAAAAGGACAAGATCAGAATCTGGCTTCTGTGCTGGATGGCCGTTTCCCCTGGTTACAAGGCCAAGGCTCTGACGGGGACAGCAGCTAGTGTCGTGAATGCTCCCCCCCCCCCCGGGTGCCGCTCCTACTTCCTGTCAGAAGCTGGAGCCCCTCGGAGAGAGCATCCGATTCGCTCTCAGCCACGTCTTCCCGCTGCAGGAGGAGGGCGTGGCCCCCAGCGAAGAGCTGGGTTCAGGCCAGCGTGGAGAGCGTTGGACAAAACACCGACAGGCTCCAGACAGCCAGGGGACGTCAGACTCCAGTACTGCAGCTAGCACGAGCCACTGCACCCGTAAGCAAATTGGTCTAGCCTAGCACAAGTGCTCCAGGAATAAAACCAGTCGCATGCAAGGGTTACATAACGGCAATTAAACCTGAGAGTCAGGGGTAAGGGTGTCCAGCATGTAAATAAACCATGAGATGTGCAGTCAGCACAAGCGGCTGTAGAGCAGCCCCACCTGAAGCTGCTGTTCTGTGTCGTTACAGTACTCACGCTCCCTGTATTACATGAAATAAAGTCCTCGCAGGACTTAAAGTGCACCGCTTGTGCTGCGCATTCACCTGCTATCCGCTCTGCGCTAAGGTAAAGGGTGTGCGCGCGGCTAAGCTAACGCCCGCCAGGAGTCACAACACGTGCTGAAAACCGTCTGGCTCTGCCCCAAGGGCACCTGCCCGGGGGGGGGGGGGGGGGGGGGGGGGGCACACAGAGCCGCCGATTAGCAGGCGGGTCAAAGTTTCCGCCTGAGCCCGGCCAAAGGTGGCACAGGCAAGCGTGGAGATGGGGGGGGATTAAGCCGCCGCTGATTCCGTGGGTCACGAAACACACCGCGCGGTCCGGCCGCAGCGCTTGTGAAACCCGGCCTCCCCCCCCCCCCCCGCTGCTACTTGGAAACAGTCTAAACACATGTGGCAACATTCAGACACCTCCGCACGGCTCCACCTTCCAGGCCCTTGGCCACAACAGGCAGAGCGGCAGGGCCGCTGGCACAGGACGAGGACGGCTTCCGAGGAAGAGAACCTCAGGGGTGAAGGCTTCAGCACCCAAGAGCAGATACACAAATATTCACCACACATCATCATAAAGCAACCAGGTCCATAAAGCACGTCCATTTTCAACTTTCTGTTCACTTTCCTAAGTCATCATCATCTCCGCACTATAACTGCAAGATTTGCTCACGGCAGTAAGCACAAAAAATTAATATATATTTCATGCTCAAAGCAGAAATAATGTACCGCTGCCTCAACAACCACCAACTGACATTCATAATCCATATTTGTATTATTTAAAATGCTTCTTCTTAACCTCGTGGGTATGCAAGAAAAATGGCATGGCCCCACCCCCTTTCAAATTTTCAATAATGTATAGCAAGGAATAGTTTTTGAAATTTGCAATTATTATGTCTGCAAACCAGATGTTTTATTTTCTGTTTGCACAAGGGCTTAATGGTAAAACGTGAAAATTTGCAACGTGCGTGCAAAGTGAACCTGCTGCTTCAGAGTGTACACCGCATGTATGGGGCCGTACGGTGTGCTGAGCCGCACGGAAAACATACCCAGCAGGGCAGCTCCACTAAAAGCACTATAAACCCCCTTCATTTTCCACATGTATGGAGACACGCTTTAAGACACTGAGTTTGAACTAGTCACGTCAAACATTCACTGCTTTTTTTCCCCAAATGTTTTATTAATTCCATAGCCTAAATCCGATATAAAAATAGATCAGAGCACCACGTTACTAATTTCCAGCTGATTGAGTCGGAAAATGGGATGAACAACCTTCTGGAAGCGGCATGAATATTTCATGTTCGCAAGCCACCCTACGGCAGGAATCTAGGCCACATGAGACCGTAGAGACAGACAGAGCCGTCACATACAAGATCGTGTCTCTTAGCATCTCAGCGCGACAGCAAGCAGGGCTAATCAGTTAACAATTTAACACTTGATTCAACACCAGATTTCCCTGCATTAATCAAATCATTTCGTACATGATCCACAATGAGTGAACAACGTGGCTATTTTTAAAGCAACGCTATATGAATTTAGAATGTATCTAAATTGTCATCGCCAAGTGTATTCCGCGGGCAGTAAGAAAGCTCAGCATACACGTATGCCGTTTCATTTTCACTTCGGTCGTAACATAGTGACAGCAAATCCGTGCCTTAATCATTTTCGTTAGCTGAACAGGCGACACCTTTGCCAGACAAGCCGAGGTTCATGTTAGCGTTGCTAATGTATTCGCCTGGTCTGTTGGCCAGCTAACCATTATAAGTTAACAAACCGTGTCCACCGTCGGTCCTTAATCATCCGATCGCAATCTAACACCGCCCTTCTTTAAAATATCAAATATCTTGAACGTGACAACAGCGGCACCACACACATACACCCCATCGGAATCGTACGATTTGGCAATTTTAATCTATCCGTTAATGAATAGAAACAAAGGGCTTTGATTATGTCCGATACAATGGGGCCCTGGACATCCGCGGTCGACAGTTGAACCGCCGTCCGAAGCCGAGATCCCGTAGGTCGGCCGCATCGGTTTGTCCCGTCCCGACCGGTCCCCGCCTCCCTTACCTCCGCCTCCTGTTTACTACATGCAGCTAGCTAGCCTAGTTAGGAAGAGACTTCAAAACTCACCCCTCTTATCGAGGTCGTAACCGACCACCACGAAGTAGTCGGCCAGCCTTGCCATGTCGGCGATTTACGAGATCACGGCGTCAGGCCCTTTTTAATTCCTTTCCGTTTGCAGTTAATATCTCGTTCACATTCTGCTGGGTGGAGAGACATCGTCGGCAACAACAGCATCCCTCCAACAGTGCCCTGCCGCCATACTGTCAGTATTCTCACCCTGACAGCAGAGCTCACAGAGTCTGCGCAGTGAGGAACAGGGAGGGGCGCGCGGCCATGCTACAGTGACATACATATTCCAATGTAAAGCAGCGTTAATGTTGCCTTAAAAGTAAGGATTAAATCGGTGATTCTGTAATGTTTTCAGTATTTTCAGCTGGTCCTTATTCAGCTATTATATGTATCCATCGTTTTACTGTTCATCCGTTTAGGGAGCTGTGGTTACGTGATGATTTTAAAGCGGCAACGTGAATTGTTTTAGGATCTGGATCGTTTCCCATCTGTGTAGCGTGCGCTACCATACAGAATAATGGGTCATCTGGCGGTATATTGGAGGAAGGCCTCCAGATACAGACACCAGGGACAAGTAGGCTATTGCATAAACAGTGCTGGGCCAATTCGATGTATCCTGGAAGGTTTTGGTGTGTTTGTTTTAACCTTGTAAAATATCACATATAGAGTATGCTACCACTGTTATGAGCTTCTGGTACAAAAATAAAACTTGATGGTATGGGAATGGAGTAATTTGTCCGCAAACCAACATTGTAAATGCCAGTGGTGTAGAGTAGATAGAATTGGGCTGTCTACAGTTCCACACCACCCAGTGATTTTTTTTTCTGAACAAAGACACAATTTTCAAAATACAGTAAAATTATGTTAGTCACTGGTGCCTGCACTAGACTACCCCTGCTGGTGCCACATGACCGTAAGGTATCATTCTGCACAGATTAATTCCTGGCAGCACCTCTTTTTGAACACACCAAACGGACAGCAATATCACACAGACAGTACGCTGAAGTGAACTGCCCTCTCATATTTGAGCATGGTGTCTTCTCTCTTTCATTCCTAAAATAACAAGAGGGCCTCTTGGACGCTGGACGCCACACGTTGAGCCGGGCTAAAAGGAATGTCATTTATCTCTTAAAGTTATGCTGCGGCCAGTGCTGGGGATGGCACATTGCCTGGAGATAAGGGAGCAGTATTGCACTCCTGGAGAGCACAAGAGCCAGTGACAGTTGTGTGCTTTAACCTTCAAAACATTCGATGCCATGTTGCTCAACGCATTTTGATTGGTCGACATTTAGGGTTAATGACATGCGATGGGAGTATGGATTTCTAACATTGAGGGGAATCAATCTGGGCACAATGAAGTTTGAATGCACCACAACTATCTAAAAAGAGGTTGGAATCAAATTAGCTGTTGAACAACTCAGAACCACTCTTTTATTGGGAAAAAAAAACTATTAAGTATTTTTGGCAAAAATGTGACATTTTAGCACCTTTGCTTAAACAGGTATCTGACATTGATAATATATTTGCATAAAGCATGTATGTATTTGCCTTTTAATTACGTAGACACGTTTACATGTTTTCTGAAACTGAGTCAGAAGAACGTCGAGCGAGTTAGCCAGGGATTCAGCACCAGACGGTTTAAGCATTTCGCCATCGAGTGAACGTGACCCATTGCTTCACTGCGGCCTGCATTTGAATGCTTAGTGAATGTGACCATTTTTCTGTGATTCAGCCCATTGCACTTAAAGGCCGCATTATGCAATAAGCTGCCAATAACCAAGTCCAACCAAACGGAATGTGCATCGAGAGCAGGGATTAAGTGCAGGTCAGGAAACTTGGCAATGCCATCGGAGGGCAGCAACAGTGTGTCTGTGGGCTGTGAGCCAATCAGAGATAAGGAGCAAATTGATTTGCCTGCAGAAGGCCCAGCAGAGCAGCTTCTTCACTTAGATCAGTAGTATATGCTACATTGTTAAGTTCACAATGTTTAAATCTGCAAAACACACACACACACACACACACGCAAACACACACACACGCAGTAAACTTCCTTGGCTTAGGGGTGAAGGCCCATATGCTTCAACAAACCACTGTCTAAACTGAAGGTGCATTAATTTTTCAACAAGACTAGGTTAAAACCTAGTATATGGCTGGACCTATCATACGTGATCCAGCCGACCAATGGTGTAACTTCATAACTCGATCGACCAATGGTGTAACTTCATCACTCAGTCACTCAATCACTCAGTCACAGACATTCGCGTTTGTAGGGCTGGCCCCGCTGTTGCGGTCCAGCCAAAAACAGTACAGAGGAATTAGAATGCATTCGATGAACATATTACTTGGTTCCATTTGTTTCACATTATTGACTGCTCACTTTTTCCCAAAAAGTGTGATGCAATGGACTGTTGAACTGTACAGGGTGCACTCCTGCCTCGCGCTGAATGCATGCTGGGATAGGCTCCAGCACCGCCGCAGCTCTGACCAGGAATAAGTGGGTATAGATAATGGATGGATGGACTGTATATAATTTTAAGGGGCAAACAGCCTTTGCTTCATCTCTGAACAATCCTCACTGCACAAGCACTATTAGTGCAGTGGACTGTATGTTTTGACAGCATCACCGTGGTCCAAAGAACTCACAGTTAATTACATCCCCAGAACAAACAGTTGCATAATGTTGAAATTACTGTGTAAATGTTGCATCAAGTCAGTGTGCCTTTTTAATTGTGCCTCTGGCTGTGAGCCACACAGACTCAGGGACCCTCCGCAAATGAATCTCGCTTGAAAGCACAGCTTCCTACATCGCCAGTTAAATACATAAACTCATTCAGGCTAAGCGGCACAAAAAAGGCTTCTTCGCGTTCCAAAATTAATACCCGAAAAAAAAAGATAAAAGCACAAATGCAAAGACGGGGTGAGGTTTCCTTGCACAGACATTTGGCCGCGGCACAACACAAATTTTTCATATTTCAGCGGAATTGTCGTAGCACACGCCAGGGATGGCTCCAAATGGTGGCGGATGGAAATAAAAGCTTTTATGTTCTCCCCCGTCCCATCGTTCACAAAGCAACGGCCCAAAGACAGCAGGAGATCCGCTCCGAAAGGAGGTGTTTTTAAAATGGACACGGAGAGCGGACTGCATGAATAGGAGCAGTTTTGCGGCTTCTTTTTTTTTTTACAGTCATGGCCTGGCACTGCAGCATTATTTGGTGGCGTTTGGCACAGATTTCCAGGACACACACTGAGCTGGTAATCCATCGGGTTTCAGCCAAAAAATGCATTCTGCCTGCTGGCTGCTTCAGAGAGAGGGTTCGGTGTGTCCCATTTTCTCTTGCAGACACATGGAAACATTTGAAACAGGGTTACGGGGAAGTTAGGAGAGTTTCATGCGCTTGCTGGATGAGTATTTGGAGCACATCCTATGAAATCCATCCCTGGATTCTTCACACTGAAAGGAAACCTGGCCTTCAATGACCGCAGCGACCTTGGATGTCAGGACTGAAACAGCGAAAGAATTCCGACACTTCCTGTGCATTGCCCTTTGACCCAAAATACTTATCACTCCGGCTTAAAGATTTTTTAATCATTTCGCATTGTTGTGCCATCATTTTGTTAACCTTGATACACGTGTTAATAAATGTGAAAAAATAGGACTGCAATCTGTTTTTTCAGAGTAATACACATCAGTGTATTGTATGATTATCAGAATGTTTTATTATAAAAAGAGCTGATTGGAGTGAAAGAGAGTTGAAAGTGGACTGGATGTTCATGCTCAGGAAGCGTGACCCATGAATGCACCTCAGCGTCTTCCATCCCTCGCAAATGACAGAAATGTACAGAAATGTAGCCTTATTGCGGTTTGACTCATCACTGTGTCGAAGAGTCGTGGGCTGATCTTTACACTGAAGCAAGGGCACTTGGCCCTGTGGCAGGAAACTGTGATGTGCCTCCAGTCCCCGACTATGTACCAGTGGGGAATATTTAATTAAGTAACTATTGTCTGTCCATGTATCAAAGTGAAACTGGTGATAAGTATCAGTGTGTGAATATTTCACAGTCTGGCATAAGCCTGTGTTATTAACCCTGGGAAAAAGAGTGAATCAAGCACACAAGGATGATGTCATTTCTGAAATGTATGACACCCATAATAGACACCTGCCATGTAGGGATATGCCAACGGACTCTTTAAATTGACATTTTACATTAATCATTGAAGCTCACAAATTCAATCTGGACAAGTTTCAGCCACTGTTCAGTTTTCAAATACGTATTCCAATATTAAACATTCAAAAAGAGAACATTTTGACATTTCCTGACTGACTGTTTAATGGAAGATAATGTTTTTGGGTTCTTCAAGACAGTTTCATGCTGCACATGCTAGCGAACAATGTGTTTGCTTTTTGCGGAATGCCCACATCAATATGGACCCCCTGCGACGGTGTACTTATTCAAGCACCCGGGGATGGGGGTGTGCTGTAAAAACATCCTAAAAGGCCGCGCGGTAAAGGTCGAAGAGGCGAGCGCAGCTGGGAGCCGTATCCGGGGAGCCCTGAGCGTTTAATCAGCGATGGGAAAGGAGGCCTGAAATCCAGGCTTTCGCCGTTCCCCTTCCCACAATGCAAGGCTTATCGGGTTTCCCGAGCGCCTCGGAAAACATCGTTAGCGTTGATTAAGTCTTCCCGGCAGCTGCGCGGGCTGGATATCCAATCCCCTGCAAAACAGACCAAGCGACGAGGACTGTTGTGAAACCCGCGTAATCCCGCCGTGGATGTGTAGCCTTCAGAAAACATCCCTGCTATCTATCCACTATATCTCTGATCCCCCGCACGCTCAGCGCGGAGTACTGTAACTGTACCGGACCGAGGAGTCGATCAACCAATCGAGTAGACAAGTACAAGGCTAATACGATAATAAGCAGATCAAATAACATAACAAAATTACATTTAAAAGCGATATAAATGCGACGTCATAAACGCTACATTAATGCACAATCATTTGGAATGACTAGTTATTCCAATTTGCAGCTAAAAGGTTCACGTTGTTCAGCTTAGGTAGTAAGATGCAGGTTTGAACATGTAAATGTATACCGTCACGCGGGAGAGCAAGTCCAATGTTGTCAACCTGCTTATCCAAAATCAGAGGTCACTCACATCTGTTATTCATTTAATTTAAGAGGAAGTCATTTTGGTTGACATACGGAACCTACCTTAGGAACATCTATGCCGTCGTCACGGACCCTCTGGAGAGGGGGTCTACACCCCCCCCCCCATCCCCCCCCGCCCGGAACACTGACCCCGTAGGCCTGGCTAGCTGTACCCCACTCCATTCTGTACCCCCACTTTTGGATTTCCGAGGGGCAGCACTTTGACCTGCATGACCAAGGTTAAAAATAAATCCATTAAAAAAAACACTATTGTAAAAACTGCAACGCACCTCCTCACAAGCAAATATGGACAAGAGCCAACTGGATTAAATATACAGCGCTGTCATTCATCTGACTGCGAGCTGTGACAAGAAACAGAACTGACTGGAAGGGTGAGCAACAGTGAGGCTGGACTGTGGCAAGGGAGAAAGCCTGCAATTATCGCCCCACTTGAAACACAATGGCACAGGTGTAGTGGAATATTCCAGTTTGCTTCAGTAATGAGTTAAGTCATGTCATGTTTGGTGCCACCTGAACAATGTATTTAATTTAGCACAACATAGCAGAGGGGTTGAAATGGGCTAAAAAAAATGTGGTGTAAGATTTGAGAAGAAGTAATGTTTGCTTAAATTGATCATTTAAATTTAAATGAAGTAGTTGCATTGAACAGAGGCCAACTCCAAAATGCGTGAGCACAGCTCGGCCAGACTCTCACTTCGAGAACAAAGTAGGCGTACTGGTAGAGCAAGCAAACCTCTTGAGGCACGATGAGCCTACAGTCTGCTGTGTGATAAAACACGCCTGTGTGTGTGTCTGTTTCCGCGTTTGCGTGTGTGCCAAGAGGCTACTTCGGGGAAGGAGACGAGCTCCAGTCTGCGGCACACTAGCCAACCCCCACCCCCCCCCCCCCGTGGCTACAAATCCACATGACCTCACATTCACCTAAGACATGGATCCTCAAATCTGGACCTTTTAATCCAAATTCAGCCCTGGTTTTCTTTGCCCCCACCCACACCAACCCCCCCCCCCCCCCCCCCCGCCCCACCCCCCTGTAGTTAACTGAACAATTAGCGCTACTGATTCACCAGACTGTATTCACACCTGATTCACAGTTAAAGGAAGCAGTCGAAAACCAGCAGTTCTAGGACCTTCGAGGGTCATGATTTGAGTATCAGGAACCTAAGATATGAACTTGAAAAATGAAAAATGTAATGTGTCTCTCCGACCAAGAATATTGCTAGCTAGCCCGTATAAGCTGAGAAAAGAGGATTGGAATCTTGTTCTCCAGCCTTAAGTAGCTACTTTGAAAATATTGCCAGCCAGCTAACGTTGCCAAACATAACTGAATTTAGTTAGCAAATGACGGCAGCTACCTAACCCGAATGCTGACCAACCACCAAGTTGACCCTGTCTCTCCAGCACTAACCTACCTGAAAAGGTACCACTCACTATAGCCATTCCACACACATCTCTTCTTCTTCTCCTTCTTCTTCTATTGGCCACATGCTGGATTCAGCATACAGCCCACAAAGAAAAAAGGGCCAAGCCCAGAAACTACAGGCAGGCAGACAAGCAAGGACTGGGCAGGAGTAAACACAGACACAGATTGTCAGTGCATGTTTTATAATGTTTTCAAAGTGAAAATCCTGCATAGTATGCCTTTAACCTTAAATTTGCTCATTACATGCACATAGTGAAATGGAGGGCAGTTTGTCATCAAAACTGACACAAAACAGCAAAATGAAATGTAGCTGTAAACTATTCATATAAAACTATGTAGTCACCCTAGCAGGGTTAAAGCCACCAGCATACCTACAACATTGGGCAAGAAATACTCTTTTAAAATAAGTGGAAGACTTCCAAGAATCTGCCTACTCACTGGCACACCTTTTTCTGAACGGCAAAACAGTGATTCATGGGTAACAATAGAGAATCGCATCCACAGAGATGGAGTCAACAAAGGGCCCAGTAACATGAAGGGAATGAATTACAGTACGAGCGAACAGACCAGATTGTATCTCTTTCTTGGCCCGAACACACAGAATTATTCAAGGGGAATGAGAGCGTGTGCACGTGGATGGTTTCCACGGCCACAAGGTCCACAGCTGTCTCGCGCAACGCGCCGTGCCATGCCATGCACACAAAGAAAGGCTACCGACAGACAGGATGTGACAGTCACATGATTTCCTGCCTGAAAACCCATAGACTGGAGCAGGCAGGAAGTGGGTAAGAAGGCTTTATCTCAAACCATAGCTCCCAGCTGTACCTTCTGAGCATTAATCAATGCAAAGACAAAATGAGTAGTCATTCGCAGTGACAGCATTGCCCCTTAGGAAAATTATCCTTCTTTTAGTATCTCAGTTCTATATTTACGTGCAGGGGCTGAAGGATTGATTAAAATTAACCCCATCCAAAAGCTCCAGCGGTTAAATGAACTTTTCATCTTTTGTTGTAATCCATCGTACAAATAAACTGCCGACTTTTTGTAAGGGACCTTATTTATGCTCACAGTTATGACAGTGCCCCTCTGGCCTATAATCACCAGTAAAAATTTAAGAGTAAACCATCCCAGCCTCCAGACAAAACTGTGGAGATAAGAAGGCTGACCTGATGATTGTATTTGTTCAGTATCATATCCTGATTACATTACATAATTTCATTACAGGCATTCAGCAGACGCTCTTATCCAGAGCGACTTTTTACACAGCATTTCACATTGCATCCATTTGTACAGCTGGATATACACTGAAGCAATGCAGGTCAAGTACTGTACCTAGCTCAAGGGTAGAATGCCAGTGGCCTACTGAGGAAACTGAACCTGCGACCTTCAGGTTACAAGACCAACTCCTTGCCCATTATGCTACACTTGTGCCCAGACCCAGAACCCTTCGCAGGAGACCCAGAGGCGGGCACCGCGGGATCGTGGGGGGGGGGGGGGGGCATTCGCCCGGCCCTACGCTGGCAAGAGGTGCCCGCGGCCTCTCAAATCACTCGCAATTGGGCTCTATTTACAGTAAACTCCAGCTCTTTCCCGTGTAACAGTTTCTGTTTGAGTATAAACACGAGGCTTTGCGTCATGAGGGCAGTGTGATCATGTGTTCCCCCCCCCCCCCCCCCCACCACACTGCGTCTGAATGCCCTGCTACCCTTTGCATAAATACCTGTGCGTGATGTGAACTTGCGGCTCTCTGGGTCAGGAACTCCTTTCCCTGGCCAGTGTGTCACACAGCCATCCGTTACGCACCCGCATGCACTGCACACAACATGCGGTTAATGCTGCTAATTGAGATCCTACTCCATAGGCTTAGTAGAGTCAAATCGCGCAAAAGCAACCGCAAACTCACTGGCATCGACATAAAGAGCGTTACCTAAACAGACTATTACAGAATGCATAACAATAACACAGAGGTGCATAAACAAATGACAAGCCAGGCAGACTGCTGGACTCAGTCAACCCAAGGAAAACCTCCCTCCCTGAATAGTGCTATAGCCACAAGGCTGCCGGGCCTGAAACTGGTACAGTCAGGATTTTTAAGTTGGGCGTGTCACTCAGATTAAATGCTTTAGCACTGGGCATGTCACCTGACAAATTTTTTTTTTTTTTTTTTTTTTTTTGTGTGTGCTAGGTCATTTAAAACTGTGGTCCTTAGTCACTCAGTACAGGACAACGTGAAAACAAACGTGTACTTTCTCTCCAGCAGTTAGGTGAGGTGAAGCAGAACGGAATCGGGCAGCTCCGGGGGAATTGTGGGTAAACCGAGATCAAGTTCAAGACTAGTCAGTTCTGGATTTGTCGGCATTGTAGGTGGCATTGTCATTGGCGTTGTCCAATGAGACCAGTTTTCTTTCATCGGTCTCCTTTTGTCAGCCCCTGGAATGGGCACACACTGGCACGTAATACCCTGTGGTGTGCCAGCAGAAGAAACCGGCTTAGTGGTAAACTCTGACAAACACCCAGACCCACGGACAGAAGCACAGACGAACGTTAAAAAACTCTCAGTGGATTTATACCGGGGATTCACTCTGTCATGTTTGTGTATTTAAAAAAAGGCTTACCGAGCTTTACAAGGACGCTAATTAATTCCACAATGTTTGTCGAAATACTGATTTTAAACAACCCTGACAACGCAAAAGGGATTTGTGGGGAAATTACCGTCTCACAGGGAAATATAATCCCAGTTTGGCCCTGTGGGAGAAGACAGCTTCTAGAAACTTCCTGCCCCCGGTCTGCACAATGTTAGGCTGCTCTGCTTCACCATAGTGTAGAAGGAACTGCTACCTCGAAGTTCACTAGATGGCAGCAATCTTAAGAAAAACTATTTTCTGAAATATATACGCCTGTAGGACAAAGAGCAAATTTACACTGCATGCATCAGTGCAAATGTGTTGCATAAAGCATTGTTCTTAGCACCATGTTGATGATGAAGTAAAGTAATCATTAATATAATATATAATCATTAAATATTTCCAAGACAATTCAATGACATTTAATCATTTTCTTCACAGTTTTATTTCAGAAACACAATTATGTAAAAGCAGTGAGCGGTGTAAGGAAACTAATCTTGTACACTGACCTGAAAGTAATCTTTTAAACGTTTCCACACTCCTAAAGGACAGCTTAAGAACACACAGGTCTCAGATGTCCATAATATCCAGCTTACCAAGTTTGAACTAAAAGAAGCTGTTTTTAAATGCATACCTTCTATTTTCAAGCATCTGTCTGGAGCTAAGAGCTCTGACTCACCTTTATTTTACCTGCAGCTTTCAGTATAAGTGCAAGTGAATATAAAAAATGACGCCATGCATATATAATAAGGTAATTGCGTTAATGATATGTATTATGCTGTTCAATGTGTTTAGTGTACTCTGACTCTGTGTGGCATCTACAGTATGTTTAATGACATAAATATGTTTGCCTTTTAGCTGTATATGTTAAGCCAGTCAGTTGACCCTCCTTTTTTTTTCAAAATCGACATTCTTTCCTTTGTGAAGGCCAACATAACTTATCAAAGGGGCTTTTTGTTTGACTTCTTTTTTGAGTTGTATGGAAATCCACGGGAAGACACATACAGAAACCCTGCGCGAATTAGCAAAAGCATAATCGTTTCCAAACCGGAGGAGTCTGGCATTCTAGAACTGATTCACAATGTTAGTGTCACATGCTTCTGTGCAATTAAATGGGTCAGACAGGTAAGGAACATTGACCCCGTTCAGCACCATTGAAACCTCCCGCCTTCTCCTCCTTCAGGAGCCCAGCAAGGAAAAGCTGGTTGTGTTATACACAAAGTAGTTGTATGGAGGTCTTCACCATATACAGCACATCCATTTTTGGTCAGTGTGCGTTGTAAGCAGTGCAATATTGTACGCTCTCTAATGCTATACAAAGGCAATATTCACTGTTGCTCGGAATAATCTTTTCACACGGGGTATATTCTAGTCCAGTGGTAACCAACCCTGTTCCTAGAGATCTGCCGTCCCGTAGGTTTTCATTTCAACCCTAATCTGGCACACCTGACTACTAATTAGCAACTCCATGAGATATCTAGCTGTTGAACGAGGTGTGCTTTGTGCTTGGGTTGGAATGAAAACCAATAGGACAGTAAATCTCCAGGAACAGGGTCGATTACCACTGTTCTAGCCGTAGAACCCCTGTACCTTACAAGACCAGTGTCTAATTTCCTCGTGGAAGGAATAGAAAGTTAAAATAATGGTTGCCTCCTGTTTCCTAGTAACAGGCCGAGCTGTGCAGATTAGTGTACTGGGAAATTTTGTGTGGCGCTGGTGTTTTGCCCTACAGGTTTTATAACTGAACTGCAAACAGGCATCTGATTACTAAACAAATAATGTTACTTTCAAGTCAAGCTGTTTCTGACCCATATGTTGATCTCAGCTCCACAGTTATATTTTTCCCCTCTTTCTCAGCCATTTTGAATTGCCAATTGCACCGTTCTCCCACTTTACCTCTATGCAACCCTCATCAATAGAGGCACAACTGCATTTGTAGCACACGCACTCCTGCGATTCAATTGTCTGTGAGCAAGTGCCTGTTTTACTCCACTTACAAGCCATGCAGCAAACCACTGGAGAGAGGAGGAGAGACACGTCTCTCATCTGATAACTCATGGCTATGGTAAGCCGATATGGTAATTGCATGAGTGCTGGCACAACCAATGACATGGCCCTGACCGGCACTAAAAATGGCCGTATGGTCATATGGCTTATGCTGCACTTGTGGCAAGCAATTTCACCAAACTGAGCCGCATGGGCACTTCCCTTGCAATGGATTTTTTTTTTTAAACAGCATGCATGCACAGTTGCGTGTGAACCTTGGTTACAAGCACCTTGAAGGCAAAGATCACAGTGCTGGGGGAGAATACATTTGAACCAATGTGGCTGACGCTGCTGTCTGTGCACCTGACACAATCCCAGTGAGCAAAAGCCAGAATCTAAATGACTACATGGGTTGGAAATCTAGGCTGAGAGACGTTTTGACTTTAAATGTACTAGGTTAACTCCAACATAGCTTGGATTTCACCAGGATATAGCCAGACTATGTCCTACAGTCAGTTAGAAAACTTTCACTTTTCAACCCAATGTAGCCAGGTTTTCACCTGAGTGGCAAGACAAAATTTTTCCACAAAACATTTTTCACAGGGACACCACAGGCTGTGCCCTTTGTGGAGATTAGGAGTAAAAGAAACGAAAACAGGTGACTGACATCATAAAAAATGAATGTTTCTGGAGCCTTTGTGAGACTGTCCCATGACGAGCATCTCTGGAAAAGACGCCTGGAAGGAGATTAACGGCAGGTCTTTTCTCAGGCTGGATGAGCTGGGAGCTGTAATTACAGGTGCACTGTTTGAAAGTGACACTAATGTGTTTCGCGTCCTCAAAGCAATTCAAAAGCTCCCCCCTCCAGTGCCTGAGACTAAATGAAAAGATGGATTTCTCCCCTAGTTTCCCTGAAATCCAGTCATAATGTAGACTGGAATAAAACTATATACTTGATTCTTTTTGGGTTCCTGCCAAAGAGTTATCTGTGTCATTTTTCCTGTGCAAACCCAATTAAATATTGTATAACACAAACATATATCTGAAAATTGCCTTTTTTTAAAACCTGAAATCCGGAGTATGTGGATGTCTTGCAACCTGGAGCTATGCTTCACACTTTACAGAAAACAATTCTTCAAGGTTTCGCGTGGTCCATAATTGTGCATCGTTGCCGTCCATCGCCGTGGACTCCTCTTCCAGATCACCACAGTGGATTTGTTTCCGACGAGTTGAGAAACAGACAATCCATTCATTCATGCTGCTACCACAGGGGTGAACACATGCACCCACACAATTCAAAAGGGCTCCTGTTTCAGGTTCAGTGAATTGTCTATCAGCTAGCCCGTGTTCACATAATTAGGCTTTGGACTTTGGAAGACGTGGCTGAAAAAGTTGCCGTGCGACAACAACACATTCTAGATGATCTTGTTTTTTTCCCCCGCGTGCGGTTACACAATAGCAGCGCATCTAATGAAGTATGGTAACTCTAATTTAATTCTGTTCAAACTGACAGCCCTATTCAAAGGTGTCTTAGCAACGTTGGTGATTTTTCCCCCCCTTTGGTGCCAGCCCCATGGACATTCTCCAGAGTGTTACCGCCGATAAGTGCGTATAAATCACACGAGGCAAACTTAGTGTGAGAGGATACTTCCTGGCGAGGGCTGGGAACGAGGACGAGAGACGAGCAGGGGGCAATAGCGATGACCGGCGAAGGAATCCTTTAGCTTATCTGATGCAGGGGAGAGGTCCTGGATGCAGAACTGTTTACTGACAGATAGCTGGTCTAAGCTTGGGTGGGTCCCCACATTAGGAAGCTGTTCTTGTTATCGGCTTTGGACATTTGGCATCGATAACAGCTCACAGCAGAGATGGAAAAGTACAAATGAGCTTTAGTTCATGCTATAATCTAAGTGAGAACTATATTCTGCTGGGGATGTGAATTTTGTCAGTTATTTTTCATATGTTGATGTCAAAGCATTTCACATGACTGCCTATATTTTCATATGTAAAAACTTAACAGAAATAAATGAGCGAGAATGTTTATGTAAGATCCACCACACGGGAACTTTGATGCGTCTAAGGTTTGAGTATGCATCCATTCACAAAAGCAACATTACAGCTAAAGAATATAATTTATGCCTGGCACACATATTCAAACTTCTGTGCATTTGGCTCTGAACTTTATAGACACTGGATTCAGTTCAAAAAGGTTTTTTTTAAGGGTGAAGGTGGATGAGCCTTTTACTTTGTAAATATATGCTGTCAGGCTTGAGCTGACAATGATGTCACATAATCACCACGAGTTCATTGAATGTCACGTGATGTCTGCCACCTCCAAGACATTGGAAAAAAGAAGACATATTCCAAGTGCATCCAAGAGACACCCTCGTGAGAATTTCACACACTGTCTGTGAGATTCAAATAACGACACGGCACCCTGAGACTTTGTAACTGGTTGTTGGCTTGAATCATAAAAGAATAAAGCACCTAAAATAAAGCATCGCATACACGTGTGAGACTGGGGCCGGCCACACAGGTCTCGAGCTCCGCCCACTCAATATTTAAATATACTTTGTAAAAGCGGGGCCAGCTACAGAGAGTCCTGTGGTCTTGGCCAACGCGTATAAAGGTCCAAGCGAAAATCCTCTAGAGATTAGATTTACGCACTGAGAACTCCCACGTAAGCAAACGGTCGGTACCTTTCACGAATTCAATTATTACACATGCAAATATGGTTAAATTTGGAACTGCATATATTTGAAAATGCTGAAAATTGGGAAATGAAAAAAAGAACTGATTGGATATATCAAAACTTTTAAGACCTTATAATTTATAATTGCTGGCTTATATTTATTACAAACAATGCAAACATTGAATAACAAATTAGGTTGATGCACTGAACTCTCTTCTTAATGTAAACTCCTATTCACAGGAATACGATAAGTAAACTAATTAAACAAGTCTATAAATTTGATTGGGTGAATAAAAGTTTCTTTTTTTCTATGCTAACAGGTTTATTGAAATATTACCAGCAAAATTTTTGAAAGGATATTGGTCCTAGCCGGAACTTTTCTGAAGTTTTTTTCTTCCTGGGATTTGAACCTTTTCCAAGTGGTTCGAGCCCCCTCCTTCATCGGGCACTGTGAGAACCTATCCCATGATGCGACCACTTTTCCCGGTGACTCTGTGTTGCATCAGCCTGCTCTCCCTGCAGCAGCAACCACTGGCTTTACCCGCTGGAGCCCGCCTGGACAGGCACAGGTAAGAAATTACTTGGCTCTATCTCTGTGCGCTTTCTCGTTTGCATTCACTTCGTGGCAATACGCGCGCTTGGTCCGGATGACCACAGCAACGGCAGCGGGATACTTGAGTTGAAAACAGCGGTGAGTCTACAGACTGTAACCTGTAGAAGAAAGTGGCGAGTCTACTTTCCGAACGGGTAAGCCATTTGGGAGATCTTATAGATGAAGAGTGAGAATTATTTTGTAGCAACTGATAATAGATCCAAAACAAATGGCGTTACTGAAAGTTCTACAACTTTGTATGGCATCTCGTTTACCTTCGTCTCAGAGGTTTCCGACTCTGAATATTGTACAGGATGTTGTATTGCGTTACATTACAAAAAATATTGCAGAATAGCATATTAACAAACGGAATATCTCACCTGTTAGTGTCAAACATCTGCCTGACTCAGAACGTAAATCGTGTTTTACTATGCGGATCATGCGTAAAGCAGGTTTTTTACGCCTAGGTTGTATATGCTGTAGACCTCTGTTTTTACAGATAATGTATTGTGACAGGGAGATAACGGTGATGTGGAGAAAGGAGACGTGCCATAAAATAGCCTACCCACACACGCCGTTGCATTGACTACCCACTCAAGTGAGCGCGCCTTACGCAGCTGGAAACCAGAAACCCAGACTCCGAGCACTCCGAAGGGTGTGTGCTGATAAGAGTCAGAAGTTCGTAACTTATTCAGAATTGCTTCAACAGCAGTGAATTCAGTCGGTGGAAAAGAAAATGTGTTTTCGTCTCGTGAAATAACGCGTGTAGTGAGCATCACTGCGACAGACCTACACCGAACGTCACTCAGTTGTTTCTCTGCCTTTATCCTGGAATTCCAACTCCGTATTTCTATTTACCTTACACGTATCCCCGATTGTGCGGCGCTTTAGTTTATCACTGTTGGATCTCGCGCTGTCTCCCCATGCCGTGTGCGCAAGTAAGATACACGATGGGGTATGGACAGCAGCCGACATGTACATATTGGCACATTACATTTTGACAGATTGCTATTATCTGCCCTTGATTAAAATACAGAGTGTACTATTTGGAAAGCACTGCGCCACAAACTCCGTGTTGCATCATTTTAAAATTGTATAGTGCGCCTATTATTTATTAACACTGGATCGCTTTACGTGAAAAATGCATTATTTAGAGGGGAACATTTTCATTGCTGACATAGAAGAGAAATGTTCGCGGATACACGCAGCTGCTGGTCATTGGTACTTGACATCTACTGTACATTTCGTTTTATTTGTCCTGGGAAAACTGATAAGGCTTGCGTCATTGTGCCGTATCAAGGTCATTTCGAAAAGACAAGCAGGAATAGTTATGCGATCTAGTAAGAGGCTCGCAGCTGTGCAATAATCGAATACCCTAAATGCATATTTAAGTTGGTCGTTTCATCTATCGCATTATCATCGCTTCACAACTTAAATTTAAGCATGAGATTTGTTGAAAGTTCTGAAATACTTTTCATTTGACCTCACACTAAATAAAATAAAGGACATAGTTCTATAAATATGTTTGAGACAAGATGTTCATAAAAATGTAAGAATGTTCTTTCCAAAACACTATTTCAAGAAACTAGGTTATTAAAATTATGAATCAGACCACTTTATATTCAGAATTAAAGCTGACACGTATGCTGTATCAGTATAAAAATTACATCCAAGAACAGTAATTTGTAGCCATTTACAAAGTTAACAAGACTATTCATTATGCTCATAATTGTTCTCTTTATTTTTACAAAAAGCTATTTTCAAAAGTCCAGCAGGAGTCTTGGACCTGAAAAACCAGTCTTTTCCTATACTGTTTGCATTTGCAGAATTGCATACCCTAATTACAGACTGAGCCAGTGTAGCATTTGTATTTTTCCATCATGCTTCGTAGTATTGCGTAAGCTGTAAGATTCCATAATCTTTATATTATGAATCAACAACCGAGCCAAGGCAATTACACAAAACCTATAATATGAAACTTAGTTTGAACATACTTGGTTCTGACCACTTCAAATGTGATGACTCATTAACTTGCTCATACTGTAGAAAAGATATGATGTCCGGGCTCCAAGCCGTGAGCCTGTAAAGAATATTGAATGACACAGTATTTGCATGCCCTCTCCTGGTTTGATGGCACTAAATGCAAGTGCTGTACTGGCAGCTACTGTTTACAATGGTCTGGGAAATGTCTTTTTATTTTTTACAATTTCATATTCTAAGAATTGTTTTCAAAATATTTTTTACAATTTCATATTCTAAGAATTGTTTTCAAAATATTTAAAGAGTATTTGAAATGTTGATGCTTCTCATTTTTCTTCACTTTTTTTTGGAAACATTCTTTCGGAGAACAATTGGTCAATTCAAGGTCACGAAAACACAAAATCGTCTCAGTGGTTTTTTGAAGAAAACAGTTATCAATGCCAAAAAATGGTTCATGTTAAAGGTAAAAGTGTGAAGGATATTCAATTAGGATTTGATGTACTGAGGCCCAGATTTAATCATTTACAAAGGATTTAAGGCCTTAAGATTTATAACAAGGGTGCAATGCCCTTTACACAGACTTTCTGCTGGAGACATTATACAATGAGGATCACTTACGGTTTTCTCAGCTGAGACATGCCTAATACTGCTCAACGTCCTGTACAGCCTAAAAACTTCACTCCCCACTGTTTTCCCTCTGTTAGAACACGAGGCCCACGGATGCCGTACCACTGCTATATCAGGCGGCACAGATGTCACCTTCGCGAAACTAAGACTAAGTATTTAAGTATTTCACCAGCCAAGATGCATTCATTACAGAACGTACGTAAGGTAGGTCAGCTTGTCAGCATTTCAAATGAGCTGAATTAAAACAAACTAATAATGATTCGGTATTTACTTCTATCTAATCATTGTGCGCACAGCGACGGGGTGGCGGTAAAATGGCTTCCACCCCGCAGTCCGGCTCCTGCCCGGCCTTCCGGCCTGCCATAAATTAGAAACCTGAACGCGGAGCAGCCCAAACATCACTGAAAAACAGGTTGCATGCTGGGCCGCGGCCTTGAGAGAGTATTCCGAGGGTCTCTGGGTTTCCAGCTCTTAGAGGCCTCGCCAATGGCGAACCAAGCAGGCGACGCCACCCTCCCTCCCTCCCCCCCCCCCCGCCCCCACGGCAGAAGCTTTATGGTCCGTGCGGAACCCCGCGGTGGGTCAGCTGACAGCCAAAACGAGGCCCAGATGAAACCCAAAATTACCGACGGTCCGAGGAGCAAGCCCTCTTCAAATCTCCCGGTGGCAGGTGTTGATGTTTCGGTTACGAAGGCCCCCGGGGGGGGGGGGGGGGGCGGACACAGATTGCAGCGCTCGGGCACGTAGCCTTTTCTCACGGCCGTTGGAACAAAACAGACTGTTCTCGTGTCGTCTCGAGTGATGCGGTCGGTGTAACTGAAGCGGACGTACATTTAAAAAAACCCCGCGTTAGCATCACAGCACGTTAGCGGTGTGTGACGGGATGAGGTGCGGCGCTCAAAAGGAGCTGCGGGTTCGAGTCCGTAAAGATAAGGCTGTCCTCTGGAATGGGTGTGATAATGATGACGGCGCGCAAAAAGGCACATTAGCACCTTCGCTAAGTGACACACAGGCACACGCTGGGGCTAAACATGGCCGTGGCCCGTGATCCTGGCGAGTCGTTAGCGAACGGTGCGCTACAGCTCTGCGTCTCGCTGAAGTCCTGCGGCTCTGCCCCGAATGTTTGCAGTGAATCATTCCCGTTGAGCTCTCAGCGCTGCGGCTCATGTGACCCGCCTCGTTAAACAGGACGGCAGGGAGGGGAGAGGTGCGGGATTTACCCAGTTGTGGATTCCTCCCCAAGTTTGGGAGGGGTGTTTCAGTAGAATAGTCAGAGGTCATATAATAACCTGCTAAAATATGCTTGTCTCATTTATATCTTCAGTTCGCTCCAATTACATGATTTTGACTTTTAACAGTTAACAGTGGACATAATACTGTGTAGATTCATTTTTTCCTATTTTGCCAACCATGTTTTATTTATTTATTTATTTATTTATTTATTTATTTATGTGAATGATCTCTGAAGCATTTTTATGGATTCTGTGGACTGGATTCTACTGGCAATTGACTCACATTTAAATTAAAGCTTAAGTTTTTATCTTGACCCACACATCATGATGAGTTCAGCAAACTGCATGTAAAGAGTAAACAAACACTTAAATTTTTATAATTTTACGTTAAAGCCAAATGTTGACTGTACCCAAGCCTTTATTACAGTTACATTACTGAGAACGACAGAGTGCTTTAAGTGACCTCCTGCTGATCTGGGTTCTACCTGTTAGTTTTTCCACTGCGACCGATGTTCCCTCAGACTTATCGTGAGATGGCCTTATCAAAGAAAACAAACAAAATGTCTGCTGCCAGGACTTACTGCACATACTGTAGTGTTTGCTTAGGATTTAACCAACTGTGTACTTGCGTACACACGAAGAAAAAAACCCAGCGTTACGTCTCACAGACCGAAGCATTGACACTGAAGTAATCGAGCAGATTTTGCTGCATTGCAATATGCTGAGAAGCTGGAATCAGATTAGCTGTTTTCGACATTCTAGGAAGGATACTAGGAATAAGCCAGTGAAAAACGTGAAAAAACGGGGTATTGAGTCGACGGCCTAAATTTGATTGTGGAAAGGTCGCAAACAGTGGACAATGGCTTCTCCACGGGGGGGGGGTGGGGGGGGGCACTCGGCTCTGAACAGAACTCCAGGCTGGCGCCGGAAACAGAAGATGTTCCTTCATCAAACTCTGCCTTAGAGACACAGCAGCCATCAGCTATAAAACACACTGCAATGCCGAAATTTACCGTTTTATGAGTTACTGTAACAGAAACTGAGGCGTCATTCTCGAAAACACCTCACTGGTTGATGAGAATGTTGCCATTTTAAAATCTACGTAAAGCTTTATGGCCTTTTCTGGCTAAAAGACTACAAGCACCTGAAGGGTTGGGGTGGGGGGGGTGCCATCCACACCAGCTGGGTGGCCCTCAAAGCAGTTGTTAATGATTGCTTTGTTTGTCCACTGTAACGGTTTCTTTGTGTATCCAACCAAATATGTTATTTTTTCTAAAGAATCATGATTAAATTTGGATGGTAAAGCAACTGTCTGATGTTTCTGTGGGAGACAAGATTCCTCTGTAGAGCCTCATGGCTCCTTGAGTTTTAGTCATCACTATGGCGATCACAGGATTCCCATAAAAATTTATGGAGGTAATTGGTGAACGTGAACCAGAAAAGGCAGGGCCCAGTCAGTTAGTCCATTAAGGTTAATGCTGCTGCCATGTATTTTTATGAACAGAGGACTAAAATAACAGAAAAACGAATTATGTGATGTTCTCTGAGCATTGGAAGAGATAAAAGGCACCAGGTCCTATCTATTCTCTGTTCAGGACACTGATCCCAGTAGAATAGCTAACTGGTGACTTCTCTTTAGATCGGTGTTTCTTAAGCCATGGGTCGGGACCCAAAATGGATCGCGGGAGTGTATGAGGTGGGCCTTGGAATGGATCTGTAGTCCATTGGCTATGCTAGTATGTGCATTTGATGATACTAAACTTCTAATTTGGGTCCAGAAATTAAAATTTGTGTTTCTAATTTGGGTCTCAATAAAAAAAAAGGTTTAAGAACCAGTGCTTCAAACTCAAAAGGAGTTGGTAGATATCACGAACCACCCCACTCCAACAGGCCCTGCAAAGCTTCTTGTGTGATCTCGCAATAACTCACATGTAACTGGCATTTATTTCACTGAGCTCACAGGCCTTTATTCTCCTGCCAGACCGTGCTGTCAGATGTCTCACAGGCTCAGAAGACCAGCCGAATCCAGTTTTATGCCTTTTGGTGGAAACGTGTGGATATGTTAGTTTGCTTAATCTTTAAATAGCAGCGTTCCCATTTTTACTTGCTATCTTTCTTATTTATGTTTATGACATGCTTCGACGACCATGCCTACTTTTTAAAATGAATCGGCTTGTCCTTACCCTATTGTGTGGTGATCTAGATAGGAATTATTATTATTATTATTATTATTATTATTATTATTATTATTATTATTATTATTATTATTAGGAGGAGTAGTAGTAGTATATAACAATATTACTGTTACGGTTATGAGAAAGTTTTATTTATTGATTGATAGAAAAACTGAAACATGCCCCCTACACAGCGTTTGTGATTCCTCTTTTACAAGCCGGAGGTAAGATGGCAATGAATTATTATAGCTTCTGGAAAAACACATGACAGTAAAGGCTATTTGGAAAGGAAGTCATATTATCTCTGAGGCGTACAGCATGGACAGATCACGACAGTGGCGGGTTGTGAATGAAACAGAATGAAATCAGTGAACCCACATTTTTGGGAACTGCCCCTTACAATGGAACTTTCTGTCACATACACATACTGCACAGGCTTGTGTTACATAACACATGCGGTTTCGCTGAATGATTGTTGGAGATGAGCCAGAACAACTACAAACGGTAGTACTACGGACTACTAAAATCACATAAATTAGCATGAAATTGCATAAAAGTACACGAGATCGCCCTACGCCAGCACACGGGATACAATGACAGCAGCAGAAAACACGACTCTCAGCACGGATATTTCCGATTGAGCCAGGGATGGAGACCTGATTTGTAACTCTGTGTCTTCTCCTGTGGGTGAGTGTATCATAGCCTGTGTTTAAGATATCCAGAGGGCCATTTCTGGTGCCTTTTCCCCCCTCTGTTGACATAAGACATCGTCCTGGGCCTGCTCAATGTCTCACAGGGTCAAAGATAGGATCTCTGTGTGTTAATGTAAACGTCACAGTGCACAGGTACACGAGCAGGACCGTACTCTTCTCAGTAATGGAATACAACTGGGTGACCTCTTTGCTTGTCTTCCTAGGACCTTTGACATCCTTGTCAAGGCTGAAATTTTTCCATAAAAACTTACATCCATTTTGGGCTCAGTGAAGACAAATAGGCTTTAGACTGTTCATGTTTTATGTACGATGCATGCACATCGGCCTGGCAGTTAAGAACCACACCAAATATGTTTATTGGGGCAATCAAGGTTGTTCCTGTGACATTTTCTATTTTAGACCACTTTATTGTCTATGGAAATACTTAATGGGCTCATGAAAGAATGTTATGGTTTTAAACACCAGGAGGTGTTCCAGAAGTGTTTTCTTTTTTTTTTTAGTTTCATGTCTATATCATCTATAACCGTTTCTGTCATTTGGTTTTTTCCCTGTTTCCTTGCTACAGAGCCTTCTAGATCCTTCTTAGGGTTTGTGATAGGCCTGCAGTGATATTCTGTCAGTTAGTTAGTCCACAATATACTGAATATAGAATGGTTCACATTCCCAACAGTCTCATTTCAAGGGAGCAGGTGTTAAACATTTTTAAGCTAATCAAAAGTCTGCTTTGCTATGATGTGTAAGCTCATCTGACAGTTCATTGGATTAGAGAATAGTGATGGCAGTTCCCATGACATTTAAAATCTGTTTCGATTTGTGTCAATATTTAGACTAATTTTTTTCTATTTATGTGTCAAGGCCATTAAAAATCTGAGACAAAATTCTTCCTCGGCAAGCATACTGTAGCAATCATAGACACTTCATTTATTATGAGTGAAAATACACTTGTAAGAATAATTGCATGAACTAGATGAAACTGAAAATGATTCCTGGCAATCAACAGAAAATGATCAATAAACTCTCTGTAAACAAACAAAACGATGCTGTCAATCAAACCTAGTTCAATTGTACATTAATCAGAAGGGAAATACAGTACCACTGTAAACTACAGCCATTTTTTTTCACTCGGAAGAGACATCATGGGGGCTGTGCCTTATCAATGTTTTTGAAGATAGCACTTAGCCTGTAATAGCTCCTAGCAGCTGATAATAGCACGTCTACCATAATATACAAGCTCCCAGTATCTACTAAACTAGAATGTTTCCCTTACACTGCTGGAACGAGCTCGATGAATTGCACTGGTACTGTAATGTACGTACTCATGGACGCATTATGGTATGAGCCAACATTATCTAATAAATGATTCCGTACATGCTTTTTCATAAATGTCCTATTCATCACAGATTATGTTCAAACATGTATATTTTCAAATAATGAAAAAATAACAATGAAATGAAAACTGTCTCCAACAGATATATGGTGTTTTCAAGAGGCGGGCGATTCTGTGTATGTGTTCAGTTCCAAGAACATGCGTGACTGTAGACCTGCTGTCGGGGATATATGTTTTTTCCTGCCAAGGCCCCCCTGTAAACCTATAGCCATTCTATACTCATTTAACTGTAGGGTCATTATGGTTAGCCCAAACAACGTGGGAACTGATCCTCTAAGGAACATTCCACCGGGGATTAGTGGATAAGGTCGGAATTCCGCCCTCTGCATCTATACAGGACACGGTCGCTTTCTGCGTACATAAACCAAACCGGGGGTGTGCGAATGCGCTGATCTACTGAGGCGCTCGAAAGAAAACGCATCCCAGTAGCGTCCTAAAAGGCACGGAAGTAGTTTGCGAAAGAGGCAGGAGTTCGACGGTGTGACTAGATGTGCGAAAAGAACTCGACGTAACACGGCTTTATGGCGGTAGTAAAATGCTAAGATTAACTGGACTGAGAATTATGGTGTAGTAACAGAGGACCGTATCAATTAGGCAATAAGCACAAACATCCTGCTGCCAAGTGATTTCATAACACTGGCCCTAATGTAGGCTGTATGTAATGTATCTTACATACAGCCTACATATGTAATCTTTATTTTAGGCTGCGACAATGGCATAATTTAAAACAGGCCGACAATTATTTGGGGATAAATTAGAAGGGTTAAGCAGATGCTATATCATTCTTTATATACAGTAAATTGTAGAATTTGTTGCTGTGAGTACATTCAAACCTTATACCACACATTGCAGTTTTGCTGCACATAGAGTAGCTACGGTTTGTCACTAGACCTTGTAAGTCTGAGGAAAACTAGGCCTAGCTAAGGAAGCCCAAACCCAGAAGAAATTAAGTCTGATGTTGCATTAATTATTATGAAGATTATATGCTTTAATAAGCTAATTAAAGAATGCTATGTTATTGCTGTCAAAGCTGAGGTAACCTGCTGTGATATTTCAACACACCGTAATTTCATGAGATGAGACAAATGAACTTGGTAGCTGTACTGAGCAGTACATATGGTCATTACATATTAAAGTCTATGCAACCGCTAAATTGGTAGCTATCTAGCATGCATGCCTGGAAGTATTACAATCACAAGTGGTTATTAAAAAAAAAAAACGACCATCCAGGGTCCTCCAAAATGAATTGCAACTGATGTCGTCACTCCTAAAGCATACAATTAAATATATGATTTGGGGGAAAAAAACCAAGGCCATGTCCTCGGTGTCCTGGGTAACGGTGGTCATGGCCTTGTCAGGGATGTGTCTTTCCTTTGCTCAGCCGTCACCCTCTTGTGCAACCTTCAGTACGGAAATTAAGCACGGGCTGTGACTCAGAGGGAAAGTGTCCTTCATTCGAAGGGCTTCCCCTTGGCACAGGTTTGGACAGCACAGCTGTAATTACCACGAGGAACAATTACCAATTCTGGATTAGGGGGGTTAGAAGGTGTACAGTTATATAGGGATACACAATTAGTGCAAGTGGGTTTGAAACAAAGCCTGAGATTTAGGGATATTTGTGCATTCAAAATATGGCACAGACTCCACAACTTTTTCCAATGGGGATACCTATCACCAGCCCTGGTTTTGTGATTTACCAGTAGGGGTAAATCAATGTTTCAATTTTATGCAAAATCTCAAAGCTAGACTGAGAAGGACGAAAAGAGCAAAATAATAACGAATAACGCGCCAGAATCAGACTTTTCAAACTCTCAAATCCTGAGAGCGTCTTATTGGCTAATGCCTTCAAGTAAAAACTTGAATCAAACTGAATACACTGTGCTGATTTCTAACCCAAAAAAAAGATAATCCGTTACAAATCGCGTAACAAAAGTTGAGTAAATAAAACAGAGTGGCCTACTTGATCTTTCATATTTTGCCAATCGTGCAGACTGAAATGAGGGTAAGACCTTCAGTCTGAAAACTGAATGGCCTCAGCTCGTCAGATTACAACCCAGTGAGGGAACAAAACAACACTCTCAAGAGTTAGGCAAGATGTAGCCTGCATAAACTTTGACTTCAAAACAAAGCAAAGCATTCGGTTTGAGAAGGCCTGTATGTCTTATAGGCCACAACGACTCACTATCACATATTGTAGGTCAACGACTTTCATGACTTTACAGTGCTGCTGCTGCCAAATACACCATTGGGAGTGGAAGTGACTTGCTAATTACTGCTACGCATATATATGCTCACTTTATATGGCTGAATATATGTGTGTGTAATATATGTGTATAATGTATAGCTGATATAGAACAAGGGTGCTCAAGTGAGGTGGAGAGACGCCGTCTGCTAAATGAACAGCAAATGTCAATTTCTCTGAGACACAAATGATTTGTGAACAGAGAGACAAATTAACATTAAAAAAAAAAAAAAGATTTTCTGATGAAACACCTCAGATTCCTGCTGTGCTTTTGTGTAACACAGTGACTTCTGGCCACTTTTTTTCCAGTCAGTTACTGAGTTGCTAACCGCCTCGGAAATGATTCACCAAACACTATCACGGGGATTTTATGGCTGTCTGCCAGATCTAATGACCGGACACCATCTGTCAATGACATTGAAAACAGGGGAGAAATCACTCACAACATGCTTGGTGAGAGCAAGGGGACCGGTGGGCTAGTCATGTGGAAAAGGGTCAAGGTTCGCATGCTGTACTGAGGTTGTGCTGTACACACTGTTCTGAGATCAGTGGAAATTTTTTAAAACTGAAAATAGAAGCTCTGCCGTACATGAGACCAATGGACAGGACCAATGGTATTGGGAAACGGGCCATTAAACGAGACTGGTTTACGATTGCAATCCCCTTTTGTCCAAATGGTTAAAGCTGCCTTGAATATCCATTATCCATTGTGCTGTTGCACTCCTTTTACTTCCAAGACCGAGTTTTCTTGCACGGGTGTTAAACCTGATTTCGGAACGGATTTTGTGCATACAAGGAAAAATGGTGAAGTGGCTAAATTATGGAGATAATATTTCAGTCCCGTCCGTCAGCCAGTTTCTCAAGCATCACACGCTTGCTGATAAAACAAAACGGAGAAAAGCCTCCTTCCTGATGACAACCGATCCCCCTAATGACGACTATCGTGTTGCCGTTCCGTGAAAAAACGACCATAAGTGCAGACCCGACTGGGCATTCCACAAACAGGGGCCTACCGGCCCAAGAAACCACGCTCCGGTAGTCTTCAAAGTGAGCAAAAAAAGCCTGGAGAAATGAAGGGTTTCTGAAAATAGCACTGTTTGCAGAAGCCGCGGCGTTAGCAGGCTATTTCTAGCACATCTACATCATCGCCGGGCTTGAAAGGCCCTCGGGTTTTGGCCGTCTATCCAGACCGCCTGTCCGCACGCACCGGCGAAAGGCGGCGGCTGAGGGTTTGTTCCCCGGGCCAGGTTCCCGTGTTTGCCCGGAGAGGCGACTGAGGTGCGGGTTCCAAGATGGATTGGCACTGGATTGGCTCCAAAACAAGAAAAAAGTGCTTGCCCTCCTCTCACACTGTCGCCCCCGCTGTTTGGGCGTTTCACCTCTTCTGCTGAAAACCTCAAAGGGAAACTCAAGAGGCCATTTCTCAAATAAGGCCCTGTGCGATCCCGCGGCTTTGTGGAAAACAAATTACCTTGTACATATGTTTATGTGTGCGCGTGTATACTTGTGTGTATTTTCTTGGAATTATCTGATGAAACCACTACAGCTCCCTCTGTTATAATTGTGTATACACATTTAGCATCGTTGCAGCCTTTCTCCATTCTGCTAGTAGAAGCTGTGTACGATAAGGCTGAACCATAGGCAAAACAGCATTATGTTTTTTATGGTAGGCAGTGCATTTGCCCCAGAACTGGTTGAGGCTTACATTTTCAAACCATTTACTGTATGTCACAAGAATGTTTCCACTTTATATCAGAGACATGATTCTATAGAGAATATTTATGCTTTAAATGTCCTTTAGGTGGAGGTCTGATATAATTTATCCAAATCAACAAAAAAATGAACAAAAATCCCCAAAATATTATGCAGCATATCATTGTTAAAATGTGACCTTAAATTGCATAGTAAATGTAATGAATATCAGTCCCTCAGGACAGGGATTGCCTGTTCTTAATCACCATAACTGAAAGGTAGGCAGCTCCATAAATGAGATTTATTGTTGCGATAATCATAATAACAAAGAAAAAGAGTGTCATTATCTACTAATGGATGACAGAATATCAACGCCCCCCTAAAATTATTATTTCACAAGAGCTCATTTTGCGTGTAGTATGGGAGCTAAATGTACGGCGACCTTTGAACCTGTTCCCCAGCACCAGAAGCCCTTGCTTCTCCCAGCTCCCTCGTGTTCCTCAGCCCAGCTCGCGAAAAAAAGGCAGCAGATTCATGGCGGCCATCGTGCTTACTGCTTGCTCAGGCTTCCCGCCGACTTCGCAAACAGGTTGTTTGGACCGATGTGCCGTTTTAACTCATGCCCAGCGCTCTCGGCGCTGTGCAAAGTTAGCACTGTTTAGACAGCAGGTGATTAATGGGGCCGTGGAGTCTGGGTAATGCGGTCCTCCATCATAATGGCCCCCTTTAAGCCACACACAAAAAAAAAAAAAAAAAACTGCTGTCAGTGTACTGGAAGAAGCTGCAGGAGACCAGGACTTTTCATCACGCATGAGTTAGGCCTCGCTGCACAAACAGATCCCACCGTTCCGAGAGGAATTATGCCCAGGTTTAAGCGGCCAATGACACACCAGACAGAGAAACAGCTGGTCTAGACACCTGGCAACAGAAAGGCCAACGCGAATCTGCAGATTTTTTTTTTTTTTTTTTAATGTATGTGCGATTGAACGTGTTGCTCCAGTCAGCTGAGTTGCAGAACCTTTTGGTCCAGTTAGCGTTGGCAGCACCGCACTGCGAGTGCACGTGTGGAGCGGACCTGTTCACTGTTTGATCTACAAAGATTTATGCTGAGGTAAAAGGTCCAGCTGCAACTACTGGGTAATAAATAGTGGCTGATACCTTAAGAGGAAGTGCTCCAAGTGATTGACACATATATCCCGTGTATCCCATGCATTTTTGGACCACAGCATTTGATGGCGGGTAGGCCTGTCAGCTTCATATCAGGGGATTATCCAGCGGTCGTACGATATCGCTCATTTCCAAAAAATGAGCACAAGTGACAGCAGGAGGCACCCTAGAGCCAAAACGCAGCGAATCTAACTTTTATCTCTCTTTGTTCTCATCTCAGGTTGAATTTCCTGAAGAGGGTCCCGGAGGCAGAGGAGGGTGAGACCTTCATCGCGGGAACCCTCCCGAGCCCCGGCGCGTCCCTCGGCCCCGCCCGCGAGGAGGCCGGCCGCGGTTGGTGGAAGCGCCTCCACCTTGTCAGAACGCCCCCGCTGAGACGGGCCACCGAGGCCCCCGCCCAAAACGAGACCCCCCTGCTGAGGGCGGACGCCGGCGTCCAGCAGAGGGCGCCGAGGGGGCGACGCCACGCCCACGTCAGGGGGAGGGGCCACCACCACCACCACCACCACCCGCAGCTGATGCGCGTGGGCTGCGTCCTGGGCACCTGCCAGGTGCAGAACCTCAGTCACCGCCTCTACCAGCTGATTGGCCAGAGCGGGCGGGAAGACACCTCCCCCATGAACCCCAAGAGTCCGCACAGCTACGGATGAGCCCGGAAAACGAGGAGGAGGAGGAGGAGGAGGAGGAGGAGGAGGAGGAAGCGTCTTCGCGCAAAAGCAGACGCAAAAAAAACAGCAGCGCGACAATTTAGATATTTATCCCTTTTTTGTATTGCAAATAGCTTTCGCATAGAGATGGATGTAATCCACTATTTTTCTCCTGTTTTCTCTGACAAAAAAGACTTCTATAATATTTAAAATGATTGCTGTGTTCTTCTTTCTCCGTTGGCCACCAGGAAAAAACATGGGTAACGGCAATTTGTCTCTAGGGAAAGCATTTGGGATGACTCACGTGGGCTGAAGCTATTGATTGACGATGCTGTTGGCTGTTTTCGAGAAATGTTGCCTTCATTTCAACTGAGCATCATTGAGGCATGTTCTGGCCTTTTCTACCTGTCACTCAAAACACTGTGAACCACGGTAGCTTTAAGCCCGAATCCTATTCCAGAATAACAGCTGGTTCAGCAACCTTCACAAGATGACAGTACATGACAGGAAATGTCTGCATAATGCAGAAAGTCCCCCCACAACCCGGAAAAACAAGGGGAAAACAGACAGCAAGCCTGTCCTGGAAGCTTTTAGGTTACTCTCTATTTAACAAGTGTGTACGTTTTTAATGTGGATTTTTACTAAAGGTGAGATTCAAGCTCATTCAAGTCTTTGACCATGGGATCCCAGGAACTGGTGAAGATTAATTAATTTCTCTGAGACCACAATGCATCTGCCCCTTGAAATATCTTCCAAGCTGGCCTGCGATTGAAGCCTGACACCAAGTGCCGAGACCATCCACCTCTGTCATTCTGTCCGAAAACCCCCAGGTCGCACATCTTGCACGTGAAAGAGTGCAGCGGTTAAAAGTGGACTGTGGAGACTTAGGCGTCCCACATCGTCAGCTTGTGACTGCTGAGATAAATATTGGACTTATGAGGCAAACACTGAAATCCTGCCTTTGACACCCAACAGTGTGGTCAGAGAGGCTGCAATTGCTCAAGAAATCGATGTAGTGGAGGACACTGGGGATTTCCACCTGGATTCTGTCGTAGAAGCATTGCGCTGTTATGAACGAGAAAGTGCAACCGCAGTGAGTGCAGTTTTTACACCATGACTGAAGACCTGGTCAGCCAGTCTTTGAATTCTGACTGCCGATCGTACTTCAGGCCATTCATTCATAAGTGGCTGGTCTCAGATTTCTAAGCTCTAAACTGTTGACTCCTAATTTGTGAGAATTGTTTTTAAAAAAATTGTGATTTACAGCATACAATTACGTTTAAAGCAAATCAAGGTTGAGGGCCACCTTGAGGGCAGAGTCTTAATTTTTCTTGCATGACCAGGAGGGGGCGTTTTTCAAGGCTTCTCTTTTAATTCTCTATCGATACGTGAGTAAAACTCACTGCTTTCAGAAAAGTTGGGTCTACCCATTCTTTGGACCTGGCTGCAAGATTATGTTTGACGCGATTATGTTATGAAAAGTTCCCAAAAAAATTAATAAATGCCCATGAAATTAAATGAATAGGCTCACTGCCAGGAAAGCTTTGCTGTAGTACACTTCATATTTCAACATCAAGACTCCCTGACTTGGTCTATGGACAGAACGCCATAGCCAATACAACACAGTTTAAAGGGGGTATTTCTGCAAGATTTACGAGAGCATATCGAAAGTTTATAGGCTGAAAGAGGAAGTAGCCAGGATATGGGGTTCAAAGATATGTTTTTCAACTATCTTGGTCCTACAAGCAGATACCTTATCCATAATGCTGCCAAACCAAAGATTAACATAGGTTCCCTATACAAAAATGGCACAGTGGCTTTTGAACTGCAATAAAATATTTGTGTGTCAAGCATATCTAACTGACTGCAATATGCAGATCTTTTGTTCAGCCGTGTGGGTTTTAAACTGAGGCCCATGGATTTACTAGCATTTGATGGAAGGATGGAAGGTACCAAAGATGGATGGTATCTGATTAAGACTTACCAAGAGTGAAACAAAATATTTTATGTTTTAAACTCATTTTGCTTTTTTCATTGGTAGGAAGAAAAAAAAATCAGTATTCAAGGTACTGCAAAGCAATATACAGTAGCTGCACCATAACATCCAGGATTTAAAATTCCATGATTATACAGCTGAAAGTAAGATTTATATGACAGACCTAATTCTCTCGGTTACAGAGGGTTAAGATGGTTAATGTAATCCCTTGCATTCAGCTATGCTTTCCCAGACTGAGCTCAGCGTGAGTCCTGTACAAATAGATGTTATTAAGAACATGGGTTTCTGCTACAGTTTCTAGCTGCACATGTACAGTATATACTCTCACATATATCAGCGTGAAAACCAGTTTCCAAAGGGTATTCCAGAAAGTTTAAAGCTATTGAACACTATTGAACACAAGTGTATGTTCTCAGTTCAGAGTTTCGTTTTTTTTGATGAACCCCCTATTTTAATTCATTTGACTACTTGCATTGCACCTTAACACCCTATCTGGCCATATCTGGAACACCAATTAACCTGCCCTTCTGGTTATTCCAGCCGAAATGCCTCAGTGGTGCCTTCCATCATTTGGCAACAGTCCGGTCCCTTGTTGATACGTATTTTTATACGTATACGCATTTTTCAACACAAACTACTCTGTAAGTCTGTCAAGGGATTTCAGGGAACACAAGTAAACCGTACGTCACCTCTTTTCATCGACTAAAGGTCGACTGCTTAATCTTCTCACCCTGCTTCCGTGCACTTGGCAGTTTGTGGTAATGGTAGCAGCCTGGTTTTTTATAATCTGCGGTGTTTGGTTTCTGGTAAACCTGTCCACGAGCCCTTTTGCTTGCTTGCCGGATTCATTGTGCTGTGATGGATCAAATCGCTGTCTCGTGACTGACAATTAAAGTGCTTTCAAACGCTGAAAACCTGTCGGATTCTGTACTTTTATAATGTCCCGTGAGTGTCTGGGTGTGTTTCAAATGCGGTCAAACACGCCACTTAGGATTACCTCAGTGTTTTCTTTTTAGTTTTTATTTTGCAGATGACAGTGTTGTGGGTTGTTGGGATGGGTTACACCAGCAGCACCAATAATTTTTCAGCACCGGTTGATGTTTATATAAAACACTTGGCCAGACAGGCACTATGACTGGCTGTTTTTAAAACCTTTAACATCTCTAACTTCTCCCTGGGACAGTGCTCATGAAACTGCCATCTTCTGTTAACCATCGTCAACCTGTTTGTGTCAGAATCTGGGACCAGGGCCTTCTCGAGCCGAGCCATAGGAAGCACTTCCTGTCAGTGTGTACTTTCAGTTTTTGTCCATGGTCTATTTATATTCTGAAAACTGCTGCTTTTCAATATGTTGAGCATGATTCATGGAGGCCTAAAACATTTTTTTTTTAATGCTGTGTATGGTGCCACACAGGTGGTGTCTTAATAAACAAATTCACGTTAATAACGACAAAGTATTTTATATTGCCAATGATGGGGCTAACATCTGTGCACTGACATATGCTGCCTAAGGAATTGCTTTCGTTTCGAGAGCTTAAATACAGGCAGATTGTAGGAATAGACTTTTGTTATATAACCCACAGGCCAACGTCAATACACAGAATCTACCCGTCGCCCAGCAAACACACACACGGTTTAGAGCTGCATGCAGTACATCCTATTCTAGTGAAGTACAATATTCTGTCATCCAACTCTCCAAGTGCCAGATTTTATGTTTTATTTTTTATTTTTTGCATTAGAGTTCCCATAAGCTAACGAAAGGTCAGTTGGTTTTTTTTTCCCGGCAAAACATTAAAGCACTTTAAAACAGGTAGCAAACGTGTTTAGTTAGTTACTTGAATTTAAGACCATGTTATTTAATAAGTTAATGAAAGTTTGTTGTATATAGTGCATTTCAGAAATGTCTGTGTGAATGTATTCTGAACGGTGTCCATAGCGTTGTGGATGACATAGACGATGGAATCATTACTATCTTGTACGCTCTGTTAATATACTAGCTGTAATATTTAATAAAATAAGTATTGTTTTTAAGTTAAATTTGTATGTGTATGTGTATCTCACCAAAGAAAATATTCATCGCTTATGTTTCTCCTACACAGAGGTGATACATATCTTTCAAAGTGCTACTTCAACAGTAAAGATGATGTACTTTTAAGGAAAAGTGGACAGCCGTTTGAATATAAGTTAAACGTGTTAGCTTCTGGCACTGTCCTTGACAATCTGTGAAATAAAGAATTACTTTGTAGTAAGATTTAAAAAATTATGTGTGCCTGTCATGGTTCTTTTAAAAAAATTATTTGCAGTCCATTTTTTGGTCCTTGTGTGTGTGTGTGGGGGGGGTGTATGTGCATGTGTGTTTGTGTGTGTGTGTGTGCGTGGAATTTTTTAAAGATACCACAATCAGTATTTCACTTGATGGGTCCTATAGCAAATTGATTTCTTCAGTCCATCATTTTATTCTTTACTGGCCAAAGGTACACCATCAAAGGTATTCTAGTCTCTGTTCTCTTGGCAATAGCCTGAAATCAGCATGGTCTACACAATGTTTGAATTGAAAATTGATTCATATGAACACGTGTTTCAGAATTCAGCCCAAGGAAATGAGGTTCATTTTACATTTAAAGAATGCAATAAATAATCAGTAATTATGATTTTGACAGATGAATGCTACCATAGATATATCTGACCTGACACATTCCGCTGCGTTCAGGGAACTACATTTGGGTTCTCTTCGGCACCATAACTTCCTAACAGACAGGAACAATTTAAAAAAAAAAAAAAAAAAATGCTATGCAAGCAAATGATGCAACAGGGACATGTGACACAATCAGACTGCACCTGGAACAGCTCTGCCGGGAACAGCTGTTAACGTGCGGCCAATGAATGATCGGGATTCGGCTCATGTGACCAGGGATCCGCCCTTCTGATTGGAGCAACCGCAGCATGACCCAGGTGCGGGCGAGCAGGAGCCAAAGTGAGGTGACCTTGACCGCTGGTCCCCCCTTTTGCAAGAAATGCTCAACACGGCCAGGCTAGTAACACAGTGCTGCATGTACGGTCATAAAGAACAACAGTCAGCTGACTAAAGGTATATTCCTTTTTTTTGCAATCTTGCCAAACCTAGATTGAGCTGAGATGAAATAGTTATCACATGCAACTTATAACTTCCTCTTAGTTTATCTGTTGTCTGCTGCCATTGTTGTAGGAAGCTTCAACAGACAGAATGAGCTAGAGATAGCTCATGTGAAACTTATATTTTCCTCTTACTCGGGATGTCTGCTGCAGTTTCCTATGACAAACCCTTCTTTGTATGACACATTATTCCCCCCAGCAAAGCCCCCCCCCCCCCCCCCCCGAGATCACAGTAGATTGAACTCATTGAACTTCTGCCTTACTTTGAGTTGGAAATTCAGAAAAAAAGAAAAGGCCCAAATTGCATTACATTACAGCCATTTAGCAGACCCTCTTATCCAGAGCGACTTACACAACTTTTACACAGCATTTACATCGCATCCATTTATACAGCTGGATATATCTGAAGCAGTACTGGTTAAGCACCTTGCTCAAAGGAACAATGGCAGTGTCCTAACGCCGGGAATCAAACTTACGACCTTTCGGTGAATTCCTTACCCATCACACTACACCGCCAGGCCATATTCAGGTAAAACCTGAGCTATACCTGAGCCGACCTGGTCCGATTATATCGAAACATCTCTCAGCCCAGATCTCCACCCCCTCTAGACGTCTAGATCCGAGCTTTTTCTCACAAGGACTGGGTTACGGCCATTGGAGTGCATGGGAGGCCGACGTGTTTCCTCCCATTTTGTATTTAGTGTCATTTCCCCATTAAGGCAGTTAAGCAAAGGTACTGTCACTACACCGGGGACTGTGAACGAATAAAAGTGCCTGCCCTTGGACAACGGAGCAGGGAATAAACCATTACCAATCTCCTCATAAAATTTAACGTGCACAGCCAGCTGTCACTGATGTTGATTACCCACAGAGTTACAGCTGACACTCCCCTGAAACCCACCTCCTCAGAACTAGTCCGCATGGGTCAGCCGAAGGACTGTGACACAATCATCGCTAAAATTGCCACTATCGTGTTTCCCAAACTATTTCCCAGGCATCATATGAGGTACACCGTAGTCCTGGGGATTGTGGGATACGGCCTTGTGAAAAAGATACGAGGCAGCGTGGCACCTTGTACTTTTTTACGATGACATTTCCCCTAGAACATCTCTCACACAATTGTCCATTGTACAAAAAAAAGGTGTGTGATTTCCACAAACAAATGATCCTGCAATTCACATCTTTCTGTAGAGTTGCGACAAGCCTTGGGTCCTCTGGGACCTTCCTGTATCAAATCCTCAGCTGGAAATTGAGGTGTCATTTTTTTATCCAAACCTGCTCATTCCATCTAAGAAACATCAGTGTGCTGCTGTCTTTCCAGGACTCACAAAAAAAAGTATTCACGCTTCTGTGTTATTACACCTGGACTACTGCAATTCTCTCTTTTTTTATTTTGCTTGCCTCAGTCAGGGAGCTGAGGGTCATCTCCAGCGGGTCCAGAACGTGGCAGCCGGTGCTCTCACCAAGACAAAACACATACAGCCCATTACTCCAGTGCTCGCCTCTCTTCACTGGCTGCCTGTCACCTTCAGAATTATATTCTAAATGATTTTAGCAAAAGTTTTTTTTAAAAATTCAGATTGAATTCCAAACTTTCACAGGATATATACAGAATTAATTACAAGTCTTTGACCGGACCACAGTATGTTAAAACGCTGAATTTGTCTTTCCAAGACAAGGTGGGCTGTTGCTAAGCGCCTCAGAGTTGAATACAAAATGGGTTCAATTTAGGCCGAGCACAGGAATAAACCATTCGTGGTTTCAAACCCATAACCACGCTACCGAAGTACGTGACATCCGGCACGAGCTGGGTAGGAGAGCCTCGGTACTCCTTTTAGACACTCCCACTATCCATCTTTCTTACTCATCCGAAACAAACAGCACAGCATGACTACCCTCCGTGGCGTGACTCTCCTTCCTGCTGATCCCCACGTCCCCTTTGGCCCAGCCGTACCCACGGCAACAGGGCAATGCCACCCTCGGTGTGGAATATACCAGCACACGCTGGCACAAACCTCAGCAGCCGTTAATACTCGCTGATATTTTCCGTGGACAAGGCAATAGAGATACACGCATACTCATGTGCACAAACACACACACACACACACACACACACATATATACATACATACATACACACACACACACACACACACACACACACCCATACACACACACATATATACATACATACATACATACACACACACCCATACACACGCACACACACATATATACACACACACACACACACACACACATATACACAAACACACACACACACATATACCCACACATACACACACACACACACACGCACACACACATGCACAGTTATGAGAAGAGAGGCTACATCTCAAGGAGTGTAATTCTGACAAAAGAAAACTTTGAATAACAAATGAAAGGAACAAAGAAAATACAGAAAAGATAATAAACATATGCAAGAATTAATCAAGCCAATCCCATTATGTGACAATACAAAAATAACCGATATTAGACAGTACACAATATAGATGTGTCCTATAAGTGCAGGTCTGCCCTGGCAAATAATATCCCACAAGATTTGTCCCTGAAGATCTGTCCCCACATACACCAGTCTTATCTCACATTGGGATGCAAGATAACACCGTATCAGTGTGTCTTATGCGGCCACATAAAGGTTCAGTTCATCACATCACCCTTATGTGGGATGAACCACTTCAGAAAGAAACAATCTATTTAGTGAGGCTTCACAGAATGTACATACTTAAACAAGCTTTGCAGTGAACTCCTTCAGTACAGAACCACAATTCCGGTTCATTTCTCTCCATTTTCCAATATTTTATTAATACTGGGGGAAGATCAAACTATATTTTATAAAAAAAAGAGGCACAGGACAGAAACATAATCACTCTGAACCCCCCATCCTGTCTTAACATGCAGTTTTTTTTTTCTTTGCATTAAAGCTCACACCTTCCTACTTGGGTCGAGCCAGACGCAGCGTCTTCTACACTTACATCCCTGCCCACTGAACTCAAATGCCACGCTTTTCACACAGATACATCACGCAATCGGTGCATATCCAGACCAACGGCGAGCCGGCCCCTCACACGCGAGAGAACAGCGCTATTGAGTTACCGTTCAGGTGAGGCTGCCCGTTTAACCGAATGCTCACTGCACACAGACAAAAGACAGACCCAGGAACGCCTCACGAACGAACAGGACATTCCATCGTTAACTCCCCTCTGCCAAAATATTTACATTCAGCTTCCAAGCCGGTTCGATATTACGTAACGACTTTTTAAGCGGTTATCTAATGGTGTCTACTTTTCTCTTTCTTTTCTTTTTTTTTTTTTTTTTTACACAAGTGATAACCATGAAGATAACCATGAATTATGAGTAGATAACCATGAAGAGAATTGCTATGACAATGCAACAAAAGTGTCTTTCGCTCTGCTTTCCCACACAAATGTGGAACCTCGTTATTCTAGAACCTTTGGTGCGGACACCAAAGGCTGTGAATGGACTGCTGTGGTTGAGGACAGGGTCGGCCCAACCCAATAAACGTTTGTTTAGGGCCCCACAATTGTTTCGGGGGCCCCCTCCCTGCAAGATATATATAAATGTATATTTTTAAAATAAATAATTGTGTTCCCTAAGAGAATGGCTTTTTCATGAATCTAAATATATTTCTATTGGTGCCAAATCTTGCTGGCTGGGGCTTGGGGGGTGGTTTTCGACCGAAACAGAGGGCCCTGTAAAGACTTTTTGTTTAGGGCCTTGGGCCGGCCTTGGTTGAGGAGCTTCTTTGCTTCCAGTCAACGGTCAGAACACATCAGGTTTACTGAGGTACAGAACAGGCCACTGGAAAGCCAGTAGTAAGGGCCGAAGACTTAGCCTCACTTCTTGCAAGGGATGTGCAGGGCTGGGGGGCTGGGGGGGGGGTGGAGTGGGGGGGTGCTGATAATTAAGAAACAAGTAAACTGTTTCGAGGTCAGCTGCGGCGTATCATTCTGAAGTAGCTCCAAAGAGTCGGTGAAGATGTAACGTCTGAACCTCGTGATCTTCGGGATCTGCCATGTGGTTTTGGCAATGGCCGACAGAGTACCTTCCAAAACTCACGTAGAGTCAAACATTCCTCTCCAACAGGGCATGAGTGTTGAAGAGAGCGCTTGTGAAGGAGACCAGGGGGGGTGGTGGGGGGGGTTACTCATAAGCTTCTCGGTCAAGTGCAATACAGATGAAATCCGATGAAGAAAGACACATGCTAAGAATTATCACTCTTTCCATAAAAATATTTCCATGGAAATATTTATATTTGCAGTAAAAGCTGCCGATCTAGTATGTGACAAAGATGACATTTTTCCCCATATGAGAGACTTTTTGCCCCATATTGGAAAAAAAAAAACATTTTAAGGAACATAACATTGGGTTGCAAAACTCAATTTATCCAGAGTGGAGGTGCATGACTCATACTTGTATATGAAAAAGTTCATATTTATTGGTTAACTGCATATTATCCTTCTTAAAACATACCCCATAGATGGGTGAAAAATGACATACAGGGATATGTCTTACCTTATAAGTGTTGAGTGTGTTGCAAGAACAAAGACCTCTTCATTTAACTCCATTTCAATCAATGTCTTCGCTTCCTCTGAAAGAAGACACATACCAATAATTCGATAAAGAAGAGAACAATATGCTGAGCTTACAGCTATGCACCTCAAATGCCTGTACTGACTGAACAGTGGTGTTTTGTGATTTATGAGTGTCAACATACAGGCAGGAAACCTAATTATCGATGTACTGATTCAAATATGGGGATATTTTATTACAAACAAAAAAAAATGCTGCTGATATAGTTTGATATCAGGATATCTGCTTGCATGTTTTTTTGCGATGGATGCCTTCCTGAAACTAAATCAAGCAAAAATTACTTTAAAAAAACGTGTAAACTTGACGACCATTCAGGGAACGAACAAGAAAGTTGCGTTTGTCCATTGTCCACTATTCAGTTTAACAGATGAATGAGCGGTTGTCATGTCATGGCGGTTGAGAGCAAACGAGAGCCCCGTTAAGATGCGAGTGTGACTACTCACCCGACTTTCCACTTTCCCGACATCAAGCGAGACCAGACAGGAATCTGTGCCTCACACGACGACTCGTGAGCAAACCTTTAGCCGCTGACTGTAATCGGAAAACGTATATATTTATAGGCCCTTCACATTTCACCACCAGATGACTAAATTCATCTCTTCAGGCGTTCCACCGAAAGGTAACTGGAATTGCTCCGTACGAAAATAAATCCCAGAGAAAGGTGGATTAATCATTTATGGGTGCCACGTGAACCATGAAGATCCTTTTTTTTTTGTGTGTGTGATGGTTGTAGCACTTAGTCCTTATTCGCTCTCACAATGAGCAAAAATGGAGAATTCAACTGTCAAAGACCGTTCGAAAAAGGACACCCTTCAGTCCGTTAGGGAGAACCGCACCATTTTCAGCATTTTCATCACCAACCGAATTAAGAGTTGACCAATGACGGGCAGAGGTGTAGACCTCTCGTAAGAAGAAAATGCATGGTCTTCAGCTTAGATGTTCTCACTTAGACCTCATAAACTGGTCAATGGACCCAGACCTTGACACCGGCCAAGAGACCTAGCCAACCAATGTTCTTCATCCAAATTTGTTGCAGAGACAATGGATATCATCCTTACGCAGCCACACCATGAAAACCACCCCCAGACCAAGAGTACAGTATAGAGTATTTATGGCAGACAAAATTGACCCTGGGACCATTACATTTTTAGTAGGTGTGCCAATACACAGGGATGGGAAATTTCACTAGAGTGCTATAGGTACCAGATCAGAGAAAAAATCCATACAAATCCATTTCTACTTAGTAAGGTCATATTCCAAAATCATTGCACAATTCCAAAAAAAAAAAAAAAAAAACAGTAAAGCTGCTTGGGAGAGTAACAAATCATCTTACAGTATTTGATTTCTAATCTTACTCCCCCCAGCTCTAAACAGATTTTTAATAGATTCTGTAACAGTATTATGTAATTCCCATGAAGGTTTCTGGTAGTTAATATCCATGATTTCAATCAATCAATTTGATGTATTTTATTCTGCGGGGTTTCACCTTGCTCCCGAACGATGAACACGTCATACTGAGGAAGGTCCAATCAGTCCTGTCCATATCATTGCCAATCAGGATGTGGTTATGTGATCACTTACGACACAGGAAGTGACTCAAGCACGCAGCACACCCTAGATGCTTAAAACTGGCCTTCAAGGCCAGTAGTACTGCTGGGTTTTTTTTTCATCTCAACACAAAATTGTCAGAAGTGTTCAAAAGGATCAGATTATAGCAAAAAACAAACAAACAAAACTCAGTTCTATGGACACGGAGTTCATTTTACAGAAATGTAGCGTATGGAGGGCGGGGGGGGAAGGGGGCTGTTTATTTCTACAAATGAATGACCCTTAAACTATACCTATACGTTTCCTAGTTAGAAAAGACAAAGGAAACTTCCCGTGCCTGATCATTGTTTAAAGGTGCTGCAATTAAAGGGGTCTTAGGAAATTATTACAACAAGCCAACTCCTATGAATTGCTGATGTACAACTATAAAACTATCCGATTGTGCTTCTCATGCAGCTTAATGGGTAAGTAGGCATGTCAAGGTCAAGCACTGCACTTTCAATGCATTGCTCACCCCTCATTTTCTGTGGCTTCGTTCAATAGACGCAAACCACCAGTGCCACCCTATGGTGCCACCTAGTAGTTACATGTTATAAAAATGCCATGAACTGGGGAACCGGATGTTTGCAAAAAGGAATTTCCAAAAAGTTTACCAACACTACAACAACAATGTTGTCCTGCGTGGGCAGTGTAACAGTCTTAGATTGTCACTTTTCCTGGGAAGATGTCCTTGTCCTAAATGTTACACAAAGACAGTAACACACTGTAGCTCGGTGCAGCTACAGTGTACAGTAGCAAACACTGACAATCTTAAGCCACGGGTTTAACAGTGATGAAGTACACTCAGAAGCCAAACGCATGGCAGTTCGGTCGCCAAATTATTTGAGAGATTCGAGAAAACTCGTCACACACATCACACTTTCTGCCATACTATATGTATATGGCACACTATATATATATGTATACTATATACATACACATACACACACACACACACACACACACACACACACACACATATATATATATATACAGGCTCTGAGGATTTCAGTGTTAGATGCTGTCCAGTCTGCAGGTAATCAGAGCACTAATTTAGTGGACAAAATGGCGAGCATGAACCGGGCTGAACGGCCTGTTCTGCTGGAATACAGAGATCAGGACTCAGCCCAGGATATCCCAGGGAACAGTAACAGAACCTCTGGGCACGGCCATTCTCCCAGCAAAACACAGAACGTCCTCACAACGATGCCACCACGTACGGGCGCTGCTGTAACACTGACAAAACAGTCCAGTAACACTGTGAGGACATTTTGTGTTAGCTGATTGATTTCAGGTTCATCTCAAAAAAGAGAGACCAAAATCTCATTTCATCCAAATTTTGTTAAATACAAAACTAGCTCAGGCAGCGCATTCAGACACGCATGACATTGAATACGATAATGGACGTCTGTTGGACGTCGTCAATAAAAAATGGACACTTTATTACAAACTTGATACGTATCAGTAAAATGTTTTCCTCACACATTACGCATATAATATGTAACAATAAATGTAAATCTATGTAACGATACAACATGTTACCGTGTGACCTGCCCAATGAGCAGTGCAAGGTAATATAAATAAAATGTGAATTTATATTTGGTTCTGCTGGATTATTACTGATGCTGACGATTCAGGATTGCAAATCAAACACAAACATACTGTATACAGACTAGACAAAGGTCATTTTTCTGACAATATTGACCCTAAACATGGTTTGCATAATCCTAGACTACAAAATTATACACATCCAAAAATTCTTTATTGTAATTAGATTGTCAATAGTTAGATTCCTTCTGTCATCTGTACGCACCTTACAATAGGAGGTTTCAGTTGGTGCCAACTCCAAGCACGTTCAAAATCAGTGCATCCATTTCCATTTGTATTGTCCTTGGTCATAACCCTTCGTGGAAAGTCATACGATGTATCGAAATGGGAACATTTCAGGTTTTTGGCAGAGACAAAGCTTTCGATGTTAAAAAAAAAATACAAAGCTGGCTATCTAGTTAGTCATGACCCAAGAGAAAGTATCCTGGAATGTTAAGGCCACATCATCACTGCCCACATTTACATGAGATACTTCCATGCAGAGACAGAACAAGTCATTCAGATTTAAGAGCGACTGACTAAGACAGTGTGGATATTAACTGATCCAGGGACATTATTGGACTTCTGAAATCTATTCAATCTTATTGCTGAACAGCTGTGCAGTCCCCCAGCAGAGTAACATAAAATTTAAAATCAAGCAGACCTGGCAGCACACTTTTTGGCCCAAATGCTAGCTTGTGGACCCCCAGGATTGTGGCAGGACTTTCCACCTATGAAGAGGAGCCATAAATTTGTGACTCAAAATTCCAAAATGGGGAAGAACATTTGGTGGGGTGAATAAATAAAGGGACAGTAGATTTTACCCAGTTACCATGACAACAAGTTAAATAATCATTAATGAGACTCCTTTAATATATATATACTGTATAAGCCACAGGAACGCAAAAAAGCATTATGTGATGACATCAAAGAACGACATGGATATGAAAATGGTAATGATTTATCAAGAGTATTACATTAATATTGCCAACGATGAATCTCCGAAGCTAACAGCCAAATGTGTCAACTTGCAACAAACCAGAACACCGGAGAACTTACAGTCTCCAAAGCAGAGGGGAACTCAGTTGTTTTAAGAGCTCTCTCTTCCCACGCACTCAGCTAAAATTCAAAACCACACAAACACAAATGCACTTTAAAGTGCTTAACAGCAGTGTGCGGCCATACAGATAACTAAGATCCAACTAGGTCTAGAACAATTATCGGTAGTTTACTGTTATCAATTGCATAGAGGATGTGTGAAAACAATGAGAAAATTGCCCAGTGTATTTGAAAGTGAATATGAAAATGAACAACTAAACAAGCGTTTGGTTGGATGTATATTCAAAAGCCGAGTGAAAGGCCTTAAACATCTGACACCACCCACCTTTCCCTGTGCTTAATCCTTCCATGACCCATTTTAAAAATATAATAATTTGGACTTCTCCATGAGTCATACTGCCTTTCTTACAGAATTAATAAATGCGCAAATGAGGCAGTAGTTTAAGAGGACTGGTTTTACAAATGTCAATCCATACACTTGTGAAGTTCAAGCAGAAACAGACTGCATCCTCAGCCCATATACTGCGCACGTGTAGAGAGAGTGCACATCTCAACTTGGCCACCAGAGGGAGCCGGTGAAAACAACACTCATCCTTCCCATTGTCTGACCGAGGTTTAGAGTGATCGTTGATCATCATTGGCACCCCCTTTTCCTTTAGCTTGCTTCAGATTCCAACCGCTTCTCCTCCATGTCACCTCTGCCATCAAGGTCAGTGGCAAACTCTCCTTTCACCTTCTCTTTTACCACTTCCTTCTCTTCCACCTCCTCCTCCTCATCTCCCACCTCCTCTTCCACCTCGTCTCCCACCTCCTCCTCCTCCTCCTCCTCCTCCTCCTCGGGACATAGCACAGGTGGAGACGGCGCCTCCTCAGTCTTCTCACCCAGAAGTTCCACGGGGAGGGGTTTGGGCCCGCGGGTCCAGAAGGCCCTGGAGCTCAGTGCCCTGAGGAAGCTGATGGTGAGCCCCGTGATGAAGAGGGACCAGAGCACAGAGGGCCCGGAGAGGCCCTGAACCTGCGCCCGAACCTGCCCCAGGGCCCGGGGGAGCAGTGCGTTTGAGACGCGCCGGACCACACCTTTGTCCTTCACAAGAGAACACAGAAAATAACTGCGTGCACATCCAAACCTGAGTGAGCCAGATGCCAGATAAAATGAGTGCAAATGAAGAAAAGAGAAAAACATCCGCACAGTGGAAAAGACAAAGCTCCCTGTTTTTGTCTGACAAAGACCGTTTGTGGTCGAAACGTTGCAATTAAAATAGGCAGCTCTAATTTTCAAGTGTGAGGACATTTTTCTTTTTTTCCTTCTCCTTCACAAATGAGACCATACGCTTCAGCCTCCATAATAACCTCCAACAAAAACAGACAAGCACTACACACCTAAGAAAATATTTCACATGGGCCGAAAAACAAATGTCACAATTAATACAAATAAAAACCTCAAAAAGAAATACATGAATGGTAGTGGAAAGTAGAAAAGGATAAAAGCATTGGATAACCACGGCATGCTGAGTAAGTGCTAGAGGAGCAGGAGTAACTGACTAAACTGTATGAAAGCTAATACTAATGCTAACGGCTGTGACGTTACCTTGAGCCCGTGCTGACTGAGCATGCTCTCTAGCACAGGGTCGCCCAGGTGGACTGTGGGATAGAACTCCTCCACGTAGTGCCTTCTCCACCACTGCCGGGGCAGTGACCTGTACCGACACGCAGGTCACACTGTTCAAAACGACGCATTGCCAGTCCCACATTTCACATAAGGCCTCACGTACGGCTGGACGTTTCCTCATTCCGAGCACACAGGCCCTTTAAACTGAATTCTGTGAAGGTGCGGTCCTTCTAAATATTATTCCATGAATAAAGTGGACTCTTTAGTACATATGGTCTCGATGAGGTGCGCACAGCAGACAGATCTATGATAGCGAACCTCACAGTAACGCTAGCTTCGATAGCAACCCTCACAGTAACACTAGCTTCCTTAGCCTCAGCAGCATTAGCGCAGAAAACCTCACCCGTCCTCACGAGGCTCGGTGAACCAGTACTTGTAGAGGCGGGCCCGGATGAACGCTGGGGGGCTGTGGCTGAACGGGTATCTGGACTCCTCCACCTGGACCAGGTTAATCACTGGAGAGAGGAAAAGAAAATCAATATTTTTTCAGTTACACGCTTCAGGGTTACAGGCTCACCTTGATCTCTGTGCCCTTAGAATGAAAGCCTGTGCCCTTAGAAACTGAGTGTCTGATGACATTGCAGGCATTTAGCAGACGCTCTTATCCAGAGCAACTTACACAACTTTTACACAGCATTTAAAATGTTTTTACATTGTATCCATTTATACAGCTGGATCATACATACTGAAGCAATGCAAGTATCTTGCTCAAGGGTACAATGGCAGTGCCCTAATCCAGGATTTGAACCTATGACCTTTCGGATACAAGCCAAGTCCCTTACCCACTGTGCTACATTGTGCTACACATGACCCCCCCCCTCCTCACCGTCTCTCTTGCCCTGCAGGAGGCGCTGCACCAGGCCAGTGAACCAGGGGCTCTGCGTGTTGGGGCGAAGGGCGGCGAACCACATCTGCCAGTCCAGCCGGGGCTGGTGGGGGGCCACGGCCGGCGGGGGCCCGCTCACGTTCCCGGGCTTGTACATGAACTCGATCTCCTGGGGGGGGGGGGGAGAGGGGAGGGGATTAGGGGCGGAGCTCCGGCCTGACTTACTAGCCTGCATTACTAGTGCTACAGCACAACAGAAAAGACCAACTAGACGTGTGGTTCCCAGCCCTGCTCCTGGAGATCTGCCAACCTACAGATGTTCACTTCAACCTTACTTTGACACACCTGATTAGACTAATTAGAAGCGCAACAAAATCTCCAGCCATTGAATGAGGTGTGCTTTGTTGAAATGAAATCCTGCAGGATGGTAAATCTCAAGGAACAGGGTTGGGAGACACTGAACTGAACGCACATTCACCCAGCAGCCATTTTTAATTTATCTGCTGACGGGTGTCACCTCCAGTCAATGTTTCCATTCACATTGCAGACACCCAGCACGTCTCTGTGCTGCCAGCACTATGCCTGTAACGGGGCTTTCTGATTGGGCGTCCCTTACCGTCCAGGTGGCCCTGTCCATGCTGCCCTTGATCACCACCTCCGGACGACCCCCGACCCCCGTCATCCTCCTGAAGAGGCCGTACGAGTTCACCAGCTGGTAACGAGCCGCAGAGCTGTGCGCCCTAGCGACGGCTGGCCAGATCGAACCCTGGGCCTCGTATTCAATTAGTGCGTAGGGAACCTAGGCGGCAAACAGAAGGGCTGCTGATAAATATAACGTTATACAAAATTTTTTAAATACAAGCGTTTTTCAACTGAAGACTCATTTTAAAATGGGCATTTCTGAGGGTGAAAAAATGCAAATTGACAGGGTGATGCAGAAAACAGGGTGATGCAGAAAACATTGAAAGATGAATTTTTGCATTGGTTTGTCAGACAGCATAATGAAGTGGAAAAAACCTAGCAGAGAAGGAGGCAGATTATCAGACAAATGACAGGGACAGATCTGACCTTTTTATTGGAGGGCAACAAAAATAAACACAAGCTAATGAAGCCAAAGCCTGAAACTGATAAGGCAGCGTTGGTTTGTCTGAAGAACTTATTGATCCAAAACCTGAGACCACGGTAAGGCAGCTCTGGTCTGTCAGACAATGAAGGGTCTGGGGGTGGGGGTGGGGGGGTGTGGGGGTTGGGCGTCCGGGCGTGACTCACCGTGCTGATAGCGAACATGCAGACGGCGGCGGTGGCGAACACGGCCCACTGCGCGGTGGCGGTCAGCTTCCAGAAGACTCCGCGCACACAGGCACACCTGAGGAGCACAAACAACGTTCGGCTCCAGCAACGCAGGTGAGCTCACACACCCGGCACCAGCACTCCTGACATGTGACATCACAAACAGACTCAAATACACACACCCGCTCACAACACCACAGACATGGGCACACACAAAGCCGAACCAACCCATCTTAACCCTTTAAATTGTAAGATCACAAATATGTGATTAGAATGTTCTTAATTGAACATTCTAATGCTGATGTAACAATCGCTACTGGTGACTGAAAGCAATATTCTAGAACACTGACCTACAATTCTGAAAAAACATTCTAAAACAACCTACTCTTCAAAGGGTTAAAATGCAGATGCAGCCCTGTTCTACAACAACAAACATATACTTGCGTGATCATTTCAGGCATCAGACTCAACCAATAGCTTGCCACAGGCAATACACTTGGAGGCAGTAACAGCATACGCCAACAGGTTGTAATGAGCCTCTGGCATGTAACAGCCTCAGGTGATGCTTTTATACATGATATGCATTGTAACACTTATAAAATACACATAGCCCCAAAGACTCACTTGAACATGGCCTTGATGATTTCCCAGGTAAGAGAGAGCACTCCAATCCAAATACTGGGAATAGTCACTGTCTTCAGAAACCAGTTAAACTTGTGGTAGGTAAATGCTACAAAGAAAAATAGCATTTGTTTCAAAATAAAGATTTATCCTAAAATCAAAACAGTTAAGTTTGATGGCCCTAACCCACTCACTCAGATATACACACCAGTGTGTGAGGATACACTAGCCTTCTCCCAGTCGATATCCAGGCTGAAGTAGACCACAGTCAGGTAGGCGATGAGACTGCAGACGCACAGCCCAGTCAGTGATGCCAGCCCGGAGACCACGGCCTCAGGCCAGGCTAGAGACAACGATCACAGAAGAACCCAGACTTACAGGCATCTCCAATCAACATTACTGAATTACATATCATACGATCGGATTGTCTGTTCTGTCTGATCATAATGTGCTTTCTCCAGCCTCAATGAACAAACTAGCACTGGAGGAAGGGACACAAACCTACAGGACAGAACAGTATCAAACAGGGAGGTGGGTATCCTTGAGAATGCATTACTTGGAGGCTGACATACAGGGTTTTTTAAACTGTGAGAATCACGTAAGCAGACCTCAACATGCTCCTGTTTCCTCACGCTATAACACCAAACAATCTGATACGACACCCTGAACTCTACCCGCCTGAAACGTGCATGCGGAAGGGCATACTTTTAGACTCCGCCTTCTTCGCGCGTCCGATAAATGAGAGGACGTGGTCATCATCCAGCAGGGAGAAGCACAGCGTGATGGTGAGGAGGTTGAAGAAGTTATAGTTCCCGGTTAGGATGATGAGTACCTGCAGCAGAACCTGGACACGGGATTAAAATGTCATTAGCGTGCATAAAACTGATGCACTATGGAACAAAATGGCGCATTTTCGTACACACCTGCAGGTAGAAGGCGGCCAGCCGCAGACACCTGACGGGCGAGAAGAAGAGGAAGGGCACGGCGATCTCGATGACGAAGGTGCCCACCACGCTGAGCTTCTGCAGCCAGACGGGCAGCTGATGGGCGTACCAGGCCAGGGGCGTGGGGATGCACTGGGTCTCGTAGTGGTAGGTCAGAGCTGCGGGCGAGCGGGAGGGACCAATCAGGCGGGCAGGATCTGTATGGTTCCTCAGCAATCTCCGCCCATTTTGTCAACTATTCCAATTTGCCACAAGGACTGACACCCTTGACACGCCTCTGGATCAAGGATCATCAGGAAATCCAACATTCATACTAAATCTCCTAACATCATCGTACTAAACCCTTTCAAGAGTAGGTTTTCTGGAATGCCTTTTCAACATCGTAAGTCATTGTTCTAGAACTCCATTGCTCTCGATAACCAGCAGTGATTGTGACATCAGCCTTAGAATGTTCAGTTAAGAACATCCTAATCGTGTATTTGTGATCTCACACCTCGAAGGGTTAGAGCTGATTGCGGAGCCTGTGAGCGTTAAACTGACTCCGACGCACCACACACCTGTGAGGCCCCACCAGGTGGGGCAGCGGCTGGTCAGCTTGACCACGCCCGAGGCGAACATGAGGCGGAACAGGAGCCAGCGGGCCAGCCAGAACGTGACGCCGTCGTGCTGCCGGGACGGGGACCCCCCGCGGAGGAGGGTCAGGGGGGCGATCAGAACCGCCAGGAAGCCCGTCTCCAGCAACAGGCTGTCCCTGAAACCACGGGGATATCCATGACGACCCCACATTACCCACAAAACATTTACTCCCAACACCTCTGACATACACTAGTGCCCGGTGCACTACTAGGGATACACTAGTACGCAGTGCATTTTCGACTGGTTCTGAAACCACAGAGTGGTTTCACAGTCCACTGATTACAGAAGCGTGCCAGTCATAGCAGTGGTGGAGCTGATCACGTTATCCTTTTTTATGAACTGAAATCAATGCTAACTATGTCGAACTATGACATCTGAGGCACCAACACTTACCATTGGAAGTACAGAAAAACCTGCCCAACCTGCATAAAAGAAAGAAAAACATTACTACTGTTAGAATGCTGGCTTTGCATTTATCAAAGCCCATACCCAAGCACCATGGAGGGCTGGTCATGGGCTAACAATGTTGTGAATAAGCACATGCTGTACAGCGAGCAGACTGTGGATCACTAATAGAAATTCTACTCTGCCGCTCTGAGTACAACAAAAATGTAATACAGGCCTTCCAAAAGATCTTGTGCTAGACCAGTAATCAACGGTAGGAAGACCTAGAGTTTTGTGTGTTGTTTGGGCTTCAGCTAAGATTAATCAAATATTTTATGTTGGAAGAAACCCAAAATGTCCCTTGTCTCAAGTTCAGATTTTTTCCCAGGTGCCCAGGTGGGGATGGCCTGAAGGAAAATCTGCTGCCAGTTCAGGACCAATATGGCAGACCTCTTCTGCTACACATGGCTGTCAGACTATTCGAGCAGTGAGGGCTACACACCTGAAAGAGGGAGAGGTAGAGCACCCACAGGCAGAAGAACACAATGCTGTTCCGCAGGGGCTCCAGCAACATGGCCCCAAGGCCCAGGAGGGACCCCAAAATGCAGATGAGCTCCATGCCCTGCTGGGTGTCCAGGCCAAAGCGAGGGCCCAGCCACAGCAGGGTGGGCGAGTCACGCAGCTGCTCCAGGAGGCTCTTCCCGGTGTAGCGCAACTGCCAACGAGCCGGCAGAATTCCATCGTTACCATAGAGACCTGGAGGCCGAGACATTGGCAAAAGTCAGTTGAGGAGTCTGGACTAAATGCAATAGGCCTATTGTACTACATGGTTGCAGATCCTGATAAAACAGCATTGCCTAGGATTTAACAAGATTTCACAGACCCAGCTATACACTGATTGTCTGCCAAGGTTTACCCATATTGGCTAAGCTTGTATTCCAGTTTAATATGAAAGCTAAAACTTTGTATCTTATTAACTTCTACAGCACACAATAATAAATAAATAAAAAAAAATTTTTAAGCAGTCAGTTCAAAACCAAGAAACCAGGAGTGCATGTGCAATAAACTTATTTAATCGACCACATAAGTGAGTAATAACGGGAAAACCCGCAGACTCAGCAGCCTTCCCGGACTATATGGTTGAGAACAGATGAGCAACAGTGCTTGTGCAAAACCACAAGGAGTGGACAAACACTTGAAGGCGTGGGAGTGATCTATCCTAGCTTTCCAGCTGTTAGGCTTCCGGGTATGCAGCCTAACAGCTGAGCCAGCAATGTTAGCTTTGCTAAGATGGGAAATTCGAATGGCATGTTGTTAGCTAACTGCTGGCCATTTTAAATAACTGGCTCGGCTTTTTCCCCCGGAAGGTTGCGTACCCCCTAGGAAACTTAGAATACCGTTATTTTGCTATGCAGTTGCTAATTAACTACTTTCAGCTTTCAAAATTATTTCCAACTGATTGTGATTTCACCTGTGAAGGACAGTGACATTATGTTTCACATCTGAATTTTTTAAAACTCCGTCCGTGCATTCAGATAACCGCCATACTGGAAGCTAACACTGTCATCGCTTACCTGGTATCTGAATGTACAGGGATGCGAAAGCAAACATGTAAATAACGGACATGCTCCACAAAAACATGTGCCGTGGAAGTCTAATGTCTCCCATTGCCATGTAATGAAAAAAACGGCCGTATGCGCGATATTTCGCCAGGTAGGAAGCTACGGCTTATCAAGAAGAGAACACAGGAATCACGTCTTTCCTTTCCAGACATCCAGCATGGAGGAAGCGGGCGAAGGCACGAACGCCTGCCATGGATTCTATTGGCTACACAAACTGCGCGGTGTTTTGACGTTTTACTGCGTAAAATGTAATAACTGGGATAAGTAGTTCATTCGGTATGCGGTTTAATCGAAAATTTTAAATAGCCTACAGCACGGATGTTGAACGTCTACTGTGCACAAAGTGTTACGTGATGTTGAACGTTACATGGCTTTCGTTGAAGGTTATAATCTGCATTTAACAAATGATCTGGAAAATAATGATCTATTTTCTATAGATAAAACATTGTCTTATAATTACTGAATAGCGAGTGGAGTGTAGATGAATATAATTGTGATTAATTTGATTTTAAAACATAAGGTTTGCAATGATTTCCATTTTTGGAAATCTGTGTGACACCCATATGAGACTGAAAAGCTAAAAGCATCAATATTTTTTACATGCAAAATTATGAGGCATACGGTGGAAAACAGTGACAATAGCAGTTTAATTCCAATAGGGGGAGTGATTCCACAACAACGGCCCTAAAGTTAAGCGGGTGACCAGGCACCTCATACATTTATTTATATTTATTTAAGTGAACATTTGGTGAAAATTAATAATAAAGGGTGTCTCGTTGGTTGAAGACCTGGCGCCCGTATCACAAAAGAAGCTTAACTTGGTAAAGCCAAGTCCAAGTTGGCCGGCCCAAGAAATCCTAACCATGGCAATCGCGGAGAACTGGTATCATGATCCTGATAGTAAACTTGCTCTCAACCCAGGATTTCCGACTAAAAGTATTTGCGAATTCACATAAAGGGGACGATGTTTGTAACAACGAGAAAATAGCGCAGAATCATGGCGACATTCTGTGAGAAATGATTTATGGATTCAGCAGTAATTGTGTCTATCCTTCTGGCTGCAACCCCAGCGGAGCCAAGAGATCTTGGCAGCAGGTCAGGACTGAATACAAGAGCATAATTCAAAATGGTAAGTGGCTCAAAAGCGTCAATGGCCACTTCACATTTAAAACTGAAATTTTGTCAGGGCTTCATGCCAAATACCAGCAGCCTGGATAGAATAAAGTAGCTTAAGTCATTTTCCGGAAATGGCATTGTCCATTAGTCACCCGTTTGTGGTTTCACTGGATGCACTGGAGGAAGCTATAGTGATACAGAACATGAAGGATCGTTTATATCAAGCTTTCCCTGCCAGGGACTGAGGCTTAAAGGCAGAGAGATCAAAGATGCAGTATAATGGATGAGTCTTGTCAGGTAATGTATGATCCAATGTTAATGGTTACGGTTAATGATTAGCTGTGGTCCTCCTTTTTAGGTTTGCAATATCTTGTCTAATACTGCACGTGCTTCGATGCTATGCACAGCCTGAATTTGACAGTTGGTATTGTTTGCTGCCAACAGGAGAAAAAAAAGAGCAAAGGACAAGGAAACTATTGGGGCACGGCCTCCCCCAAACTGCACCCCTACGGAGGAGTTGGCCCTCTCCAATGACAAGGGTGTGCCCATTACAGGGTGGGGACCCAAAGAGGTGTGTGCTCTGACCATGGTGCTAGCAGCTCCAAACAGGGAGCTTTCTTACAGGGGTATGTGTGTGTGTGTGTGATGATGGTACTCAACAGCTGGGGTACTGGCACATATTACAGTTACTCCTCTTTCATTTACAGCTCAGGGGAATACTGTGGTGCCTTTGGAGCTGCCAGTACAAACGCAAAATAATTTACATTACATTATAGGTATTTAGTAGACCCTCTTATCCAGAGTGACTTACACAACTTTTACATAGCATTCACATTGCATCCAATTATACAGCTGGACATTTTCTGGAGCAATGCAGGTTAAGTACCTTGTTCAACGGTACAACGGCAATGTCTTACCAGGGAATCGAACCTGTGAGCTTTAGGTTCCAAGACCACCTCCTTACCCATTATAGTACACTGACATCCCAGCTAGCACACAATGTTCTCACAACGTTGCTGCCAAGTAGTGGCAACGTTATAACATTGACAAAGCCTGCCAGGAACACTGTAAGAAGATTTTGTGTCAGCCTGGATCTGTCCCCATCGTTAAGCGCCTTAATGTACTTGCGCAGAAATACCCTGATGGCTACCTGCTTGCACTGTCATCCGTGCTTTTGCCCAGGAGACTCGATTTGATTTGCCTGGATACTGTGAAAGATCGTAATGACCTTTGTTGATCTGAGCGATTCGGTCTTTGCACTTTTGGAAAAGGCTGTGAGACGCGGTCACTAATTACACAATCAGAGAGCAAGGTGCTCAATGGAGCATAACAAAACGACAGCGCTCCAGAGAGTCGGGAGAGCAGAATTCTCAAAGCCTACGACACTTGAACAGCTGATGAAAGCATATCAAACACTGGCACAGGGGGTTCATGGCACAGACAGAACAGTAAACTGTTAAGTGTTAATGTACTAAAACATTCATCATTCAAGGAACTTAGTCTTTTTCACTTCCTCAAATTCTACTTGATGGTTTTTAAAGACTGTGTCAGACTGCAAAAATAGGACTTCATATATAGCTGTAACTAAGATTACATCTATTTTCTATTTCCTTTTAAAGTAGGCTTGCTGAACCAGTTCTGTACCCTGGTCTGTTCTCTTCCCTCTGTCTACTGTATTTTTTTTAAAAGTCAAGTTTAGAAAAATTAGCTTTTAAGCTCTAGCCCTTTAACTTAGGACTGTGTGTGAATGCCTGGTGTGTCCATATGTCCATGCTAATTTGTCCTTGTGTGAGTAAGTGTGTTTGTATCTCCATGTGGGTGTACACGTGTATTGGGCAGCAGTGTAGTATAATGGGTAAGGAACTGGGATTGTAACCTAAAGGTCACAGGTTCCTGTGATGCCTGTAATGTTATGTAATGTGTTCTGGTTATGCAAATACACTTACTCTGCTAAACATCAGCCCCAAACTAGTCTAACCACCTCTCACCCAGCCTTTGTCAGCGGCATTTCCCAAGTTCGAGATTCCTTTGGAATACGTCATCAAAAAAGTGCTTTATTTCAATGAGGATTTTGGGGGGGATTTTATGAGGAACTGAAGTAAGATGTAATCTGTAAAACCTAAATCATCTGTTCTTGGCCTGGCCCTTCACCCCAAAAAATGTGAAGTGGATATACAGTCAGAGCCAGCAAGGGTGTAACTTTAATTTGAATATTGGGGGGGGGGGGGGGGGCACCATACACATTCTCTTTAACATGCTTCCCACAACACATGACTGGTGCAGTGCCAGCATAAACAAATCTACTCTTCCCTTGAGAGATCAGTAGGAGAAGTAAATAATTTTCATTTAGTTCTGGTGCTGTAAAACTGTATACCAGCCATCATTCTTTTGTGCATCCATGTCCTGCCAGTGGCCTTAAAGTATATGTATTCATTCCCTGGGATTTTATAATATTTAAATGTATTCACTAATTCATTACACCCATTTATCAGGGACTGCTTATCCTGAGTGTATTACAAGGTGAAAAAACGAAAATGCATTCGCCTGATTTTCAACGTAATCAGACAAAATGTATCCTGTTTTTCCAGACAGGTAGCCTAATATTAAAAGCATGCCCAAGGCACTGTGTTTAAGTAGAAATATTCATTTATAGGTGAGATATAGGAAATAGAGAAGCGTTATCTGAATGATCAATTTCCCCCCTTCTTAGCTTTTAAGTGTAAGAGTGAAGTATACACTTGCAGCTTCACTTCACCTGTGGGATGAAAAAAAAAAAAAAAAAATCCTGAAACTAAAAGTTAGCTTGTGTGACAGGAGGTGAACCTCTCATTTCTGGAGGCACGGCGTCGCATCAAATGACTGGGGACACACTGACAGCAGTCTGTCCCAAACCCATGAAGAAGAGCAGGGAATTAATGGCTGAAAACAGACTGATGAATGCATGCCACGATCACTATAAATGCCCCGTCTGAAGTTCGCAGCACTACTGAAGCACGGTGGTTAAAAACATTTCAGCATTCATGAAAATGTTGTGACGTTCCCACGATCCTACTGGTCAAGCACGGGCTTGTTTTGCACACTAGACAATGGCGCATGCTGTGGACGCACACCCCTAGACTGCAAATCGAACGCCTGATTGAGCACGTTAAGCGTGTGCGATGATCTGGGCAGCCCTGGCTCCGGGCATTGTGGGTAATTGCTGTGGCCCGGTTCACTTGTTTCTGCAGTGTTCGAAATATGGAGGGTGCTCTTGTTTTGAAGAGCTTCCAGGGTTTTTGTACGAGTACCAACCATTGAAGCTGGTCCAGCTCCACTAAAAAGGATGCCTCAGTTACCAAAAAAAAAACAAGAAAAACCGCTTCATTTGCAAACAACCTATTTGAATATTTTCCCTCTGGAACAATTCCCATCTATTTGTCACTGCATTTTCTTTGCAACATCAGAAGGAAAAAACTGCCTGAACAAGTTTTTTAAACTTGTGCAGGCAGATAACAGCTGACACTGTTGTACTTGGTTTTCATGCAGTCCTTTTAAAAAGGTGTGTAATCCCATTGTAGTGAGTTGTTTGTACATCATCCATCTCAAGAACAATTACAAAGCATAAACCTATAAAAGGAAAGTGCAGCCAAATGCTTGTCATTCACGTGAATTATAGACCCAGCCCATGTTTGCACTCTATGGGCTCTATCTTACACCCTGCGCAAAGCAAGTGTCTTTGCTAGTTTCAGACCGACGCAGTTGTCATTTTCCCGTCCAGCGCCCACGTTTTTTAAATAGCAAATGTACTTGCGCCCATCTGAGCGCCCATGGGCGGGCGTGTTGGTCTTGAAATGAGGTGTGGTCAGACGCATTGTTGGCGCATTGCTATCTTGAGGCAGCGGAAAGCGATTGCGCGATTGACCAACAAAAACCTGGTCTCAAGTCCATGGCGCAGTATTTTACTGTTATTTTAAGGGTGCATTATTAAGATAGTAATATGCGCCTACGTAGGCGGGTGCACAACGTGGGCTGATCCATTTCGTGATTTCACAGCAGCACCTGCTCCAAACGGTTTAATAATCCCCAATTACTTATATGATTGTGTATTTTTTGATAAAAATCAGGCGATAAAGATTGCAGCTGTGGACTGCACATGTACCCCTTGGTTACAATGGTTTTTTTTTTTTTTTTTTTTGTGGTCTGATACAGTAGAGAATCAGCTGGACAGCCGTTTGGCTGGATCGAAAACCAGTATACACTTCGACCCTCCAGGACTGGAGTTGTGCTCCTCAAGATAACCTTACAGCAGAGGTGTTAAATGTGCTCAAAAAAAAACTGGCATTAACCACTTATGGGAAAATGGAATTGCACAAAAAACATCAGGTTGTTGGAAAATGGCTCATATAGGACTCAGAGGCCTAAATGCAGCTTTTGAGGACTCTTGAATGAGCAGAAGTTGCACCCACAGATCAGGACTAAAAATAGTTGAATTTGAGATATTGTGAATACTAGCTCTTCCAAAATAGAGTTTGCCTAAAATTTATTATACAGTGTGCTGATAAACAAGCCTTTAAGTTCAGGTCCACTGTTATATAAGCTCAGAGCTGTATCCATTAAATTGGCCCTTTGCTGTTACATGCTCCCACTTGGTGATATTATTCGTAGTAATGGTGTGTCTTTCCATAGTTATGCTGATGATACACAGCTGTGCATTAGTATCAAGCCTGGGGAAAGCTCCTCAGTTGCGGTTCTAAGTGCATGTATGAAAAGCGCTATAATAATAAATTTCAATAAGTGCCAACTTTTTATATTGTTAATCACCTTCAAAAAAAAAAAAAACATTAAATGCACATGTCAAAATGCAATTGTTATATTTGTCACTGTGCAAATTGGTATTCATTACTTGGTATAAGCCCTTGGTCTGTGGTGTCTGGGGCATCAGTCCTTCCCTGCAGTTCGGGAGGGGCTGTGGCTCCTGCACTGCTCCTGTAAGAGGGCGCCAAGGCCCCCTAGCTCGTCCGCAAAACTCAGGGCCATGTCTCGCGAACCGTTAACAGAACAGTTTCACGCTCGGCTCGTCCTCCCCCCGCTGTACTGCAGCACTCCAGCGCCTTTTAAGTCCTGCTCAAACTCTAAGCTCATCTTGTACTGCAAAAGCCAAATAAGTCAGTCTTTTCAGTATATTAGTCTTATATATAGAGCTTGAGCAGCTTGTCAAAAGGCCCTTTTAAGTCCTGCTCAAGCTGTATCAAAAAAAAAAAGTCAGTCTAAAGTATTTCAGTCTTAAATTTAGGCTTAAAATAAATAAGACAAAAATACTGACAATGATGTGAGACAGTTTTTCTCATTTCAAGATTTGCCAGAGCGATTGTTTTACATACGGCTATTGTAAATAGCCATATGTAAAAGAAATCAAAGCTTTTGTCAAACTGTAATGGGATAGCTTACTTCTTATTTTATCATTTTCCTATGCTAGGGGAGTCCAATCTTCTTGCGTCCTCCGATGGGTGGAGCTAGGAGCAACGAAAGGAAGCAAGGAGATAAAATAAGCAAATTGGAATGAGCTGACAATGATGATCACATCGATTCCAGACGTCGTCACATTTTAGACCCATTTGGCCTTCCATACTAGGAAAGCAGGAAAAAAAAAAAAGCGATTGGAATTACCCCCGGGCCTTTTCGGAGAACATCGGAAAACACCCCCCATCCTAAGCATTCTTCATTTTCAGGCACCGCCTCGAAGAGAAACACAAATTATTTCCCAGAATTCTTCTGCAGCAGGAGTCTCATTATGTCACTGGAAGGACAGGGCTCAGAGTCAGATGACATTACGCAAACCCACCTCGAGCCGTTACCAGGAAAAAACTGCGCCAGATGTGAAGGCTGGACGCAGTTATGCAAGGTTACGTAACACAACTGTAAACACAGTTCTGTCCCTCACTGGAAGCCTGACGCGCGGGCCTGGCTGACCGGACTTTTTCCCCACCGTCAAGCAAACCGGTTTTATTCGGTAAAAAAAAAATTCAGTCAAAGAGTTTAAAGTACAGAATCAAAGACATGCCCAGTACTGAAAATTTTAAACTGCGTTTATTTTACGCAAATCTTGTCCTTTTGGGAAATGCAGTTTTTTTTTTCCCCTCTGGTGGGTCCAGGCACATTCGTCCTCTATTCCCTTTTCCCTCTATATGATGGTCAGTCGAGGAAATGAGTGACAAAAATCACAAACGTCAAGAAAACACTAAATTAATGCAGAACGGCATCATGCAGTACAGTTCAAGCTGTCAAACAAAGCAATGATCACAGTCACCTCGGAAACACTAGACCAGTCAAAATGGCCAACTGAGGTTTTTTTCTGTTCACAGCCATTTTGAACACAATAAAAAAAGTTACTCAAACTTACAGCAGAAATTTGTGACAAAAACACTTGACCAACTTCTGTACTGTTACAAGACCTTGTGTATAACTGGTCAGGCTCGTGGCACTCTGATAAAAAAAATGATGAAAACATGTTGGAGAAAATGGAAAATACTAATGGATACAAAAATCCCACAGAGAAAAGAATCTAAACCTTTCACATATAGGATCAGAGTTTACAACATTTCCCTTATTATCCCTATCATCATCAGTGAAAGGGTTTTCTTTTTGCGAAGAATTCTGAAACATAGCAAACTGAAAACTATAAAGCAGACATCAAGAAAAAGGGAAAAGAGTGAAAAGAAAAAACACACGCACAAAAACAGAGGAACCGCTTATAGCCTCCCAGCTGACAGAAACACAGCATCACAGTTTCAGGGGCCTGTTTCGGGAAGTCAGATAGATAACTGTGCTGAGTAAAACCTGGAAACCCTCCCAAATCTGGGGAGAGCGTGGGCACTTAGAAATCATTTCCAGAGTACGGGGATAAGCAAACAGCTAGGGAAAACACGAGGGCTGTCCCTGACGAACCAGGAAGCTGACACTCCCGGTACTTTGTCCTTTTGGTTGTCGGGCACACCATGTTGTCACCACAAGGCATTTGGGGGGGAGAATTTCCTCCAGAAATTCCATTTTCAAATTTTTCGCCCCACCCTGATTGGCCAATACCTGTGGCGTTACTAGTACTGACACAGAAAGCCACAACACGCTCTGCGGCTGTAGCTAACCACGTCACCCCCGAGACGAGGGACGGAGGGAGGGAGGGAGGGAGGGCGGGGCGTGGGGGTGCGGCGTGTCCCTGGGCTGGGGAGGACACTGGCGGCGCAATGGCGGGCGTCGCGGGCGGCGGGGGGGGGGTCAGTCGGCCTCCCGGGGGCAGCGGCCCACGCGCATGCGCAGCGCTCCGCCCTTGTGCAGCTCCCAGAGCCGCAGGAACTCCTCGGGCATGGCGTGGACGCCCCACAGCGGCGGCACGTCGTTGTAGTAGTGGTGGCCCATGGGCCGGCCGCGCGGGTCCGTCGCGAACGGCCAGAAGCCGTACAGCTCCACCTCCTCGCACAGCCCCAGCGCCAGGCTGGCCAGGAACAGGCCCGTGGAGAGCCGGCGCGCCCGCAAGCCCCGCCCCTTCCAGAAGCGCTCCACGCTGCGCAGGAAGTCCGGGCTGGCGAACAGCACCGTCTGCTCCGAGCCCGAGTCGGCCAGGGCGTGGCCGGCCCGCAGCGAGGGGTCCGTCCCGGCACGCGAGGAGAAGGCCGGCATGTAGACGTAGCTCCGCCCGTACGCCCGCATGCTCTCCACGAACGCCTTCCGCGACCACATCAGGCTCTGGAACCTGCGGCAGGGAGACGGGGAGCAAACGCTGAGAGCCCCCCGCAGTGGAGCGAACCTCCCGCAGGGCTACAACGCACAGCTCACGTAAAATCATACAAAAAAAAGCACCAAGGTGGATCTCCTACTCAATTAGACTTCATTTGTAAAACTACCCATAGTTGCAGTTAGGGATGGGCGATACGTCGTGCCGATAATTACTGTGTGCAATAATGGTCGCAGCCACCATGTGGTGTACTGCCTTTCTTTTCTTATTCAATTGTACCTGATGAGGCAGTAAACAGCCACACTTCAGAAGGCCGTGTAAAATAGCAATGGGAAAAATGTCACCAGCGTTATCCACTGGGTGACAAATAAGACAGCCAATCGGCAGCTCTGCGACAGCAATAAGCAATACACAAACTTGTCTTCCCTTTAGTTGTAACGCCCTGTCTGACACTTTCTCGTCATTAAAAACCCACATCCTTTCCAGAAAACACAGCGACAAGCTGCTCTGTCTCAAAACAGCTCATCGACAAACCGAGTTATGCCACTGCGCTCAGGCCGACTGCAGAGGTGCGAGGCCGTGCTGCGGCTGCCGGTCGACCGAGGCTGCACCTTCGAATTCAGCGAGATGCGCTCCTTTTACACGCGTTTAACTGGACTCAAAACCACGCAGTATCAGGCCGACACCGCGGATAACATATCAAAGCAAGGTCACGTCACAGAAACATGGTTCAGCCTGACATCATGTGTCTATTTAAAACAAAGACACAAGCACTGGTGCACTTACGTGCAGAGCATGAAAACAATGGAACGGTACATACGCTCAAAACGAATCTTATGATAGGAGGAGGACTATAGTGCATACTGTAATCTTTGGAACCAGTCACAACTTTCTCATGTCAAATCACAGGTGATTTATGAAGACAGAATTGTAGAAAAGCTCTGAATGTAAGCACTGGAGTCTGCACTACGCACAGTACCTTCCTGTTAAAGCACGGCGACCAGTCGTTCCTGTTCTCCCAGAGATCTACCATAAACGTGTTTCCTGCGCACGCACTTCAGAAGTCTGCCTCTTAGTCATTTGCGAAACTAACAAGCTCTATAAATGGATGCAATGTAAATGCTACATGAAGGTTGTGCGAGTCGCTCCGGATAAGAGCGTCTGCTAAATGCCTGTAATGTAACGCGACGACGCGGATGGCCAGTGGCAAGCGTACCTGTCCACAATGATGCTCGGGTTGGCCGTCACCAAGTGCGTCCTGGAGCCCACGTCCTTCACGTAGTCTTTGGACAGCGGCGGGAGGTTGCACCTGCGGACGTGCGAAACGCAAGAGCACAACGGATTCAGTCGCCACGGCGACCGGCTCAGTCGCCACGGCGTCCGCGTTTAGCCGTGTGAACTGGGCCTCGGTGCCCCACCGCTGTGCTGAGCTAAACGTCACGTTTGGCCCAGAAGCCCAGTGCAAATCAGAGAACTAGAAGCTTTACTCAAATGTACCTCCCTTAAACTGTAAAATTTCTCCCTGGGGAAAAAAAAAAAAGGTATTCTGTTTTTAATATAAATTCAATTAATAAATTCAAAAAATTATGTTTAAAATGTAGGCTATAATTTCCCTGGTCTCATTTCTCCATTTGGCTTGGTGCTCAGGGGGTTGGCTAAGACACAACACCCCCCCCCCCATTTTCATTTATTCATTTACTTAGATTTACAACAGCATCATCTGTGTTTGCTTGCCTTACAGAAAAGTATTACACCAATAAATGTAATAAACCGAAATGGAAAGGGGCAGAGCCCTGGACAACTGTCCAAGAGAGATAACCCAAAGACTGGGCGAAGTACACAGCAGCCCCACATCTCGCTTCAAGTGCCTGTCTCACAAAAAAAAGTGCTGTACTTAAGTACGTCAAGTTTATTTTTGTTTGTATTTTATCAAACCAAATTGGCCCATTTTATGTATCGTACACTTAAAAAAGTATTTCCTGGAACTACTTCGGCTGCATTAGCGACTCCTACTGGTTGGTCGGGGCTCCTGTTCAGCAGGGAGGGGATCTGGGGAGATAGCGTGAACTTCCACGTGCGTTACCCGAGGGTTCTTCAGACTCAAACGAGGCTTCTGCAGGCCTGAGCAAGACTTCATTCAGGCATGTTGCAAATTTTCCTTCCAGATATCGCCCCAACCAGATTTAAAGGCACACATGAACGGTCCAGAAAACATACTTAGTAACGGAAGGTAACAGGACACCGGTTACATGGAGATTCGGCCGGCCCCGTCGGGGAAACGACACCCCGGCCCCTGGCCGTCACGTGGTCCAGAGCCGCGGTCCTCCCCGGGTCGGCACAGCCAGGCCGATGACACAGACGCGCGCGCGGTCGGGTATTCCGACGGGTGCGTGGCGCGGGAGCGGGGCGTGCCTCTCACCTCATGACGAAGTCCGCCCGGTCGATGTGCCCGCCGCAGCCGCTGCCCTTGAGGATGCCTCCGTTGCCGACGACGGCGCACTTCTTCGGGGGCACCTTAATGGGCGGCTCCTGGCAACGCAAGACATGAGGCTGACAGGCTGCATAATTTTCATTGGGCGGTCGTGGGGAGGGGGTAGGGGGGGTATGTAGACTTTTCTGTCCGTGAACTGAAGCACCGAAACAGAAGTCTTAGGGCCCCTGCAGGTCGTCCTACCCCAGGGTGGACCTGGTCAGTTTGATATGGGTGTTGCCTCCTGGAGGTGATACAAGCGTATATCAGTCTTGATTATGCGGCTGCATTGGACTTTTATTGTGGGAAAATCCTGCCGTTGTAATTTCGGTTGGCGTGGACATGCCCAGCAGTCTGCTCTGGTGATGCAGAGTTGGCGTCTTCATTAGTCCCGGCCTGCGTAACCAGGACGAGGGTTTGAATAAGGGTTCCCTCCAAAACAAATCTAAATTTGAGCTGAAAATCTGCTAACCGGGAAGTACAAGTTGAACATCACAGGAATTTGTGCATACTGCTGACAGGAAAGTTTATTGTTGTGGGAAAATATGCTGCGCCAGCAATGTTAAATGAAAAGAGGTCATAGCATCGGTTTCTCACAAAAGGGGCCACAGCTGGGGCCCCTGGGGGCCTCTGCTGGTACAGGAGCTCCCCATGCAACTGCACGCTTATGCCCCGCCTGTAACATTACGCGTGCAGTTGCGTGGGGAGCTCCTGTACCAGCAGAGGGCCCTTTTGTGAGAAACCGACATTGCTGGCGCAGCATATTTTCCCACAACAATAAACTTTCCTGTCAGCAGTATGCACAAATTCCCGTGATGTTCAACTTGTACTTCCCGTTTGGGCAGATTCTCAGCTCAAATTTAATTTGTTTTGGAGGGAACCCTCATTCAAACCCTCGTCCTGGTTACGCAGGACGGGACAAATGAAGACGCCAGCTCTGCATCACCAGAGCAGACTGCTGGGCATGTCCACGCCAACCGAAATTACAACGGCAGGATTTTTCCACAATAAAAGTCCAATGCAGCCGCATAATCAAGACTGATATACGCTTGTATCACCTCCAGGAGGCAACACCCATATCAAACTCTATTAAGGAGCTGTATTGGACTTTGGCATGCAAAGTTTGCAATGTCAGTTATCATGGAAATGCTCTGTTGTGCGGGCCAAATTTTTTTATCCCTTTTCTGAACGTTCATTAGTGCATGTCAGCCTTTTGCATAGCCGCAGTACTTCAACTTGTAGTCACTCTAAAATGTCCCCCCCCCCCCCCCACCCCCCCCCCCGAGATAAATCTACGGATCTGTGCTGGAACTGTGCGGGCAACGCGGCCAGTCTCTTGCTGTGCAGGTGGGGGGGGGTGAAGCTGGTACCTGCACAAAAAGCGGGTAGGTGTGGTTCCTGACTGTGTGGAAGTAGAAGAGCTCCGCGTCGTACCACAGGACGGTCCCCAGCGGAGTGTTTCCCCGGGTGACCGCGAACTTCTCCCGAGGGTCACAGCAGTCCATCAGCAGCTCCCTGGGGCAGGAGGACGAGACCGACGGAAAACGCTCCTGAATTTATCAAAATGGCTGAAAGACACCACTGTAATTCCCCTGGTGCCACCTGCACAAACGTTAACATTACACTTTTATCATATGCCACCACGAATGAAAATCTCCAGGTGACTTAAGATAGCTGGTTACAGCTAGAAATAAAGGCACTGCTGTTGTAAGGGCAAGCAACCAGCTAGTGTAGCTAGGCAACTCCATGACACACCCACACACGTGCGTTTTCTTCATTCTGTGAACATGCAGACTCTGCCACTTCGTCAAGAAAAAAAAAAAAGAAAAATAGAAAATGGGTATCAGCTTTTGCTTTTTGATTTTTGCTTCAGCCCAGCACTACAACACCTGATTAAACTCATTAACCAATCACGGTCTTCAAGCAAGATCTTGATAAGTAGAATCAGGTGTCTTAATGCTTGTGCTAAAAATTATAAATAAATAAATAAATAAATAAATAAATAAATATTGGCCCTCTTTGGATCGGAATGGACATCCCTCAAGTAAGCAATGCAAAAATATAGGCTAGGTTCAACCAGAAATTGCTTACAGGAGAAAACTGATTTACAGGCTATAATTCCTCTCCCTTTTCGACCTTAATGAACAGACAAAAACACTTCTGACATCTGACAAAATCCGCGCTTATGCACGAGCGAGTTTTTGACACCTGGATTGTCTTGGCCCGATGCACAAACGACACGCTTCGTGCGCAACACAGCAAATATGCTACTTCACATTCTCCATAACTGAGAGTAGGGCAAAACCTATTGATGTGTTTCATGCAACCGCGCACAGGTGCTAGTCGACAGGTCAGTGAACTGTGGCATCCTGTGAACAGTCAGAGGGTGGTTCGGGTTTGAATCCCGTTCCAAAATTCCAATGGATGCCTTATTTAGAAGATCTTAGGAAGGATGTGAGCATGTAAACGCGGAAAAAACGGAAATGCGTTGCGCCCGACCATCAAATAATAACGTTGCTACAAGATCAAAGGAAGGCGTCTTAAAAAGTTATCATGCAAACTTATGGAAATATACAACAACAGCTAAACGTTGCTGCAATGCCTGCATTTACACGTCTGAGTGCCTTAAATCAAATACTTACTCACAACCACAAAATTAAGACCGACCGTCATTAGGTAATGTTCGTGAAAGGGGGAAAGGAACCGCGAGTGATAACAGTCCATTGCACATGGGCTCCAATTTTGGCTAAATTAACTTAAACCTGTTCAGAGTTTATTGGTGGACCCTCGTCATTTCTAACCAACGACGCTTCGGCGCCTAGCGTTCCCCTAATCTAGGTAGCCAGTTCTGTTATTCGTGGATGTACCGTTAAATTCAAGCATACTCCCAGTGAGTGTGATACTACAGGTCAGCTGTAGTTTGTGAAAGTGACACAAAGCTTTAAACTTAGTATATGGTCCCCATTGCTATGTGGTTGGTTCAAGGCCAGGGTTGGACAAGATATAGTATTTCAACATACTAACTAGCGTAGGTTATTTGTAGAAAAAACTCCAACACATTAAAAAGAATAATGACATGCTGTCGATGACATTGATGGTTAAGCTAACTAGCTCTGCTACTGCCTCTGTCCATTCATTGCTATGCCAATGTGCAATGCAATGTGCAATAGCCTGGTTTTCTGTGATAAGTGTATCATAAACTACCAAAGTTAGGCAAGCTACCAACGTGCTTACACCTCATTTAAATCGGAATGGTACGCTGAATTTTCAAAAAGAAAAGAATATTTTAAAAAATATAATAGGCCTATAATAGCCTACCTGTACAAGTGGACGGCCGTCTCGTTTTTCTTCCATGTCTGTCCCAGCTGTAACACTTCATTTATGATCTGATTGTCGCTAGGAAGTCTATTGACTGGATAGATGTAAAACCAGCACAGCACTAATGTACCGAGGGCAACCGACGCTGACAACTTGCATTTGGGACATCTGGGAAATCTTAAAACCATTATTCCAAACGTCAGCAGCCGAGGTGTAGATCGCAAAATGGGTAACAATTTCAGCACAAGCTAAGCGGTAGCTAATTGGAATCTATTAGCTAACGGTAGTCCAGCAGGCTAGCTATCTTCTTCTGTATGGGAAAGCCATCAAATTCACTCTCCTTCAAGAATGCAATTCCTGACATAGACTAAAAATCGTCGATGCAAGTAAAAAAATCACTACATTAAAAACGATTTTCAATCGATAGAATATCGGCTACCGTTCATTTTGGCAGGCAAAAAATTCTGCCGTCCCCCAAACTCAGCTGTGTGGACTACACAAACGGCACTATCCAGTATAGCCGCGTATATTTCTTGACACCCCGTTGTCGAGGATTCTGCCCAATAGGCTACTGCAGCTGGTTATCATGAGTTCGAACGCGTGCATCCCCAAACCGCAGCCTTCCACTGCTACTCTGTCCTCCACCCTTTATTTTTAAAAATCCGGAAGAGCATCGTCGCCTTCGGCTGTCTCATTCTCTCCTCGGGGTGGCTGACCCCTACAATGCCTCACTGCAGACTGTCCTGCGCTTCTCCAGCGTATGCCAAATAACGCCACTGCGGATCTCAGATTGAAGGGTTGTAGAAAGGCAGCTAGGTGCTGCCCTCAACAGGACGTCTTTCATATTCTGCCGATTAAGCATTGCTATACTAATAGCCTATCGGTCCATTTCAAAAATCTTTGTACGGGTAATGGCTGATGACGGGTGATGTCATTGCCGCTCGAGCTCATACACTCTCAGAAAAATAGGTACCATTCAGTACATAGAAAAACCACAATCGCTCGTCACTGTGGCAGTACCCCTTGAAGGTACAGAACTGTAGCGTTACCAGAAAAAAAGGTACCATTCAGTAGTTAGAAATGTACAATCGCTTGTCACTTCAGAGGTACAGTTTTGTACTTGTACAGAATTTGTACGCTTGTGTACCTTTATTTCTGAGAGTGTAGGGCATTGGAAAAGTGGAGAAGCGCAATGTTGACGTGGGATCAGCTGAGTGTGATGAGGAGAACACGAACGAATCCTCCCTATTGAAGATCTCTGTGGGGACATGGCGACTCCCTTCATGCTAAAGACCGTGTAGCGGTCCCATACATGGACACCACCAATGAGCTCTGTCCATGGAAATGACCTCAGCTTTGAAAGCAGGGAGGAATAGGGACTCACACCAACCTGATATGGCACAGACGTACAGACAGAAGTGTAATTCAGTTAGACCCACACATCTGCTTCAGAATTTACTGCATCTGGCATGATTGAACTAGTGATCTACAGAGAGCTTTGAAAGGAAATGCACAACTCACCAGCAAAGCATTGGCTTCTCATCCAGGCCAACCAGTAGGCTACTTCAAGCAACTCCATAAATTTGAAGCACCAATAAAACACGTAGACACAACAGAACACAGACATTAGCTTTCTATGTCTCTGCCTCCCCCCCTAAAAAAATAATCGGCATATTATCAAGGAAGCACATAAAGCAACGTGCAAGATTGGAACAAAGGTTGCTCCAGTATCAGAGCCTGTGATATTTGCTGATCATATAAACAAAATTTTCAGCCTCAGACACAAATGTACTAGAGGTGAAGGCTTCCATTTTTGTTTTGGAAGCTGCGCTCCCCATTTTGCCCATTTTAGGTCCCGAAGCCAGAGAGATGAAAGAGAGAGATATATCCTGGTGTGTGCAGGATTTTTCCATCCTGTGTCGGCATCAATGAGCACAAGGTCTTTACATCATCCGTTGCTAAGAAACAGCACACCATTAGGTAGTTTATTACCTGTAGCTGTAATAATGTAGTATGTGTATATCTGCTGTTAAGTCCCTGTGGCTTATATTAGTGCCATTATATGTGGACAGCTACAGAAGATATTGATAAATACTTTAGTGCTATTGATAGAGATTACTCTGTAAGTCATCAGTTACCTAACATTTTAACGATATGAATCATCACTCCTGTGCTACTGACCGTGTGTTTTTAAGTCACAGGTGCTATGTGAAACAGAAAGAGTTCCATGTGAAACCTTGTGGATGTTTATTTATTTATTTATTTATATATTTAGCCTAAAAACATTGCCCCCACTAATGAATACGAGATTAGTTTTGGGCGCCAAATTTCCCTTTGGGATAGGATGTGCTTCCTTGCTGGATGAGGCCAGGGACATGCTGTCCAGGAGATGTACTGGCCACAGAAGTTATCTGACAGATGGGTTTTCAAATGTTTTTTTTTTTTAGTTTGATAACCTGTATGTTCTTGTGGACTGAGTGTATAAACCTGTCAGTTGTGTCCCAGACTGGAGGTTCATTGTTCAGCACCAGCTTAAAAAGGAATTGTTCAGCTGTGAATTGCCTATGGTAATACTACATCAACAGGAATCTAGAATTGAGTTTTTCTGCTATTGAGTGCTTTTAAGTCACATGAAGTAGAATGCTACAAAAAGCATTATGCTTTTTTTGGGGGGGGGGGGGGGGGGGGGCGGTCTGTTGTGTACTTTTTAATCATTTTATTTAATTAGGGCACAGTCACTGGGCCCGACTAGGTCTGGCCAACTGTCCCTGAACCTGAACCAGCAATCACATGCTGCACTCTAGTGTTAAGAATTAGCAACAGCAGTAGATGCACTTCTGGTGCATATGTATGTTTCAATTTCAATCAACGCAAGATGTATACCTAGTAGCGGTTGTTTGGAATGAATGTGCTCCTTTTGCCTAGTGGCCTAAAGCTTTGTTGTTGCTTTACAAATCCATGGACAGAGTTTTAAAAAGTGAGTTTGTAGTCAAGAAAAAAAATCCAGCATTTTTCTGTTTTGGACTCACTTAAGTTTTTACTTCCATTGTTAAAGAGAAAGATGTTTTGATTCTTTGGGTCTTACACACTTATGTGATGTTAGTATACAGCCAAGATGTAGATCCAGTATTCATTTATTTTTATTAATAAGAAATGTTATCCCACAGAGGTTTACCTGCTCTTGGTAAAAGAAAATTCTTTAGCAAAAATCAATTTCTATCTTAATGTTTTTATCAACTGTTACACAATAACCTTGGCTTCTTCAAGTTTCATATTGATTACACAGTGTCCAGTTGTTCCTGTCACTTCACACATTGTATTTAACACAGCTATTAAAACAAATGAAGGCAAAAAACAATTTGCAGCACAATCACACGTTCAATTGGAAGAGACAAAAAAAACTAAATTGCACTTTATAAAATGTTCCCATTCCTTAAATATCATTGTTTTAAAAAAAATGTTACAAAAATGCATGAATTATGTTAAACTAAAAACAAAGACAAACCATTGCTAAAGAATTTTTTAAAATATATTTACAGTCATTACTCACCAGTGTTCCATAACTCCCGGTGATATTTCTTAACAAAAATGAACAATTTGATAAAAATGGTCTTCCTCCTATGATTTATGTATCTTGAGAGAACGCAGATGGTCTTGTATCTTGAGGGAGCACAGACAGCCACAGTTGTTCATGACTCTGTTGCTGGGGACATAGGTATGGCATCTCAATGGGCCCAACTACATTAGTTATGCTTCCATTAGTGGGAGTTCATGCAAGATTACAAAGTTGATTTAGAAGTCTGAGACTTTCCTAATGGAAATGAGAATTATGTGCATACACTAAATATTAAACCAAATATTATTTAAAGTTGGTAGACTTTATAAAAATGCAACTTTTTTTGTATTTAGTAAAGTGGTAATTTTTGGAAAATGTTGAATACGATATATGTAACTCGTTGCAATTTGCACAAAATGTGCCCCATGCTCTAACTGCACTAAGAGAAATTCACCTTTCTCCTTCAAGATAGGCAGTTTGCTCTGAATCACATGGTTTCACTTTTCCTGTAAAATACATTTCTATGGAAACAGATATCTTGAAGGGTGTGGTGCACAAATCGAAAGGGATGTTTTTCAGTGCTCTGCAATATAAATTAACTTCATCATTCTAATGGAAACATAGCTATAGCAATTGTAGCATTCCTGGTCTCCTTGGAAACGGTCTTGGGTAATCTCCACCCTTGGAAGGCCACCCTCTCCTTCACGTAGTCTTCGCCCAGAGTTGAGGCTGTGCGCTGCTGCCACCGATGTCCGGGATTTGATCGGCAAACGAGTGCATCATCCACTGGTCCTCTGAAAACCAGCCCATCGCCTCGGAGAGCGAGTCATCCTTAAGCACCATTTCTGCAAAGAGGAAATCTAATTATAATTATAAGGCCTCCTCCAGCTAAGTGCTGCGGAGGAGAGCTGATTAAAGTATTGACCGTTTGTTTGAACAGATGATTTTTATTAGCTGCGTCAAAAGTAACCCAGCAGGTCAAAGGTGCAACTAGCTGCCTGCCCTCAAGTATCAGCAGTGTACCCCCAAAAAAGACGTTTTTGATAGTCTAAGCCATATACTCAAATGTAGCAACACACCCTTGCTGACAATTTCAGCTAAGACCAGCAGGGATTCTAACATGGATTAAGATGGTTTAAGACAGTGTTTCTCAACCCTGGTCCTGGGGACCCACTGCCCTGCATGTTTTAGATGTTTCCCTGCTCTAACATACCTGATTCAAATGAATGGGTCGTCATCAAGCTCTGCAGAAGCCTGATAACGACCCATTCATTTGAATCAGGTGTGTTGGAGCAGGGAGACATCTAAAACATGCAGGGCAGTGGGTCCCCAGGACCAGGGATGGTTTAAGATTTTGACATTTCTAGTTGGTCATAGCTGGTTTGTGGCTGGTCAGAGCTGGTCTCAAGGCTGGACAAAGCCGGTCAAAGCTGGTTAAGAGTAAGCTGGTGGTAAACCTGGTCGCTAATCTGAAGATGTGAACTATTCGTGTTCGGAGGAGTTTTGACTTTGTAACGCAGTCCCGTGTGGGCTCACCGCGTCCCCCCATGCTGGACTCTGAGAAGGAGAAGTCGAGCTGGCTGTTGCTGGTCTCGGGATCCTGCTCTCCACAGGCCTGGCCGTAGGCCGCCTCGTACTTTGGGTCGTGCGGCTCCTCCTTGATGGAGATCCTCTTAGCATCCTCTGTCAGGAAAAAATATTACCAAACATTACCGATTTATCCTTAACCAGGTCAACTGAGAAACTCGGTTCTCTTTAACAGGGATTTTATAGCCAGTCTTCAGATGGAGGGGGTGATTAAGTGGCCAGGAAATTTGGCACTACTGGGGTTAACAATCCATTTAATGATCACAGTGAACCACCACTTCAGTATTACATCGTATCCAAAGGACTGAACAGTTCCCCCTGATGGCGTGCTGACGTACTGCATTTTCACTTAATCCACAGGGAAGCGTGCCCCCTACTGGCCAACCAATAACTCTTCAGTTGCGGTGGTGAGAACAGCTCCACCATTCACTTCAATGTTGGTACATATAACTGAGGACTTCACCCTGATATACACTATATTATTTTACCACAGAAGGCTCCCTACCTGTTTCTTGAGCAATGCACACATATGCCTTTATTAGAGCTGCTGTCCCTGTTAGCTGTGGCTATAAGCATTTTGACGATCGCGTTACCTTTGGCCAAGCCCAGATCGAAGGAGTATTCCATTTCCTGCACTTCCTGGCTTGGAACGATGCCCTTGAGCTGGTCGCGCAGCTCCCTCAGCTTGATGTAGAAGTGCACTTTGTCCTGGGCACGGGGGAACTGGGCACAGCGGGCACTTGACGAAGGCATCAGGTAGCACACCTCCAGGAAGGGGGGGGGGGGGGGGGGGAACAGAGGAGGCGAGTGGGCAGTTAGGAAACGATGTAGCAGCCTGCTATGAACGCTTATAGAACAGGAATTTTGATTTCACTGCACACAGTGGCTAGACCTCAGAGGTCTCTCTATCCCAGAAAACCTGAGGACCTGACATTTGATCTGACCTTGGGCACCACAACTTTGAAAGCAAATGGAATTTCTACCAGACACTTCACCTCGGTCAAAATACGCGTGCCTATAATGTGCAAAGAGGGCCCGGCCACACTACCAGCTAAAGATTTTGTTAACTCCGGTTTCAGTTTTGGCCATATTTAGGATTGGTAATGATTTTTACGAGAGGAGAGGACTTACTGTTTCTGTTTCCGGAATCTTGTGTGGTTGTATGCCAAACTGAAGATTTTTTGCCTTGATTCCAAAAATCTCTTTACTGAAAATATCGTAAATACCTGAAGACAAATTAATGTAGAAAGGACAAATTATTGCTTACGTTTGTAATGGTTATTTTAAAATCATAAGAGAAACTTGCCTTTTTATACAACCAAAATAAAAACAGTAGTGAAACAGACATGCTGACAGAATTGTAAAAAAAAAGCTAATATGTTTCTATCTTCCCTCCCAACATCAGTACTTACATTTCCCATTGAAAACAGCGATGAGAGGCTTGTATTTCTTCAACTTCTCCACTAGAAGTCGTCCTCCTTCACGAAACTCCTTACTATACAAAATCAGACAACATAGAATATTAAGTAACAGTACACATATTTTGTAGAATGAGAGGGTATTGAGTCCTGACAGAATTTTGCGCATAATAATAATTACACTGTGTAATTGACTGACACAGCTGAGCAACAGCAATTGGACCTCAAAAAAAAAAAATCTCACATTATTTGGACTGCCCACAGATATTGCTAATGTATCCTCCTTCAGCTCAGAAAGGTGTACGCTAACGTGAATTCCCATAAACACATGCAGCCAGTCGCCATTTCTTTTCTCTGCAATCCACAAGCTGAGCTATGCAGTCACTGAGCGAAGGACTACACAGCCAGCCAAACTGGATGATTGGATGATGAAATACAGAACAACCAGCAGACTGCAACCCTTCCACCATAGTCAGCTCTAACCTTCAGCTCTCGTGGTCACATTCTGCACTGCCACGGTCAACATTTTCTCTGGAAAGTGGGGTGTACCACTGCACCAAAAATGAATTCTGTCGTTGGATATACAACCTAGAAAACCTCTATTTCCTTGTTGGAAGTCATATAGATTTTTATATTTTTTTATACTCTATTGCCTAAACACTCTTGCTTACCTTGAGAGATCTTTGCTTCCTGGCGTGGTCCTCTCCACCATGTTAGTGAATCCTATCCCATACTTCTCTGGCAGTGTCTGATCATGCATGTGATTGAGCTGTACGTCGGTGAGACCAGACAAGAAGAGGCACTTCCCTTAACAAAATAACAATCATTGGTTCAATATCTTTCGAACGACAGTGCGGAGCACCTCAACAGCTTGTACACAATGGCACACTCTGTTTGGAACATTTAAAATTGAGCCGACAAAATCCAACTTACAAAAATGGTTTCCAGGATTCGGGTAATGACGTCCCTTGTAAGCCGACATTAATCCTGGGTTGATTCCTATCTAATGGATAATGTGGCGGTTAGAGAGTAATGGGAGGGAAATGCAGCATCAGTAGACTAATATAAATATGACAAAATGGTGAATATTAAACAGTAATTCAGCTGATAAATGTCAAAACAGTGACAGAAAAAGCTCTACTCCGAGATTCTGCATCTGAACATCAGCCCTGTTCTTAACCAGCATAATTTGTCTGAGGTAACTCACAATCAGGATGTCCAGATTGTAGGTGAGGATGTCCGGCAGGGTCTTGGCCATGACTTCCGTCACCGACATCCCGTTGAAGCGATCCATTTTCCTCTGGACCTTCGCTTTTGCCTCGCTCGTCGCCTGCTTGGACTTGGAGGACTTGCCGGGAGGCCTCCCTCTCTTCCCCTTCCGTGGAGCTACGACGGGAGAAGAAGAGCGTTACCAAAAGCATCCTTTTTTTTAAAGGTGCGACGGGCTCCCAAGGTGGCTCAGGTGAGCTAAGTAGTGTCTGGCCTTCATCCATCTGAACTGCTGACCTTTGAACTACTGAACCAATTACTAATGAATGCAGATGACTATGTACTACACGTATTCATGTAGTGTTTCACCAGTCAGGCTTTAAGTATTCAGGCTAGATTCTAAATAATTGATCAAGTTATGCAATGAAGTTGGAGGGAACAAACACCGGAAACTCCTGTGGACAAAGGAAGATTATCCCTCTTGTAGGGTGTAAAATCAGCATGGGCTTCCAGGCAAGAATATCTGAGAGGTGGAAACACCACTGCCATACTATTGCTTGTGCATGTTGCTGGATGCACAGTGGTGGTTTGTCACAGCTGGTAATTCCAAGAACAAAGAGAAAAAAAAAAGGAAAACACCCAGCCTAATCATTGGCTGTGAACCAATAATATCTCATATTTATGATCTGAATTTGTAAGCAGATGCATTTGCACTTGGCCCAGATTTGTACTTTGTCTGTAAATGCAGCGATCTCCTTTGCAATGGAAGATGTGGGGTGTGTACAGCATGTGTGCAGGGATGGGATGGCAGTGTAGTACAATGGGTACGGAACTGATCTTATAACCTGAAGGTCACAAGTTTGACTCCCGGGTAGGACACTGCCGTTGTACCACTGAGCAAGCTACTCAACCTGCATTGCTTCAGTATATATCCAGCTGTATAAATGGATGCAACGTAAATGCTATGTTGTGTAAGTCGCTCCGGAAAAGAGCGTCTGCTAAATGCCTGTAATGAATGGGGTACCTTGTTCTGGGGCAGGCTGGGAATCTGCAGGCTGCAGCTGGTTATCAGACAGAGGCTGGGAATCAGAATCCAGGTCCAGGTGGGTATCGGCTTGCATGTGGGAATCGGGCTCCTGTGGGGTGGCCAGCTCTGTCATGACCCTCTCCTCACTGAAGTCGTCCAGCAAATGAGTCGCATTGGTCATCTGCTCATACTCCATGGTCTGGAGGGGCTCGATGTCCTCAGTGGACTGAAACCTGCGCAAAAAATACACACGCCAGGACTGTGAGTGAACAAACCAGTGTGGACGATAAAAGGAAAACCACACATCGTCCTGCAGCAGGAACATTCAGAAGACCCCCCCTGGAGAACACCAGCAGAGGAACCCCCTGCAGACATTACGGTCTGTCACTGTTACTCGCGCTGTATGACAATCCTATGTACTATGCAACAACAATAAAGTCTTTCTTTTCAGTTTATAAGATAAAAGAGCATTTAATGAAACGTAATTTAACGGGAACTTCACATGGTCTTCGTGGTGGTTCAAGTCAGAATTCTAAGTTTCTTGTCTCAAGTTGGTGATCTGTTCTGACAGCATAAATAAACAAGGAAAAAGTCACAGTGAGCAGTGTTATGCAAAACCGTATGCAAGACGTAATTTTTTTTTTTTAATGGAAAAACTCACCAGTGTTGCAGGTAATCCGTAGGGACCGTCAGAGATGCATACTGCTTTTCTTCCATCGTTATGTTTGTGTTTTCTTAATAAATATAATATTCACAGTTGAGGTTAAATTGGGTTGCCAAATCCACATCTGCGACATTAAACAGACATATTTTTTTTAATTTCAGATAGCTGAGAAAACAAAGACGAATAAACATACATCTGGGTGTGATTGTCATTGATTAATTTCAGTTTGCACTCACAAGCATATGATAAATAACATGGCTAATCTATCCTCCGAACAATAAAATGAAACAGAAAAAAAAATCTCGAAATTATTAGGATTTTATGAAAAATGACTCACCTGCCTAATAAAATGTTGCAAATATCTGTTATTCGCAAACGGCTGTGTGGCTGTAATTTAAAACAGTATACCAAAAAGTGATGCTTTTAGGATGCAGAAATCCAGATGAGCCAGGACCGCAATAAAAAAAAAATCCAGAACATACCAATAGGACACGGGAGGGGAGACACTACTGTTTAATTATTAATACGATTTACGAAGCATGACCCAACGACAAAAGGTATCGCTATTTTAAACAACACAATGGTTAACTAAATATGTTATATATATTTTATTCCAGGAAGTGGGACTTTAACAGAACGACGTGGCGTGCGAAACATTTACATGTCCCCCGTGCCGTTATCGCTTTATTTTAGCATGTTCTGGGGATCCAACATTACTACGGATTGGTGTAACAAAGAGAAATGGTCTGGTCTGTGGTGGCTAGCATCTTTGTACGTTTGGATTACGGATTTCAGTGTCTCGACGACGTACATCTCTATTAAATACAGTTCAATGAATGTTGCTAAAATAGCGGTTTGCTTTTGATATAATGTCTTACCGTGTGGCGTGCTTGCCTAGCTGTGCGGTCTGATTCGCCGACCATAGCTTGTCAAAACCGCTTCAGAAGGCCCGGGTTTTATAGCTACTTGGATGTTGTGACTGTCAGCTATTTATTGAGTATATATATTAACCGTTGTCTTATTCTGTATATACATGTTATTGTAGTTCGCCAGACAACCATATGCTATATGTAATTACTAGCCATACAGTGCCGCGAAAAAGTATGTGCCCCCTTCCTGATTTCCTCTTATATTGGTCACACTGAATGGTTTCTGATCCTCAGACAAAATGTCAGATTAGACAAAGGGAAGTGAAAAATTAATTACCCCTTAAATTTAACGACTGGTTGCACCACCTTTAGCAGCAATAAATACAACGAAACACTTCCCATAATTTCACATTACTGTGGAGGAAATTTAACTGCTTTGTGGAACTGCGTTCATTGAGACATGTTGGTAGTTCTTGGGCATGGACTGCCCCCTTCCAAGTCCTGCTACAGCATTTCTATTGGGTTCAAGTCAGGACTTTGACTTGGCCACTCTAAAACTTTAATTTAGTTCATTTTAAGCCATTCAGATTCTTGCTTTTTTGTTTTGGATCGTTGTCTTGCTGCACACCCCAATTACACTTCGGCTCACGCATAGACGACCAGACATTCTCCTCAATTATTTTCTGGTACAGAGTAGAATTTATGGTTTCTTCAATAATGGCAAGTTGTCTAGGTCCCATGGCAAGAATGCATCCCCACACCATCACACCACCATGTTTCACTGTTGGTATGATTCTCTTACCGTGTCATGAACACTGACCTTAGCTAGAGAGGCTTGCGGTTCTTTGGAGGAGTTATTTTGCAACTTGACGCTGCCCAGCCTCTCCAGTGAACATTCACCACTGTTCCAAGTGTTCTCCATTTGAAGATAATGGCTCTCACTGTGGTTTGATGGAATCTCAGAGCCTGAGAAATGGCTTTGTAACCCTTTCCAGACTTACACATTTCAACAACTCTCCCCCCACCCTCATCTTGTCTGGAATTTCCATTGATCATGACTGTGTGTTTGTAGAAACTGGGTGGTGACTACTTAACTCTGATAATGTTGAACATGATCAGAGTTCAGCATGAGTGAGGGTTAGATTTGGCAGGGCTGGCTGCAATCAAGCCTGGCTGCATTCAGTTGAATCCAACTGTCAAATAAATTTGGTTGAGTAAATAAGGCAGCAATTATTTTATCACATGGGACAATGGGTGTTCAAAAAAGTGCCAATAAACAAACTCATTCACATCCCTTTCTGGAAACATTTACTGGTTCACATGACAACATGATATCACTCCATAATTGGGCAAGTTAAATATTAACAAATTTACAATCATGAGGAATGTAAAAAAACAAACAGAAACAAAACCCAAACAAACGAAACAAAAGCCCTCTTAAAAAAAACCCCAATCCCAGGTAGGCCCCGCCCACAGCAGAGTGAAGACGGGCTCTGACGGCTCCAATCTGTTCTGCCCTCAAGCCCCCCCCCCACCCCCTGTACCCTTCCCCAATTCAGTGCTTTACAGTTCATCCTTCTCTGTTGAAGCCTGCAAGAGAAACAAAAAGGAAGATGTCAGAACCCAGGCAGACATATGCACAGTCAGAGACGTGTCCAATGGGTGGGAGGCACAGGCCACCTCTGGAATTTGATTGGCCACCCCAGGTGCCGCCCCTATTTTTCCCCACTTAAAAAACAGCAAATTATCATCGGCAAATAAGTGTTGACAATAGTCTGGCCCAAGAACACCCCCCCCCCCACCCTAGTAACTTAAATAAGCACCACCCCCCCCACAAAGAGGTTTAAAGATACTACAGACAGCTCCTTCTGCACTTCTAACATTCCTCTTCCAAAAGAAACGCACATTTCTGAGTAGTGAGTTCAGAAAGTGGACAGCAAGCTTCCCTGGCCTCATATGAACAGCCAGCCAATCTGAGACCAGCGTGGAGTCCAAGTAGTGACCTTTAACGACCACAGGCGGGCTATAACAAAGCCACATTCTAGCTCGGACTTGGAATGTCCATTTCTGACCTCGTCTGAAGTTGTAAAAGCTGAGGCTAAGGCCTGCTGGACTAGCCTGCAATTCTCAGACTCACCGTTTCCTCATCTTCTGCTTTTACTTCTTCGTCTTCAGCATCATCCTCCTCCTCCTCCTCCGCTGGCTCTTCTGGCTCCTCCTCTGGTTCTTCTTCCACCTGTGGAAGAGGGGTGGAAGAACACAGCTGAGCCAACCAGTGGCCGAAACATTTCCCCGCCTACTTGTGACCGATGACCTTTCCCCTTGGGCCCTCTGTCATTTCTTGGTTTTCCTTCCTGAGCTTGATACATACGCATGCCCTGTGTCCTATATTTTAAGTCAGATTTTATGTTAAGCACTTTGAATTTAATCTACTGCATGAATTGTGCTATATAAATGAAAACTGACTGATTGACCTTTACTTGAAGAATACAAACCATTTCCTGTCTATGCCAGCTCATTGACATACGAGCCATTTCCTGTACATGCCAGCTCATTTACTGTCCATGCCTGTTCATTGACATACGAGCCATTTCCTGTACAAACCTGCTCATTGAGATCCACGTTCATGCTGAGCCTAAGCATCCTCTCTATCCGGTCTCCATATGCTTTGGTGTCGGCCAGGTGGTAGCCAGATCTCAGGGTGGCCGTCTCAAACAGAACCACAGCCAGGTCCGAAGCGGTCTGGTCGTCAGGGTTCTCCTGCGGGAGAAATCGGGAGGTTTTCATTGCCGTCATTCCATCTCCAACCATCCACACAGCAGAAGTAAAACAAATAATGCATTTTTAAAATTCAAAGCCATGACTCCCCTGGTCAAAACTAGAACTCAAACTACTTTGGTGGAGCTATGCTACAGAATAAAAAAGCAAAGTTGGTAGCGATTGTTCGAAGCAAAGATATGTTCATACTAGATCAGCTAGAAGTTTTGTGTCTGAATGAGGGAGAAAAAAATAAAAACTTACTGAGACTCGCTTCAACATCTCTTTGATGAGAGGGTGTTTGGGGTTTATTTCTAAGGTCTTCTTCTGACTTGCATAGTAGCTGGTAGATAAAAAAAACAACAAGATTAAAACAGGCATGCAGTAAAAACATCAAGAATGAGCATTAAATAATTAAACACAGGACCTCAGATGTACTAATCTGAACAGCAACGAGTAGTGGAAAGACGATGTTCATTTACAGGACTTACTTTGTGGAAATGTCTTTTCCTGTCTGATAAGCCTGAGCCTTCATGATCCTCTCCATGTTCCCAGACCAGCCGTACTGGCTGGCCACCAGGGCACAGGGAGAATTGGTCAGCCTTTGGGACAGCACTGCCTTCTCGATCTGAAAAGGCACGAGACAAAAATTACCTTCCAAGTGGTGGAAACGTGTCCCAAACCATCCAGAAACCCTACCATCCCCAAGGTATCTTCAGTGAGTACCGATTAGGGAGTGGACTTACACACAATTATGGATACTATGGGGACTTAAGCACATTTTTCTCCACACTTTTTTCCCCCCAGAATTGGGGCCTGAACAATTCCCCAACCCCCCCCCACCCCCCACCCCCCACACACACACGTAACTGCTACACAAACAGTTGAAAGTACCTGATCCTTCAGGGCCTTGTCCTTCATCCAGTTGGTGAGGGGCTCAAACTCCTTCTCCTGGGCCTCCCTCCTCTCCTTGGCCTTCTCGCTCTCGTCGAACTTCACGCCCTCCTTGGCCACGTTCTGGAAGCGCTTGCCGTCGAACTCGGGCAGCGCCTGGATGCAGTACTCGTCCACCGGCTCCGTCAAGTAGATCACCTCGTAGCCCTTCTTCAGCAGCTTCTCCACGAAGGGGGAGGATTCGGCCTGGGGGGGTTAAGTAATTATGCTTAATTATAAACTCGTTAATAGCCTAGCTAATGAGTTTCTATTTTAATTGAATAACAGCATTCAATTATGAAGCATTCTACATGGTATAAAAAGTTTTACCCAACTGCATTGAAGTAACATTCCCTGATGGGAGTGCACTTCCACCTTTTCTTCCTAATACACATTTTTGAGGGGGAGGAAACCCCACTGAAGTCAGTCTGAATTTATTTAAACTGTCAATATGCGCAATTTTTGAATTCATTTGAGTGAGCATGTCAAGATTGAATAGGCCCCTAATGATTAAATTCACCATAATTAATGCTGCTTTCCACAATGATGGTGGCACTTATTTTAGCTGCACTGGCATTCATTCACTGTAATGAGCCTTTCAGTGGCATCGACAGTGCCTTCTGTACTCTCCCGTGCCTGTTAATAGCATCTTGATTGGTTGCTATGTAAATGTCATTTTCTTGGCTGCAGTGGGGAAAGTAGTGATTTTTTTTTTTTTTTTTTAAACCAAAGATTAGTCTGGCCGAGAAAGGCTGTGATTTACTGAGCATTTGATTATAGTCAACACTGCCCGACAGAAAAATTAATGAATTTAATATTAGTCTTCAAAAGAAAAAAGAAAAAAACCGTTTTTAGCTCATTTCCAGCCCAACTCTGACTGCCTGCACCCACCGACGGCAAATTTGCCCTGCGCCATCCCCACTGGCATGCAGGGCTTCAGTCCCACCCAGTCCAGAAGCCCAAATACTGCACATAATGGACAAACCCAGGCCAGTACACATGGACATGAAAATAAATTAAACACTTCCATATATCATTTATCCATGAATCAATGAATATGGAACCGGACAAAATGAAAAATCAGAAGTAAATGGAAAACCGTGTCTTTTTAAAGGACTTGTGGAGGGCATATCACAAGGGGGGGGGGGGGGGGGGGGGCGGAGGTTTAGACCTGTACAGCGTATCCGCTAGATTTTAGTTCCCCTTTTAACAATTACAGCTGAAGTACTGTGTTAAGCGGGTGGCTCCTACCTCTTTCCTGCTGGTGCCGGCCATGAAGTAGATCTTGTCCTGCTTCTCCTTCATCCTCTCCAGGTAGTGCTCCAGGCTGGAGAGCACCGTCTCGCTGTGGGAGGTCTGGAAGCGCAGCAGCTTGGCCAGCCGGGTGCGGTTGGAGTGGTCCTCGATCACGCCCAGCTTGATGTTGGTGCCGAACTCCTTCCAGAACTTCTCGTTGTACTGCTCCTCCGCGATCTTCTTGATCATGTCCAGGGTCTTGCGGACCAGCTTCTTCCGGATGACCTGAGGAGGAGGAGGATGAGGATTAGGGTTAGGGTTAGGGTTGACAGCAATCGTTCACAAATGAGGTTTTTTGGCTGAATGACCATGGACTGTGGCAGGCTACAGGTCACCCCACTCACCTTGAGCAGTTTGTGCTGCTGCAGAGTCTCTCTGGACACGTTCAAAGGAAGGTCATCGGAGTCAACCTGAAGAGGCAAGGCACATTATTATACATGCCTGTGATCCCACTGAATCAGACCCAGGGCTCATCACTTTAATGAGGTTACTGAATGCAATCAAACAAACTCCCTCTCTAAAATGAATACATAAATGCAATTTAAAAAAAGAATGTACTCTGGGGAGATGCTCACCACACCCTTGATGAAATTCAGATACTTGGGCATCATGTCGTGGAAGTCGTCCGTGATGAACACTCGACGGACAAAGAGCTGCAAGAGAAGAACGCTGGGTTACGCTCGGCTAAAAGTGACTGGAAAAACTCCCTCCATAATCACTGGCAAACAGAGGATAAGACCACGCGGTACCTTGATGAAGTCGTTCTTCTTGGTTCCATACTCATCGAAAAGCCCCCGGGGTGCCGACGCGGGCACGAAGAGGATGGACTTGAAGGTGACCTCTCCTTCGGCGGTGAAGTGAATGTGAGAAATGGGCTCGTCCGTATCCTGCAGATCACAGAGCCGCAGAACCCATTTCAGAGGAGAATTCTGATAAAGCCAAAAATTGACCTCATTTTGCACCGCTCCAGGGGCTTGATACAGGACTACAGTTTTGGTTTAATAGGCATATTAGGCTACCCTGTGATCGGCTGTGGACCCAAATAAACTGATTTAACTGGCTGAAAGCAATTCTGCGCGCACTAATGAATACGTCTCGTCCTCGGATTGAAGGCTGCAGATCTGGGAGCAGTCAGCCGTACCCGTGAGAAGGTCTTGTAGAAGGCCTTGTACTCGTCCTCCTCCACCTCCTTGGCTGGCCTCTGCCATATCGGCTTGATGTCGTTCATGAGCTCCCAATCCCACACTGTCTTTTCCACCTGGAGAAAAAAAAATGGCGATCCAAATAAATGTTTAATTTACTTTGTCAAAGGTTAAAAAAAATATCCACCACCTAGCTATGGCGGGCAGTACGGTGACAGTTGGCAGAACACACTTTTGAATGACATATACATGTCACCAGAGTCCTGAAATGACAGTTCGTGTTCCAGTAAAGGGACAAGCCAATAAATATGAATGGGTATTCCAAAATGGAGGGTAAAGGATTGGGGGACAAGGCGTCCCCATTGCTCTTACCTTCTTAGTCTTCGGCTTGTCCTTGTCTTCCTCTTCCTCCTCCACCTCAGCCTCATCTTCAGCATCTTCCTTCTTGTCGGCTTCGGCCTCATCTGCTTCGTCGACCGGCTCCTCCACGGTCTCGGTCTGAACAGGAAGGACACCCTTTATGTTTCTACAGCTTCACACAGCCAGTCACAGCTAGGGTCCACAAGGTGTACTACTCTAAATTTCTCAGCAAATTTTACTAGCTCTCACAGACTTCCTCCCATCTGCCGAGGCACAAAAACAAAAAAAAAAAAAAAAAAAAAAAAAAAACAGTACTACCCATTTTTTATTTATTTTTAGCTTTCCATGCTTTCCCCCCCTCCGCATGTAATGGCATTACAGCCTTGCGAGTACAAGGTTCTCCTTTGCTTGTCGCATACAGAAGGTCCTTGGTTTGAAGCACCCTAGAGCAGGACCCTGTATATACTCTGCATCTACCCTGTGAGAGGAAATGGGAGACATACCTTGCTGCTCCACACGTAGATGGGGAAGTTGATGAACTGGGAGTATTTCTTCACCAGGTTCTTGATGGTCTCCAGCTCCAAGTAGTCTGATGCCTCCTCCTTCATCACCAGCCTGTTTATATATAAATTACATTTTACTGCAATTCCACACCGCATACCCATTACTGGAGGTACTTTTTTTAACGAAAAAAATAAAATAAAAAACATTTTATTTGGTTTTAGAAAGTAACACCCTAGTCAGTTAATTTTCATCAACCTGATTTAATTGGATTATAGTTCTGGGAGCTCTGAAATAGTAATAATAGTTGTAATGGTAGCAATGCAACAGGCATGAAGATGCAAACAGGCAATTGGCAGCAAACAAAGGGAAGCTACCAATACGGATCGTTAAAGTCAAGGTAATCTGATCCATAATTACAGCAGGGTTGGACACCTCGACGGGCAGCAGCAACTCACGTGATGGTGGTGCCTCTGCCCAAGGTGTCGCCACGGGGATCCTCGATGACGGAGAACTCATTGGAGTCAGACTCCCAGATGTGCTGGGTGCCGTTGTTGTGCTTGGATGTGACGATGACCTTGTCGGCCACCAGGAAGGCAGAGTAGAAGCCCACGCCGAACTGGCCAATCAGCTCGGAGGTGGACTGGCCCTCCGTCTGCATCTCAGTCATCTTGTTGAGGAACTCGCTGGTGCCCGACTTGGCGATGGTGCCCAGGTTTTTCACCAGGTCTTCTTTGGTCATGCCGATGCCCGTGTCTGTGATGTGCAGCATGTTCTTCTCCTTGTCGGACTGCAGGGAAATTTACGTGTATGAAAATCAAAGACAACAAAAATTAAGCATTTCCCCCCCGCCCCCCCCACTTTGACGAGATTTGATTTATTATGTATAAGTACTGTGCTTTTAGGAGTTGGACAGAGAAAATATCCAGGTAGACGCAAGTAGAATTTCAGCACTGATGTAAAAAAGTACGAACTGTAAGACTTTGCCATCAAATGGTGCATTTCACCTTTTAAGAAGACTAAACAAATTCAGCACATTTTTCAGGACCGAGTTTAGTATTCGTGCATTTTTGAGTCAAGTGTAAATTTCAAACCAGTTAATAACTGGTTTGGAGCTTTCGGTTCATGTTGGGAATTTTCCAAATACAGGATTCACAAAGCATTAATTTAGCAGAACTCAGAACTTCCAGCAGAACTCACCAAACCAGTTTCAAAAGGAAGGATCTTCACCCACCTTGATTTTGACCGTGAGCTCCTCGTTACCGGAAAGAGCGTCGTCATTGGTCAGGGACAGCAACCGGATCTTATCCAGGGCATCTGAAGCATTGGATATCAGCTCTCTGAGGAAGATCTGAATTCAGAGCAGAAACAGATCAGCTCCGCCTGAGGCTTCGCACAGCCCTCTTTTCCGACGTTACGGCATCAGAATAGAATAGAAGAGAAAACTTTATTGCCCATTAAATATAAAATAAAATGGAAATTTTCCTTCAGCTCAGTGCTCATTACAAGTGACACAGACAAAGGTATACACAGATTTAAAAAAACATAACTGCGACGCTCACCTCCTTGTTCTTGTACAGGGAGTTGATGATGAGCTTCATCATCCTGTTCACTTCAGCCTGGAAGACGTGCTTTTCCGACTTCTCCCGGATCTCCTTTATCTGAGCGGCGTTCAGGCCGTCCAGCTGTATCGCCTCCTCCTCCCTACGGTGGGCAAAAACATACCGCAGTTGGCATCAGAGGACAACCTATTCCATCCAACACCGGGGCAACAGAAATACAGACAGGAAGGAATGCGAAGCATCTGCTTACTCGAGCCAAAATGGAAGTAAACTGCCCAGGAAAATTTATGCAGCCTCTTAGTTTTGGTGTGGCATCTGCACATGAGACTATGACAGTCCTATTTTAGTAACACTAAGTCTGCACTCAACTCCCCTATAAGAGTGGCAACCAGCCCTGTTCCTGGAAATCTACATCCTGTAGGTTTTCAATCCAACCCTAACAAAAATGCATCTCATTCAACAGCGAGAGTGCTTGTTGAAATGCTAATTAGTAGAGTCAGGTGTGCCAAATTAGGGTTGAAATGAAAACCAGGAACGGGGCTGGTTACCACTGTTCTAGAAACACTAGCATGACACAGGGTATACACTTCCTGGGCAAAGTTTTTGGGAACGATAGGGAAGCCAGGAGTGCAAACCTAGAATAGGCAGAGCAACAGAAGAAAAGCGTTTTTTTCCATTCTGGACCTTGAAAACTTAAAAAAAATAAGCTCATGGACCGAATGCCTGAAAATGACCTTTACTTGCCTCTACTAAACTCAGAGCCACCATAACCTTTGATTCAAGCACGAGGCAAGAAGCTCCTGTTCCCGCCTCAATAAACAGCTATCAATGCACCACTGAAACGCCCAAGGGGCCAGGGCAGCATAAAACTAATTGACATTTCTCCTCTCTCCGCAAGCAGATCTGTCCACAGGGAAAAAGTGTTTATCCGTGTACACCATCTGTTACGCAAGGAAATGAGCGCAGTTTCAGGGAAGGTGACAGTCGAAGGGAGAGAAGAGAGCCGCTACCACAGTATAACTGCCAGTTAGCTTGTCACGTGCACGGGTTAGTGCCGTTCGGTTTCTGTATTTAGCACACGAACCTCTGAACCACCTCATCGTCCGTTTTGGACCCATCCCGGCTTTTTCCCAGATCCTCCTCCACGGTCGCGTCGATGTCTACATCGTCCTCCGCTCTGACTGAAGCTGTGAACAGAAGAGCGTTAATCTCGATTTTTGTCCTTGAAAAGAGCTGCAGTGGCAAACAGTCGACATTTCTTTTCACGGCAAACCTATATGACTGGTCTAACATGCTCTTCTATCACGTGAATAATTAAAACACAGCTGTCACTACCTGCACGAGCGAGTTCTTTTGTTTGCTTCTCTTGACAGCAAATATACACATCAATTAACATACAATATAATATACATCAATATTAAATTAAGAAAAGTTTTTAAAAAGCTGACAATCGGCACATTACGGATGCATTTTAAGCAGGTGATCACCAGCTAAAGTATGGAACTGAACCACAGGAAGTGATTGTGATAACCATGCTGATAGGGCCTGGGCCACTTGAATTATCTCGGTAGAAAAACATGGCTGGAAATACGAGAGAAGATGGTAAATCTGCAGTTAAAACTGAATGACGCCTGCGGGCATGGCGTTCGGTACACATCTCATCTCTTACTGTAATTAAGCGCACTGTAGCTAGCTAAACACGTGTTTCACATTCCTTACTCACACCTTTTAAAGCAAAACAATACAATGTAAAAAAAAAAAGCCGAATAGCTAGACCTGATTAACTGAATGAGCATATCCTTGCAGCCACTGCCCTCTTATAAGTGCAAAAGTACCATTGCTGCCAGGAAATCTATCAATTCCAGACAGCTATTCCAAGTCCAGAAAATGCAGCAAACAAGAATCCCACAGAATCGCCACCACCACCACCTTCGTTAAAATAATTCATTTTGCGGAAAAACAAACTAGACACCCATGAATTCGAAATGCCCCTTTTGTCGACACAAGGTGCTTTTCAACTAATGACCAGCTTGTTACGTGTTAGCTACAAATCGTACAGGCCTACATCAGGGAAACAAGTCTTAGGATCCCAATTTTGGGACAATTATATTGGCGACGGTTAGCAACAGCGGCTAACAGCTTTAGAGTTACGTCGATTTAATTGACTTCGCTAGATGTAGCCATTCATTCGCAATAAGCTACATATCAGGCAAATATCAGTATGGATTGCTATCATTCGCAAGAGTTATATCGTTAACTTTAATTTTAGAAATGAAATAAACTATCGCGACAGAGACAGTGCATGTATTGCACTGTAGCCAACGTTAGCTACATATGCACCAACTACGAAGATGTAGCGGTTAAAATCGCGATTAGCTAAACAGGCTATGGAATTGTGATGCTCATCAGTATTTCACATTGCATTGCTTTCATATCTAAACGTAAACGGGATAATAGATAATTTAATACAACACCAACGATTATTGTCAGCTGCTAACTTACTGACACTATAACGCGGCAGTAGTTTGATGTACTCAGTCATGTGGAGAGGCAAGTTCAAGTGCTAATGTTAGCTACGCAAGGGGCACAAAAGGAGCAATACTTACTAAAGGCTAGAAGAGCACACACGAATCCAATAATCCACAACCGTTTCATATCTGTATTGCCTTCTCTAGCTAAAGTTATAGCTAGTTGGGATTATAACGTTCCTTCAGATGTACTCCCTATCCCCGGCAAATATTTTAACAGGAACCGATTTAACTGAAATCCTAGACTTAAAGAAGAGGAAAGGGATGAACGGACCAATTGCTAGATACCACGCACAACAAGCAACCAATTAAAGAATGATTTGGGTTTCCGGTCTGCCAATCGTAGGCGTCCTGTCCAAGTTCATACGTCGAAATCGTGGCTGCTCTCCATTGGCTGAAAACAACCCATTTTCCCTAACAGAGCCACAGGCGACGGTGAAGGTAGCGGTATTTTCTGTGGCGATGAAAACCCACACGCCTTAAATTTGCGTTTATCTCTGTTTTTATGAAAGTAAAAACATCTCAGTAACGAAATACGTTTACTTTAAGGACCAAAAATGTTGCTAGAATGCAGAACCAGACTGCTGTTTAATGCTATCCATTTTATTATTCGCTGTAATATATTTTTTTCCCAACAAAATGAATATCTGCATGCACCCGTGCATTTATCTGCTTACGCATTAACATCCTTCTGTAGCTTCTAATGAGTTTTTAGCCATCCCATGTTTCTGGAAAGGATCATTGTCCTTTTCTTACTCCCTTTTCTCTCATGTCTTGTGTCTTTGGGATATTTTCAGATTAAATTGTAATGTATACCTTATGCTATTATAGAACTTTGAGGGAACTTTTACCATCTTTATATGAACTGGTAAAAGTTTAAACACATTCCCCAAGCCTTACACATATTAATCTATGATATGTTTCAGTAAACTTTTTGAAGTGGTGTGTCCCCCTGTTGTTTTAGACCTGATATGTTCTGTATGTATGTGAGATACGTAGGGGGTTGTGCTTCTCCCAGCCAATCAGATCCTGGCACCAGGTGGTGTCCACAGCAAAGAGGCAAAGAGCGTCAATGGGAAAAGTGAACATTATGCTGGTATTCCTGTATATGGTGGGCAAAGAGCTGTCGATAGCAACTGTTGACTTGACTACGTTGGAATAACATCATAATGCTCAGTAGCCTACAGCTGCTCCTCAGAAATGAAAAATTTCAGTAAAAAGTGGTGCAGTGGGAGAGAAAAACTATTACAGATCTCAGAATCTTTTCTTTGTCTAAACAGATTAACAAAGACACTGCTTGACAGTATATATAATATTCCTATTTAACCCTTTACGGTTTGAGAGAACAAATGTGATTAGAACGTTCTTAACTGAACATTTGAATACTGATGTAACAATGACCACTGGCAATTGAAAGCAGTGGAGTTCTAGAACACTGACTTTGAAAAAAACATCCTCCCTACCTTCCAAATGGTTAAAATGGTAAGATCTACTCTTCTCCAGAGCAGTTTTTAGTTTGTGAGTGAGTGAGTGAGAAATTAGCTCTGCCATTTCTAGTGATGCTTATCCATGGACTACAGTCAACAATGTAACACTAAAATAAACATCCTAATCCAGAGTAGTTTAGTTATTAGTGGTTTAAACTTATCATATGGCTAAACACAGTGGTCTACATTTTACTGGGAGCAATCCACATGAGGCACTTGTGAGACAGTTACATGAACTGCAGCTCATATATTTCCAGCACCAATTGAACCATCATAAATTAGTCAGGGATTCAGGGGTGGATCACAAATATCCTGAGAATATATAACTGTCCCTGGGTAATACTGCAAGAATCTTAATTCAATTATGTTCATTAAAATACACTTCTGAACCCAAGGGAAGCCTGCATAATTAATCTTAGCTGTATAATAGAATGAATGAGTATGACACTGAACCCGAGATTGCTTAAATCAAACAAAATGGAAAGTTACAAAAGTTGCATCTGTCTGTATCTGTAACTCTATTTCAGAACCATGCAGGCCCATTCAGGTCATACAAGCAAACATCACATGCCTGTTCTGGCTTTTCCAAAAGCAATTAATGTGACTTCATACTTTCAGACTGAACAGCCCACCCACAACAATCTCTGCTGAATCCAAAAATATCCACGTCACCTGGTGGCCTAGAATTATGCTCATTCAGAGTCCTTGTTTACAGCTTGGTTCAGTGTTTTCCAGTAGCCTACTTACCGTGTCTTTGTATGGCATTGACATGAGCAGCAAAACAAGCAAAACATGCTTTGTGCTGCGCAGATTAATTCCAAGTTAAGCCATGGGCCCTTTTTTTATTATTACACGCCATACATCAATGTGTCTACAATGAGAAAAAAAGTACTACGAAATTAATACGAAAGTTAGTAAGGGGACCAGCTGAGTTTTCATGGCTAATGTACGACACTCAGGCTTAATATAAAAGTTATTGTATAGCTAAATTGTGCACCAATATTATTGTCAACTATTGCCTCTGAATTATATTTCTAAGCAGTGTACGTTACATCTGATCTTGCAATTAAACAAACAGATGTAAAAACCAAGCACCGTAGCCTAAATCATACAGCTTTTGTAGGCCTATTTCATTTTTTTAAAGCAATAAAAAAAATGACCGCGAAATTTTAAATGTAAATATCAATGCATCTTGATATTTACAATTTATGCACTTTACGTTTTAACATTTACTATTTCGATGATGTTACGCTCAGTGTATGCTACACTGATAGGAGGGCCACAGAATTTGGACAGCCTCTCAGGCTGCTAAATCAAGGAAGTGACGTTTGCGAATGCGGAGACTGGCAGGCAGCGGCTAAGCAATGCTAAATTGAGAACTGACAGTACGTACGCTCAGAGTATTACACAGAGAATACTCAAGTCGAGTACATGTGTTCAGACCGGGGGTACGGAAAAACCTCACAAGGGAACCATGGCGTCCATGTCCGTGAAATTTTCGCGTTTACTCTGGAGTAAGGGGAATTTGCCGAAACTGGTTATTAGCTGCAGCGCTTTGGACTCACGCTGTGCATATTGTAAGTACGGCGAAAGGACTCAGCAGTTGAGGTGGTCTAGTTCGCTGGTTCGGAGTTTTCCTCCGTTCAATGTGTCAAACAGAATGAAGCAGAACTTGGCACACCAAAACTGGACCCAAAGAACGGCGACAATGTGCACCAGTTCTGATGGCGATCACGACATGACCAACTGGCTTTGGTCTGTTTATAATGAAACCAAAAAACAGACAGAAGGTAAGACGATGGTTTCGGAAGTTTTTATAATGGCAGGTATGTTACTTGGCATGGCGGGATGTCCCATACCCATACAGCACAGTTAGTTCGGCACTTTTCAGGTTCTTACAGAAATAACCACAATGACCACGGGGAACCACAGAATACACTAATAAAACACGATGTAGTTAGTCTAGCAATTTATAGCTTAATCGATGACTACTTGCTAGCTAGTGGAATGGCACTCCGGTGTCATTGGTAACTGCGTGGTGTGCTTGGTTTGATAATATCGATTCTAATGAAAAAACGCCTTTCTTTTCGCAAGCCTTATTTAAGCCTTGTGCTCGTTTTCGGTAAAATTGAGCTTTTATTGTTTTTTTTTGTAGAAAAGGAATGGCACTTTTGGAAGATGTATTTCATAACCAGCGAATAAACCAGTGTAAATTTGGTTCTTCTGTGTTTCTGTTTGTGGCTTATCATCTATATCTGCTGTAGGTTTTCTTGCCTATATAGTTTCTTTGAATATTAGATAAAGGTGAAAAATAATTGAGTGTCCGTTCAAAACAACATATATTAAATAATACACTGCATAAAAACCTTGTTTTTACAGATAAACATAGTTTATACATAATCTAATTTATAACGTTTGCCTTGCGGCAAAGGGACGTCGCACTGTTTATGTTTTAGGTAGGACTAGCTAGGGGGTTTGGTATCACGATATTATGTTGATCTTGCGGACAATAAGGGCTTGCATTCGTCTCGGATTGACTGGTGAGTTGGGGAAATGACTGCAGGGACGCACAGAAGTTTGACAGCTATTGTTGCAGTTCTCTGTATAGCCGTCAAGAACAGGATGGTTAAACTCAGGCCTTGAGTACCTGCATTGTACCTGCTTAATGAAACATAACTTTACTGTCCTGGAAAGAAATTGTGCATGTAATGGACTCAATTCTCAGACAATTATGTCTTTATATAATCATAATGGCATATATAGCATGTCAAATATCAAATTGTTGAACGTAATTAATAATTGATGATTGGTTATATCCTAACTTTTTTTGTTGCAGATTTGATCCCAGTAATATCGAGTAACTTTGTGAACCCTGACACGATCTTTGCCAACAATGAGATAAGCCTCCAAGACATTGAGATCTACGGCTTTGACTACGACTACACCCTGGCGTTCTACTCCAGCCATTTACACACGCTGATATTCAACATCGCGAGAGACATCCTCATTCAGGAACACAGGGTAAGGGACCTCTTCCTCCGTATCTTAGCCATGAAGGAAGTGATAAATCACTAGCGTTATCGCAGTGATGATAATAAATGTTAATGGACAAGGTGAGATTAATGAAACAAAAAATCAACGTGTCATGGCGGTACTCTTTCCTACTGTAGTCTTTGGTTGCGGCAGAGGTGGTAGTCATTCAATGCAAAGGCTGGTAGCGCAGCTGATATTGCAGTGTAACTACTGGAAAAGGAAACCAGCAACATTTAAGACTAAATCTGCGAGGAAGACGACTGCAATCCGATATCTCTGCCCTGTCTTGTTTTAAGGTTTTTTCAGTCTGTGCTCAGATGTTTAAACCCCCACTTGGTGGTGATGTGAGATGATGGATTTGATGATTTTTCCTTAGCCTGTGTCTCAGCTTACTCAAGGAACACACTGGGTGCTACAATACAGGAGAAAGATTTACATTATAGCTTTATTATTGTCTTTGGCTGGCAGAAGGAAATTGGCTAGTGAATGTGTTGTGCTGTTATAAGTTGGATTCAAAACGGAATATCATACCCTGGAGTTACTACGAGCTTATTCGGCTTATTATTCCAGAAACCTGCATTTCTCCTTATGAGCGAGTATTACATGCTGCCTTTCGGAGAATGTTTCTTTGACACGTTTTTCTTTTCCTAAAAGTACCCTGAGGGGCTACGGGACTATGAATACATCCCGGATTTTGTCATCCGGGGACTGCACTATGATGTTCAGAAGGCAAGTCTTTCTCAGCGTGCATTTACTTCACCATGCCGCCCAATTTTAAATATTCAGGATGCATGCATCATAATCTATCAAAATAATGCCCTTTGTCCTTTTCTTCTAATGTGTTTTCTCTTTGGTTTCAGGCTTTATTAATGAAGATCGATGCATTTCACTATATTCAGTTGGGAACGGTGTACAGGTAAGTGGATAATGTGTCTCTATATTAGGTGAGGAACAGTTCATAGGTGAGTGTGTTCCCAAACAGTAACTTTGACTCTTTGTATAAAGTAGTATATATCTTTGTATACAATTCAGCATATTTGCCGTTTCCATCCAGGGAATTTGTTTTGTGCAAATTGCAACCATTATTTTGCATTTCCCACCTAAATGATGCCTCAGTAACAATGCTCACCATCATTTCTATACAGTGCTGATTTTCATTTTCCATGTTGCCGAAAGCTCAGAGTCAGCATTCTTTAGTGAATTGAAAACGCGGCCAGTGTAACAGAAGCGTGACGGCGGTGTGTGTATGTGTGTGTGTGTGTGTGTGCGCGTCCCTGTGCCTTCTCAGGGGCCTTCACCCAGTGACAGATAAGGAAGTCATCGCGATGTACGAAGGCTCCCACGTGCCCCTGGAGATCATGAGCGACTTCTACGGCAAGGTCAGTCTGGGTCCGACGCTACCGCTCCTCCCCAGGCCAGGCTATGCACTTGTGATGTCATAATGCACACACTGAGCGAGTCTGAGAGCACAGCAAAAAATAAAAAATGTATATATGTATTAATTATGGTCACAGCTGAAGTGAACAGCCACACCTTTCATTCCAGTTATACCTAATACCTAAGATATGCAACTGTTTCCTTGTGTGCCTGGTCCACAGGGAACCCATCTGACCCGACTGTGACTTATCATCGCATTATAATTTGACAGACACTTTTATCTGAAGCGATGCAAGTGCATAAGTGCATACCAAAGGTCATTGGCAAAGCTACCGAACACTGGTCAGATAAGATATAATTCTCATTAAGTGTCAGTTATTTATAGCCATGAACATGAAGTCTAGTTCACGCAGTAAGCATAGGCTATGTGTGTTACGGAAAGTCGTAAACAGGAAGTGAGGCATGATTACGCGAGATGTGATAAAGAGCTACAACGCCAAGATGATGATACATAAAAGTGCTAGATGAAGATACAAGTGCCGCATGAAAGTGAAAGATCAGGATACAGGTGTTTTAAGAGAGTGATACTAGATTGAGAGTAACCCTGCGGAGGAGTAGTACCCATAGTCAGATGACCCCTGGTCATGTGATTAACCCATTGCCCCTGCTCTCGTTCAGAGCTCCCACGGCCTCACCATGAAGCAGTTCATGGACATTTTCTCCTTGCCGGAGATGACCCTGCTCTCCTGTGTCAACGACTACTTCATGAAGCACAACATCGACTACGAGCCTGTCCACCTCTATAAGGACGTGAAGGTGAGGCACGGCTTTTGGTGCTGTAGGCCGGAAGCAGCAGCATGTGTTCGCATCCGATGACGCATTTCTCAGTGCTTCGTACCTGACCACTGGGTTCCAGGTGTTATATTGAAAAAGAGGAAAGGCGTGCTATTTTGGTGGGGTGCAAAGCTGCACAAGGACGTTTTCTTCAAGATTGGTGGTATCACCGCTGATTTTTGGCCCTCTCATTGAGTGGATGGAATGGGTCTGGTTCCCTTTTGAGAATGAGAATAATCGCTCGTAATTGGGTCCTGCTGTAAAGTCATCTGAATACAGTCGCATGCAGAATTTCTTCTTTCGCCCTTGTGGACTAATCGATGGATCAGTGAGCAAGCCATGAAAAAAAAAAAGGATAACAAATAAAACATTGGTGTAGTTCTTTCTGTCCTTTGCATCTGATTGGTCTCCCTTTTCCTGTTTGCTAACCTCAGGCCTTTCTCATTGACAGGCGGCCATAGGAGACGTGCACATAAAGGGCATGATGTACAGGGCTGTGGAGGCTGACATCGGTAATCAATGCGAGCTCTTGCACCTGCAGTCGGAGTCGACATTGTGGCTGGGATTGTGAGAGGCTGTAAATTAGCTCTTAGGTTATGTTTGGGATAATACCTGATAGGAACAGTGAAAGGTTCTGTGGAGAAAAAAAGATGTGTATGGTTTATATACTGTACAGTATTTCTATTGTTTGTCTTAAAATCATTGTGCTCAAGACTTTTGTGTTCTTTGCATACATGGGTGCTTTGTTCCAAACCCTTTCTGTAGAATGGTTCAGCTTATCTGTTTGTGAGGCTTTCTCTCTTTGTGTAAATGAATGTATCTGTGTGTGATTGAGTATTTGTCCTTGTAGAGAAGTACATCTGTTATGGTGAACAGACATACGCTGTGCTGAAGATGCTGTCGGAGAATGGGAAGAAGATGTTCCTCATCACCAACAGCCCCTTCGACTTTGTGTGAGTGAGACCAGCATTCACAACTAGGCAAAGGAGCACGCTGCACACATGTACATGTACACACAGACACGCACACACACAGATGTACGATAGACACACACACACAGACGTACACACAGACACGCACACTCACCTGCTTTATAAAGTGCACTCTTCTGTATAGAAGACGACATCCACCAAGATATGTATTAAACTGACTGTCAATGTCACAATAGAATCATCTGAAGCATAATCTGCACCGCTATCTTTGCTGAAAATTAACCATACAATCTTACAGTGTGGCAAGACATCCATGCTAATGTTCATCCTGTTGTAGGATAATGCAGCCTTTGCTCTCAGTAACCCAGTGCAGGCAAATCGTTTGGCCTCTTCTTGTTCACTGTGATCACAGTTTGATTTTGCTGTGATTTGTGGCTCCTCAGGGATCGGGGAATGAAATACATCGTGGGGCAGGACTGGAGGGACCTTTTCGATGTGGTCATCGTGCAGGCCGACAAGCCCGGGTTCTTCAACGACAGGAGGAAGTAAGAGTGGGCGACAGACGCTAATGAGTTTCATTTGATTCACAGGCTGAATATAAAGCAGCCGACCTAATGATGTAATGACATTAAAGCTACCTCTTCCTCCGTTGTCCTCTGAGTCTTAGATGTCACAGGAGTCTGTTAATATTTATTTGCGAACAGCAGAACGCTAATGAACGAATTTCAGTCGAGCGATACGCTGTCACTGAGCTATGAACTGACCTTTAGGAGGACATCTGTCGGAATTATCGCTGCATTAAGAACAGATGCATCAGTTGGATTGGTCTCTGGGGAGGCCCCTTCTTTCCAGTGATTTAATATAGCCCCTGAAAGTGCTGCCTTTTCTTGATACTCGTGAAAGCTTTGCCTGGAACGTGTGCATCTGAGTGAGAGGGGACCGTTTTCTCAGGTTGCACAGAATCATATTTGACTGGCCTGTCTGTCTGTGTCTGTCTGACTGAATCATGTTTGACTGGCCTGTCTGTCTGTCTGACTGAATCATGTTTGACTGGCCTGTCTGTCTGTGTCCGTCTGACTGAATCATGTTTGACTGGCCTGTCTGTCTGTGTCTGTGACTGAATCATGTTTGACTGGCCTGTCTGTCTGTGTCTGTGACTGAATCATGTTTGACTGGCCTGTCTGTCTGTGTCTGTCTGAACACAGACCCTTTCGGCGGTTAACCGATAATGGGGTGCTGCTTTGGGACCGGATCCACCATCTGGAGAAAGGACAGATCTACAAGCAGGTGCGAGAGCTCGCTCTCCATAGATAACGCTGTACTCGCAATGAGACGGGGACACACAGATCCACCAGGCTGTCAAAAGATATCAGATTCTGAATTGCTAGCAATGTTCAGAATATTTCTGTCAATGTTCTCAACTTCTGAATTGATTGTACAAACCAGGCCTTTTTGTCGAGTGTGGCAGATGGCTATCTTAGTTTTCTGTGACAGAATAGGTTACTGTCTGGTTTTTTTATATGCCTACATATAGGAACATTAATAGACGGCAAGCTAGCTTTATAGCAATAAAGCTATCTGCTTGGCTAGCTAAAACACGGTTTTGTGTGATTAACTGTTGTTGGTGGCTTTTGGTTTTTTGGCTTGTTGTTTGCTTGTTAGTCTAGAAACTGCAATATATGGATTTTATATGTGTAAGTAATATAATTTCTCTAATGCATGCATAATACTCGCACACAAAGCTGTTCCCCTCCATTTTAGGGCAACCTGTATGAATTCCTGCGTCTGACTGGCTGGAGAGGGTCTAAAGTGCTGTACTTTGGAGATCACATCTACAGCGACCTGGCTGTGAGTGCCTGCATGCCGAGCTTGTTTTTATACCTGCATCACTGTTACACAGCGGTAGGCTAGGCACTGAGCACTAATGCATTTTGGGTGTTTTAAGATGTCATCCTTAGTGTCCCTCGGTGTTCATTAAGTGACATCCCCTGCCATCCTGCCTCCCATTTGAATCCCATTTGTTGTAAAGGCCTCTCTTTAGATTGTACCTTGACCTTGAGCCCCTTTGGCGTGGTGGGTGTTCGACCCTTGACCTCTGACCTCTGACCCGCAGGACCTGACGCTGAAGCACGGCTGGCGGACGGGGGCCATCATCCCGGAGCTGAGGAAGGAGATCAAGATCATGAACACGGAGGAGTACGTCCACACCATGACCTGGCTGCAGAGCCTGACCGGCCTGGTGGAGCACATGCAGGTGGGGGAACGGGGGGGGGACAGGGGGGTGAAGGCACAGGGGATGTACATAAGTTTCACTGTGGTACTGAGTTTCAAGTGCGTTAGGCAGTAGAGTGGTGTTGTTCTTCAGATCCTGGTCTCAGTAATGTGTTACAGACTCTGTCTGTCATCCACCTTACAGGTCCACAGAGACCCCGCCTCTCAGGCAGTCGTCCAGGAGTGGATCAAGGAGAGAGAGGAAATGAGGTACTGCAGAGCATGCTGGGAGGAAGGGCACCGATCCACTGCATAGTTCATGAGTTTAAGCAGACTGTTTAAGTTATTATGTACTGGACCTTAAACCTTAATGAATCTGACTTGTTAAATGTAGTAAGCCTACATCATGCTGGTAGAGTTGGTCCTTCACTAAGATTACATTGTTCCATGATTGAAGGGTTCCATGCCATCAAAAATGGGCACTGCAGGGGTTCAAAGAAATTTGACATGGTCAAATTTAAATAAAAAATAATTAATTTCAGGTTAAATGTAAATGTACATGACTTAATTATTAACCGACTTTCCATCAAATCAATAACTGAAAGTGTTCGTATTAGTAAGTAACTAACCGCCCTACCTCCCTGTGTTCTCCCTCCCCGCAGGTCACGAACGAAGAGCATCTTCAACGAGCAGTTCGGGAGCCTGTTCCGCACCAACCACAACCCCACCTACTTCTCCCGCCGGCTGTCCCGCTTCGCCGACATCTACATGGCGTCCCTGAGCTGCCTGCTGCGCTACGACCTGCGGCACACCTTCTTCCCCCGCCGCACCCCGCTGCAGCACGAGGCCCCCTACTGGCCGGAGAGGACCAGCGCAGGTGCCATGAACATCCCCTTCGGAGAGGCGGGCCGGGCCAAGACCGAGTAGGGGAGGGGACTGGGGGGGGGGGGGGGGGACTGGGGGGGGGGGGACCCCGTGTGGGGAGGAGAGAGTGGCCCTGGGGTCCCCTGGAGCTCCACGTATGCAAGCCCATCTGCTGAACGCACTCATTGTGTAAGCAGAGCAGCTTTACCTGGACTGTTCCCTCCTGTCCAGCCAAACAGGTGTGATCTTTTTTTTCAGGTGTGGTTTTCAGGCCTGTAAACTCAGGTTTTACAAGGGGAAGCAATATTTTTAAGGTCTCCGTGTTATTATTCTGCTGGAAAAATATCTGCACTTTACATACTGCTGTCGTTTAAAGGGAAACGCATTCTCCGTTTTCCACACAAAAAAAAAAAAAAAAAATGTAGAAAATATCAGTGCTTTACAGTATTTTGAACACATTGCCAAGCATGTCCTTAAAAGCAGCTTGTGTAATAATGCTCAGGGGTTGAAAAGCTGTACCGAGGAGACTGGTGAAGCAAGGGCATGCGGAAATTGCATGGCTGTACTCTGCACATGCAACCAAACATGCATGAGCTTCATTTCCAAAGCTCATAGGAGGCAGAGCAGCAATGTATCTAAAGCAATAATCCGGTGTGTGTGTGTAAAGGTACTGGTGCAGTCAGAGTGTTTAAGAATGTGATTTTAATGCATGACGCTTGTGTTGCACTGCACATCTGCAGTAAAATGGCCACTGTCTCCTCCTGCTGTGTGTTGGGTATCGGAGCACAGGGCTGTGCTGTGCTGTGGAGCCGATTCACAGTCCTCCCTTTTCAAAGGGTTGTGCTCTGAGATAAGATCCTCAAAATGAGGTATGAGGAAGTGGACCCTTTTCTGTGGGGGAAAAAAGATCCGATCTCTTCATTGTTTTGCCTTATGCCGGGCACTGTGCGTGTTTTAGGTGGAGTCTGGACAATGCACTGCTTATAACTTATAATCCTTATAACTGGTCCACTCTGACATTTCTCACTCATCCATTTCTGCATTAGTAACAATTATGCATTCTGCGTGCATTAGGGAAACTTCTATGCATATAAAAAATGTTGCTATACATCCATACATCAGAGAATTACAGGGTAGCACTGCACTGGGGAGAGGTCTGATATTGTTGGGCGCAGTAGATCTAACTGCATGCACTTTCCCCCTTACTCAATATCCTCTTCCTTCATCAGTAACGACTTTGTTTCACATGAAGACAAGATGGCCGTATTTTACTGAAGAAGGTATTTTTTGTTCCACTTTGGCACTTGCTTTGTTGTTGTGATATCTATCACCTCATCAATATATATATATATATCATGGGGCGACATAGCTCAGGAGGTAAGACCGATTGTCTGGCAGTCGGAGGGTTGCTGGTTCAAACCCTACCCTGGGCGTGTCGAAGTGTCCTTGAGCAAGACACCTAACCCCTAACTCCTAACTGCTCTGGCGAATGAGAGGCATCAATTGTAAAGCGCTTTGGATAAAAGCGCTATATAAATGCAGTCCATTTACCATATCAGTTTTTTATATAATTGTTGATGTTTTATAGTTTCTGGTATGAAGTGTTCTGGATTTAGGCTATGGAGCTGTGTAACCAAGTGCTTTTTTAAGCCACTGATATGGAATTCAGGGATTGAACAAAAAACAAAACAAAAACAAGCATACCTCTTAAGGCCTGTATTATTAGAACAAGTCTAATACACAGCACTTTAGGCTGTTCAAATACTGGCTGAAATCAGTGTGAAGTTTTTTCTTCTTCAAGACTTAAGGGAAATGTTGATTTACTGGATTTAGTTTTAGGTACTTGAGTGAGCTGTCAAACCGTATCCGTTTCATGCTTATGAAATACAGTGGAGATGCTTTAGACTCTGCTGTTTAAAGTCTTTAGTTTTGCCTTTTTGAGCGTTTTTATTTATTACCGATGCCGCTCGCTTGGATCTACTCCCGTAATTTTGTTCCATGTAAATGTTGTGTTTACAGAATGGTTTTATGATTCGTGACCAGAATAACATTGTCCACTAGGTGGCAGCAGTATGACTTCATACACAGAGGAGTTCTCAAATGGAGTTTTCACCTCAGGTCAAGGAAGGTCCATGTCATGAAATTTAAATTCTACCATTCTAGCATGGTCATAGCTTCTCGCTACCATTTGTTTTTGCCATGAATTTGAATTGGCTGTTGGAAAATTATTTTCATTATAATTTTCCAACGTCAAAGGCAGATTCATAATGTTTTCTGTATGTTTTTCACCCACAACATAACCGATTTCTAAATGCATGAAGTAGAGATATGTGGATACATGTGGTTTTATTCAAGTATACATGAATGCACGTGCTTATGGCCTAACCCATGGATGACCCTGCCCTTTTACTGCTCCAGCTGTGTGAATCTTTACTGGCTGCTACTGGTGTCCAGATACCAGATGTTTGCACTGCAGCACTGAAGCCTGGGGACATTTCAATCAAAGTAGTCACAGAGTTTTCAGACTTCCTTGTCTACACCCCTTCCTGTTGTCTGAAGGACGGAAAATGTGTTTATGTAATAAATGTGTGGATGTGAAACGGTACCATTGAAAAACCTTGGCTTACAGTTGAATGCAAGTGGCTCAGCTGTGCTATTGTACAGAATTATGCCAAAGAACATTCAAACCCCTTTCCCCTCTCCATCCCATAACCCACCCCACGATCGTCTTGACTATTACTAAATTGCAAAAGACAACTATAGTTTGAAGAAATGTAAACAAGAAAAGCACTACAACAAAAAAAAAATAAAACAAGAATGCATGCCATTCACCTTGTGTAAGGGTAGTCAGTACTTCATGATGACTTGTCCAACAGTGTGAGGTATCCAAATCCATGAGTTATCGGCTGAAATGATATTGAGGACGAAGTGAGTACACATACACAGCCTTGCTTTTTCAGAATATGATTCTGTGTTGAGTTACTACATTTTTCTTATTCAGTGGTTGCAGTGTTCTTATTCCACTCAGCTCATTTGGAGTTACGTCATGAAGGCATGCCGGGAAGGTTTTTTGTTTCAGATTGGTTTCTGTTTGGTAAGTAGCCTATTTGTATGGCAAATGCTGGAAAGGGAAAAATGGAAAACAAAATATTTCATGATCTTTGACATTTAATTAGAAGAGTATTCCTCTCTTTAATTAAGGTAGTGAGTGAGGGACACAGACCCAATATAGGATTGTACAGGACACCAGGACAAATACAAAAGCCCTGTCTGTCGCATAGCAAAACCACAGCTACCTCCAGCCAAGAGTGCGTTCACACTTTCACTGACCCACAGTTTATCGTTACTTATACAGACCCTACAACCTATCACAGCATCGCAGTGATGTTTTAAAATACAATCCTACAACCGCAAGGAGTGCTGCAGTCGTGTTGAAAACCTTAAACCGAACTGAAACTCATTCTTGGACGTCACTCTGTCTGGCATATATTGTGAAGACGGTTGTCACGCGAGTGAGACATCCCTGGGAGGGAGATACGGCAGTAGCGGATAACACCGTTGTCCGTCGCATGGAGAGAGAGAAGTGCGCACCCACACAAATATTAAATAAAATAAACGGACCACTTTACCCTTCCCCCTCACGGGTTCCGGGCAAAAACAATAAACTAAAACAAGGTAAAATAACAAAGACAAAATAAAGTAAAACAGAGCAGCAACTCTTCAGTTCCCTGCTCTGTAGCTGACCCACCTTCCGGCCAGGTCCAGCTCCTCCAGCATACCAGCTGAGGATTGTTTTCTTTTTAGTCTTTCGTGCTCAAACAAAAACGAAACGAAAGTCATAACTGCGCTCTCGGTGTTAGCTCCCAGTCTCGGCCCCGAACTGTGGAGAGCAGCACACCTTTAAGCACATGGGCTGATTAGCTAACGCAACCCAGGTGCGTGTGCTCTCTCCACCAGCCGGCGCAGCCGAGACCAATCCGCCTCTCAGGCGGACCGACTGCTACAACGGTGTTCTTGTTAGATCCCGTTTTTAGTGTTCAGCCCCTTGGTGTGCTATGTACTCCAGTTCTCATTCGGAAACGCATGGAAATGCATACAGTGGGAAAACCGCCGGAGGGCAAACTGTTCTTGGCAAGGTTTGGCGTTTTACGCTCGGTTGAACAGAACTGGTCACGAATAAAAAAAAATTAGACACAGCAATTATGGCCACTTGAAATGGCATAAACTTGGACCGAGTGAATAAACGTCCAACAATGGGCAGTGTCGCGTTATTGTGTATTTTCCCCCCCTCCTGCTTGTTTTATCTTTGTAAGACAGGGACACATTGTTCTTTGGTTTGCTTGCATCCAAATCTGACACACATCCTCAAGCTTCGTTTTTCTTGTCGCATTTTCAAAAGCATGACTCAAAACAGAACTCTCAAAAACAAGATGATACACTTACATATTCATCACACAAGGATTGAAAAATTTGGGGTTTTTCTTTGCAGATCATAGTTAATACCCCTATAATGAAATTTAAATACTATTTCAAAAGTGATAACCTCTAAGTTTGTTTAAAAGAAATTATTAAGACTACAGTACTGTATCCTTGACATCGAAGTTAATTAATTTCAGCAAGATTTCGATTCTTACACATTTTGATTTGAACTTATTGAAGTGGACTTGCACAGCTTTATGTTTGCTGCCCAGTTGCAGAGGAATGTGACACAAAATTAAAAACACATTTCTTCAGTGTAGCTTGAGACAAATTGATGTCAGTTCTTTCATGTGACAAATTCTACACTTCAACTGAGAACAGAAGCTTGTCATTTGATCTGGCAGTCTCCCTGCCACCTCTGATCTTTAAACCACTGCTGTGAGGAATAATTGAATGATTTGATTCAGTAAAAATTCTATGGGCCTCTCATTACCAAAATGCAGACTTCTTTTTAGATTAGATTTATCGTTATAAAAATGATGAAAATCATTTTATTACAATACCCAAGACGTGTTTCTTTTGCATGGTGTTTTGAATGAACCTTTAGTCACAGAACCAAGAAACATTGACAGGATATGACTGATGATGCTATGTATCATGCCACTACATAAAGATGCACACTTTTTTATTCTGGTAATATTTTGTTTGTGATGCAGTGCAACACAGTAAGACCTAAAATAGAACTCCTCATGCAAACATCTCAGGTGCTTTACAAGATAATTTGAGTAAATATTTTTTAAAATGAAGAACCTTCCTTGACCTGAGGTGAAAACTTCTCCATTTGAGAACTTCAGATTCCAGTTAAAGACACACTTGGTTGCAGTAGTCAATTCTTAAAATTTAAAATTCCCTAAAGAGTGCATTCTTGTTTTTCATCTTCTTTAGAAATACTCTAGTGTACAACTTTTGGCAGATACACCCTAAACCTGGTTTGCACAAAGCGGATTAATTGGTACCATAACTGTGTCATATAATCCAGGCGAAACACAATTTGTCAGTATGCCACCCATTTTGAAGCATGCCAGAGGGCAATCATCTTTCAGATTTGCACCTTCTTTCTTTTGGTAACAAAATATGGTTCTATATAGAGCACAGTAGTTCCTAAAGGCAAAAAACCTGTGTTCTGTTAAAAAGCTTTGATTTGACAAACCTGTCGTCTTGTTCTATTCAAAAGCGGCTGTTCGCTGGTGTAGCTTCCAAGGCCCAGAGAGCAGATTTTGGCAGGCACACAAAGTTTTTATCCTCTTGATGACAGCATGAAGGGTTTGTGTCCATGCTTTCCAGAGGGTGAACTGAATTCACTCGCATTCTCGTGCTTGAGTTAATGACATCCGTACCTGGATGTAACCAAATAGCCTGTTTATATGGAAAATGCAAAGCGACTTGACCAACGTTCCATTCTTCCACAAGAAATGGTTCCAGACACATTACCGTACACATCAGTTAGTTTTCTATTGATCCCCTGTGTCTTTCTTCTTTTTTTGCTCTTCATATACAGTCATATTCATTATCCTCACCAGAAGAGGACTGTAGAATACTTCCTGCAGGGATAATGCCTTTTCCCATCACAGATGATGCTCACATGATATGATATTCAATATATATTCTCCTGTAGGCCATGTATCATTTTACATTGAGATTTTTTCCGCCATACACATAATTTGATCATAAATTCCCGTTTGTCCCCCCAATTTTAATGTGCCACAGCTGCACCCCATCATTACAGTTGAAACATATTTATGAGTATTTCCAAAAATGATATGCCAAATGCCAGGTGACTTTCCCAAAACGATCGGCCACACAGTACTACAGGGCAGATAGCATCAATCAATATCAAATATTAACATCAAAACATCAGTATTTTTACAACTGCGGCTATAGGCGTGACTAGTTCGAGAAATTAAACACTCAAAAGCATGAGATTTAAAACCACATATTTATTTCAGTTTATGAAAATATAGCCTGTTCTCAGCATGAGCTTAATATCCCTTATTCTGCGATAACATTCTAACTCGACAAGACTGATTGACATCCACTGAACTGACATTAAATACAACTGTTTAAAAAAATAAAGACCTGCAAAAAATACAAATCGTATTCTGAATTTTATGTCAAAAGGAACAGAGTGAAAATAAACTAGTAGAAAACACTGAATACTGGCGGTTTCCAAAAAAAGCCGTACGCAAAAGCTAATTTTCGAGCGTTCAGAGAAAACTGAGATAGACACCTATTCACCGAAACATGAAGTCCAGTATATGTTGCGCGTTCCAATTAGAAAAACCGTGAATACACAGCTCTTAACCTTTCCCCCTCTGCCGTGTTCAGCTGAAGTATAGAGTAACCTCGGTTTGCTTTAATCCCCCTTTTTAAAAGAAGGCACGTGTGGTATTTAGCGCAGGTCTGCGACTTTTCACAAATCGTCACCCCCCCCCCCCCACACTCCCACGGCAAAGAGACGAGATTCGGACGCCCCCGACAGAGAGGGAAGCGAACCCCACGGGCCGCACGGTCGGCTGCTCAGAAACAAACCGTCCGTTCGTAAGAGCCGATCGCTGAACCTAAATGCGTTTTATCTGACAAGCTACGTATTAGAATGCTACTGCTTTAACATGTGTGCTCACCTCCTAAATATGGTGTGTAATTAGGCACGTATCTGTCACATATATCCGTAGGCACATAAAGGGCACGACAAACACAGAAAAATGGTTATACACCTAAATAATATGCACAGTAAACAGGAAATAATAATAAGTTGCTTATAGAAGGCTTTTCCTTCAGAGACATTTGTATAATTTAATATTTACACTATATAAACATATTGAATGCCGTTTACAAAAAAATACTTCTTAATTTTATATATTGACCTGTATATGCATTTAGGAAATGTACAGTAATTTTTTTTTCTTTCTCTCAAATGTGCGTTAATTAATAGCTTTACTTTTTCGATGTTTTCCGCACACAAAATGTTTAATTGAACTGAAAAATAAATATGTAATGTAAAACATTCATGTTATGTAAAATATTGAGAAAAAAAAACCTTAAAGTAATTCCATGTAAATTATTTGTGGACCAACCATGTATGAAAATCGTTTTTTAAAGTCTCTGTGGATCTGAAACATTTCAGTAGCGAAGCTGAACGTCTAAAAAATATTATTTTCTTTGTTCTACCTCGCACTTAATTACATTAATTAATCGGTTTCCCTAACGGGAGCTGAGGTGTGGGAAGCGTGGACGTGAGCACGTTCACGCGCTCTTTCAGCTGGAAAACCAGTAACGGAATATACAGAATTTACACGGCTCCTCTAATTCCACAGACCGGCCTTGTTTTCCCTTTGCACGGTGCGCTGAAATTCTGTGGGGGCTTCTCTCTCAGTCCCTCCCGGAATGAGCCGGAATGTCTCCGTGCAGGAGTCCCAGCTCCCAGTTTCCAGTCCCAATGCTGATTTTTGCATATTGCTGTGTTAAGTTTACTCTAGTGTCTGGATTCTTAAGGCCCCAGGCAGCACTGAGAAGTGATGATCGCCCCCTGCTGTCCGACATGGTGCGCGCGCCCTGGGGTCGGAAACGAAAAGTCCCACTTTTCCTACGCCTAATAAGTACTTCCTTTTCCTGAGTTAGCACAAGGGAGATGCAACGTCTCATGTCCCCCTGCTATCCGTAGCAAGGAAGACTCCTCCGCTGCCGTGGCAGGGCCGCAAACCCCCGTCCCCCACCCCGCCCCCCCTCCCTCCCTCGTCTGCATCTCGACCCCCGGGGGGGGGGGGGCCCGCGCTGGCGGGGTAAGGAGTTGGGGAAGGGTGGGGCGGAAGCGCCCTACTTGCAGGTGTAGGTGTCGTTCATGCTCTCGCAGCGGCGGCAGCGCACGTAGCAGCACCAGACGAACTTGCACTCGCAGCGCTCCACGTGCCGCACCACGTGCGTGTTGTAGCCGCGCCCGCAGCACAGCAGGTTGCAGCCGCCGGGCCCCGCCGAGCCGCGGTGGCAGCGCCGCCCCCGCGTGCCCGCCACGCCCGCCCGCCGGTCCTCCAGGCAGTAGTTGGGCGACTTGTTGAGGAAGACGAGCTCGTCCCGGGCGACGGGCACCCGCCGCTGGAGCCGCTCCTTGCGGCGCACCTTGCGCCTGGCGCGGTCCAGCACCTGCGCCCCGCCCTCGTAGCGCTCCTTCAGGAAGGCGCCCACCCGCCCGAAGGGCGCCAGCGTCCGCCAGCACGTCTTCACCGCGCAGGAGCCCGAGACGCCGTGGCAACGGCAGTCTGTGGACATGGTCTTAGCCACGGCCTGAGGAGAAGGAGGAGAAGAGACAAAGAGAAACAGAGAAAGAGAGAGAGAGGGAGAGGGGGGGAGATAGAGAGAGAGAGGGGGAGAGAGAGAGAGAAGGGGGGAGAGAGTGAGAGTGAGGGAGAGAGAGAGAGAGAGAGAGAGAGAAAGGGGAGAGAGAAGGGGGGGAGAGATACTGTAAGTCACACAGTTTGTTAAGAGTGGTAAGAAACGTCCTCCAATTAGTTATCGTTTGCCTGACAGCCTGCAGACCATTTAGGAGAAATGTGTTTGACCTCAAGCCTTGACGGTTGGAGAGTGGAGACACTGGATGACCCCAAATGACCCGCTCTGTCGGCAGAGTGGAGAAACAGTGTGTTTGTAAAGTAAACAGACAATGCAGGATGGACACAGCCATCTTGTGGGACCTGGAAATGTGCGGTGAATGACACTCTTCTCTTACTCCGGTGTGAAATTCACCATGTGGCGACTGGTCTAAGTTCCTGTGGGACATGTGCTGGTCGTTGCGGGCCTGGGACCTCTCTCCAGAAACTGAGACCACAATAATGCATGATTTCATCTCCAGGATGTAAGATGGTTTCAGAACCGCTTATTTCAGTCTTTGGTATCCCTCGGACTTGGTGAGCGAACAATGCATGATGTAACAATCATGACTGGCAATGGAGAGAAATGGAGTTCTAGAACATTGCGAATTTTGAACATAACATTCCAAAAACACTTACTCGTCAAAGGGTTAAAATACCTTTCTCTCCCTTGTGCTAATACCAGCACATGTGTAATGGCCCTCACTCGTTCACTCTCACCAGTCCTCTCCTCCATTCTCTTAATCTCTTTAAGGACCTTCTCCCAACCCTCACCTGTCTCCCAGCCTCACCCGTCCCCCAACCCTCACCTGTCTCCCAGCCTCACCCGTCTCCCAACCCTCACCTGTCTCCCAACCTTCACCTGTCTCTCAGCCTCACCTGTCTCCCACCCTCACCTGTCTCCCAGCCTCACCCGTCTCCCAACCCTCACCTGTCTCCCAGCCTCACCTGTCTCCCACCCTCACCTGTCTCCCAGGCCTCACCTGTCTCCCAACCCTCACCTGTCTCCCAGCCTCACCCGTCTCCAACCCTCACCTGTCTCCCAGCCTCACCCGTCTCCCAACCCTCACCTGTCTCCCAGTCCTCACCTGTCTCCCGGCCCTCACCTGTCTACCACCCTCACCTGTCTCCCAGTCCTCACTTGTCTCCCGGCCTCACTTGTCCCCCAGCCCTCACCTGTCTCCCACCCTCACCTGTCTCCCAGCCTCACCTGTCTCCCGGCCTCACCTGTCTCCCAACCCTCAAGTGTCTCCCAGCCTCACCCGTCTCCCAACCCTCACCTGTCTCCCACCCTCACCTGTCTCCCAGTCTCACCCGTCTCCCAACCCTCACCTGTCTCCCACCCTCACCTGTCTCCCAGCCTCACCTGTCTCCCAACCCTCAAGTGTCTCCCAACCCTCACCTGTCTCCCAACCCTCACCTGTCTCCCAGCCCTCACCCGTCTCCCAACCCTCACCCGTCTCCCAACCCTCACCTGTCTCCCACCCTCACCCGTCTCCCAACCCTCACCTGTCTCCCAGCCCTCACCTGTCTCCCAACCCTCACCTGTCTCCCAGCCTCACCTGTCCCCCGGCCCTCACCTGTCTCCCAGCCTCACCTGTCTCCCGGCCTCACTTGTCCCCCAGCCCTCACCTGTCTCCCAACCCTCACCTGTCTCCCGGCCTCGCTGTTGTGCTGGTTCATGGCGAGCAGGGCGTCGCCGCCGTGGGCGGAGGAGGCGTTCCGGGCGGAGCCGTCGAGGAAGCGGCGGCTGAACCAGGTGCCGTACTTGACGTCGTCGGAGCAGCCGCCCCAGTGCCAGCCCTCGGCCGCCGAGCCGCCGCCCTGCAGGCCCGTGTCGCAGGAGCACTCCGTCATGTTCCCCGCGCTGCAGGAGCGCGTCACCGCGTGCACCAGCCCGGCCGCCATCACCGCGTAGATGAACGCCGTCTCCTTCGTCCCTGCGCTCGCCGGGAACAGAGCAGGCCCGCGATCAACCAGCGCCCGTGATCTACGTCGACACACCAGAGGGTCCCTCGTGGTCTAACGAAAACTAACTGCGATCGGAATTTAAAAATCTGTGCAGAAGTAGATGTCTCTCGTGTCACCAGGCTGATAGATGAATGCGTAGCTACACCCCAGGGGAACAATCCGAAATGGCGTCTGACAAGCTGCCCTGCTCCTCCTCATATTGCCCGTGCTCCCCGAAGCCTGTCACTGCGCTGTCATTTACAGTTACTCCTGCTCGCAATTCTGCGATATCTGGCCATATAACAGAAAATCTATTGTGCTACCTCACCCAAAACCTAAAATCTGCTGTGAAACTTATTTAGCTGAGATGTCGTCAGAGTTATTTTAGCCTACTTTTTTAGCAACAGTCAAAGCAACAGACAAAAAACACACAAACATAATTTCAACCTAAACAAATTTTCCAATGCGTTATCACTAGGCTACACCCAAATGTTTGCATGTCAAAGAATTAACACGCCATAGGTAGTATGCTAAATTTGATACATGAATGCTAAAAATAGCAGCGAATGATTTGTAAACAAAAATAAAACAGGATAGTCTATACAGTATAGGCATGTATACAGTAACGCTACAAAAATAAACACATGATTGTAAATTTATACTTTGGAAAATGGTTTAATAATTGAATTATGAGATAAGTCCTGTACATTTTTATAATTTAAGGGGTTCTTTTTATTCCATTTGTTCTGGTAAATTTAGAAAATATTAAATTCCAACAATGACTGAACATGGGCACTTATTTTTAGAGATCTTTAATAATTTTAATTGAAGAAGAATGCCTTTATGCTCAACACAAAATTGAAGCATCGTTTATTTCTTTACTATGCTTGTGAATTAAAAAATAAAATATTAAACTGTAATGCATAATAATCAAGGTATAATACTGCTTTTATTCTTTTTTAATTAAAAAAAGTATAACTACTTTCTTATTTGTCACAGCAGTTTAAATCACAATTATATTAAACGTAATTTCATAGCCTTTGTATTTTCCACATTGCTTTCATTTGGTCGTATATTACCCATGACAAATCCCACCCTTGAATCCTAATTCAATAAGAAAGTTCCCACCAATTAAGCCATTATCACATTGACAAAAATGGCCCACTTGACCACACTGAGAAAGAGGTGTTTGTACTCAAAGTTATATACGAACACCCCATCGCTGTGGAGTAAATGACATGGGGTTTTTATATTAAATGGATATGAGTCATCAAGTTCTTACTCTTCAAAGATGCTGGACGCATTTTTTTAATGTTTAAACTGAATGTACAATTAAACTTATATAGGTGGTGTAATTATGACTAAACCTGATTGTGGTAAGAATATAGAAGAGTTTATATATACAAAGCCTCGGATTTGAAAACTTGGGAATCCTGGCATGGAATTCTAGAGTACAAAGTACCCGTCTTTAATATTACGAGCCATTCTTAGATGCTGTAATTATTGAAATTTCCTTTTATTAAAACGCGCAGTGTAAAACATCTCAAAGGCACGTGACCATGGATAATTGGTGTGTTCAGCACGGTAAACAGAAACAGATGTGCACCATGTCACCTTATAGCATCTGTTCTCCAAACAAAACATTTTCAGATCCAAATGTGAATCAAACATTTTATTATCTGTAATACATCATTCTCAGAATCGGTGTTGTAGAAAATTCCCCCATGATCCAGGTTGCTTGGCAATAAAGTTAGTTCTTTTCAGCCTCAGGCCTCATGCACACAAAGCAAATTTCTGTGGAAGTTATTCGGCATCAGGAAGGTTGACCAATTTGAAATTCTAAATGTACTGCGCTGTTATCTCAACCTTTGGGGAAAAAAATTGTGTACTCTTTCAGATTATCAGGCAAAGTAATGCTAGCAAAGGGTCAATGACAAAAATGAATAAGCAACAGAATTTTTGTTTGCTTTCACTCCAGAACAAAGCAATCAAAAGGGTAGATGGCAACTACATTTGTGAGGGATGTGGTGGTCACTGGTTGTGCAAGGATAGGCTAATTATGGGGAACTTAGTTAAGAGAATGGACAGGTCAGAATATTCACCCTCATTTATCCATATTGGTAAAAATGTAGTAATCTTTCAACTCAAGAAGTTGTTTGAAAGGCTTTGCATATGCATATGGCAATAACCATATCAAAAATATTTGAACTGTTATTTTTCCCCTTTGCACTGTTGAGAATAATAACATCAATCAATCATAGTAGTGTCACCTTCATTCTGTTAACTATAAAGTGAAATGTCTAAACTTTTATAATGAATATAATCCTTTCCTAGCGGTCTGTCAAATCGAATATAGTCAATTAGGGCTAATGAATGAATTACTAATAGTTTATTAAAAGATGATCCATCAATCATTCAGTCTATCAGTCTGTCTGTCTGTCTGTCTGTCTGTGTTGGTTTTTCTATCTTTGTTCTTCCTGTTTTAATGTGAATTTACACTGGACAGACATTTCTGTCCAATGAAAGCGTGGACGTGCCTGAGAATGCTGGACACAAAAATTAAATCAGTCTTAACATCTGAGACCCTGATTATTGGCACACTTGACTTCCAAGAATCAGTCCCGAAGGGCTGGACTGGGTCTGCCACAAACAAAAAGTCAGTCTGGTTGTCTGATATTTTAAATTAGGGTAAGTCGAGAGAAATGAAGCACCGAGAAAGTACCTCTTGGAATAGTCGGTCCGACGCTTGTGCAGAATGTCTACATTTACTAGGTATGTTTAAATAACACATTTGTGGTTTATTGCACTGTAACAAACATCATTGCACAAATGTCCATAGTGTTAATTATTAATCCAGGCAATCGTATCATAATAACAACTGTTTCACTCGTCAATGCGTAGGCAGCAAAATGTTCATCAACTCTTAAGGAGTACATATGGTTGATCTCGTGAGCAATTCCAAAACAAACTTCTCAGATTGCTTGCATAATATTGGAAACTCCAGCTACTCACCACTGGTTAACTCGTATCCGAAAACAGACAGCTCTTTTGTCGTAGAACAGTTCCATCGCTCGTGCTTAAACTGCGTCTGGCACTCCGCGATCCCCAGGCGCGCGCCGTCTTTGATGCTTGGTAATAGATAAGGCTTTCTTTTACATAGATCCTTCTGTTTGTTCGTGAGCGGTAGATTTGCGCATCCCATCTTCTCGGGAACTCCCACAGCAGTAATGCCGAGCCACCTACCAACGAACAGGATAAAAAGCCAATTTATACAAAGCAAGTTGGCTACACAAAATTACCATGCAATGCCACACATTTAGGCGCCCAGTGAATATGAGTAAATGAGATTCAGAATTCTTTTTAAAATAAAAACTACATCGAGCAAAATTACTTACATCCAACTGCCCCGGCAATGTTGAGGACATAGAAAAACTAGTAAAAGAGATATAACACAGATTTGATGTATGCCATAAGAAGTCGGATTCTCCATGACCACCTCATATGACTAGAGAGTGACACCTATAACATCTTCAGAAATATTTTCAGTAATATTACATTTTAGCTAGCTATGTTGGACCTTGTCGTTTCGACACGTAGTTCCTGAAATTATTTGTTCCCATCCATTAAATAACGTGTTGCAGTCAGGGCTTCACAATCTGACCGAATGGCGATTGGAGATGCTCACAAGATTAGCTTTCATCTCTTCCACAGAAACGTCCAGTTTTTATTCAGGTTCTGAGGAACCAGCGTGGAACGTCCCCCCCTTTGCTGACACCAAGACTGTGATTGGCCTAACTGCTAGTTAATATTCATAAGTCTCGGCGATCCTGGGAGTTAATTGGTGAGTCGGCAGAGATTTTTGTTCTGACACAGTAGGCACTGGTTGGCACGGGGTCAGGAAGCGCAAATGTGGGAAGAATGCTTGTCACCCTAATTTGCGATTATGCTGCTGAAGTGCCACTAAACTAATAAAGTTAACCATGATCTGAATGAGTAAACAGCACACAGTAGAACGGGAGCTTTACGGACCTTAAAAAAAAAAAAAACGGTAAAAATATTCATTGATTATCACAAGGATTAAAAAATCGATTTAAAACGTTACCTTGACAACATTTATATTGGGTCTGCTCCCTGTACAAATTATAGTGGACACTACACGACATTAATATAAAATATAAACGAGATACAATTATAACCTATATATATACAAAGTGGTTAATGAATAAATCCCATTAAAATTACCAATTAGGCAAACCATAAACCCAACGACTCTTCAATATTAATATTATACATAACAATGAATTAATATTATTATTATTTAAAATGGATGAAATGGTGATGATGTTGTCGAAGTACACGCAATGAATATTACGCTTCGCTTTGAAAAAATTGATTATCTTTTCGATGCAGTAGACTAGCCACTTCGGAAGTCCCCACGCAAATGAATAGAATGACTGCATTCTCTTGCAAGACGAACGTTATATTTTTTTTATTTTTTATTTTATGACACGCCCACTTGGCAAAACAAAACAACACATTACATGACTAAAAAGCTTTGCTAATTTCATTAACCAAAATTTTAAATCGATGTAGACTATATTTTAATCATTCAAACTGAAAACGCCAACCGTATAAAATTAATAACTCATAACAATTCCTGACAAAAACATGTTGCCCCTGGACCAGCAGAGGGGTTCTTGAGTACCAATATTGGTCCGCGAACCACAGAATGAAAACTATACAGGACAGCACCCATAGACTGTAGAACAACACTGCAACACTGTTAGAACTGTCAACAAACTTGAATATTTTTGGATTTAGAACCTGATTTAAGAGAAGGTGAAGGAAATGACAGTCCTGGAGAGTTACTATTATTTTCCATTTAGTAGACACTCATCAATGCAATTCGTATCATTCCCTGACAGATAAGCCATTCCCTATTTGACACTTACAACTTGTTTTTTTTAAAATCAATGTCAAGTGCTTTGTAAATAACAAGGACCATATTTAATCAGATTCATAATTGGACGCTGAGAACAAAAGTAAAGATAATATCAGTGACTGACGCTGTTGTTCACATTAAGACTGTGAACTGTGTCCTGTGGGAAAGAGGTATGGGCGAAAGAGTGCTCATCTTGAAACACACGATTCCCTAGCGCATGTTTTTGATTGTGTTCTGCTCCACGTAGTTGTGTGTTTAATCACTACCTTCATGCTTTTTTACTTTGTGCTTTTGTGGGAATGGAAAAAAAAGATGATGTATGCATTCATTTAAAATGAACCACACAAGATAAAACGAAAAGAGCAATCACACGCGGAAATTTTATACCCAAAAGTGAAATTCCAGCAGTTAAAAAAAAAACGATGCATGTTGGGGAGGTTTAGTCACACTAAAGAAAAATGCATTCAGCTGCTGATAGGCAATCCTCAGCAAAACTGAAATACTTCTTTCAGGAGAAAAAAATAAATAAATAAAATTTAAAAATCAGAAGCAGGTTCAGGATGAGAGTAAAGTTGAAGAAACACTCTCATTCTACCCTGCACCTCGTTCATAATTCAGAGAGAGAGAGTGATAGACAGAGAGAGAAAGAGAAAGAGAAAGAGAAAGAGAGAGAGAAAGAGAGAGAGAGAGAGAGAGAGAAAGCGAGAGAGTGGGAGAGAGAGAGAGAGATAGACAGAGAGAGAGAGAGAGAGAGAGAAAGAGAGAGAGAGAAAAGGCCACAGGTCCACAGGGAAAAGATGAAAGTGCTGACAGCTTTAACTCCGGCCCAGGCTCAGTCACAGAATATCTCTGACGAATGAAATTGCAGTAATTTGCTGTCATCATGTCCCTTTTATCTTGCCGTACGTTCTCCTGCTAGGGCCCTAACCCCTTCGCTGAGTGATGATGTCATCGGCACACTATTGTCAGAGTACGGTATGGGGAGAAAACACGCTGATAAATCCACTGGACTCAGATAACGTATCAGACGTACTGTAACTGACGGCTGATTGTACTCTTATGGCTGACCATTCAAAATAGAGTGATTTCGTTCTGCGTAGCTGGCTGCTGCCATACATGAAAAGTATTTCTTGTGATCAGTATGAAAACACAGCAGGATTTTAACTGCTGGTGGATTTTCATTTTCATCTAGCAATGTAGGAAGAACCCTTCTGCAGATTTAATTTACTGAAAATCAACTCAAATAAAATATACATTTTCAAGATATTTGAATGCATCACAGTATGTGGGCATATATACAAATTATCGCTGACGACATATATGTGCGCTACATGGTAATAACGCAGTTATTACAGTTCAATAGCAGAAATAGTTTTGGCTGCTGAAGAAACACGTGAATTGAGGTTTTGTCAAACAGTAATGCATCGGAAACGGAATGAATGACTTGGAACATGAAATGAAGTATCACATGACAGTGCTTTCACAAAAAGCATAATTAAATCCACTTCTTGGCTCAATTTTACATTAATATTTGGCTCATTCCCCTCATAAAATTTTCTTAAGAATAGCCCATGAGGCTATGATGATAAAATTCACTACAGTCCTGTAAAAACTGTGATTCATTTCTGTATCGCCAAGAAAAATTAACATCTGGAAGATTTTTATATTCGAAGCAAAGAAACTCACAGCCAGGTAAAGTGTCCACTCTGTACCCAGAAAGCACTGGGCCTTCTTGACAAAGTAAGTCGGCCATAACATGGCCTTTTACCTGGCCCGAGGAATCTGCACTGCCTTTATGAAAGCCACAAGAACAACACTATAAACGCCATTATGCCGGAACTGACAAGCTGTCAAGGTGTTTATTCGCCACCACAGGTAGCAGATGGACACTAATAAACCAGCAAGTTTTCTGAGTCACCACATTCCATGTGATATCATAATCAGGCCCAATCAGCCAATAAAAACCAAGGGTGTAAATTCATAAGTTGTGTTTGGAGGCCAAATAAAGAGCAGGAAAATGACCGTTAATTACCATAAACAGCCATTGCCTGGTGTCACCTATCGGTACAGCTGTTGATCAAGGTAACCATTAACCTTCTGACACAAGCTTGTCGCATTAACGTAACAGGCAAAGACGCACACGCTGACAAGCCAAGGGCTTGGATACTCTCCATTACATTCCAATTCTTTTCTGTCTTGTTGCCCTGTATCTGTGGAAGGACTGTTCAGGGATCACAAGATACTGATGCATCTGGAAAATATTAGCCTTCCTCCTCCATTTTAAAATGGTTGGGTTCCCCACTGTTGACCCAAGCTACACAAAAACGCGCATGGCTCCTTTGTGACTCACGCTAGCTGAGGCTTTCGAACCCAACGCTCACCTTGTGGCTGCGGCTAAGGGGGCTTGATGCTAACTGGACAGCAGCAGTCTGGTTATGATGCGGGATGACTGGGGGTCCTTAGGGGAGGCCATGGCTTGCTGAGTCGTTGGGAAACACCAGCAAATGGCGGCTTGTTTCATTGGCTTTTGGTTCTCTAGTCCAGCTGGTCCCTCATTGGAGTGGAGCACCTAGTCCAGAGACCACATGAAAAGCAAAGATTAGACTAACTGGAAACATAACTGCTTTGGGTGTTTTTCACTGCAAAAACAGGTCAAGTTCTTATTTGAAAGCACATAGCTTTAGCATCAGTATATGCTCTCTATAAACATGGAGTTTCCGCATAGAGTTTGAATTCAGAAAAAAGCAACAAGCACTGAAACTATGAGGAGTTTCCTCTTCATATTAAAGGCTTGCTGATTTGAACATTATTTGTGATGTCTAAGGAGGTCCAGGTGAAAGGAGTGGGACTAATTTATCCAGCTATTGAAGTACAGCTGACCTTTCTGATGAAACACTTATGCTTTTAATAGGCCTGTCCATCATATCCTCAACTTCCTGTCCATCATGTAATTCTGGAGCTGAGTCTGATATGGTGACAGATAGCAGCAGTGGTCTGTTCTCATGGTTTCCTGCCTCTAGTCACAGGCCCTGTAGTGCAGCTGAGCCACATATTACTCAAAGCAGGTAATAAACTAAGGCACAGACTCCTGCTCAACGATATCCTATGAGAGAGGGATTTATGAATAAGCAGAATCTTTCTCAGCTGCTGATGTCTCCCCGTAGATTCAGCCTTTCCGAGAGATAGACGGTGCTCGGTGACCTCTGTGGGGTGTACTTCCAGGGCAGGGTGAAACAGAGAGCAAATGTATCAGCTTAAAGAGTCGTACTGGGGGGCGCGTTCGTCTTCCCTGACCCCACGTCTAGCCTCTGCGTGTCCAGCCTGGCTGTCTCAAAGGAGTGGTCTCTGTGGTCCACGAAAGGTGAGTTCAATAACGTGAACCCTTCCCAACTCACACCTCTCGCATGATGACAAACAAAGGACAGAGTGCCACACCCCCCCGCCCCCCTCCCAATGCACATCCAGTCACAGCTGATTAAGTGCACCTCCCACCCAGCCCTGTAGCACACACCCATGTAGCAGAAAAACCCCCAGAATGCCACCCTACTCTCCCCTAATGTACCTTATCATAGCTGGTCATGTGATCATTGCAGACCCCCCATCTGCACAGAATAAAGACCCCCCACCGGTCCTGCTCAGTCACACCTGACTATCCGGCATGCCCCACACGACGGGCTCCACGGCAACGGGGGGGGGGGGGAGCAAATCTCTCCCCTCAAACACGAACCTCATGCTTGACGTTTGTTCGCTGGCCTGCAGAACCTGGCCTGTTGTCTCTAGAACGGAGCGAAAGTTCTGCATGTCCCTCTTCCCCCTTCAGATCTCCTTCAGAGGCCGCAGAGACGCGATCGGTCATCGCTGCTAACTAAAACCACGCCGCCGAGCCGCGGGGTGATCACGTACTCAATCAATAAGTCATGCCTTTACGTCAGTGCGTGGTGTGAGTACTCCTGGTGTGTGTGTGTATTTGTGTGTGTGTATGAATGTGTGTGTCTGTGTGTGTGTCTGTGTGTGCATGCATGCATGCGTGCGTGCGAGCATGTGTGTGTGTGTGTTTATGTGAGGGAGACTCCCTGCTGAAGTCTGAGGCTCCCAGACTTCAGAGTTGTTAGAAAGCTTCCTGTGCCTAAATCTGGGCAAAACAGCAGAACTAGGACTCAACAAAACTAGAATTTCACGAAACTAGAATTCAACACAATTCTCATATGAGAGGATTCAAGCAGAATATTAATTTTACTAACTGCCCTCAAATGAGAGGGCCTTTTCCCCAACAGTATTTAATGCACAGCGCTATATCTCTGAAAGACCTTCCGATGACACACTGAGGACTCACAACAGCCTCAGTCGTGTCTCTCTCCCTCTCTCTCTCTCTCTCTCTCTCTCTCTCTCTCTCTCTCTTTTCTCTGCCTCTCCGGCCGCGTCCCTGTGTCTGGCGGCGTGTGCATGCGTTTAAGAGACAGGTACAAAAGCGAGGAGGTCATCTCCAAAAAAGGGAGCGTCAGTCAGATGTCGGGGTCAGACGAACCCCAGCGAGACGAAAGGCGGGGGGGGGAGCCGCCGTCAGGAGCTTCAAGGAACGCGGCGTCCGGCGGGTGCCGGGCGGTCTGGACGCGCTACAGAGAGACGTTTCGGCGGCTCTAGTGAAGCGCTCTCGCCCGCACTCGAAAAGCGGCTGACCTCGCCCCCGCGACACCCCGCCCCGCCCCGCCCCGCCTGGGGGGGGCTTCGCGGGTCTCCGGCACATTCCACGCCCTCCCGAGACCCTGCTCTCAACAAAGTGCCACAAGATAACTTAACAGGGATTTTCTTGTTTCGTACCTGTGCACAGTGTACACGCATAAACACCGAGTGACTTTTGATTTAGGGGGGGTGTACGTGTGTGGGGTTGGGGGGGGCGGGGGGCGACGAGCCAACGGAAACGCGGCGGCCCTTTTCTTCTGCACCCCCCCCCCCCCCGTTTGGACGGCCCTCTCTGGCGGTCTCACAGAACCCCGGCGATAAAAGAGAGCTTCATAATTGGAGCGTTTACAGTGGGACCTTTTTCCCTCTTCTCCCTTTCTCTTTTTCGAGTTTGCGCAAACGTCAAAAGTCAAACTTTGCACCCGAGGTCAAATTTCTGAATTGATGTTCCCACAGCGGGCGTTCGGAAAATTTAAACACCCTCCCTACAATTTTCAACAAAATTTTTTTTTATTTTTGACAATAAATCTTTATTAGCGGGTTCCAGCAGGAAAAAATGAAATGGAATCTCTCGGTTTATAAACCAAACTCCTCTCTGGCTTTCCGACTGGAACGGAATCGAGGGGGTATTTGACAAAAGGAAAGACAAAACGGGACGTGTAAACAGTCGTGTAGCGCAGTAAAAGGATATAAGGCTCGGGGGGGGGGGGGGGGGGTCAGTGTATTTCATGTCACCGAAAGGCAGACTGCTTAGTCTCAAACACTGCTGGGTGCTGTTTGAGTCCGTTACAGGGTGCTCTGTCCAAAAGCAACAAGACCCTTAATCTCCCCCTTGATCAAAGACCAGCTCTAACCCCTTCTGAATGAGACTCCCACTAATCCCGTTGGCTGCCTACATTAGAACATGGACTCACTCGCTGCTCCCTTCTCTTGTCGGGGTGTACCTGTCTTCATTGGTAAAAGAAGCAATGAATTCCAGGGAAAACTAGGTTCGGCTTCCTCGGCCTCTGGATTCAAAATAAATCACCGGCTGCTGGTACTCTAGAAACGGCGAGTTTGCATCAAAAACCGTCAGGCAAAAAAAAAAAAAAAAAAAAAACATAAATAAACTGAAATTGAATTGAACCAACTGAGGTTTTTTTTTAAAGCGAGACAGTAAACACAGTTCAGAGTGCTGGACTGGGAGCTTAAGGACTTCGCTATGGTCTGTGCGTGTGCACTGTCCCATGGCAAGCGCTTCAGGAAAATAAAGCTCACTCGTTGAAGGTTTCTCCCATTTATGACAGTAAACGACAGTGTCAGTAATTCAGAGACGTCACTGCACAGATGCATAAAATAAAAAATATGGCGACTGCAGGATGTATGCAGTTAGTCTCAAGCTCACGAAAAAGAGAAAGAGAGACCATGGGCTCATGATTATACACGCATGAGACCAATTTAACAGCATATATGTAAGATAATACCGTAGACGGTCTTTGACTGAGCACTTCAAAAATGCATGACTTACCGTAAGAGAGAAACAGGATATTTTCAAAAACACAGGAAAGAACAGTAAAAAAAAATTAGCCTTGTGGTCAAACTAATCACGCACATTAATGTAATGCATACTCCAATTGCACAACAGAACATACAACAATGATTAAAGACCTGGCCTGTTCACTTAATGCACTCTGCTTCAGACTCCCACAGATGGGTATTGGATGACCATATGTTACGATCAACCATCTTAAGATCAACCGTCAATGTGTACGCCACTGTTTTATTTTAATCCCAGATTTGGTTGTTTGACATCGTCTTTCTTGTGACAGTCAGAGCTAGCAGCCTTCCAGCAAAGGTCATTTTGTTTTACAATCCTGCATAAACAGGATTATATTGAGCGGAACAGCATAATCCAATTGAGCAGGTCACGCTTGCGTATAATCTTTATTGTACCGGCTTCCAGGTTTTTGCTTTCCTCATTTAAACCGGTGAACTCAAATGCTCAAATGGAAACGTTCTCTTTCTCATGTTTGTCTGCCTTTAATTTGAGGTTGTATAACACTAGCTTTATTATTTTCATACAAACACTGTGTGCGCACATAGGTTTAAAGACCGAGAGCGATGCCAATGTTTTTGTTCAAGGCTCCTCTTAGGAAAATATTTCTTTTTTTTAAAGGATCCCATAAAAGGCCACGGGAAAAATGAAAACGAGCGTTTACTTTCAAAATGTTTACATGAAAGACAACTGCTAAAAGTCAATTTACATTCGCCTGTAGAAATTACATTTTGAGAGGCCTTAAGGATACCGTTGAGTTGGTAGTGCTTAATATAGCATGAAGGACTAAATTATACATCCAAGCCCAACATAAATAAATATTAGTAAGTATGGTATTAACAAGGAGCCCGATGTTTACATAAAGGTTATGATCAGCACCCTGTACAGTTCATACATACTTTCATCCCAATAGTGCATATTAAACTCTTGTGCGGACTCTTCTACCCACTCTGGCCTTTCGCCTAATAACACATTTCATTCAAAAAGTCTTCAGTAAGTTCAATATTATCATTCAACGCAGTATTCGGTACACTCAACACAAAGGGCACCTACAGGCTACACAGTTGTGATATGTGAGAGATGTACGTCTCCCCTGATCAAAAAAGAATTTAAGTCTGATTTTAAGATTAAAATACTTGTTAAGATTGACTTTTTTTGTTTGTTTGTTTGTTTTACAGTGAATTTACACACCTCACTCCACTATTTATTCAATACTATTTATTTGCTAGCTTCTGTTAGCCTGCTGCTTCTAGTTCAGGTCCGTGGCGTAGGCCTGAGAGGCTGTGAGAGGCAGTTACCCTTCCTACCTTCTGACACCGATTACACCGTACATTTGCTCCGGCCTGCTCCGGCCAGCTGGCTGTTCCCTCTCCTCAGACACCCTGTGGGCTCTTCCCTCATTTCCCGGTAGTGCAGGGTCAGGAAGGCACCATCACTGGGCTGTCCGCACACAGACAGCGGAAAACCCCAGCCAGGCTTTTGCTTAAATAAAAAAAATTCTCAATAAACAAATATTTCTCTCTACGTCTTTTGACGTTCTTTGGATGAGCATTTTTGCAACGGCACAGATTTGATGAGCTGCACATGCAGTGTCTTCCTCTGATTCGTGTCTGTGCGAGCCCGGCGTGCGAACGGCAGTGCGGTAAGAGGCGATGGCGGACGTCACGCAGCTCAGAGGACTGTGCGTGCTCGTCTGAGCTCTTGAATTGGACAAGGAGAGCAGACGAGTACGACCGAGAGGGTGAAAAAAAAAACAAGACCAGGTCAAAACCTAGTATATGGCTGGACCGGCCAACCAATGGTGTGACGTCATAACTCGGTCGACCAACGGTGTAGCTTCATCACTCACTCAGTCAGTCACAGACGTTCGTGTTTTTAGGGTCCAGCCAAAAAGGAGAAAAGCAATAAAAATTTCACAATTACAGCAGTTCATGGCACGCTCTCTGGATGACTCATCCCTCCACACTGAGAGAGGTCCCTGCTTCCCAGCCATGGCCAGAGGAGAGCCTGAGCGGAGCGAGCTCTCAGCTCCCATTCTGCTAATGCAAAGTGACTCATGAGCGGGGGAAACCCTCCCGGATCTGGAGCTCTTCAAACCCTCCATCACCTCAGAGCCGTACTCTGGCAGACCCGGGGAGCGGTGGTTTCACTTTTTTTCCCCCCCAAATCTGTGGATTTATGCTGGTTTTCAACTGCTTGTCATTCTTCAGGAATTCAGACGGCTGTGGCCTTTTCTGTGGTATGTTTTCAACAGGCCCATATGTAAGGAAGCTAAGAATCCCATATGCTTGATACTACGACATTTGTGTCCTCATCACAGGGATAGGTCTTAAATAAAGGGCTTTGTTGCTGCTCTTGAACTACTGGTCATAGAGAGCCAGTTTTGCCAACCTTGTTGAGCTCAGGAGACACCAGTGGTCAGGGGGACTGAGGGTGACCTGTGTGGACAATGATGTTGTTTGTGCTACACTGAGGAATCAAGGAAGAGTACTCTCTTCCTTGGTGATTGTGCCAATTCATTTTTCTATAAGCCAGAGAACATTTTTGTCGGGGGAAATGTCGGTGAAAAGCAGGTGAAACACCGTCTAAGCGCTCAAGTTAAGAACCTTGCTCCAGGGTACAACGGTAGCGTCCGACAGGAGAGTTCAGCTCGTGACCTTTGCTTTAGAACCCCAGGTCCCTCATCATTATTCGATGCAGCCATCCCACATGTGCTTTTGAACATGCTGTTATGAGACATGAGGCCACAAAATGGCGCATGAAGTTTCTGTTGCGTTGTGTCGAAAGTTCCTCTTAAATGAACATGGCTTGTTCTTCGCATGGGAAGATTAAGCTCATACCCATACAAAAGAAGAGCTGGCAAGTTCAACGAATACAGACCCAACGTGTGGTAAATCAGATGGGGTAACTCTTAAGCGAAGATGATGACAAAATGATTTCTGAACAATGCCCTCATCCGCTGGGGGGAAACTGGAAACCCCGAAAGTGCAGACATCGTCTCATTTTCTCCGATGTTCCTGCGAGCACTGATGTGGCCATGACTGAGAGCCCCTCCCCGAGAACTGAGTCCTTCAGTCTACAGTGTAAGGGATGACAAGGCTGGTTTCCTGCTTTTCTTAAAACATTACAGCGAAGTGGCATGGTGCAATCATGTCACTGGGCAAACGTCCTCACTTCAGTCAAATAAAAGCGATTTTTCAGTGCTTCTCCCTCCGCAATGTCAGCATAGTTAGCATATGCATTTATTCTACGCAACATTTTGGTGGGATTTTCAATCATAATACTGTACGACAGAGTCCTGATGGAGATCAGAAATAAATGCTATACATCTTTTTTTGATAATTGGGCTGCCTGACCACAAATGACTATGATTGGGGAAGAATTTAACCTCTGATCTCCATTAATGAGAACGAATTATCAGTTCCAGCTGCTGGACACTGTCTTCACATCATTTAATGACATGGCATCTTGTATATTTTTAGTATCCTCATACTACTCACTTACTGAGGTTGCACCCCACTTAAAGACTCAATTGTCCTTAGCATCTAGTACTTTGGGTGTTTTTATATTTTACATTGCTTCAGGGAAAACTTTTCAACATAGAAGTCCCGTATTTCCATACATCTGTGAAAACACAAGTACTAAAATCTGTGTAACAAATGATATATATCAAAAAAGTGACAACTAAACTTTCACCTACATGTTTCACAGTAAATAAACAGACACTATTCTATAGCAACGCAACACATGTTATTCTACACTCAGTCTTGGCCCCACATTTCTTCAAGACAATTCTCATGTTTTTAAGGACGTGTCTATTCATCTTAATGAATGGGAGCCTGTGTCCATAGAAACATGAACAGAATGCTAAAAACAGATTTTCGAGCGCTTTAATTATTCGAGTCAACGCTCACCCTATGGATTCCTGATGCGGAACAGGCTGTTCGCTGGGAATTTTGCCGTTGGATCGCCATTCTCATAAATAATAAAGCACACCTTATTTACAACAGTTACACACCTGTTTCCAATGAAAGGACCTCGAAGCAAACGTGCGCAGATCAGGCTCCATGTTTTTGTTTGGCCAGAGTCCCTGTTGTGAAGTCTGCAGACGAATGCTGACAGGGCTGGCAAACAGCAACGAGAGGACATTTCAGTAACCCTCCTGTTCTGAACTGGCCTCTACTGTCCTCGTCAGCCCCCACTTATGTTAAATTCAATTATACAGTCTACGGTAATTCCTACCCTGAAGTGGAACATCTGAAGAAACTGTTTAGGTAAGGCATACAGGTACCACAAAAGAATGACAAAAGAGTAATGAGGGAGAGGGGGGAGAGGGAGAGAGAGAGAAAGAGAGAGAGAGGGAGACACGGGGGGGTGTCTGCTTGGAACAAAAGGTGAAATTATTCGGTAAAAAAATACTCAATAGTAATTTCTTGTCAAAAAAAGCCAAAGATAATCCTCACAACAGCTGGTTAGTATTACTTCCCTCTTTGACTTCAGTGGAACCATCATTCTCTGCATACTACATACTGTGTGTGCATGTGTGCAATGTGCATTTCTGGCAGTATTTACCATGCTCATTGCCAAAACAATCCAACTCAGACATTGTAAAATTAGCTTAACCCCAGTCCTTATAACTGCCGTCTTCATGGGTAATATATAATATTTGAATAATATTGTTCTGCGAAGGAGACCGGGTATAAACATTAATACCATCAAGATTTTTTTTCTTTTTGGATTTTTTAAAAATGTAGTTCTTTGATACATTTTTATAACTTGAAATAATACGTCATATGTCATGTCTTTGTGAAAAGGTATCTGAAATAATATTAAATCTACACCACCACATTCAGTCCTGTTTGTGGAGGCTTGCAGTCCAAGAGTTGTATTAACTATGTTCACAATACCAGTTCAACCACTTCTTCCACTTCTGGGACAGGCAGTATCCAAGATGGCTCCAATGGCTATTGGGTTATTGCCGTTCAATCCGCATTGGATTATTTTAAGAGCAATTCCTTCATTGTACTCACTCATTCAATCAATCAATCAATCAATTAATTAATCAATTCATTAAACTTCATTTTAATAAAACAATAAAAACAGTCGTAGGCCTGAGACACAGGCCATTATTGCTATTATGGTCTCTAAAGGTCTCCTTAAAGTGGCTCCCTGCTTGTAGTGGCGGTGCTGATGACAAGAAGTCTGGAGCTGATGGCTCTCAGACTGGGCCTTGTGGTGCAGCAAACCCCCAGTGAGAAAGCTGCTTCTGCTCACTACAGTTGCCATGTATTAGAAACGTCCATCGTTGCCATCCAGACCATCCCAGTGTCTCTCTTCGTTCTTTTTCAGACATTGAGCAATGCCTGGTGCGAAACTGAAAGTTTGAGGAAATGTCCTTGTCCTTAACTGTAGCCAAAGTTGGTGAGCCATTGGGCATTCACACTTTTATTCAGAATCTATGCTTGTTTGTATATCTTTTGATGAATAAAGGCAACGCCAACTCAATCCAATCAGGATTCAAGAATGGCCTGCACAGCAAGTCTCTCTGATCCGAATTACAGATCCGGAAATGAAATGAGGGAATGAGTTTGATTTACAGTCCTTTCTGTTTTCTGTGATTTCTGTTTGGTTTGAAATTGCTGTTTGCAAGATGTGTATTTTAGGTGCGAGAAGCCGAATGGATTTTGTGAACATGTACAGAGACAAATATAAATTTATTTCAGCTGTAAAAACAACTGGCTAGACTAGATAAATAATATTGCCACATAAAGACTCCCATTCATCATAGTGAACTGGCCTGAGACCCAGACATCTTATGAAACTCTTGAAACCATCAGTCTAGATGTCCGATCTTCTGAGAGGGAAAGGGGGAAGTCCTTTGGTTCAGAGGTTTGGGAAGAGTGGAAGAGAGAGAGGGTGATGTTTGGTTTGCATTCATGAAGCGGACAAATTGCGGACGATTTGCTATTTCCCAGATGCCTCTGGAATGTCTTGGAAGATGTCTCGGGAAATGTTGTGGAGGCACGATGGCAACACTGCCAAGCCCAAATTCCCCATCTTGCCATCGGTCAGTCTGCTCGCCCCCCCCCGTGTGACAGACGGATCAGAGCTTCAAAGCAGCGACCGTGTGACAAAGAACCAGGAAAAGTATCAGAAGAATCAGAAGTGTACCTTCAGTAAATAATCAATTCAGTCCTGATAAAGCTTAAAAAACCACAATAGAACTCATCAACCCATGTATACCTCAGCCAACCATGATGCACCTCAACCTGTCCTGATGTGGCTCAACCAATCAAGACACATCTTCACCAGCCCTGGTACAATTCAGCTGAACCAGCTCACTGATCTGCGTAACTGGATCCAGCCATTCAGGGTGGAAGTAACCGATGATCAAGAAGTAATTTTTGGTATGTTTGGTTCAAGTCCCAGACTGCACCACAAAACCCCGACAACTGAATACTGCAGTGGATGCCTTCCGGGGGGAAAGAGAAATATTTACCATACGCGGGTTTCCATTGTTCCTCTCCATTACTGTCACTTTGTCTGAATGGGATACAAATGCCCGGATTCCTGGAAGAGGATGAGGACTAGGTGATCCATCCAGAGGATTGTGGTTGCAGAGCTCATTGCGAAACTGCCCCCACAAGGTATACACACATTAGTACATCAATCTCTACACTAATCTCTGAGCCTTCTGCCACAGAGAGGCTAGGGCCACGGAGTGGACAGTAGAGAGGAACTCAATCTGCATCCACAGCGCTCGTCTATGTCTGCCTTGAACCTCAGCCAGGGAGACTCAAACGAGCTATGAGTGCCAAACATAGGCAGCATCCATCTATCAGATACCCCCTCCCCCCCCCCCCCCATACAGCTCCTACCCCCACAGCTCTCCGATCTGCTGTATCAGTTTACACTGAAACCTGAATATCAAAACGGGGGCTTAAGGATGAAAGAGAAGGGGGAGGGGGCGGACATGTTTCTGGATTACACACCAACCCCATTCCCGTGGAAACGACAGTGCCAGCCCCGCCACCTGTGACCTTGTCCCCTTGGTGGAGGTCATTGGTGGTGCCTAACGGGAAAGTTTGGGTGGGGTGGGTCTGTGGCAGTCGTCCCATTGCTACTTCAACAGGTGTCTACTTTGTCCCACTAGGAAAGCTGCGGTCCGTAGGGGATCAACTCAAATTCCTCAACCCCAATAGCCCCTCATCCAGAATGAGCCATGGACACAGAGGGGAGGCTCACAGACCTGAGGTATGGTGATCATAAAGAAGACAGGTCTGTCACTAACATTCCCTGATGACAAAGAGAAAAATCTAAAATATTTTTCTTGGAAGTCTGGAAGCCCCCAGGGGATGTTACCTTAAATGGCATACGAAAAGTGTACCATGAACCTGATTTCATTGTTGCCACCAGTTGTGGTCAATAACTAATTATTAGTTATTAGATTAATAATGAAGATTCATGAAATAGTTACGTAGAATGTACATTTGTGGAAAGCAAAACTAAAAATAAATAAATGTGACGAGAATATAGAAATCAAGAGGCTTCACACCCATTTCAATTACACGACACCTGAATGTTTGTATTATTGTCTGCAGATAATGAAAATAAATTTTTTTTCCATTTAAGAAATGCCTACATAGGCCTCAGTACATAGGCAACATCTAAAACAGAAAAACAGAAATCTTCTTTCCACCTTGCTTTGAGACACAGAGCTCTCAGCATGCCCGCTGGCTCTCGTTATATTTGTCAGGTAATAAAATTCAGACGAAAAAGAATGAAGTTAAAAACAGCAGCCATCTCGCATTCCTCTCCTCGGTGCGCTGGACCGAACAACGAGAGCTCGTGGGGACCTCGCGTACGTACCTGTGCGAAGCCACACGTCACGTGCTCCTCAGGCACCGGCAGGCCCCATCCGCCCTCCTGGGATACGCAGAGAGCGTCTATCACCACGACAACGGGCTCTGACTTTGACTCGTCCATCCCCGGAATGTTGATTCTGCTGTTGCCAATGCCGACGGGATAGTTTGACAGTCTGCTGAAAAAAACAACAAATTCTCAGAAGCGGGGGGATCCTGGATCACCTCTGAGCTGGAACACATGCATGCACACACACACACACACACACACACACATGCACACACACACACACACACACACACAAAAACTCAAACACACTAAGGTATGTGCACACACACACACACGCACACACACAAAAGCTGATGCACATGCATGAGCGCACACACACACACACACACAAAAACTCAAACACACTAAGGTATGTGCGCACACACACACACACACGCAATCAACAGGGTGAGTGTGAACAGAGATAGAAGGAACAGGAGAGAGAGCTTGAAGGTACTGAAGGTTGTCAGATGACGAGACCTAAAATCATGGTTGGAGGATGGCTCAAGGGTGAGACGATGGTTTATCAACATCTTCTGCTATCATCAAAGTGCAGATAAAAGACCACCATCCTGAAAGTGATGATGGCTAACATCACCACTACAACACTACAGACACAATACAGTGTAAATATAATCTGATCTGCATAATCCCCACATAGCATGTTGGTTACTACAGTTATTACGCCATATAAATAGTTCTTAAATATAGATGTGTGAAAGAAGCCGGACTGGGGTAAGGGAGGGGCTTGAAATTGGATATCACTGCACCATAAAAGGATGGAGAAAAGGACCTGGTAATACATCACTGAGTAAGCAGATAAAGGGTTAATGCCACAACGGAATGTTTTGGACCTGAGTGGAAAAGACAAAGGAAAACAGGAAATGGGGAATGAGAGGGCGAGTACAATTACTCTACACATCTCCTGCTGTCTGTGCACAGAGAGCTAAAGGAAAATGGCTGCAGAGGTTTATGTGCACACACATACTTTCCTCAGAGTACAAAAGAACACAGGGAAAGAAATGTTAGTCAAGGCGTTAACAGGCGGCGCACACAATGCCGGGCACATCTACGGCCACCCCAGCACAACGTGTTAATCATTGCTCAAATGGCGAAGACAAAAAAGCATTCGGCCTGTGAGATAACAGCCAGTGGATTATGTCCCAGGAGCCGAGGCTCTCGCACACACAGTGAAACCCGTCCCCTGCCACACCAGGGAATGCGATTCACACCCCACCCCCCCACCCCCCACCCCGAGGGGAACCCCTCGGGCGATCATAGGGAAGCCACAGGCTCGGCAGATGGCAAAGGCCGGACGGGCGTGTGGTCGAGATCGGAACGCTAAAACCGCTCCGGTAACCGCGGCGATGCGTTTCTTTTCCTGATACGGAGCGCTTCCCCGTCCGGAAAACAACGGTGTGGCCCGCACCAAAGGCCGGACCAGATTCCCGTCCCGTCCACAGCCTCCAGCGCACTAAGGCGCATTGAATCTGAGCCAGTGGAATTGCGGACAAATCTGTAAGATGTTTACTGGGGGCTGGAGGCTCTGAGAAACTCAACACGTTTTCTAAAATACTCACGGCTTTTGTCTTGAGGAATGTTTTTGGAACTGAGCCACGATCAGTAAGCTCTGCGTCTTCTGGAATAAGAGTCCATAAATTCATTCATGAAAAAATATAAGTTAATATAATTGTAGGAGACAGCTGTGTTGAGTAGAACCAACGTTGCTCTTCTGCCCAACTACAGATGGAGAGGCCACTGGGCTGTGCATACAAACAAGGCGTATACAAAGATATAGACATGAGAAGATGGCTAGGCTCCTATTATAAATACTATGTGAATACTATGAAACTGACTCCAGATAAATTTAGAAAACACCAGTACCATTTTGGTATCTTTAAGGTCGCCATTACAGCTGTTTATTTTTTTCTAAAACGAATAATAGTCATTATAGTAGTTGCTAGTAGCCACTCGGTACTCAAGCACCTGTCGAGTCCTTCATTTGTTCCTGTTGAGGATGTGGACCACTCCATAACCTCTGAGAGCTGTGCGCTATGGCAGTGGTTTGCAGAGATTTTTAGCATTTATATTTAGAGCTCTATAGCATCAAATGGTAATCCTTTGTCTAAGAAGGTTTCTGAAGTTCAGTAGCATGCTAAACATCTGACATACAATTCAAGATGGCAGCCACTCAAAGATGTGGTTGTACTCACTGACTACAGTGACTTACAGAGCTTACATTCTTTTAATATATACAATCCATTTAAACAGCTGGGTATTTACTGAAGTAAGTCAGCTTAAGTATCTAGCTCAAGAATACAATGGCAGAATCCCAGCTGGGACTTGACCTTACAACCCTAGTTGCAAGCCCAGTTCCGTCGCCAGCATGCTACACTGCTGCCAGTTTATTTATATATTTATTAATTCACAATGAATATATCAATGCACAGATGCTGGGTTCGGGAAAGGTCAGGATTTTTTAAATGTGCACTACTCCACCACCTGGTGGCCAATCTGTGCCATATTTTAGCTGAGGCAAATGCTCACCCACCTACACTGTCTTACCAAGTTTGGTTAGAATCAGCAATACCAACTAAAACTTATCTGAGGGCAACAGGCAGAAAAAATAACAAAAGAATAGGGTTCCAATACCTGTTGTTCTTAGACTTATGCCGCTACCACAACAACCGCTGCTACTACTACTACTACTACTACTACTACTACTACTAATAATAATAATAATAATAATTATTATTATTATTATTATTATCTATACCCACTTATCCTGGGCAGGGTCGCAGGGGGTGCTGGAGCCTATTCCAACACACATGCACACACTCACATACGCACACACACACACGCACACAGGCAGGCACGCACACACACACACACACACACACACACACACCATGCCCAGTTTGGAAACGTGCACAGTTTACAGTCCTAGGGGACGGAGCAGATTCAAAAGCAAGGCCTGCCCGCATGTTCCAATTTGTTCACGTCCGACCCGTTGAAATAAAGCGAGATGCAATAACCCGCCTCATTATGCCCGTTTCCCAATCGTGAGCGAAAACCCCAAAAACCTGGGGGATTGAAGCACAATGCCGTTCGGTGGCGCCAATCTTTATGATGCCAACCGCCAGATGAGGCAATTCCACCCGTAGGGAAACCGGCTTTAACTCAAAGACAAACATTCAAGAAAACAAACAAACAAAAAAAAACTGCCCGTTGAATATTTTTGGAAGGAATCAGACTGTTTTAATGCTGTTGAATTAGAAAGCGATCCAAGAAAGAAAGAAAGAAAGAGAGAAACAGGCAGGAAGAGGGAGATTGAGAGAGGGAGCTGGAAAGACTATGACAGGTTTGATCCCGGGCCTAGTCAAGCGGATCGGCAATGATTGCCTGTCGCTCCTGGGGGGGCGGGGGGGGGGGTTACCACTGCTGAGATACGCAAACCCCGTCCAAAACCCTGACTCCCTCAGTCCAGAAATGCAAGGAAACATTTATGTTTTTGATATTTCACCCCAACGCTAATGGAAATACAATATTTTCCTTTCACGTTCTTTTTATTTCAGGGCAGTCAAAAAATAAAAAGCTCCCTTACAGTTCCAGCAAAAATTTATGCGGTTCAAAGGAACTATAATAAAAAATCAGGAGCGACATTTATAAAATGGTCTAACCCAAACCCCAAAAAATAATAAATAAATAAAAAACCCACCAAATTCAAGTTTCTTGAAAAGTTAAATGAGATCATCCACTGGCAGGACAGGATTAGGCATGCTGGGTAGGATGTTTGAGCATGGGCAGAGTGGGTAGCCAAAGGTGTGCGACCCCATCGCCACCACGCTGTGTACAGCACTGTGGGCATGCCAAGGGAATGCGGGTAATGCCAGCTAAGATGCCCGCAGGGTGCCCAGGGGTGGCTGGAGGGGCGGTCCTTAGGACCAGCTACTAAGCAAATGGATTGAGTGTAGCTTAACCTTGAAACAAGAAATGCTACAGTTCTTCCCGCTGATGGTAATTACGGGTTTGTTTCTCAGTTCACAGTGAAGAGTTTTACCTCCCGAAACAGTAAGAGTAATGTGATAGAACTTCTATCAATGAAGCTCATCCGTTAACATGACTTGACATGACATGACATGACATAATGATGACAACAGGCTACTTAGCCCAACAATGCTCACCATTTTCCTACCACTACGGGGTACCCATTGCTCACCATTTACCTGCAAACTAGACTGTATCCAGCACCATATCAAGCCTGGTCTTGAAAATCCCCAGAGTGTTACTGCCCCCTTGTGGCATAATTACACATTTACAAGCATTTATACCACCACTGAGCTGAGCTCTAAGACTTGTTCCGAGGTCACAAAGACTGAAGTTCGGTCATTATTAGCCCCTGGAATTTTTTCTAGTGTTTGTACTAAATTTGGAGTCTGCATTCCAAAGCACACCAAATGTTTCTGTTCTCACATGAAGCCAGAGAGCCAGAAACTACACACATATTTTTTCCTGAAGAATCCTTCAGATAAAATTTGACTTTCACTTTGAATCCCCAGAAAAAAAATGCAAATTATGGACCCCTCACATGAAGCCAAAGAGCCAGAAACTACACACATATTTTTTCCTTGTAGAATCCTTCAGATATAATTTGACTTTCAGTTTGAAGCCCTAGAAAATGCAAACGAATGACCCACCACCCCCACCTTCCCCTTTGCAGCAGTATTCACATGTTCTGTTCTTATTTTATCATGTCACACCCTCCACGCTCTTCCTTGGAGTAAAAAAAGAAGTGGCAATTGTTTAAGTGAACACATGTTATTTGTGTGAAGAGCTCATTATTTCCAGGGTTTTAATTTTAGGGTGTGAAGACGAGCGCTAAAATAGGAAGGAGCACATGACAGTGAGTCGTGAATAATTAAATCTCATCCTTTAATGAGGCAGTAAGGAGTGAGTCTAGACCTCTTTTAACGTATATTTTAAGGTCAGTCTGCGGAATGCACGAGAAAATTGCGTAAAATGACGAGATGATTTCAAAAGATGAGAGCATACATACATCATCTTAACCACATTATATTACACACATCTCTCTCATACAATGAAACTATTTCGAAAACCAAATGAGTTCGGATCTTTATAAAAGCAGCGCACTTTCCCCATGTTGCTGAGAGCCCCCTGTGATTCCTTCATGGACCACTAGAGGTCGACAGAATGCGTGCAGCAGTCAGCCACTTCTTTTCAACCAGTAGCGCACCAGCTGAGTCCCACTGCGATTTCACCTGCGGACAGTGCTACTAATGCAGTGAGCAGTGAACTGTGAACTGTGAACAGTCACCTAACGCCATGTGGGGCTGCTGGTTACCGTGGGGACTGACGTGGTCAGGTTGGATTTTTGGCCATGGGAGATGCATTAGTACACCACAAAAGTGCTTTAGTTGGCTTTACCAAAAAAATAGCTTTAGCTGGTTTTACCAAAAAAGTGCTTTAGCTGGCTGGAGCACCAAACTGGACCATGAAAAAACCAAAAATATAGATGTAAGAAGGGGAGAGAGGGAGAGAGAGAGAGAGAGAGAGAGAGAGAGAGAGAGAGAGAGAGAGAGAGAAGCAATCAAGTAAGTGGGTATTCTCCACATCAAATGCAGTTTTCTCTCCCAACACTATTGCTCCACTTCAGAGGCGACTGCTCCAACAGCAGCAAAATGGACCAGTTCCCTCTATCCAGATAAGATATGAAACATGCAGTTATTTAACAAAGCAAATTTTCTCCCCGGGAATCTGCAACTCTCTGGATACTTTATTTAAATAAACATGATTATCCACACTGAGCTGCCTGCAGTAATGAATAACCAATAAAACTGTTTTGTGGTTACAAAAAAAAAGAAAAGAAAAATCTTTCCTGCAATTATTTCCTTCAGTGACAGACCAACTTAAATTATCTTGATAAAAAATTTATTTCTCAGAGCTAAATTTGTATCCTCCAAAGAGAATGAACAAAATGCTGCCGGGGTAAATGCGAATGAGGAGAATGAGGTACAACGGAATGCTGCTTCTTAATTTTCACGCCATATAGGTACACAAGGGAATCTTGGAATGTACATTCTAATGAAGTATGAATGACACCAATGTTCCACTTTGACGGGGTATATGAGTCGATAGCTAAGATATGGCACGCGGTGTCATGGTTTAATTTTTAAATAACTAAGATTAATATTTCATTAGATACTTTTTTTCTATTTAAACGTTTATTTTAAGCGGAGAGTTTCGGTTTTACAAGAAGCAAAACCGACAAACGTGTTATTTTATTTTGGAACACAAATGTCGATTTGAAAGAAAACTACTGATTCGTTTGAAGTAACAGTGTATGCAATGGCAATGACGATTATTTTACACAGCTGGTCAAGCATGCGGACTATTTCGAAAAATGAACTTAGAAGAGGCCTACTAATTAATCGTCAGTGTTGTGAAAGCGTCCCCAGATCAAATCCAGTTAACATTCAGACGAGGATTGTGGATTCCCAACTGACCCCCCGTGCAATGCTGGCAGGTAATGAAGATTCGCGCACACAGCAGGGTGCCAACTGTTAGGATAATTGCGGGGTTTATAAGGCTGTGCACAATATACTGGGTCGTTATCTTGTGGAGGAATACATCCCACAATAACTAGCAAATGGTAGGCCTATACCAGTGTTAATTCTAACAGCGGACAGTAGCCTACAAATGGAGATACAACTAGATACCACACCCTCTTGGAGATGACAACGTATTTGTTCAAGCAATTGGACTACCTGAACAATACAGAGTGGCGTGCCGACTTCATTTTCGTGTTTACATTTGCCAACTGCACTGTGCTGTTATTCACTTTGTTTGTGGGCCTTGCCGCTAATGTCTTCGTGGTTTGGGCAGTGATCCGTCAGAAGTCATTACAGACGTCCAACAACGCGCTCTTGGTGAATCTCGCTATCGTTGATCTTCTCCGGTGCGTGGTCGACTGCCCCCTACTTCTGACCATTGAACTGCGGGGATACGGGATTGGTCAGTCGGGTGACTTGCTCTGTGATGCGCAAATGGCGTCGTTTTCCGTTGGCTGCTGCGTCCAGCTACTCACCTTGGCCAGCATTAGCGCAGAGCGATACCAAGCCGTAGCCAACCCTTTTGAAAATAAGCAGCGGCGAATTCGGATTGCGGTGTGGATTATTCTGACGTGGACTGTGGCGTTACTCTTGTCAGTTTTGTGCATGAGTCGTCCAAGAGATTCGCCAATATATATGAAATGTAATGGGATACACAGAGAGAGCCTGCCTGCCAACGACACTTTTGGACGATATATTTTAATTCCAATTTGGACAGGTTGTTTTTCTGTCATAACTGGCTTCTATGGCCGCATATATTGGATAGTAAGGACGCACAACAAGAAAATATTTGACAAAGGGGTTTTACCTCCTCCCAAGAAGAAACCTGAAATTGTTGTGGATGATGGAAAAACAGCCGAGGCTAGAAACAATAAATTGGAAGACGAACCTAAGAAAACAGAGAATTTTAAGGTTGAGACGCAGAAAGAGGATTCTCCCCCCGTGGCGGCCGCCAAACTTTCTGAAGTTATTGAGATTAAAGAGCGTACTTCGGACCGATTACAGGCGGAAACTGCCAAGAAAACTATGCTTACAATACCCGTTATCTCTGTGGATGCAGCAACCAGTTTCTCCCCATCAGTCTCAGCCGATAACAGCTCTCCCTTCACGACGGCCGCCAAACAACCTGAAGCTATTGAGAGTAAAGAGCGCGCTTCAGACCGAGATGAAATGTTACAGACTGAAACTGCAAAGAAAACCACACCTGAAATACCTGTCATCTCATTGGACGCCACAGCCGGTTGCACGGCATCCCCCGAAGTAGTCACGAAGAAAGACTGTCAACCAGCTCCAGCAGGTATGACGCTAGAAAACAAGACGGTTTCCTTCGAGGCCAAAGCGAGTGTTCACGCGGCGTTGACAGATCTGGAAGGGAGTACAAAAATGGCAAGTGAGCCAGATCCTAAATCAACGGTTGACGTTAAAGTAGAAGAGGTTCCGTCTTTACCAGCGGGGGAAGCACCCAAAACAGACGCTCAGCCAAATCCACCTGCTGCGCAGGATGACCAGGAGGTGGCCGGTGCTGTGTGCATGATGCCGTCCCAGCTCGGCAAAGAGAGGGCGAGCAAAAAAAAGGAGGGAAAGCTGGCCAAACGCTCTGGCTATATCATACTCACGTTCGTCTTGTTCTGGACTCCGCTCATCGTGTCGATACTAGTCGACTTCTTCGTACACAGAAACGGTACTAAACCAGTAAGTGTCCTCCTTTAAAGCACTTGGTTAAAAAAAAACAAAAAAAACACCTTGGTCTGTCCAATGCTATCTCTAAAATTCTTTTTGTTCGTTTGCATTTGAGGATTTTCTAACTCAGGCTATATAGTCACCCTACCAAAATTTGAATGGTGCCGACTAGGGATAAATAGCATTTAACTGAAGTACTATAACACGTCGGCTTTTGGTGAAAAGGATGAACTAATTCTGCGTCACGCGTCCAGTTTTAACATGTGCAATTTAATTTATCCTATTAATGCCTAACTTTACATTTTTTTTGCTTTCAGGTGTGGATTGTACTGGATATGGAAATCTTATCAATTTCGGTGGCCTGTATGACATCTGCCACAAACCCAATAACATACGCAGCGGTAAACCCTCAATTCCGAACTGAGTATCGGAAGTTGAAGGCAAAGTGTAAACGGTTAAAAAAACATTTCAAACGTTCAAGACGTTGATACACCTCGAATTATGTACGCCTATTGCGTTCGCAACTGAGAAAGAACTTCCTGTTAACTTGTTGATGTTAACAAATTACTCTTTTATATATCCTTCATATGCTCAATAATGTCACTGATACATGTGTGTAAAACAAGTACAGTGTTATAATTCTAATGTACGTATTTGTCATTTTCTTAGGTCAAATGTTTAGTTTATACTGTATATCCAATTATTGGATCATCACTGTAACCCACAGGTGTCAAAGTCCAGTCCTGGAGGGCTGCAGCATCTGCTGGTGTTTCTGGCACCAGTGGTTTAGTAAAGTCATTGTTTGGCTAAAGAATCCACACACCTTGTTCTCAAGGCCTTACAATTGGAAGCTGACTGAAAGGAAACCACGCACTGCATCCCCCAGGGAATTTAGTTCGACACCCCCTGCTGTAATCCCTAGGTAGAAAATAGAAAGTCAGAAAAGCAGGCTAAGCAAGCCAGGAGCAAGTGCATTGTACAGGTCTACCCTTTTGCTTCTGTAGCATAAAGGTACGTCCTATACAGCTAACAACAGTGCCCCCAAGCACTGCTGCTCGTTAAACTGCTTTCATAAACGAATAGGACATGTAATATATAATATAAATTCTACTCAGCGATTAGGTTTGTAGTCAATGAAAAAACTTTGGTATTATCAAAAGATTTTGACCATTTTATTATTATTTTTTTTTACATGTCTGGAAACACTGTGCATCATATTCAGTGAAAAGGACAACTTGCAACACAGACGTATGAGGTGAAGGTACAGGCTTTGTTCATACACGTACAGACTGTACATTTTGTAACGGACCACTTTCGGGAAAAAAAAAATCCCGATCAAAACCTCTTCTGCCGAAGGCATCAATCAAATGAAGGTTTGTGTAATTTGTCACCGTTGTCGTCGTCATAGTCAAAAGTCGTTGGCAAAGCTGAATTTCGTTCTTTCAGATTTGCGTTGTCCTTTTTTTCCCCACCAAACATCAAGGCAGCTCCGCTCTCCAGCACTACATCTGACGCCGGTTTTCGCAGAACAAGTCGTTTTTTTTATTTTTTTTTTTAACGGATGAACAATAAAAACAATAAGCACTTCATGCTGCTGTGTACAGTGTTTTCATCTGTCAGGTGGGGACTGCGCTGGGGAATGCGTTCGCCCCCACGGTACGGGCTTCTCACGGTCTGATGTAGGGTTTCACGGAGCGAGTGTTTACACCTCTTTTACTTCCTTTCCGTTTAAACGCAAGACACCCCTTTTTCTGTATTTGTTCGAAAAACCACAAAGGAACTGGGCTTACTCTGTAGTGACACAGCAGGTACACGCTTTGCATAATTCATGCACATTTGTGACTGACAGTTCTGGAGGGGGAGGGGAGAAGAGGGGGTGGGGACGGGGGCGGGGTTTATAGCCAGTGGTCTGTAAAAGGGAATCCTGAAAGCCGAGGGGGCGGGGCCTATTTGTGCCTGCTGCCCCTCCTCTTCATGGCGGCCGTGCACTGGGGGCAGTACCACTTGCCCTTGGGCGCTTCGGTCAGTCCCACGCAGCCGTAGTGGAACCACTCGATGGGGCACTGCCGGGCAAAGACAGGACCGTTTTTACACGCGCACCACCCACGCGACCCTCCGCACCCAATCCCACAATGCAGTGCTACAGAACCTTTCATCCATCACATTCTGCAACCTCCCCATACAGCTACTGACATAGACCCCAGTGTCAGCAGGGTCCCACAAACAGCCCTCAAAGCACAGTGCTCGACTCCCTGCTATTCCACTGCTGGACTAGCTGACGTGCACACGTCTCCCAGTCTTAAAGTTAGAGAATAAAATGCTAGCGGACAGCCCCTGTAAGGACCAGGGCCGGGCCGAGCCAGATCAGTCCGTTTGCTAGAAGACCACAAGTGCTGCTACGGCACTCTGCTCCATGAATGGGACCCGAGTTTATTTCCCAGGTGAACGCTACCTGACTATGCTAGTAGTAGCTAGTAGAAACAAAATGGAGGCACTCACGTCTTGATTGTCGCATCCCACCATCTCCCCGTAAGAAACCTGCAAGCACAGACATGGGAGTTTTTTGTGGCGCTCGTGACCAGGCCGTGGCTGAGAGCGGTCGCCGTGGTGACGGACGGACCGGGGCATCGCTCACCTGATTGCAGATGCAGTAGCGGGGTTCGTTGGGGTCGTAGGTCCAGTCCGCCTGGTTGTTGGCCTCCGACTCCGGCAGCACAGAGGCCTGCTGGGATAGCTCCTGGGCCAGGGCGGAGGAAGAGGAGCAGGACGACAGGGAGGAGGAGGACGACGAGGAAGAGGACTGGTGGTTTGAAGACTTTGTGTTGCTTCTGTAAGATCGGAGAGAAGCGTACGCGCGTTAATTCTGAAACGTCGTCTTGATAAACTAGCCAGAACACTATCCAGATGCTGTGTATAGGACTAAGCACTTTCCATAGGTTTTAGGGCAATGTCTTTCAATGGCTAGTTGCGTATCTTTTGCACACCATCACACCGGTACACTACCAGGCCTTGCATATTAGAGAAGAAACAGAGCTTGTCTAGGCCACAGTAGAGTGGATGGAAGAAGGCTCATTTCCCGCGAAGTTAATCAGCCCCTGCGTGTGACGTCTTTAGCTCGCCCAGCGTGCAGCACTAGAGGGAGCAGCAGAGGCCGGGCGGAACGTTCTGCTCTGTACTCTTAATGAGCACAGGCTCCGCCCCCCAGGCCCTCGTACCCAAGCCTGACTGGCGCAGGCTCATTCTGAGGCAGGAGTCCTGAAGCTGAACCCCCGCCCCCCCCCTCAGCTCTGCGCCGCGGGAGGCGCTTACCCAATCAGAGCTAATGAGCCCCCCCGCCACTCCACACCCGCGCTTATGAAAGCACCACGGGGGGGCCTGGGGGGCGGAGCTCGGCCCTTTGCGTGAAATATATTATGGTACATTGGGTTTCTGGGAGGATGTGGCCTAGTTTTCACACTTGTATTTAAAGGCCAGGCGGGACAGGGCGTGGCTGCAAGTGACAGGGCGTGGAAGGGTGTGGCCGGGCGTGTCCAGACGGGACAGGGCGTGTCTAGATGGCACAGGGCGTGGCCGGGGCGGGAACAGGGCGTGGCCGGGGCGGTCTCCGGCGCGCTCTTACTTGGTCTTGCGGCCGGCGCGGGAGTCGGAGGAGGAGGAGGAGGGGGCGAGCGTCTGCGTGAGCGTGGACGCCAGCGCGGAGGACGAGTAGCTGCTGGACTCGCGGGACAGCGGGAACTCGCGGCCCAGCTGGAAGTCGTTGTTCTTGATGGCCTCGTAGCTGGCCTTCAGACTGGACGTCCTGCGGCCCTCCTTCATCTGCAGGGAAAACAGGGGGGTTATCTGCGCTCGCTCGCCCCACCAACGCAACTCGCAACGTGTTATGCAGCACCCCCGAATTTCAGCTAGAGTGCTAATATAGCTCCCACTCGGGGAGAATCTTCAGCCTGCTGAGTGAGTGAGTTATAAGCCATGTGCGTGAGGTGCTTTGTATCTAAAAAAAAACAAACAAAAAAAAAAACATATTTTCCATAGAAGGTATAAATAATTAATATTTGCTAATACACCACTATGACGTATCAATGGCAGTTACAGCAGTAAGGCACACAATGTGCTGTGAGTCACATACAGTACGGTGCGTTTGCCCGAAGGGGAAAAGCAGGAAGATTACAGCGTTATGATTGGCTCTGCTCAGCTGGGTGCCTCACAGTGGGGTCCCGGGCACAGTGTGGGTTATGAAACAGAGCCCCACCCACCCCCACCATCAGGTACAGGCGGGAGGTTGGTTACCTGGGCAGTGGCCTGCACGGCCTGCGCTGCAGCCATGGTGATAGCCCCCGCCCCTGCCCCAGCGCCCGCGGGCAGGGAGCTGAGGTTGTAGGAGGTGAGAGGCTGGGAGGAGTTGACGCTGTAGACGCTGTTGGACGAGGAGGACATGTTGCTGTTCCTACAGCCTGGAGAGAAAGACAGAGAGAGAGAGAGGGAGAGGGAGAGATGGAACACTGTGACTTGTAGAAGGATTTCAATGCGGGAGTACAGGAATAAAGCTGAGGTTGTTATCTATAAGCGACCTTACCTGGTGTGTTCTCTTTGGAGGCATCGGACGTGAGGGTCGAGAGCAGGGCCTCGGATTTGAACTTCTTCTCCGGGACGTGCTCTGTTGTGTGGTGAGCTGGCGTCGTGTATTTCCTCTCTAAACAGGAAACAGCGCAACATAAGAGTCAAACATCTGTAAATCTTTGTCTTCACACTCAAATCAAAGATGGAGGAGGAGACCCATCACTCACTTTCCACTGTTGTGTGAGAGTGGGCGTGGTGGTTGTTGACTGGCTGCGATGGGCTGTCCATCTCCAGTGAACCTGAAGGGAAGCAACAACATTAGACCAACGTGGTGCCAAAGCACTGACGAGACTTAGCTGTAGTCAGCAGCCACCAATGCAGACACACCGGTACAAAAATCACCATGTCAGCCAAACACAGGCGTGGTTAAAGAAAAAAAAAAATATGAAAGAACGCCTATATGGTCCATGGTGGCGGTTATTCCTATTACACTTAAAAAAAAAAAACCACGATTCCATTGTGCAGCCCTACTGCAAATGGACAATGGCTGAACAAGAAGAATCTCGCTGTACCAGGAGCTACAGTTTGAGAGAGGGGGCGTGGTTTCTCCTGGTGGTGTAAAGCACAGGAAAGGAAGAGGACTGCGACCGCCGACGGTGACTCACGTCTCTCCAGGATCTCCGTGATCCCGGCGTTGTCCGCCTCCAGCTCCATCTTGAACTTGGCCAGCTCCTGGTCCAGCTTCCTGAGGTGCCGGTCCACCTGCGTGACCGCACACAAACCGCCACGATCATCACTCAGCGATCGACAGATGCGAAAGGCTACCCCGACATCCCACAGCCGACAAAATAACATAAGTGTCACAGACTGCTAAGTGTCACATACACGATGCATAAGTTAGTTAGTACTCGTCTGTTGACAGAAAATGTTTGACTGCCATCCAGTGACCATGAAATCAGAAAAGCCTTCCGCTTGTGTGTGTTTTGATCCTGTGGGCGATGTTATTTTTTTTTTTTTTTACTCACCAAATCATAAATCTGATTGGCTAACTGGACCTTCTCATCTGCATCCTCCAATGCTTTGTAATAGTCCTGAAATAGGAAAAAGAATGTTGATGACAGTACTTCTGTGGTTGCTAGGCAATCGTGGAGTGAGAAAAAAAAAAAAACTGTATTACAAGCTACTATTTTCAAATGCATGTAACAAGTAGCAACCATCGTCACAGTAGCTGGAGCTAGGATTCCTTCCAATTCCACCCAGGAATTAACTAACTGGACTTTCAAACTTAAATAAAAAAAAGTCAGCTTGTGTGTGTATAACTGCAGCCAGGACAAATGTTTAGCTTAATATGACCATAAGAAATGCCATTTCAAAACTAGGGACTGTACTTGGCAAGGGGTGCCAAGTCATACACATATAAGATATGCTTTCCTTCATGAATCCATTGCACTGGTTTCATTGCAAGGTTATATTTCAACTGCCAAATAAAAGAAAAGGGGCTTTTTCAACAGCTGCAAAGCATAATGGTTAATATTGGTGGCCCACAGATAATACCTGTAAGGTGCTCTGACAGTCCCTGTTACGCTCTTACCTTCTTTATCACCTCCATTTGTTCTTCTCTCCACTCAGGTTTGTTCTTCTTCGCATTGATAAAGAACTCATTCACACGCTGCTCAAGCTGATCCATGGCATCTAACGCACACACCAAATTTCACATTACAACTAAAATACAGGTACATTAATGATTCATTTACATAACATTACACTTAAGCCATGCTGGTGTAATTCTGACATCTTATGTTCTTTTGAACTACAATCCATTTACACACCTGGAATTAACTGAAGCATTACCAGATTAAATACACTGGTCAAGAATAACAAAAACAGTGCCTCACTTGGAAATCGAGGAATGAATTGAACAATTTCAGAATAAGTTAATTATTCTTCACCTGATCAGTGATGGTGAGATTTTGCAAGACATTTAATGTGTCATCTAGTTTACACATTCAAATGAATTCATCAATACTGAAGTTTATTGTACATATCATCAGCATCAATCAATAACAAAATGCGATAACGTCTCTCGTTACGGTAGTTAACCTGCTAATCTTATGCGGCAGCATCGAAAGCTAACTCTCTAAGAGAATACTATTGTTAATATCAGAAGTAACTACATCTCTAATTGTGTACGAAGTGAATCGCCCAGGACAGAGCGGCTTTGCCAACTAACTGTGTAAGAAACTTGTTCAACTGCAGATCAAATGTACGCAACGTAGCTACGTTTCATAAATATATTACGACTCAATTGGAAAGTTAATAAAAGCTAAAATTGTTTTTCCACTGGTATTCTCCGCTAACAGTGATTACAAACAGTGCCGTGACGCCATGTGTGTGCAGCAGCGTAGAAAGCTAATGTTACATCTTAGATGTTAACATAAAAAATGTAGCCACATAGCTAGCTATGTTGAATTGAAAAGTCACTGTAAGTACCGTAGTCTAACTAGACTGTTATTTAGTTGGCTGCGTGCATTGTGTTGGTTGACTTGACGTTTGTTAGTTTCAACAACAGTGTTGTGGAAAGAAATGTTTTGAGGCGTCACGTTGTAGCAATGCCCGTACTCTGAACTTGCAGGTCCATCTCTCTCATTTCCGTAAACCTGTCGCGCAGATCCATGGGTAGCTGCTCGATCACTGCCAGAGACGAAGGGGGAAAAAAACACCCGAATGATTAGCTAGCCTGCTACCACCCGACACGGAGAAAGCGTCAGAGCTCCTTATAAACGGGGTTAAATGCCGTAAAAATATTACATATATGTATAAACAGCACAATACTTACTCTCCAAGTAATCCTCTAAGTACAGCATTTTGGCGTGCTTGATACTTTAGACGTTTGTTAAAAGAATTCCCGTCTTTCAATATGGCGCCGTCTACCGCTGTAGCTCAAGGAAAAAAAGGCTTCTTTCTCCAACTGAGGTCATTGTAGCTGACGTACTCGGACACTTAAACTCTGATTGGGCCAGTTTTGAAGTTGCGTCATAAGATTACATATGTAAATCGAAAAGCATCATGGCGCTCGTAGTCCAACGACAGTGTCGTTCGTCACAGAAAGGGATGTAGCCAATATCCGAAAAATGTAACCATTTTAGAAGCGGGTCATAATTTTTTTAAATTCATAAATGCTTACGTATATTTTCATATTGAATTAATATGAACAGTTATGTTAATATAATTAATTTTTTTCATCCATTTAATTATTTATATTATTTATAGACACTTGATTGGCTCTTGAAGTGTTAGCCTAGTGAAATAACATCAGCAGAGTTCGGCTGTTTCTATATTTACAGAGTATAGGTGAAGTGAGTGGCTGTGTGTGATTTAATCTAAGGCTAGGGCTAATCTGGGTGTGTGCGTTAGATAGAGAGGTACTGGTAATTGATGAATTACTAAATTAAGTCAATTGATGAAACATGTAGAAAACACTTTAAATTCTTAAATATACTAGACATATACTTAATGTTGGTTAGTAGCTTGATTTTTATAGAGCCAAGTATTTTTATTTGAGTACTTTTTCACTGGTTTCACTCTTAAGAGAGTCAACATCTATATAAAATTACAAATAAATAATCATTATGATCATCCTAGTTTCATGATTTAATATAACATTATATAATATAAAATATGTAAATATTACATTGTATAGGCTACTAATTGGATTGCAAGGTTTAACAGAAGGCTACATACCAGCTGTATTTACTAGGATTGAATGTTTTATAGTGTATGTCAATTCTTTTTTCACATGTTGGTGTGACAACATTCTTCGTTGCTTACATGACTGAAGTGTGTGTGTGTATGTGTGTGTGCGCGCGCGCGTTTGTGTGTGCATGTGTGTGTCGTGTGTGTGTGTGTATGTGCGTGTATGTGTGTGTCTTTTGTGTGTGTGTGTGTGTGCACGTTTATGTAGGCCTATGCATGTGAGTGTATGTGTGTGTGTGTGTGTTTGGGGGGACTGGATTTAAACTGATCAAAATCACATCACTTAGCTGTGCTGTGCATAGCGACCATTTTACACATGGAGATGAAGAAACAACCAAGAATGAGTTAATATTGCGCAATAATTCTGAATATTGCCTCTTTATTACATTTCATTTTTTTTAAATAACTGGTGATAATTATTCACATTTCAATAGTACACTTTCATATACAATTGACATGCCACCTTGTGGTTAACAAGGGAGCATGTTTTACTTGTCAGATTCAATCATCAATTAGTTTTTATATACCGATTCACACAGATAATATAATCCTCCGATAATAGGCTACATTTTTATTTGTATGGCACCTTTCAAGCATAGAGCACAGTGCTTTCCAAAGCAGATACAAATAAGACTTAAAATTACAACACAAGGGGCGCAATAAAAGCAGCATAACAGGAAAGAAAGAAGTAGTTTTCCAAACATTTATTTAAAAAATAGCCTAATAGCAAAAGTCACAGATTTACTTAAAAGGTTGTTCGTGCTCACGTTTCTTGGCACTGAAATGCCGCTAACAAATGCACAGAATTTATTATTATTATTAGTTTTTCGTAACATATTGCATTAAAATATATTTTAATTTGTCGGATTTATGTTTTCTAAAATGTTTGATTTCTAATGGGTGAACAGATGACGTTTACATCAACATTTACTTTACAGTCTACTGTATAGCCAGTAGCCCACTGTCACTTTCACAGGGAATAGTTGTGCTTTCCGCGCGGACAATAACGTTCCCTCAGATTTCACCCCTTGACAAACGAACGCATGCTATCTCTCGGAGACGGGTAGCCGCCCACATTCCTTATTTCTTGCTGCCTCTTATGGATCCCTACATTAAGCGTGAGATGCAGCTCCAATTAGTTAGCGTGAACCTCTAGGACCCAGAGGAACGCCCCAAGAACATGGCAGAGAACGAACTGCTTGCTCGTTTAGTCGCTCAGACGCCTTGGGCTACATGCAAAACGTGAATTGACAGCACACAACTCTCAGCGCTGACAACTCAGCTCCTGCAAGGGATTATACATAGCCTATCGTACAACGTTAGCTTTCCAACGGAATGTGAGAAATTTCGAATTCTTCATATTTCAACTTGAACTTTATGGGGTTTTTTTCAGACGAGCTGTGACTTTGGAATAACTTTCGGAGAAAACTTTGAATAACTTTACTACGGAGACAGATATTCACATTATGAAACTTTCTTCGAGGATATAAATCGAGGATATGAGGATATAAATAAAGCATTTTAAAATATTTTATTTTTGGTAGAAGTAGCAATCGTCTGTTTGAAGAAGATTCTCAAGAAGAGCTGTTTACCTAAAATTATAGGTTTAATTTTAACTGAACTGGAAAAAAAATGTTCTGAGTGAATGGTGATTGATTCTGATGTCAGCACGACTGAGCGGTCATATGAGTTCTTCATCATCCTGAAGGCAAATGTAAGGGAACACCTGTTGTGCATGGTCTCAAAAAACTTTCCACGGATTTAGCTTATGCTAAAACAAGACATCCCAATGAAACGAGTTTAAACGGAAAAGAAATGTAAAACGGTACGTTTTCAAAGACATATCATTTAATAAACTGCAGGGGTTTGTGCTTGTATTTTGCTTGAAATCATTAATAATCAATGATTTTTATTTATTTATTCTTAATCTGTTTTAAGTGGATTCTGCTGCTATGGTGGGGAGTGTTAAAATGCGGAGACCTGTCCTGCAGTTGCCGCGCTCAGAATGGCTCGTGAGGACTCGGTAAAGTGCCTACGCTGCTTGCTCTTCGCTCTCAATTTACTCTTCTGGGTAAGAGAAGTCGGACGGCCGGAGCAGGTGGCGTAGTCGGCGCTCCAATTACACACGACGGTGAAATTATCCTTCGCAGTTCACACTGGCCCATGCTTAACAAGACTCAAAGACTTACAAGTTCATTCTTCTTCCATTTCCCTTCTAATGGTTGGCACAGTTGGCATCCGTACTATAGCCAAAGTGTTTGTCTCGGGCAGTGCTGCAGGCTATACTGACTTGTTCAACGTGGCGAAGTACAACAGATTTATTTATTTAAGATTTAGGCTGTTATAAAGTACAAACAATACCATTTTCAGTCATTCCTTGTTTAGTCAGCCTTCATTAGATATTATTGTCATTTTTTAAAATCGTACCCTTGTCACTATGTTTTGACTTTGTGCATCCAACCAAATTTTTCACATTGAGTTGCGTGCAAGAACAGACGCAGAGTGAAAATGTTTTTTGTCAAACGTAAGGCTTTATTTCTGTTGCCCTCAGATAATGGCCATCTGTGTGCTGGGCGTGGCTGCGTGGCTCAGGGATTACCTGAACAATGTGCTCACCTTGACTGCGGACACCAGGTGAGCGGCACAGAGCAGGTGCGAGCCGAAGGGGGCTGCAGCCTTTATCAATGCGGACCTCAGATGGGCTGTTCGCCAGGCTCCACGGAGAGTCTAAAAAGCCCTTTAGAAACAAGGAAGCCAAAAACACAGCCATTTGCCTCTTGCGGTTTTCCATTGTTACTTGTTAAAAATTTGTGGTGAGAGTATCAGGAAATGTGAGCGAGCGTAAATAAATGTGAACCGCAAGCTGCACCCATTTGCACGTTGATTACACCCAGCCTCCATTTTAAATACATTTTTGCCTGTTGAAGACAAAAAGATTGTAATTTCTCCCCCCCCACCCCCCCCATAAAAACCACTGGGCAGACAATTGCGGGGTGTACTTGTTGTTATAAACCATTAAGCACAGAGAGTGGTGATTCATCGGTCAAGCAGCCGGGGTATCTAATGGGAGCGTGAGGAGTGTCTCCTGGACCTCGTTGTGAGGAGGAGGTTGGGGAGGATGGCAGGGGGCGTGGGAAACTCGCTGAGCAAGAAGCCTGCGGCCCGGGCTGCACCTCTCTCCCGGCAATATCATTTCTCTCTGCTCTCCGTTTCTGCAGCGCTGGTTTATAAACCTCTCCGAGCATGTCCGCTCTAAAGCCTGATTGGATACGGGAGAGACAGGCTGTCCACTTGTGAATTCTGATTGGACAGAGACAGTCTGTATTCTGTAGTCTTGTTGTAGAGAGAGACCATCGGTCCACTTGTGCATTCTGATTGGACGGAGACGGTCAGCATTCTGCAGTCTCGTCGTAGAGGGACCATCTGTCCACTGTGCATTCTGATTGGAGAGAGACAGTCTTAAGTGGACTGTGCATTCTGACAGCTGAGGGGAGCGACGACCTCTGACCTCTGGATTGTGGATTGGAGCAGAAAAAGGGATGAATAAGTGCTAGCATTCCTGTGGAGTGTAATCACAATTTACTTGTGGCTGCAGTATTAATACGCTGTGCCGAGGAATGGAGAGAGGGAGAGGGAGAGAGAGAGAGAGAGAGAGAGAGGAGGGAGCAGGATGGATAAATAAATAAACAACAGCACTGCCAAGTAATGTTCTGGAATTACCCCCCTCCCTCCTCCAACCCCCCCCCCCCACAGGCTGGAGGAAGCTGCAATTCTCACGTACTCCCCCGTCGTCCATCCAGTCATCATCGCTGTGTGCTGTTTTCTCATCATCGTGGCCATGGTGGGGTACTGCGGAACACTGAAATGCAACCTCCTCCTCCTGTCCTGGGTAGGTGTGCCTCTGCCGGGGCTCATAGGCGCGTGCGGTGTGCACCGTCCGAAACGTCCTGCGCCCCCTTCCTTTTTCTCCCGTTCCCGTACGCACAAAGGAGAGAGAGAGAGAGAGAGAGAGAGAGAGAGAGAGAGAGAGAGTGTGCGCGCTGAACTCATCCGGCTCTGTCTGAGAGGGAAAGGAGACAAATGCCTCATTGCAAACGTGTTGCACAGTTGGGAAGGCAAGCAGCAGGCAAGGTCCACTCAGCAGAAATACTCACAGGCGTAGAGCCGGAATGCAGCGACATTCACACAACAAGGCGTTTCTTGTGATCGTCAACTCTGTATAACTGACAAAGCATGACACAAAATATTTGTTTGTTTTGTAAGCCGGTCATAGAGTTGCGGGCACCTGTTTGCATGGCACAGTGTTCTGATTTCGATATTTCATGTGCAAATAAAATCCAGAGACCAAGATTTTAAAAAAAGAGCGAGGCTTAGCTTCTCTATCGACTAGGCAACTTCTGCCCTTGCGGCTTCTGGTCGCTGCAAGGCCTCCTGTTCGAACCTCAGACGCGAGGAAGCTCGCCTTTAAAACAGTATAAACTCGCCTCCTTAAAGAGTTTACCCCACTCAAAAAAATGTTTTAATTCTCCTTGCTGTTATCCTGTTCGCGTTGCTCCTGACAAACCAGGCGGCCGCGTCCCGAAATTTACTCTTTATTTACGCCGCTGTTTAAACGGTGCGTTGGCCGTTCATCACACCCCCGGAAAACTTGCGGTTTTTCAGCGGACGAGTCACACGACGCGCGCCCGGCGATGACTACAGCTGTAAAACAATTCATTCCGCGCTTGTCACGGCGACTGAGTAACGGCTCCCGGGGTGCCGGTGCACCGCCCCCCAAACCTCATGAATTACAGAACCTGAGTCAACACGTTTGTGGCAGACAAGGGGGTGATTGACAGGCCGCGAGCTCAAACGGGACCACCCCCGCACATCAATCAGAGGGACGGGAGATGGCTTACAGATTAGCCTGTTCTATCACTCGCTCCGCTCCGCTCTGAGGCACGGAAACGGACGACGAACAACGCGGCCACAGAAACATATTTAAAAAAAAAAGTCTAAAGGAGAGTCACTACTGCTGCCGCTGTGACGGGGGGGGGGGGGGGGGGGGGTAATTAAGCAAGGAGGTAATTGACTGTCAGCTTCCCCACAAAAAAGTGCTATGATCACATTACAGGCCCGCTCCAGACCGCTATGGCCCGCAGGTGATCCCGCGCTGGTCCTGAACTTAATTATAATGTCAGGGTAGCAGCTGAAATTAAATCAGGCAGAATGGTCCAACAGTAGAGTGGCTGCTGTGGCGACAGCTATTCAACTGGCCAATGAAATGGCATGTTATTCTTTTTCAACCGTTTGTTGAAAACGGCTTGGAAAATTGCCCTTTAGAGAGATGTATGTTTCTCTGCTTTGGCTGTAGCATAATTACTTATATAATTATGTGGTTTAAGGAACGTTTATAAAAATAAATAAATAATAATAAATAAATAAAAAATAAAAAAAATATATATATATATACGTCACAATAAATTCATATGATATAATAATGGATAATCCAGAAATATGGCCATGAACATAACTATCAGAGAACGAAGCACATGGATAAATTTTGGAACGTATATCTGTTGCTTTTATTCTTTACCTTTTGTTACTCAGCGGGTCTGTTTGATAAAAGAGCTGGTTTGGGGGGTGGGGGTGGGGGTGGGGGGTTGGGGAGGCGGAGACGAGGGGGGGAGGGGCGCGCTGTGGGTGTAATTGTATTGTTCCTCCAAATCCCAGGTGTTTGGAAGGTGGGTGGAGTTCCTGTCTTCGACCTCAGACTTTAAAAGAGGCCAGTTTGCGGAATCCCACCTGCCCCGGTGCTGGGGGGTGGGCCGGGGCGGGGGGGCCCAGATCCATTCTCTCCTTTGGAGGCCATTCAGGGCCTCGGCCAGGCCCCGGCATTCTTGTGTTACGCGTGACGCGGAGCCCCGACAATGTTATCTTCCGCGGGGACAATGGGCCGCGCTCATTTATTTCAATCGCGCGCATTTGGGAGCGAGAGGAGGAGGAGGGGCCCCTGAGCTCGGGTTTCGAGAGCCGCCATTCACACGGGGCCGCTCCCTTTTGAGCGGGGCGCACCCCGTGACCCCCGGAGCCCCTTGTTACCGGCGGGAGGACGCGCTGGGGCGGCGAGGCCGGAGGGGAGCAGCAGCCGTCCCCGCGGAACTGCTGTGCCAGTCGCTACGCTAGTCGTTGCGCTAGTTGTTGTGCTAGTCGCTGTGCTAGTCGCTACGCTAGCCGCTACGCTAGTCCTTGTGCTAGTCGCTACACTAGTTGCTACACTAGCTGCTGTGCTAGTCGCTACATTAGCCGCTACGTGAGCCGGTGCACTGAATGGCTGAGTGCTAATTAAGAGCGCGCGCGCGTATCTGAGCCCGGAGCCGCGGTGTGTTTGAATAAAACATCCCTCATTAGCGCTGTGGGAACGGGACTGAGCGCTGGGCTCGGGGCCAGCGGCGCTCGTGATCGATGCTCAGCGCTCCGTAATTTCTCTTCCTAACGCCAGCCGGAGAAATGAGATGGCACCGTTTTGGCCGGAGTGGGACGGCGGGGGCAGGATATTTGCCCGGGGCGTAAATTCATATTTTTCCCCCCTGGGCCAGTCCGGAACTTTTCATTTTATTCCTCTTTCTTACCCTGATTACTTTCCTCTTCTCCTGCTCTACTTTTGCAGTGTCTGTCTCCATGATTTACGTGAGGAGAAATCTCAGGAAATTAACATCTAAAAGAAATGCAAATTTCAGAGAGCAGAAGCAAATGCCAAATGGAAATCCCAATAAAATAAAATTGTAATAAAAATAAAAATTGTAAACGTTATCAAAAATATTTCAGATTAAAACTTTCAGTGACTGTTAACTGTAAAATTAAGTTGGAGCACTCTGATAACAAAGAAAACTACTAGACTTTCTTCTCTGTAGACTTTTTTACTCAGGATGGTTGACATTTCGGCACCGATTACCTTCCTCAGAGCATGAAAGCTTCCCTTGGCATATTTTTATGGAGTCTGTACTTGCAGAGCCCCCCTCCCATCTCTGTAGTGATTAAGCACAGGAGACACAATAAAATTGTATAACATTACTTCATAGTATTCAGGCTCAATGCTTTTTGTTACAGTCAAAGATCAAGGGTCAAAGGTCAAAAGGTCCCTCTGTCTTGCTCTGGGAGAGCGTTCCTGGTCAGGTGTCAGGGTCAGGACCGTTGGAGCGTTAAAAGTTCCCGGCTACGCCCTCCCCTCGGTCGGAGAGAGAGAGGTGGATGAGAGGGTGGGGACGGACTTTGTTTGGATCCTCCCGCGCTAAAAGCACAGGGGGATTAACGGAGCTGCGGCTTCCCGCAAATATTTAGAGTCTCCAAATAAACATCCTGATTGGCCCGGGTGCAGCCCGACGGCCGCGCATAACGGAACATCTGACTAAACATTCGCTTTAGCGTGCTGGGGGGACGGACATGCGCGTGTCAGACGGCCAGCGAGCGAGCAGCCCAGACGTTCCTCTGCGACCGCAGGCTTTCGGGGTTGATGCTGGCGCTCGCACAGCGAGGGAAACTCAGTTTGCGCTGTGGCTGTTCGCCGTAGAGGAAGCCATCTCGTTAAGTTCGAAAAACACGGAGACCCACAAAATGAAATATCCGTGAAATACGGACCTGAAAGTCTATGAAATTAATCTTGAAGGCCACTATTTCATTTAAAGTCAATTTCAGAACTGATAACTTAGAAGATGTCAAGGTCGCACCGAGCCAGATGTGATTCATTAGACTGCAGGGCATGAGCTGTGTGTGTGTAATTTCTTTTTGCAGGGAATGGTATATGTTCCTTATTGTTCACCAATGAGTGATGTTGTGCTCTCCTGTACCTCATCAGTACTTTGGATGCCTGCTGGTGATCCTCTGTGTGGAGCTGGCCAGTGGAGTTTGGACCTATGAGGAGGTGAGTCTCTCTCTCTCTCTCTGCCACTTGGAATGCAGCGACCTTTCTTCCTCTGTGGTTTTAACCCCCTGGGCACAACCTTATCAGAGGAACTGAGAGGGCGGTGTGTGCTCACTGGACGGCTTTGATCTGGTGCTGTATCTGCCAGGCGTGAGCTGCTCCAATCACAGTGCCCGGTGCTTATCACTCAGGCTCGTTAGTGAGAGGGAGAAGGGTCTGCCCCAGGGGATTATGTAAAATTGTCTTTTATTGGTTTTGAACCTTTTTCCTGCCCCGGGGGATTATGGGAGGAGGGTCATGTCTGCACCACAGGCTCCTCAGAAGCAGAGTATGTAGATGAAGCACCTGACTCAAGGCCTGTTGAGTACAGTCATGGGCTTAATACAGTGTCGTTAGCACTTCAATAAAACTGGAATCCACCCTGCCCCAGGGAATGCTGGGAGAATTAATGGAGAAGGAAGAAGTGCCCCATGGTTTCGGGAAAATGCCATCTGATCTTCTTATTAAAACACTTTACTGCTCATTACATATCTGAAAGGCCTTCATAAAGTGGTCACTACCACATTTTGGAACAGGAAATTAACTTCTTGATGGACTTAGAACATATCAACCGAGTGATGCATCTGTGAGGTGCCATTTTGAGCAGAAGAAAAAGGTCCCTCGTTTCTCTAAGCCTGTGACTGTCTCCTGAAATGTCAGCCTCCCATCCTGCGGTCCGACATGATCAGTCTCAAGTCCCGGATGCCCAGCTACGGCTTACCGCGCTACCAGTGGCTGACGCAGGCCTGGAACTTCTTCCAGACGGAGGTAAGAACGCAAAGCCTCACAGCACACGACCGTGTTCATGCCTAAGACTGTGCTCGACTGCGCCGTGAATAAAGAATGGTTCATATGTTCATCAGTAGCTGTATAATGTGCCCTGCACATTTGAATTGCACGCGGTAATTTCTGAGTTTGAAGTTCATTCCTTGTGTGTGTGTCGCGCCTTTATATCAGGATAGGGAATGTCTTGTTACCGAGGCGATGCAGGGGAAGGAAGGTGTTCATGGCCACAGCAGCGAAGTGCTACCTGGTGACAATACAAACCACACCCCAGCATCCTCATGGGCAGCCAGCCTTGCTATTCCAATCTGCCTTTTCTTTTCTTTTTTTTTGGCGGTAACTGTGTCCTTAGCACAACCTTTCCTGGCGTGCTCTACCTACACCCTGACTTGCGTGGTTTACAGAGTGTTGAAGTGTGTGTGTGTGTGCGTGTGTGTATGTGTGTGTGTGTGTGTGTGTGTGTGTATGTGTGTGTGTGTGTGTGTGCATGTCTCTCAGTCCGCGTGCTGTGAGGTGGAGAGGGTGTCCGTGTGTGTCTCAGGGTGTGGCGTCTCGGGAGTTTCAGGAAGCGCTGTGTGTCGGGGGGGCTGTGACCGCGTGCGCATGTGTCTCAGTTTAAGTGCTGCGGGGTCATTTATTTCACCGACTGGCTGGAGATGACCGAGATGGAATGGCCGCCAGACTCGTGCTGTGCCCGGCAGTACCCAGGCTGTGCCCGACAGGCTCACTACTGGGACCTGAGCGACCTCCACCAAGAGGTGAGACCGCTGGGTTAGCCTCCTCCACCCCCCTCCCCCGCCCCCTCCACCTCTAAATTTACTTTAAGTCAACTCAGCTCAACTCAACTCCAAGTAAATGCTTTTAAGGTAAACACAACATGTTTACTTAAATTAGACTCTTAAAAAAGCTAATGTGTTTAAGTGGGAAATCACTTTATTTTCAAATGAAAGCAGCCTGCACAAGTAAACTTTCGCCAACACAAGCAAATCAAATGTTGCTCCACTGGACACTGTATCTGTTTTTACAGACTGTATGTAAAAGACATGAAAATAGTCACAAAAAACTGTCCATCAATATAAGTAATTTAATGCAGCTGAAACGCAAGGTGTATTCAACGATGTGCTGGTCAGTTTTGCTTTTAAATAATTCAGTTAGTAATGACTCAAACAGTTTCAGTATATTTCATAATAAAAAATCAAGTAAAACCAGAAAACCCAAAAACTGAGTAATGTAAAAAGAAAAACAAAATTGATAAAAATAAGCTATACTGCTTTTTTATTTTTTTTTTGAGCTGTGGTTGAAGCACTGCAGTGGGAAATTTGTATTATTGACTGGCATTCTGTGTGCTGCTACTTCCTGGAAAAGTTTGAAAGCTTTGTTAAATGCATTCAAATGATGCTGGGAACACAAAGCATGCCTGTTTACACGCGATAAATTCACAACAGTCTGTTCCCAATACCACTTCAGGTGTTTTTTCACTGTCAAATTACCTGAAGTGCTCTGGGGGGAAGAATCCATACAAAACAATTAGAGGCAGTCGTGAGCTTGAGGGTTTTCTGGGAGTTGTTGTTCTGGCAGCGGGCGGGTGAGGCAGCCGTCGCTGCTGATAAGTGGAGTGCCACCGCTCCTGCCAGCGAGACACAGAGGAGCTGGGAAATGACCTCATAAAACAGGACACACTCATGCTCACGATACAGATACACACATCCGGGTGAATACATGCACATATATATCATATATACGCATATATATATATAATATACACCACACACACACACACACACACACACACACACAGAGGCAGGCACACACACACACACACACACACTTACAGGTAGACACACACACACATACTCAAACATACACACACACACACACAACCCATACATACAGGAGGAGACACACACACACACGCACATACATACACACACACACACACAGACACACACACACACATACAGGTGGAGACACACACACGCACGCACATACATACACACACACACACAGACACACACACACACACAGGCGGATACACACACACACACATACAGGTGGAGACACACACACACACGCACATACATACACACACACACACACACAGACACACACGCGCTTGCGTACGAGCGCGTGCGTTCTCTGCACACACGGACCCGGGCCGTCCCTCAGGTTAGCTGGGTGTGTGAAACGGAGTGCTCTCCATACACTCTCGCAGCTGTGCCAGATGTTGGGGTCAGAACCTCAGGCACACGGGGGTGTGATGCTGCTGCTGCAGAGGGGAGAAACACCCTGAAACGGGCCACAGCAAAGAGGAGGCAGAGGCATTTTGAGACTCGTTCTCCCGTTCAGAAATAATTTTGCATTTCAGTGCACTGCATGTTTTATGTAATTACAGTACATATTTGTCCTATGACAGCTTTATCTGATGCCTTTTTGTCTGTTGCCTTTTTGTGTTTGTGCGTGTGTTTGCACGTGTGCGTACGTGTGTGTGTGTGTGTGTGTGTGTGTGTGTGTGCATGCGCGCAAATGTCTGCAGGGCTGCGGTCCAAAGATCTACAGTTTCATCCGCGGAACGAAGCAGCTGCAAGTCCTTCGCTTCCTGGGCGTGTCCATCGGGGTGTCTCAGATTCTGGCCATGACCCTGACGCTGACGCTGCTGTGGGCACTGTACTACGGCAGGAGGGCCCCCGACCCCCCCACCCCTTGTCCCGCCGCCGGGACCGACCCCGGCCCACACTCGCCCTGCCCGGTCGAGGACGGGGCCAAACCGGGCCCAGCCCGACCCGGGGAGGCCTGGACTCCCGTGCTTCCCAACGGCCACACGCAGTTTGAGATGGAGCAGATCTCATAGCGTCACGCCCACCGCTGCCAGAAACTGGGGATGAGGAACAGTGGCCGACACATGCTGCCACTGCTATAGAGCCAAACGACAAGCCACCATAGAAAGCAAGGATACACTAGACTGGTGCTCCTGCAGTACCAGTACAATAGGAACCCAGGATGCGACAAGAGGTGCTGGCATCCGCCGCCTCTACCATAGAAATTGGAGATACAGTAGAACGGCTGCCCTGCACTGCCAATACAGTAGAAACCCAGGCTGAAACAGGAGTTGCTGGCATACATCACCACTGCCATAGAAACTGAGGATACAGTAGAGTCATTGCCCTGCACTGCTGATACAATGGAAACATGTGATGAAACAAGGTGCTGGCACACACTGAAACTGAGGCTGCAGTAGAGTGGATAGCCTATTGTCTTAACAAAAGAAACAAGCCTTCCTGGCAGGCATCACCACCACTACCATAGAAACCAAGGACGCAGTAGAGTTGCAGATATTCCACTGCCATAGAAACTGTAGACGAAAATGTACCAGAACTATCCAATACCCACAAAGTGAAAGAGGATGCAACTGATTATATTGCAGCTCTTCTAGCATCTCTTTTAGTATGAGGAAACAGTTAAGGAATTCAGTACGAGTTTTTCCAAAACTGGTACCATGGAAATAGACTGAATAAAACAAGCCACTGTCTTAATCTCTTTACAATCTTTCCGTGAAGCATTCTATTCAAGGGAAGTGGAGCACACTTTTTTTTTTAAAAACTGAGCTACTGTCAAAGCCAAGTTCTTCACCTAAAAACAATATGGTAAATACATTTAAAGATGGGACATTTCTTTTTGCTGAATCAGCTTGTTTAAAGTGTCTTAATTTAACAGTACTGTGAAAACACCGAATGTCTGATCTTTTGTTCTCCTTTGTTCACCGTAACGGAGAGATCCATTGCTCGGTGATCGGAAAGGACTACTGTATGACGTCAGCCTGTTCAGCAGAAACCCCCCACTTGTGGCAAAAGAGCTTTATAGGGACATCCTCATTGAATGCCGTCTTTGTGTGTTTATGTATAATGCGATGTATTCGACGCTGAGCGCAGGTTCACCGGAGTATTGTGTCATAATGTCAGCCCATCCCTTAAGTTCTATCCCTGAGTGTTCTGTTGCACTGTCCTTTTGTACTGCAGTGTAATGAATGAGGCTTTATGAACCCCGTGATAGGTGGAGCTTATCATTGAGGTGTCTCAGATCAGGGTAATGGGATCTATAGTACCCCTGTCGTGGGCACCATACTGTGACAAGAAGGCCCTCCAAATAGCCTCCACCTTAGACGGAGTCAGCCGCACACTCACCCTTAAGATGAGCCACAGCCAAACCAAGCCAATGCCCTGTTTTTTTCCTTGACTCATTTTAATCAATCAGAATACTCTTTATGGGCTGCTGGGTGGCTCATTCAGTTAAGGCTTTGCACTGTGGCGCATGGATGAGCCTCACGGCCTTGGATCCAAATCGGACCGTGCCAATGCCGACTGTGGCAAATAGCTCCATAGTATGACGCGCGATTTGCGGTCACATCGACCAGGGTATGGGAGTCGTTCAGTCGGTTAGGGGTTTAGTTAATTTTTGTCGGTTAAGTTTGCTATCTAGTGACCCCTGCTGGTCGATCAGGTTCCTGTGGACTGCATGCTAAAGTTGCATGTAAAAGGTCTTCCTCTGACTCCACTCTATGCAGGTTTAGCTGTAGTCTAGGGTATGAAAATAAGCAGCAGGTGACACCATGATTCGGAAGACAACCATAGATATCTACACTTCTAAATCGGCTGTGAGGTTCATGCATGAACACAGCTACAATTGTGGATGACTGGCCATTCTGAACATTAAAAAAATACTCTTTATAACAACATTCTACGGTTGGTTCAGGTCTGTTAGTAATTCAGAAAATGTGGTAACTCCACCCTTTTTGGAGTATATATGAAGACTCAATGATTACTATACAGCATAGGTCCCTAAACGTTTGAACCACAGGGCCATTTCCAAACTTGTACTCACCTCCCAATGTCTGAGGGTGAAATTGTTTGCTGGGAACCTTCAGTGTGGTTTTTGGACTTTTTGTTGACATGCTGGGTGGGTGTATATGGCTGTTGACCTTATTGGCCTAAATATATAGTTACATGTATGATACTGGCTTGGTTTTGTTTTACACACGACTTTGCTTGCTCTATAGACCATTGAACAATGGTTATATTTATTTCAATAAACTTGGTAGTGCACACATTTATCACTTGTTCCCAATTCCCAAAAAATGCAATCAAGGAAACTTTGTAAAATACATGACAGAGATGTATCTGACACTCGCTGGTGTGGCATTGGGCATGAGTGTATTCCCTGTTTCTTCTGTTTTCTATTTGCATAGATAAAGGGATACGTCTGGCATTATAGAGCTACTAAAAATGGTATGCTTAAAGATCATCACAGGTGGAGCAGGTCCACTTCATCACACGACCTTCCCAACCTGCATTGCTTCCTTTTGACATAGTCATCACTAAACAGAGCATCGCATCCATTAAGAAAAAGAAAATGCGATGGGGAAAAACGCAAAGAAAAATGGAGCAAGGATGTTTTGATTGATTGGCCATTACAGTACGCTTGGCACTGGGAGTGAATCATTTGAAAGGCTCATCCAGACGAAGGGACGTCGCTGTAAAGTCACAGGCTTGGGCTAGGCCACGGAACTGCCCGCTAACGTGACGTTCATCTCGATGGCAGATAAATTACTTCAAATCTGCGGGGAGCAAAGATGTCATTGAATGCCCCTATTATAGTTTGATTTGCACAGTAAAATGTTACTGCACAACGTTTCACTTTCGGGCAGATAAATGCATAATTATATGGAGGCTTTATAGAAAGTATGTGGCACTTACGACGATGAATAACAGGTTTTGATACGTGATGCGTATATTAATAGCGTTTAATGGTGTGTTGCTTTTTCTCTCCCCAAAATATAATCCCTCCAAACACATTTTAGAAACAGCTTAGACATTGTCTGCTAAGCATTATCACAGACCGCTTGTCCACTTCAATTTCCAATAGCAGTTTTCGCGTGGCTTTCTTAATGGAAACTGGCACTCAGCAAATAAGGCTGAACAATCTTTTGGAGCGTTTTCAGTCAACAGTGCTAAAAGAAAAAAATTCCAAACAACCGGTCTGAATGCACATTAAGGCGCATTCCCCTCCGCTGTGGCTGTGTCATTAGCACAGCTATTCCGCGCGGGGATGATTAATGAAGTCATCAGGGACACAGCGTGCGGGGCCTGCCAAAACGCATCACTCTTCCCAACAAAAGCAATTTGGGAAAAACGTCTCGGCGGATGCAAATAAAATTGACATTCTAATGGCAATTTGCAACGCAGAAAGTTGATATTTGGCACTAAAATGTAGAAGAATTCAGGAGCTACGCACAGGAATAATGTATTGCAACTATTAAATTAGTTTACAACAATAATTACATTATTATTGTTGTTGTTATCATAAATGCTTTTATTATTATTATTATTATTATTATTATTATTATTATTATTATTATTATTATCAATGTTGACATTGTTTTTGTGAATTCCTCTGCGTTCCTGCATAGCACTTCCTCAGGCAAAAAGGAGAATTTTATTCCAACTCTGGGTCCTTTTGCAGATGAAGGCGGGTCACGAGCTATATTTAAGAGCACAAAAATGATATAATCTCTACACTCATGAGACGGATGCAGTGAAAAGCCCCTTTCACCCCACCCCCCTACCCCCTCCCCATTTCCATTCAAGGACAGGATACACAAAAGAGGGAAGGGCGGGGCACTAGGTTGTCAAAGTAGTACACAAAAACATTTCTTGTTGCCGTCTCCCACCCTTCTTTCAGACATGTTAAAGACCAGATATGCTTTCACGCGAGTCCTCTCTCCCCTTTTTGTGACAGTGTGCTTAACGCTCTTTTCTTTAGATGCGTTTGCCCGCGCTACGCTCCTTCTGTGCGCACAGGCGTTCGCTCGCTCTTCGCTCCTCTCTTGTGCGGTAGTGTGTCATGCGCTCCTTCCTCGTGTGATAACGAGCGTGAGCCGGTTTCCTGTCGGAGGTGGCCGGGGCTCGAGCGCTGGCAGATTTATGCCCCAGCTGTGGCTCCGTTTCCCTGCCAGGCTCGAGGTGTTTTGCTTTCCACCTTCGGGGAATTTGTTTGGAATGGAATGGATGCTATAGTTCACGACCGTACCCTGCGGACCCAAGCAAAATCCTCCCTGCTCCCACCCCCGACCCCCCCCCCCCCCCGAACAAACCCCCCAGTGTTCCAGCACTGTAGTGGATGTCGATGACCATCCCATACAGCAATATGGGGCTTACACATTACTTCACTAAATGCAGCCTCTCTCTCTCTCTAGCTCTCCCTCCCTACCTCCTCTTATCTCTCTCTCTCCCTACCTCCTCTTCTCTCTCTCTCTCCTTCTGTCACTCTCTCTCCTTCCCTCTCTCTCCTTTTCTTTTCTCTTCCCCTCTCTCTCTCACTCTCTCTTCTCTCCTTCCCTCTCTCTCCCTCCTTATCTCGCTCCCCCCCCCCCACCTCTCATACACACACAGGGCAGGGGCAGGAACAGCAACAGCAGCAAACAGTAAAATGAGCCAGAGGCGGAAATAAAACTATTAACCTCTACCCTCCTGATAAAAATAGCCGGAGCAGGAATAGACTGTGGCTGTGTTGCGCAAGCCCCGGGTCAGTTTACCCCCCTATGCCATGCGTACAGGGAATAGCTGCGGTACAGACGTACAGAAACATCTGTTATCATTCCCCAAATGGAAAAAATAGGCTACTATGCGTACACAGACGCACCGAAAGGGACACCATCCCCCGACAACAGTCTATTTGTAAGGCTGTGACCGAATCCATGTGAGATCTCTGTCCTGCATCCTGTTCCTGCTCAAATCAACAATCCTCCCCGCACAGGATGTGCACAAATGATTCTGTTTGGAATATCTGCACCATAGACAGGATGACAAGATTAATTTAACGCGGACATGCAGGCAAAACACGTGGTTTTAAATAATGAGTCATAGGTACAGTTATTATGTTAACTTACACTAACATATATTTTAATACGCTAACTTTGGTGGGAAAAATGTGAGAAAATTATATTCTAATGTTTCTCCTCACATTGATACCAATGTTGTTCTATTCCACCAAACAATTTCATGTTCTCAGGTATTGATAACGGTGTAAATAGTGCAAAAAAGAAACATTAATGAATGGCAGAGTGTATGTCTTGGGACTAACATCTTCTCTACGATTAAAAACAAGACAATGTCCATCTAATTTTTTCCCCTAGTATTTTAATAGAACAGTGACTTTCTCGTTTATTCATAGACCACACTGGACAGAACAATGTGTTTGCTGTTTCTAGTTCGTAAATATTTTTTTATATTTTGTCCACAGCACAAGCCGTAACAAATTGAAAGTAGTCTTTTCTTGAATATACACAGTCTCTTGTACATTAAATACACTTTTCTAAAAGCCTCTTCAGTTTTGACAAACAAATCGAGAACAGAACTCAGACTCTTCTCCGGTACAACAAGACCAAACTCGTCGATGACCGCATGCATCTTTTTGATCTAACGGTTAAAAAACAAACAAAAAAAGAATATCCTCCTGAGACCTGCCCGAATTTTTAAAAAGGATTTTCATTTTTATGACATAATACAAGTGTCTTGGATGACAAAAAACATGTTGCAGTGAAAATATTTTCAAAAAATATTAGATTATTGTTATCGAATGTCCCTCGTAGTGCAGGTTTCAGCATAGTAGCCTAGAATGTATGGTTCTTGAGATTAAGACCAAAGACTCATATCCCTTGCAGGGGACAAAAATACATTACTGGGCCTTGGGAGGATATAGAATTGATAGGATAATAAGTACCTGATTACGAACTAAAATAAAAGAACAGAAACGGCATTTGAAATGATCAAAATGACTGGGATAAATATTTACTACACAGAAGAACAATTTACAGCACTTGGTCACTAAACACAGTCGGCGATTTTTATTTTTATACATATTTTTTTTTCCACCCAAAAATGGAGTAAGATTTAATGAGCTGTACATGACCATTTGTTTTTAAAAAATATTCCGCGTTTCTCTATTTTTTCTCTCAATAAAATGAAAATCTGTACAAAAAACCTTGTTGCATAATTCACACAAGTCTGGCAATTTTGGAAATCATACCGCCGTTTCTGAGCAGAGCGCGATCTAGGGGAAGGCGTTCCAAGGATGAACAGTACGGTAACCTACTGTGGGAAAAAAACGTTGAGAAAAACTCATTGTTCAATTTGCAATTGCACAAGGCAACAGAAAAAGAGCAATGACAGCATAAGGTCAGTATTTTTCCATCCTCGGTTTAAAAACCCATTTCGCATTGACGCGATTTACTCGCGATCACGAACGGTGAAGTGTGACGTTGCATTCCGTTCCGTTCCATTCCATTCCACGCGCGGGGATGATGTAGGTCTAATAGCGTAATGGTCGGACGCTTCATTAAACAGGGGCCGTATTGCCAGTATTGTGCACGCGGCCGGCTTATCTTGATTACTGGAAACTCCGTTCAGCTCAGCTGCTCTACACAAGGAAATTAAATTAAACTTTGCATCAGTATTTCCACCACTGCAATTTTGTTGTCGTTGCTTTACACTGTAGGCTACGTGATACGTTTTTTCTGGCTATGTTGGAGAAAAAGGAAGAATAATACAATACTTCATAATCAAGTAGCATTTTCCTCAAGGTTCACAACTGTGTCTTCCTCGTTTGCTTCAGATAGCCAGCTTTATAGTCCATTCAATAGCAAAACTGCAACTGCAGAAGAAACAGAAAGATCAGTTGCGGTTTGGCCATTATCTTAAGCCTCTTTAAAGCATGACATGTAAGTAAGATAAAGCAGGAGTGTCCAATCTCATCCAATCTCACCCCTCATTTAAAGGGTTTTCTGTATCTTCCTTAATTCATTGCTTTCGAAGCGCAGTAAGGAATGCTGTAATCATAGACACAAATGACCAACAAAAAACAACGACAAAGAACATCGGCATTTTCTTCTTTCGCGATTTAAAGCGTGAGTACGACTCACCGCGGCTATAAAATGCCTTCAACAACCAAGAAACACAGTTTATGCATTACTGAGCATGTAAACACGGCAAAGGAGCTTAGAGACAGGCTCAGAGAGGGGGGATATCAGGGAATGCCATCGACGGTATTCATGATGGCCAATCAACATACTCTGTGCACCGCGTAACTCAGCGGAGCAAGTAAGAGAAGTAAGCAGGTGATTCTGCCCTCTGTGAAACACAGAGATGGACTGAAAAGAGCCTTATTGCGCGTGGTGCTGGGGGGTGTAGTTTCACGAAAGGAGAAAGGGGCGGGGGGAGAACCACACAGTCACAAATCCAGGAACTGCATTAAGGTCATGCATGATGCTTCACTTACACACGCAGGCACACGCACGCACTCACACATGTACAGTATGTGCCTCTTCACATATTAGTATCAAAAGTCTTTCTTGTTACATCATTGTTTGCAATTAACGATACAACATAACATCCTCTTATCCAAAGCACGTGATTAAATGCTGTCTTTTAAAAAAAAAAATGGCTTCCCCCCTCCTTGCCTCTCCAGTTCTGAAGAGAACATATTTAAAGACACACAATAGTTAAAAATAATTTTTCCTGTGAGAGTGTAGGATCTGAAGCTTTAAGCCCAGAGGCTGCCAGCGGAACAGCGCCCCTTCCTGGAAAGGGTATCCCCCAATGTCAGTGTTACCCTAAAAACCAGCACCTGCAGCGCTGAAGTACAAAACAGGTCCCGCTCTAGCTCCCCAGGTCTTGCAATGGCCGCGACTCTCCAGTAGGGGGGGGGTGCTGAGTCTCTCCCTCCCGTCCCGTCACTTCTGAGGCACAACACCGTGGCGAGGACGAGCGGAGCCTATAGGGCGGACACCCGGACGATGTTGGCCTGCGAGTAGTCGGACGAGCTGGCCGACTCGTCGCCCTCGGGCGTGGTCACCGGCGGCGTCGGCATGGTGATGATGGCCGCCGTGATGTAGGGCTGGTCACAGTTCAGCGGCATGGTCTCGTCCAGTTTGGCGTTCAGGCTGGACCGGCTGGCCGAGGAGAGAGAGAGAGAGGGAGAGAGTGGGGGAGAGAGAGAGAGAGAGAGAGAGGGAGAGAGTGGAGAGAGAGAGAGAGGAGAGGGAGAGAGTGGGGGGAGAGAGAGAGAGAGTGGGAGAGAAAGTGAAAGAGAGAGACAGGGAGAGGGAGAGAGAGAGAGAGAGGGAGAGAGGGAGAGAGTGGGGGGAGAGAGAGAGAGACAGGGAGAGGGAGAGAGAGAGGGGGGAGAGAGACAGAAGAGAAAGAGAGAGAGGGAGAGAGTAACAGTTAGAGAAAGAGAGGAGAGTGAGAGAGAACTGAAATAATGACATTAACGTACACCGCTGGGCCTTCTGCAGTCTAATTCAGAAACCCTTCCTTCAGACCACACAGAGCCTCCCACAGCTGGCCAATCCCTGCGCCATCGGATGCCATGGCAACGCTACACAACCCCGCGCGCTCTCATCGTTTTTGGCATTCGCCGTCGGACGTTGTCCAGCCGCAAATTCCTCCCGGCTGAGAGCTCCGGCTCCTCTCCAGCGAGGGGGGGGGGGGTTTTGGGGGGCTGGCTCGGCCTGACGGGACCCAGGCGGGCCCGGAGGGGCGACCGCATCGCCAGGGTGCCGAGCGCTGGCCGGGAGAGACGACCGAATCTGCCGGAATCTGCAGCGGGTCGCGAGACGACCGGGCTGCACCTCCAGGTGTTAAAGAGAGGCCAGGCTGACCGTGGCTGACCAAGTCCCCGGGGGGGGAAAGGGGCAAAACAGCGGTCAAGATGGATGACCGCACCTGCCAAACTTAAGCGGGGGCTTACAGAAACAGCTGTCTGCCCGAGCGTGGGGGGGGGGGGCACAGAGGGGTCAGCTGGCCTGCTGTAAACAGAGACTCAGTGTGATCTAACCCCCCCCCACCCCCCACTCCCCCGCGCCCCCACCCCCCACCTCAGTCTGACACTCTCAGCACCAGCAGCGCTGAGCACAGCTGGGGCCTAACAGACAAAGTGTCCTTCCTTCCTTAGCAGCTTAGCCACCGAGAGAAAAGGGGGGGGGGGTGTGGGGGGGTGGGGGGGACTTGTGTTGGTTTTCTTTTTCCGTTTGGCGCGGGCGGGCTGTTTACCCCTCGTGAACCACTGCCAGCCAGAAAAGAAAATTTCCCATGAATGGCTGCTGCGCCGTCTGGCTCACCGGGGTGCAAAATGGCCGCCGCACCAGAGCGCCTCCGCGAGCGAGGAATGAACTCCGCTCTCGCTCAGCTGAAGCGGCTTCTAGGTGAGTGCTGGCTAAACAGCTGTTTACTGACTACAGCCGGTGTTTCTCACATTACCGCTGGAGCCAGTGTTCCAATGCAGAGCGACGGCAGAGCCAGTATTTTACACTGTGGAACTACAACACATTCAGCGTTTTACACTGTAGAACTACAACACAGTCAGCATTTTACACTGTGGAGCTACAACACAGTCAGCATTTTACACTGTGGAGCTACAACACAGTCAGCATTTTACACTGTAGAGCTACAACACAGTCAGCGTTTTACACTGTAGAGCTACAACACAGTCAGCGTTTTACACTGTGGAGCTACAACACAGTCAGCATTTTACACTGTAGAGCTACAACACAGTCAGCGTTTTACACTGTGGAGCTACAACACAGTCAGCGTTTTACACAGTGGAGCTACAACACAGTCAGCGTTTTACACTGTAGAGCTACAACACAGTCAGCGTTTTACACTGTGGAGCTACAACACAGTCAGCGTTTTACACTGTGGAGCTACAACACAGTCAATGTTTTACATTGTGGAGCTACAACACAGTCAGCGTTTTACACTGTGGAGCTACAACACAGTCAATGTTTTACATTGTAGTGCTGCAGTAGAGTCAGTGTTTCACACTGTAGAACTACACTACAGTCAGCTTTTAAACTGGAGAGATACAGCACAGCCTGTTTTTAAGCTGTAGAGTTACAGTACAGCCAATGTTTTCCATTGTAGTTTGCGCCAGCTATAGTAGGGCCTGTGTTTTCCAGTGTCAAGCTAGTGTCAGGATGGCTAGCCTAAACTGAATGGAAAAGTAATGTTAGTGGATAAAGGGCCAATGTGGCACAGGGGAGAGCAAGGACGTAGATCTCATCTTCAACATTGTGGGGGACACCTAACTGGAAAATTTCTTTGGTTTTTTGCAACATGATAATATCAGAGAGGAGGGGCATTTGATGCCCCCCCCACCAATCTATGTCCCATGGTGGGGAGGTGTGGTTACCCCCCGCACGCCCCCAGCACACAACGTGAGTGGGGCAGTACCTGTTGGACAGCGGCCTCTCTTGGATCTGGATGGTGCTGAGCTCCTGCACGCTGCCATGGCGACCGCTGGTGGTGGAGTTGGGCAGGTGCAGGCTCCTCTTCCTGTTGCGGCGGGAGCAGCAGGAGGACAGGCCGTGCTGGGAGGAGCCCAGGGAGGAGGAGCGGGAGCCCAGCTGGTTCACCAGCGACACCTCCATGAAGCTCGCCTCGTACGTCTTCTCATCCACAAACTCGTGATTCTGCGAGAAGGGCGGGGGGGAGAGCAAGGTAGCATTACTTCCGTCTTACACAGAGAGAGAGAGAGATGGAGGGAGAGAGAGAGAGAAGGAAGGAGGGAGGGGTAGAGAGAGAGACAGAGAAAGAGATGGAGTTCAAACTTATGATACAGCATTACTGCTATGCTCCCTGTGGGCATATTAAATGTTGGTTATAAATTTTACATTGCCATTTATTTATTTTTAACCACATTCATTTAGGTAAAAAATATACACTGGGTGTACCCCCACCTGGAAAAGGTGCCAAGCAAATAAAGAAAAAGGCCTGAGTTGCCTGAGTTGTGGAGAATACACTTTGCAGGTGTGGCTGGGTAAACACTGCAGCACGCTCAATTCAAAGGGCGATAACCCTGGTGTAGATGGCGGCGAACACAGTGTAGCCGAAACAGAGCAAGCCCGTGCTGCCACTCCCCTGTGTCACCGAGACGAACGGGCCATTAATGTAATTAATCGCTCCCCTCCTCCTCTTTCCTCGTTAGCGGTAACGGCCCCGCCGAGCCGCGGCGCCGCGCGAGAGAACGAGCGGCACCGCGCGCGCTCGAGTTCGCGCCGTTTGAGACGCCATCGATCACGCCGAGCTCGTCGCTGAATAACGCACACCGCCAGAGAGGGACGGGAAGTACGCGCCCGGGCGGGAGATGATGACCCCGGCCTGCCTTAACGGCGTTTATGGAGCTCTGCGTAGTGTCTGTGAGCCACTGACTCACTGCCCCGGTTCTGATTACACTCTGTCTGTGAGCCACTGACTCACTGCCCCAGTTCTGATTACACTCTGTCTGTGAGCCACTGACTCACTGCCCCAGTTCTGATTACACTCTGTCTGTGAGCCACTGACTCACTGCCCCGGTTCTGATTACACTCTGTCTGTGAGCCACTGTCTCACTGCCCCAGTTCTGATTACACTCTGTCTGTGAGCCACTGTCTCACTGCCCCAGTTCTGATTACACTCCGTCTGTGAGCCACTGACTCACTGCCCCGGTTCTGATTACACTCTGTCTGTGAGCCACTGACTCACTGCCCCGGTTCTGATTACACTCCGTCTGTGAGCCACTGACTCACTGCCCCAGTTCTGATTACACTCCGTCTGTGAGCCACTGACTCACTGCCCCAATTCTGATTACACTCCGTCTGTGAGCCACTGACTCACTGCCCCAGTTCTGATTACACTCCGTCTGTGAGCCACTGACTCACTGCCCCGGTTCTGATTACACTCCGTCTGTGAGCCACTGACTCACTGCCCCGGTTCTGATTACACTCTGTCTGTGAGCCACTGACTCACTGCCCCGGTTCTGATTACACTCTGTCTGTGAGCCACTGACTCACTGCCCCGGTTCTGATTACACTCTGTCTGTGAGCCACTGACTCACTGCCCCGGTTCTGATTACACTCTGTCTGTGAGCCACTGACTCACTGCCCCGGTTCTGATTACACTCTGTCTGTGAGCCACTGACTCACTGCCCCAGTTCTGAGGTCCGCCTGAGCTCACTCCTTCACTTCTATGTTACCTTTTCACTGTGAATTTGCATGTCTGCGTGTGAGTGTGTGTGTGTGTGTGTGTGTGTGTGTGTGTGTGTGTGTGTGTCTGTGTGCGTGTGTGTGCCTGTGTGTGTGTCTGTGCGTGTGTCTCCTGGCTGATCTTTAAGAGCTGTTGAAAAAATCCGGGAGTGAAGGATAACATAGCATAATTCTCAAAGGAAATGACAAAGAACAATATGAGGATGTTTCAATGTGTGTTTGCACTTTCACACACAGAAAATTAAGAGCATTCTGCTGCTGTTGGGCTGGGTTCAATAGGCAAATAACCATGATAATGTTTCTGTTCAGGTAAAGAAACTAATGAAGAAAATAGAAACTAATGTTTCTGTTCAGATAAAGAACCACACTAATGTTTCCATTCAGGCAAATAACCATGCTAATATTTCCATTCAGGTAAAGAACCATTGTAATGTTTCACTTTGGGTAAAGAAACATGCGAATGTCTGTAATGTACTGTGGCAGTCCGAGTTAGGGCCAAGGACCCCTCAGCAATCTACAGTGCTGTCCAGATTTTGATGAAGTAGGGGCACCCAGTGCAACAGGGATCTTACTTATATATGTGCATGCTTCTCACATCATGGCCTCTGTGACCCCCATCAACTGGGAAATGGAAGGCAGGTTTTGCAGCGTTGGGGGGTAGAGGCTCTACAGAGGGATATCAGTGAAGTGCAGGAGGTTGTTTACTCTGAACCACACACAAACACACACGCAACACGCACACACACACATGCATGCACACACACAAATGCATACAGACACACACACACACACACACACACACAGACACACAGATACACACACACACACACACACACATACATACACACACACACACACACAGACAGACAGACAGACAGACAGACAGACACACACACACAAATGCATGCAGACAGACACACAAACACACACTCACTGGCACACACACACACACACAGAGAGACACACACACACACTCACTGACATATCCGGCGAAGAGTTCCACAGTGATTCCCATTTGCCCCAGAAGGTCTTTGAGCAGACAGGTAGAGTGCAGCTTTTTGCTTTGCTTGCAGCTTTTTATGGGATTGCTGAGACAGTCTGATTTTGAGCAGAGGCACATACCGCAGAAAAAAATCACATAGAAGCAAAGATGCCCATACTCTTATCACAAGAATGTATGACAGCAGCAATTAAAAGGCTGTCACACCTGCTGAGCCTCTCTTCTGAGGGGCTTTTAAAGAGGCCAATCTGGGGTAAAACCAGCACCTCCAGGAGGGTGCTGGCTGAGGTGCTGGTGGTGAGAATAGAGAGAGAATTATGTTATAAGCAAAGTGTCAGCAGAGCTTTGGGTGACTACATACTGATCAGGGAGAAGGTACGTAGAAGGCACAGTATGCAGACATATGCACACGTGCGTGCACACACACTCACACACACACACACACACACACACACACATACAAACACTCACTGACACACGCATGCACACACACTCTCACACTGACACACACACAAACACACACACACAAACACTTGCACACACAGACACAGACACACTCTCTCTCTCTCACACACACACACACACACACACACAGACACACTCTCTCTCTCTCACACACACACACACACACACACGCACACAGCGAGTGGGGGGTGCTCTCACCGTGGTCTTCTCCAGGCAGTGCAGCAGGTGGTGATGCTGGGTCTCGAACACGGGGTTGGCTCTGGAGATCTGGGCCTGTCCCGCTTCCTTGGAGGCCTTCGGGAGACAGAGAGCCGCAGGGCGGGGTCGTTAGTCACATGACTGCTGGCAGAGACCAGGCCCGGAGCAGGGGGCTCCACGCCCCGCCCACATTCTCAACAACGCCTCAGCCACACCTCTATGATGTCACAGAAGCCTTGCGAGAACGTCACTGGCCAGCCGGGCGGAGAGCGTCCACCCTGACCCCGCCCCCAGCCTAGCCCTCTCTCTCTTCTCCTCATGCCTGATGCCTTCGGCCAATGGCTCATGGTTAAAACTCGTTCTGTCTGGATTCCCATAATTCCTGTCCAATGGGCAACGCCCAGCAGAGATCTTAGCAGAGATGAGCAATTTCCCATCATGTGCTTATGCTGTAGATATTATATAACATAAGAGTATCACACAGCCTTATTTTAACCATGAAAACCACATTTATTATTTTTTCCTTCTCCATACCATTGACTCAAAGGGCCTGATTCAACAGAATGCAGTTAATTACCAACTGGACCACCGAATCTTTGCAGTGTTTGGAAGCATGCCATGTAAAGTACTGCAGCTGCACAGCCAATTTCAAGCCAATGTCACCTGACCATCCCACTAAACCTGATTTTCTCCTTCCTGTCCCAACTGTTTCTACAGTTAATTAGACTTCAGCGCCAATGAAAAGACTGCCTGACGAAATGTCTGTTACATTTGGAGGGAAAAGGACAGTCGGAACCACAGGAGCACTAGACTCCGAGGTAGCTAAAGTGACAGAATAGTCGTTCAGTTTAACAAGGACTCTAAAGTACCTAAAAATGAAAGGGGAGGCACGTAGTCGGCTCGAATGCTCTCACATAGCCAAAATTCTTTCCCAATTAGAGGGAGAAATTCTGCCAGCTCGTGTAATGCTAAAAAGAGAAAAAATAGCAAATGCCTCATTCTCACATGAGATGTAGCCGTGTCTGAAAAGATAACTGTGAAAGCCTTTTTCTGGTCATTAACGCTCGCACTGGAACCGGAAAAACAAACTTCTGCGCAGGACCTGTGCTGCCAGCCCACGCGCGTGTCACATGAAGTCCAGCCACGCGCTTACTGCCGCTTGTGAAATGTGGTCTCAGAGCTGTGACAGGACTGCCATAAAAAACAAACAACCGCAGGGGTGGTTTGCTACCACATGCCGTGTGTGTGTGTGTGTGTGTGTGTGCGCGTGCGTGCGTGTGCGTTACTATAAAACCGCTGCAGTGGAAGCAAGTGTGTTACCAAAATAACCGCAATGAAAGTTATTATTATTATAATAACCGCTATATTACCAGAAAGTCGCATTGACTTTTGTAAGCGACAGCTAAGCACTGCAGAGCAGAATGCATGGTACCGCTCTGTAAATTGGCCACTGAGGCCGTGTGCGTGTCAGCATGAAACTACACCAGTGTTAAGAACTTAAGAATCCAGAAAAGGCCATTCGGTCCGTATAAGCTCGCTGTTTAGCTAGAAAACAAGAGAGTGTACAACACCGTATCAGGCCTGGAACTGAATACCCAAGGGGATATCTGCCTCTGATTACCTGGTCTGAAAAGCAGTAGCATTGCGTTGACATCTCTCTGCGTAAAGGAATGCTTCCTGAAATCCGGGTGGAATTTTCCATCAGCTAATTTTCACCTCATGCCCCCCTTGCTCTACTGCGAGAACTCAAGCCGAAAAAATCATTTGTAGTTCACTTTGTAATAAAAAACTCTTTCATGAATGTAAAAACCTTGATCAAATTCCCCCCCCCAACCCCCCTCGCCCCCTCGCCCCTAGCCTCCTCCCGCTAAGCCCGAGCTTCTCCGCACGCGCTCTGTTCGAGAGCGCGGGTTCGACAGTGTCCCCGGGGCGGCGTGGTCCACAAGCGCAACGCGCCGCATTTCGTTGACTCGGGCCCCCTGAGCGCATGCAGCAGAGACATTGTGATGTCATATCCTCCATGTGATGAACAGCCATGATGCCGCTGGATGAGGCCGAATGGGGGGGGGGGGGGGGGGGGGAGAGAGAGCGGACAGTGCAGGCCAAGTCCACAGCCCTTCTGCCAGATGGGTCAAAAATGCATGTTAATAAAGGAGATAAAAGTACACGGACACAGAGCAGAGAGAGAACAGAGAAGATGGGGTTGCAGAGCCACGTTTCACACGGAGAAGGGTGGCGGGGTCGTGGAAGCACCACCCCACCGTCCCACCCTCCACCCTACACCCCCCCCCCCGCCACCCCCAAACCCAACCCAACCAAGCTACATGCGGTGTTTTGATAGAATACGATGAGTCATGTTTTGCACGATATGTTGCCCCTCCCCCTCCCCCCATTTTCTTTTGGAAGGGGTCGGAGGCCGATGCAGTCATTCAGTGTGTGAGGCGGTTGGGGGGTGGAGTCGATGTTGAGGTCAGAGCCAAACTGAGGCACTTCAGAGAAAAACACCATGTAAAGCACTTGTATGTATGGGGGGGGGTTCTTGAACCAAGCCTGGATTTGACCCCCCCTCTCGAGGGGGGCGGGTGTGTTGGGGGTGGGCGCATGCACCGGGCCGTCGCACAGGCGGCCCAAGCCATTCGCGCGGTCGCCCTGGTTACCTGCTGCGGTGGGTTGCCGGGGAACCCGTTGCGTTTGTATTGCAAATAGGCGTTAGTGCCGCCGCTCTTCGCCGCGTGAATTCTAGCAAGCCGGGTTTTCTGTTTTGGACAAACACACGTGTGTTTAGCTTCACGCCGCGCGTAGCCCCCTTTTCTCTGTTTTTTTTTTACCTGCTCTCTGGGGACCGTGGCATCGGGTAAGAGCGGAGCGGCGTTCAGATCACGATCACGGGACGTTAATTTCGCCTCCCTGCTGACCTGGATAAGGGAAGCGCTCAGACCTACCGACTGACTATTCTGTTTGTTAAGTGAGTCAGAAACCTCGCTGAGAAGCCGCAGCCCTAGAGACTGCATTCAGTCAATGCTAGCCTGTGGTCTCACAAGCGTTTTCTTCGCAAACACAGTACGGCGAGTTTAGCAGCTGCTAAAACAGAAAGGACAAATGTAAACCACTTGCATTCTTTTTTTTGTTAATCACAGTTAAATGACACATTTTGATAGAATCCAGGCTCTGCTATGAATTTTGTTCAAAATTTTTAAAAATTCCAAGTTATGACATCATCATGACAACATTACAATGCCCAGGGTGAATATTATTTTTCCTTTTTTGAGACCTCTAAATGCTTCCTGCAGAGCCAAATATGGGTATTCATTTTCATTGGTCCCGCAGGCCCTCTTGGCTCCCGGTTGAAAATCCCCTGCTATTAAAGATCTGTGGTAGATACCGTAGAAACTGGTCTTACATTGTGTTTGAACAGAGATATGGCAATACTTGGACAAGTGCCGATGTTCCACCTAAGAGAGACACCATCTTTCTTCAAAGTCAGACCATATCTACAGCATCTGTCACTCACAAGCGCGCAACAGCAGTCTCTGATTGGTCAGTTCTGTTTCTGCTGTTTTCCACCAGCATGTTGCCGATCTCTAAGCAGGGGGGTCCCTCCTTACAGGGTCAAAGGTCAAACTCCCGGTTAAAATGGAAGTTCCCCCCGGTGCACACTTCCACTGCGCTGGGCCTCTTGCCCGAGCGCTGAAATCTCCTGCTACCATGCCCAAACCGCTGTTACCGTATTTTAGCCTCTCCGAGCTTTCGAGTTCTTCCGTTCTTTGGAGATTTCTCCCCGGCTGACTGGAAAAACAGACTGTTGTTTTTGGGAACGACCCGCACGCTGGTTTTGCAGTTACGTCCTCGGATGCGCTGGAAGGAACGAAGCCATCTTTTTTTTTCCTCTTGGTCTTTTTTTCCCAAGGCCCCCCCCCCCCCCCGTGTATAGTGTTGACTTGAGTATTCTAAATTAGGAGCCTTTGAGCAAACAGCGAATTATCATGTGACTCTCGTGGCGTCTCGAAAAAATCGCATTCTCGGGAGGCCTCTGCGGAGCGGGGGCTTCCTGGTACAGATCCGTCTCCGTCTGAAGACACAGAAGGACCCGTCATCCGGAACATTCCTGCCCCGTCTCTGCGCTCATAGAGACGTCGCCACGTTCTTTTCACGCAGCTTAACGCGCTGGGCTGCCGTTACAGAGGGCCTGTATATGCAATTACGGACTGGCCCCGGAGAGAAACGCTTCACGGACTGTTTACATACCGCAGGAAACTGCGCATACACACACACACACACACACACACACACACACACACACACGCACACACACACACGCACACACACACACACACACACACACGCGCACACACACACGCGCACGCACACACGCGCACGCACACACGCGCACGCACACACACAAACAAGCAGATAAACACACTGCGTGACCAGGGGCTCAGTTTACTTTCTCTTGCGAGTTCATCGACCTCACAGACAGCTCGAACAGAACCGTGAACATTCGAGCACGTGCTGCGTTTAAAGAGGTCAAGGGTGACGGGCAGTACAGCGCGCAGCGCCCGCGTGAGCACCCTGTGCTCTACTGTGCCGCACTGTGCAGGAGGATTTGCGCGGTCTTCGGAGGGGAAACTGACTCTCTACTGGCATCCAGGGCACCATGACTACTGCTCTACAGCGTGCAGTCACAGCTCAGCTCCCCAGGCCTTCGAAGCCCTCGGTAGGATCTGAGCCCCGAGGCTTTACCAGACCTGGGTTAAACACGCATCTGAAATACTTTAACCCTTCAGAGGGTTAGACCTAGCGACCCACAGGTACAGCTCCTGCATGTTCCTGACATATTTTTTTAAGAAGGAGCCTCTACCTTCACCCACATTCAGGATCCTGCATATCATGAATGGTAGGCTACTCAGGGTGGGATCTAATGCTACAGGAGCATTTTCAAGCAAGTTTACTCTTTCACATTTAAAATTGTTCTTTTTTTCTTCAACATTTCAGTGTTTCATATCCATATCTGACCCAGGTCTGGGATTGGTGACCACAGTTTGACCGCTGGCCGCGGCGAGCGGCAGCGGGACTTCCGCGTACGCGGTTGCGGTTACGGTTACGGTTGCCATGGTGAGCGGCGCGTGGCTCCGCAGTACCTTCTGCGCCCGGCGTTTCTCCGCCCGCTGGCTCTGGTGGTAGATGCGGCTGAAGTTGGACACGATGACCGGGACGGGCAGGGCGATCACCAGCACCCCGCTCAGGGAGCAGATCGACCCAAATATCTTCCCCACGATGGTTTTGGGAACCATGTCACCGTACCTGGAAAAATAGGGGGGGTGGGGGTGGAAAGAAGGGGTTGGGGGTAAGAGCACTAAATATTAGCAAACAAGTCAGTATACAACATTGCAGGTTAAACAGAGTTATAATCGTGGAAGACCCTCTTCGCCTGTGGAAAACAAATGAGTAATATAAGAATTATACTGATATTGTAAGGTACAGTACATCACCAATCAGATCGTGATAAGATGATATCTTAAAATGCACAGTTTTGATAAGTCATGAGGAAGGAACCAGCAGTATTAAGTTTGGTCACTAGGGGGTGCTATGGAGCCACTCTGCCAGTCTTTTTTTGAGCAGGCAAAGCTCTACTGACAGCAACCTTTTTTGAAATGCAGGCTATTTTCCTGTATTTATAATCACATGCAATTTTTCTTTTCTTTAATTTAGTCGATTCAAATGAAAACGGAATGCGACTGCACATAAGTTTACGTGTTCTTTAAAATTAAACCAGTCCCTGGCCCAGTTCTCACCTGTGACCTCATTACCATTCGAAAAAACATGTAAAAATTACATTAGCCAGCTCTCGGCGCAAGATTATTCTCGCAAGCCTTGATAAAGCTCTCCGCTAATTTCCCATAATCCCACTGTGATGTAAGGCCAGTGAAAGGAAGTTGTAGTGGTACATTCAGAGTGCATTTTGTGTAAATGACAAAGAGCCAGGTGCGGACAAAACCTAGAGAGGGCCTTTTTAAACATCTACAAGCCCCCTGCAGTGAATGCACTCAGCCACACTTTCAATCTTGGCACCTCCGACGGCAAAAAACTGAAGAATAGGCTCGTCTTGTCCGGGAGTCAGCCCTCCGCCTGGCGCGGATCAACGGCTGCCTCCTGGCACACAAAAAGAAACTTGGCGGCGTCCTTCCTCCTTATAGTAGTAAGTCACCTGATGGGGTTAAGGACTGCAGAATGAGGCAGCTTCCCAGCATGCTCTACGGCAGGGACCAGCAACTCACGGTCCTCGAGGGCCGAGAACTGCTGATTTTCCACCCTCCCTTTGCCTGAGAGTCAGGTGTGAAGACAGTCTGGCCAATCAGTAGCACGAAGTACCCGGGAGAAAAGAAAACCAGTGCTGGATTTGGATTCGAGGGCCAGAGTTGATTACATTACATTACTTATCCAGAGCAACTTACATTGTATCCAGTTATACAGCTGGATATATACTGGAACAATGCAGGTTAAGTACCTTGCTCAGGGGTACAACGGCAGTGTCCTACCAGGGAAACAAACCTGCAACCTTGGTCTTGTAACCTAGGTTACAAGACCAACTCCTTAGCCATTATACTACACTGCCGCCAGTGATGATCCCTGCTCCACGGCCCTAGCCCTGGCCAAGTTTTGTACATGATTCAATCTCATTTGCATTCTTCTGTTGTGAAAGAACATTGTATGTGACAAGCTGCAATTCAAAGCCCAGCAGACATCAGTGCCGAGCAATGAGCAGCAATGATTGAGTATCTCAATGAAAATTTGCGAGCGAGCAAAATGGAAAATATTGTGGTTTACAACTTTAATTATCAGTATTTCGGAAGCACTATTTGGCGACCGCTCATTGCGTGAAATGTGTAATATAACCATAAAGCTAGCTAAGCTTCGGGGCTGGTCCAGTCACAGACATGAAAGACTTGAATGTAATTAAAGACATGTTAAGATCAAGTTTTCCAATTAGTTTTTAAATTAATTATGAGTAGAAAGAGTGGGGGAGAGGGGAACCATGGCCTCATTTTCTAGCGTTAGTATGATGTGCTGACGTCTCGCGTTTTACACATTAGGAGGTCGGCTAGCTGTCACGTGCAATGATATCCGCACCCACATTCAGAGCGGACCTAAGTCTAACAATGCTGTCAAGTCTTTAAAAAAAGGGTAGAAACTACGTTAGTCCAATGGGCTAGCGAAGCCTGTAATACCTTCAGCTAATTGTCTCTCAGCTGGTGTTCTTTTGGAAGGGCTGGTATTGATCTCCACTCATAAGAAAAGTTCCCAGAACTCAACCGTACTTCCGTACGTGCACGTCTTTGCACTGGCCTTTGCTTACGCTGACACACAAAAAAAGAACACTCGTCTGAGTTTAGAATGCGGACGGACAGCAGTGCTAACACGAAGCCTGGAGAGAATCGGAGACAACAGACAACTGCTGCTGGCCGTCTCACTGTTTCGCAGAAACAAATTAAAGCGGCAAGCGCGCATTCTCGACAGTAAGTCGTCCCCGCTGCTCTCAGTAGGCAACTAAAGGCAACTAATCAATTTGTAATCTTTCAGCAAGTCCACTGAAGACAGTGTGACGGCTTGAGGACTGGACTCCTGCTGGCTCCACTGCTCATATCTGCGCACCGAATGTGGTGTCCAAAACTATTTCCTTACATCAAATTTTTGTTTTCCTAGTCTTCAGCAATGAATGAAAACAAAATATTTATACTAATAAATTCATACTTTACGGTACAAGACCTTTATACTAACCACACTCTGCCGAACTAGTTTGCACTTCCTCCACGTTTAGTACAGGGTTCTATGACCTAATGCTATCTGGCCTAAGCAAACAAAAAGTATGAACTTGAAAATGATTTCAAAAAAGTATGAATTTGGACACACTTTGTATATTTCTTCAGTAATCCAGCCTCCTCAATTAGCTGAAGACCCCAACGGGAAAGTACAGTCCATATGCTGGAAGGTGATCTGCATATTGGCATCCGGAATTTAATATGAGAATTAGCCCATCTCACAGGAACTCTGGGGCTAGTAAACAAACAATATTATTACGTTCATTTTCCCAACCTGATTTTGTACCCTTGCGATGCAACAGAAGGTGAGGATTATCAGCAGTGGTGATTTCAGGGCGGTTGTGTTCCCTCTCTCCAAACAGACAATGCCGACACCAGACCGGTCTTATCTTTTATCCAGCAGCGCTGACTTCCTGTTGGGCGCTCTCTTCTTCACATTGATGAACGGCACTACAACCAAATCGCTCTGCTCCTCTGATCCACGGGCCTGATACCGGGCTGCTCTGGCATCCGCAGAATTCCTGGCCCCTCCATATCCTCCTCGTGGAAGATGACCTTGCTTTTGTCTGCGCCCGAATCTTATCAGATGATGTGGATAAAACCTGCTGAATTACAATCCCCCGCTCCCTCTAGGGAGCCATTTTAACATCACCAAAATGGCCTTTTCCCCCTCTTTTTTTATACGTGTTTGAGAGGCAGAGAGTCCTCTCAGCACTCTCCCTCAGTCCCTTCTTTTGTGTGTAATTTTATACCATCCCTCCTTGTGCGCTATTGAATATGAGAGCCTGGAAATTAACTTGTGAACTGGAGCAATTTTCAGACAGAGTTTTTGAATGGATTTCTCTATTTTTGCAAAGGGCAGGACGAGAGCTTCGATAACCATGAGGTATTTACTTACAAATACTGAGAGTTCGGTGAAGCCAGTGGTTTATTTAATGACGGGGGACAGAAGGTAACTGGTGCTGAACTGTTTGGTAGGCTGGGTCTGTGGTCCGTGCCAGATAAATATATGCTCATAAAAATTTGCCAACATTCAGTAACTTCAGCTGAAGGGCACAAGTTGAGTTGTTCAGGCTTTTAAGCAAACCACTGGAGCACATGGGTGTGTTATTTAAGTCAATATTAGCTGCATAACAACAAAATTACTGCACAATATGCCTGCCCACAGGACGCACGTGAGCTGTACTGGCTTGGCTTGTGCTATACAGAGCCTGTAGCATATGTAGCATGTCTCTGCGATCGCTGAGTGGGTGACACTGGATTCAGCCTCGGGTCAAATCCCATAAACTCCCTCCCGGGGAACGTTAGCAGTTTGTGGCTTTCTTTTCCTTTTCATAATCTGACCGCCGTCAGACAGCGCCTCCCTCAGGTCATCGGGAGTACGGCCTTTCGTTTTGCACTTACCACCATCAGTGTAGAAACGTAAAAGGAACGGGTGGCCCAAATCTGTATGACAGTTACACAGAGACACACTGGCAGTGCTAGCAGGCAAGCCGCGCTTCCCTTAACTTTTTTTACGGTGAATTTTCCAAAAAAACGTTCTGTGATTCGGGGAGCTCCGCCTCCGCCTCCCGTCTGTCGGCCCCGAGGCTCGCCGACGCCAGCCGGGCCGTTAAAAAGAGGGAGCGGCGAAATCGAGTCGACGGGACGGCGAGGAGCCGAGCGGGCGCACGCCACGCTCCGCTTCACAGAGCGCCGGGGGGAAAAAACCGGCGACGCGAACGGCTTTCGCTCGCGCGGCACAAATAACGAGCAGCGCTGACAGTTACAACACAATCACAGGCGCAGTCGCGGGAGGGACGTGTACGGGCAGTCGATCTGGGAGCGCCTCAGCGGCCACTGTTCATTTGCAGCGCGCGCGGACGGGTCTATCGAAAAAAAAAAAGCCGGTCGGCCTGACTGCCCACTTCTCAGCTTCTTTCATTCTTGGGGAAGGAATCACACTGTTCATTATCATAACCACTACACCATTACATTCATATCTATTGTTCAGTACAATATCTACTTCTCCATTCCATTCATATCCACCATTCAATATCATAACCACTACACCATTACATTCATATCTATTGTTCAGTACAATATCTACTTCTCCATTCCATTCATATCCACCATTCAATATCATAACCACTACACCATTACATTCATATCTGTTGTTCAGTATATCTACTCCTCCATTCCATTCGTATCTACCATTCAGTATCATAACCACTACACCATTACATTCATATCTGTTGTTCAGTATATCTACTCCTCCATTCCATTCGTATCTACCATTCAGTATCATAACCACTACACCATTCCATTCATATCTATTGTTCAGTGTCATACCCACTACTCCATTCCATTCATATCGATTGTTCAGTATCATATCTACTTCTCCATTCTATTCATAGCTACCGTTCAGTGTCATATCTGATACTCCGTTCCATTCATATCTATTGTTCACTGTCCTATCTACTGCTCCATTCCATTTATATCTACTATTCAGTCGTATCTGCTACTCCAATCCATTCATATCTATTGTCCAGTATCATAACTTCTACTCTGTTCTATTTTTCTCTATTACCCAGTGTCATAACCACTGCTCCATGCTACTCACGTATCCAACACTACTACTGCTACTACTCCAAACACATTGTTTATGCTTTCCACTTCCTCTAGCCAGCTTGCTAACCTTGCATTTTGCTAATATATTCCAGCAAGGCTCTCTGTGTGCCTGCAGGTGTCACATTTTACTACTAAATATGGTGATGTGTTCCTTACACGGTTTTATTATTCGTTTTTTTTAACCTTAATGCTAATAATCATTCCAGCTCAACTGTAGCTAAACAAGAGATGTCTGTCATGGCTTACTGACAGGTGTAATGCTTGAGCGGATGAAGGGAACTGCACGCATAGAAAACTCTGCTTACGCCTCAAAATACTGAATGCTGATTGGCTCAGCTGGGAAGCCAGGAAGTTTAGGTGTCCAAACTACTGATTTGCCCGCCCTGCCATTGGCTGTTGTGATGGGGATGGGAAGGTCTGCAGCGTCTTCAATAGCCTGTTTTTTTGTTGTTGTACCTCCTCGCCGAACGAAAGAACGTTCCGATCTTGACATTCAGAGCCGCTCGGTCGACAGCAGTTCAACAGCCCGCTTAACCCTGGGATACCCGTGAGTGCTATCAAGGGGGGAGAGAGCCGCGCTACCGCTGGCTCTAGTTTCCTCTTCATTGCCGCTCCGAACGCAATTAAGGAATAAATCAAACTCGATGGCCGGCCGCGGAGCACCGTTAGGGGGCCCGTCTGTGAATTTTAAAAGTTTACGGAATCATTGGGGCCGCAGAGAGGTGGAGATATAACCCTTCAAGTGCCTTAAGCAGTTTCAGCTCAGTTCCAGGTGTTTGCCTAGAAAGCAGGAAGTGGGTGGAAGACCCAAACATTCCGTTTCAGCTTGTTATAACCGCCTGCTTCTCTGATGTGCCTGCAACAGCCGTGCGCTGGGAACGTGCCTTCTGTCTCTTGACTGTGTCACGGAGTTCTCTTCAGAGAGTAACGCAGAGTGATTTATCAATCACTTAGCGAACCGACTGGGGTCCTGGTCCCCCTGCAAGGTCAATGAAATAAAGGGTTTAGATGGACTGTGACATATTCACAAATTGGCACCAAACCGGACTAAAGAAATGCCATGTGACACACGGCCACTTTAATCGCAGTTTGGCGGGGGTAAGTGGATACGTCGGTCTGTTTTAACCCCACTTTAAACAGCCCTGGTCTCCAGAGACCCCAGGGCCAAGACACAGGCACCGCAGTCCCTGATCCTTCTCTCTAAACATAAAACGCCCTTAAAATCTCCCTCAAAAAAGTGGCACAGTACAAAATATCTCCTGCTACAGAAAAAGTTGCTCAATTATCAGAAAAAAAAATAGTTTTTTTCTTCATATAAATCTAGGATCATGCTCTCTATTTTTAAAGGATTTTATCGTCTCATTTCCCCTTTCAGAGTATGTATCCTGTTTGCACTGATGAAAACTGGCACTTGGAACAGCAGAAACACAGCATTTGCTCTCCTGTCAGTCATAGTCACCGTAAATCATTTATAAATACCAATATGCCGAGAGCTAACAGATTGAGACAGACATAATTCTACCAACTCTAGCATCCGTGCTTAAAATCCCCATCCTCCTTTCTGAAGCAACAGAGGGATGTTTATCTTTAGAGAGTTTGCTTTAAATGTCATAAAGTTTACATTATGCATCCATGGACAGCGTCCTTCACAAGTGCTCCTGAACACTGTGACAACTAACACCAATGTTGTGAGGTTAGGGGAAAGGGTTCACGTCTTCGCTCTATGACATTTCTTGCAGCTCCGAGCGGCTTTATGCATCTCCTATAAAGAGCCTACATAAAACTGCACTCACCTTATGCATAATTCCACAAGACGTTCCTCATCTGTGTCTCATCTTGGATTCATGATGCATGTTTTTTTTTTTCCCCCCTTCCCTCCTCATATCCTCCTCCACTTCCTCACCGGAGCACTGTCTGCCGGAGCAGATCGGTGTGTTTGACTAGAAGCCCTCTGACAGGTTGGTACAGGTGTATCAGATATTCATGACCAGAGATACGCTACACGCCGCAACACAAGATCTGCGCTAAGAAGAAGATGGAGATGCACGTTGTTTACAGAGCAGACACGGGGGAAACTTGGGCGAGAGAACGAGATTGAGGTACAGTGCCGCCACAGTACTCTCTCTCAGCATCGCAGGGGTTAGACTGGACAAGCAAAGCACAGCGTAGACTGCCGCAGGCAACACGACTGCCAATTAAAATCACCATAAAGTACTGAAAACATTTATGCCATTGCAGCTTTCAAGAAAAAAAAACTCCCTGCTGGGTGTTGGTGATTGGACGATAGAGAAGCCAATCATATATACTGTATAGATCATCCCACATTCCAGTGAAACACATGATTACTTGTACCGACTTAACCTAATGCAATCTGTGAGTATAACCTATTGTAAAATACTGCGCAATTTTCACAATGCTAACATAAACATCAACAATGTAACAAAGTCAAAGAGAAAGAACTGAAAGAATACATAAACAGGTAAGTCTATTTTGATGTTTCGCGAAGGCAAAAGTAAAAGGAATCATTTAGGACTTGCTGCGAGCCAAATATTAAATGTTTCCGACTTACTTCTGAATAAAGGGCTATTTTCTTTGATCCTCGGCTCTGCTCTAGCATGTTCGTAGTCACATTACATGCTTTCATGTTAAGCAGAACGCTACATTCAAATTTGTTTTGTGTCTTTTTGGCATGTGCACAGAAGAAATTCAACACGGAACAACAATAGCAACCAAAGGGAGAAAATACAAAAAGGAAAAAAAAAATGAAAAGAAAGGGAAGAGGACTCTAAAGTACAAACAGTAAGTACACAATTAAGCACTGTGATTAAGACTCAGGAATTAATACCTAGCATCCAATCCCCTACTCAGTCACACAATGTTTACAGAGCTTTGTGCAACCTTGAAAGAACCCAAACCAGATATCAAGGAAACAGAAACACAAATAGAATTAAAATGAATAGCAGGTTCTGACTTCCCCCTTATTGATTTCTTAGATTAAGTCAAACTTGCCAATGAAAGAGGTCTCGAAAGTTAAATTTAAGTGAATTTCTGTGTCGTCCCCAAAGATGGGCAGGCCTGTAGTAAAACAAAATACGGCTCTAAATGCACAAAGCACTGAGTTTGTTTGAACAAATGTCCTTGGGGATTAAACAAACAATTAAAGGAGTGAACATTCTTTACCGAGAGGGGAAAAAAACAAATGGTTTGGAAGATAACGACGAGGAAAGTAAGTAAATATAAATATTAACACAGAGCTGGGCGGCAGCGGCAATATGAAAAATTTTAACCGAGGGGCCTTCAAAATTAACAATGATTCTCTGCTGCTTTCTCACTTACTTTAGGGAAACAGCGTCCATCTAATTTAATGTAACACGATAATTACTTTAGAGAAGGGATCTCAAACGCAAGTCCTGGACGGCCGCTGCGTCTGCTGGTTTTTCATGTGCTCCTGCACTTAAGTGCCTAATTTGAGTCATTGCTTAGCTAAAGAGTTTCCAGACCTTGCTTCCAAGGCCTAAATTGGCTTCTGATTGAAATGAAATAATAATTTTTTTAAAAACTCAGTAGAGTCTGCAGACCTCCAGGAATGGAGTTTGAGACCCTGGCTATTGTTAGTATTCATTACATGGCATTCAGGATTTTGTTTCTCCAATTTCCAATATTCTTCAAAAAAAAAAGAAAAAAAGTTTATTTATTATTTATTGATTTATGACTTTTTATTCTCAAGTTTTATTTCTCTACTTTGGAATTCCCTATCACAACTGCATGCCATCTCATCACAGCAACATCTTTAATATCCACACATTGAGAGTAAGCAGAGGCTACCGTGTGCGTCCTGTCCTCTATGAGTTGCCAGTTCCTTCTTCTTCTCACTCAGAAGTCCACCAGCATAGTTCACACTGGAGGCCCACACATCTTATGCAACCAGAGCTGAATGCTAATGCTAAGGAGAATGGGCAAAAACACTGTAAGTCAAGAAGAGAGTTAAATTCTGAGATCTTGCCTCTCTACAACACAGCAATGCATCATTCTGAGACAAGTATGATTGCCTCATTAAAAGAAACTTAAGGTCATTTCTGTCAGCAATCAACTTTTTTTAAACATACACATTTATTTATTTTATGGCTGCCATTAATTCAACTGATTGTCCTCAGAAAACAGAGGGAATTTTAAACTATCAAGACCAAGTACCAGGCTCACTGAAGATGTCTGCTTGATCCTTCACATTCACAATCACTTTTTGCTGTTTTGCAGGGATTCATTAACATTTTTTTTTTTTTTTTTTTTTTTTTTTACACAGATAGGACCAATAGATGCCCTTGAAGGGCTGGTTTCAAAGCCATTTTCAAAGGTACCATTCACAAGTCATAAGAATAGATGAGGCAAAACGTACATTTTGTAAGACAACTAAGGCTGCTGGACAGATCGTTTTCCACAACACAAAGTACAAAACACATTAACTTGGACACAAATATGACAAAATAAATATCAATATATAGAACAGTCACATGAATATGTATGCTTTTTTCAGATTTAAAGTCATCTCATCATACATCGAAATGCTCATTTGGGTTTGGTTTGGAGAATACCTCTAATCACATCTCTAACATGAATATGCAATGCAGGCACTACCATATTTTTCTCTGGCCCTCAAAGCACGACGAATGTTTGCGCTCCAAGATGTGCAAACAGTCATAAAGAAACCAACGAGAAATCCCCTCATGAAACGCAGAAAGTATTTCTGAATCCATTACACACACATTAAATGCTTTACCCCTGGACTCCATGCAGTGGAAAAAGAGGAGATAAAATGGTGGTTACTTTCCCCTCTACATGAGACGCATGACCCAGCTAATCTAGCCACGGACATCGTCTCAGAACATCATCAAAACCGCAACGTGACATTCGGCATCAACAATGAAATTATGCCCGAAAGACACAAGACCACGAGGCGCAATTAGGGAGATTGATATTCTTGATCTTCAATCTTCGGCAATTCTGAGGAGACATGCTGTCATAGCCATGTATAAAATTAGCAGAGCGGGATGTTGTATCGAGAATCTGCTCAAGCAATACATGAAATGTGTCCAGAGCACAGGCCTAATCAAATCAATTAAGAAAATCAAAAGATCCTCTCCCTGACCGTAATAACCTGTGCAAAATGATAAATATCTTTAAATGGAAAATATCAGAGAGCCCTCGGGGCCCTTTTTAAACCGTGGACTCGAAAAGTAATCTTTTTTTTTGCCGTTAAAGAAGAAAATAAACTGCCGATAGTAAAGAGAGTGAAGCAAGGCAGAGAACTCATTTGGTTGCTAGGCGCTGGGGGAAAGGGTCATTGCCATCAGCTGATTTTTATCCTGTTCCAGTCATCGAAAGCGGCAGGTTCTGCGACTAGCGACCAGTGAAACGCATTACGCATGCTGTGACTGTGGCTCTCTCCTTGAATCTTCCCCTCCCACCTGACAGGGAGGGACGAGGCAGCTCCTCTTCCCAACCGCCCTTAGCATGCAGCCCGTAGGGCATGGTAGGTGTCAGCTCCCTGAAAAAGAGCGGAGGTAAAAGAGCCAAATGCCTACCTGCCTATTCATTTTTTTTTTTTTTTTTTTTACTTAAAGGTCTGACTATCCAGTAAACGCACAGAATGATTCTAGAATCCCGGGGAACATTCCGGTCTGATTGCGGAAGGAAGCGATGATGAGAACTCTTCCCCCAAATAGTCTTGCGGCACACACGTTGCCCTGGCAACTCACCCTAATGGTTGTGGTTTAGTCACGAGAAAACATCACGGAGGGTACAAAGAACGTAATGAATCAAAATGTTAAAATGGCACATTAGTCTAACAGGTAACATTCCTGATAAAATTAACATGAATTAATAACATTTTAAATTAATTTAAAATTAAAACTGTAATGCGCTAAGGCTTTATAATGTTCTCATGTTCTTGTCATGTTCCTGGTGACATAATGCTCAAGGGACATTCAAAACTGGGCAAATGTATGCACTTAGCAACATTCACCATAACCTTCCTAAGATTACATGAGCTTTCTGAGAGCAAGAAAAATGTTAGCTGAGTAAAATATATTTGATCCTAGTTGTAAAATTATCAGACCAATGAAGAATATCACCTGTTATTTCTCTATGCCAACTGACTGCCAGTGGGGGGGGGGGGGGGGGGGGAGTCTAGGGGTCACAAACTAAAATTCCTCTCATGTGTTTCTTCCACTCAGCCAGATGATTTCACTGATTAGCTCTATAGTACCTCCTGGCCATATAATTGTGCTATATTAGCAAATCCATGTGATTGGAACAAAATTCTGGGGAGGACCTTTACTTTCCGAACCTTGGATTTTGCACCTCTGCTGACTGTCAAAACTTACAGTTACACACATAATGGTCATTTTATTTCTCAAATTTTCCATTTCTTTAAATGTACAATTGAGTTACATTTTAAATTAAACTACAGCATCACCATTCTATACAGCAAAACTTAATCCATCTCATAAATTTGAAGATGGATTTATTTTCTTTCATGTACATGTTCCAACAAAAGTACAAATACAATATTAGTGATAATAAAGTTAGGTCAATTGCGGCCACTTCGCTTTCAATAAGTGAGCAAGAGTCCAACTCAAAATAAGAAAATGTCTAATGTACTGCCAGGTTTTTTCACTGAAGAGGTGCTGGCTATGACTAGAAATAAACTAAATCTAAAGCAATTCAGTGAACTGTTCTCTCAGGTCAAGAATGTACAGATCCATCAGTGGCTTAGCGTTGTGTATCTGCACACTTAAAAATCATTTATCGGTCCTTTGATTTTTGAGTGTGCCGTTTGCCTACACTGAGAAACTAAGGAACTCTAGATCTAAGAGTGCTCTGTGAATTTCTTTTGATTTTGAATAATAGTCCACTTTAATATTCTTAGTGTCCTGTTAGGCCATTCTTAGCAATCAATTGGTGAAGGGTTATTGTCTCCTTTAAAACAGGGAACACAAGTTGTATTATTGGCTACTTAACAGTACAGAACAGTAGTTCATCGCTCTGGATAAGAATGTCTTCAAAATGATTAATGTAATGTAACTTCAAAGTAAAGAACAAAAATCAACTTTAGAACAGAGAAAGCAAGCTGGCTCACGAAGAACTTTTTTGCCTATCTTAGTTCAGTTATATAAAATTCATATGCAGGAATTTCTAGAGTGCTACAGTCTAATTACATCAAAATAAAGGCTTTTATTAAAAAAGCCCATTCAGAGCCTCATGAGATACTCATAAATTAGTCTGAAACAAATCAAGTAAATTTGCAGGCAATGACTTGTTCAGTGTGCTTCTAACAAACGTTTAAAAATGAATCTTTTAATATTAATTGCAACATAAAACATATATAAAAATGGTAGCTGAACAAAATCCTAAAATATTAGTGACCATCCTTTTTACAGTCAACATAAGTATTGAGTCATTAAGAAGGTCTTCAATAGGCATTAATATGTCAATCTTAAAATGAAGTTCTTCCTGAAGCCAGAATTTGTCCTGAGTACTGCCCCGCATTCCTGCTGCTACAGAACTAGATGCTCTGGACAATGAGCCTTAGAGAAAAAAAAAGGAAAAAGCGGGCAGTCCGTTATTCTGAGGCGCTCCTACTTCCAGTTCTGACAGCGTAAAAAGGGACCAGGTCAGAGGAGGAAACACTCAGGGCAGAGGGAAAACCTGACACACTCTTCTGCCGGAGACCTGAATGTGCCATCCCCCCGATGTCTCCATTTAGCGAATGCCACACTCGCGCGGTCCTGGAACACAGAGCGATTGGAACACGTTGTGGTGCCTTTGGCCTTCCGTGTACGGTGGGTGAGGGACGAAGGGGTTTGACGTCCTCCTAGACTGGAAACCCCAACGCAGCCAGACTGAGACACTAGGCCTCAAACCTGCATCACCACGTCACCTCAAACACAATGGGCCTCCTTCACTTCAAAACTTTGCTTAAATTATTCTTAATTTTGTTCTTAAACGTGTTCCAACGTAAGACCGAATGGGGATTCGCGACACACGTGCAGACCTTTGTTTTTGTGCGTATCTCAGGTGTATGAGACGACGAATGCCGACTCTGTTAATTTTACGTGCAATCCTGTTCATGTGATTAGCATAACGAAACAGCCATGAACAAACACAGACAAAAAAATTATGAATGTTCTTGTAAATCTTCTTACAGTTTATGATCAAATGTGATCATACGCATGTTTCGTGAATGAGCCCCCATTGTGTGCTTCCTGTCCACTTCTTGCACTACGTCCCTCACTGTCTGTCTGTGTGTGTGCGTCTACCTCTGCGTATGTGTTTGTGTCTGTGTGTGTGTATTTGTCTGCCTCTGTGTTTGTATTGTGTTTGTTGTTTATGCTGCCTTACTGCATCACGTGTCACTGTAGTACAACATCAAGCTTGGAAATGATTATGTTTGCAATGTTCTCTAATAGCTGGCTTTCACACCGAATATTTTCCTCCTGGTTTTTCTCCGTGGCTTGTACTTGGATAGATTAGAGCTGCAGAAAGTAATCATCATAACTCTATAATCATTTGGATTGTATAATCATGATTATGTGTAAGTGTTAATGACCCTCTTTTTCACCAAACCTATGTTTATGAGCTGAACTCTAAAACTCAATTTCAAGCGAGTGGGGGGGAAAAAACATTATTGCATGAATGACAATTATGCTAATGACAACAAAATGGAGATTTTCCTCCCACTAATTCTCGCGCTGTTCCGAACCTCACCACCTTCCTTCGAGTCACAAGAGAACCATTCCCTCAAATCCCCCAGTGCCAGCTAATCAAGTGAGTGGTTACAGCCAAAATCGTTAATGGTCTGAGAAAACTATTTCCTCTGGAGAACATTAATATCGAGTCGAAAAGAACATTAATGCTGCTAAATGACTGTGACAGGTGTGTATCTCTAAATAGAAGCACATTAACGCACCTTTACATCGGATGTTTAACATTTCATAAATTAAATTGTGCAATGCCCACAGTCCATTGCTTAAATGACTAATGCATTTTTTTCCTCGCACTGGTTGAAAGCCAAGCCATTAACAATGCCTGGGTCAAAAATACCCCCTGAACACTTTACACCGTGCTTCATGTGAGTTTATGCATCGACCGTGTTTTCGCAAAGAATGAATCAATTATGGATTATTATTACTATTCTAGCACATTGCTGGTCCCAGAGCACATTAAGCAAAAGAGCCATTTAGTTATCCATTAACACCTATACAGCCCTACTGTACTGTCAGGCTTGCCCATGACACTGTTATTGTAAAGAATTAGAGTGCTTACAGCTGTCATGAATAAAAGATTACAACATATTTTTTTAAGATGCCGCAAGTTTGCGGTTAGTGACCACATTAAGCCGGTGGTAATGCAGTCATGCGGTGATGCCTTTCAGTCCACTCAGCCGGCTGGTAGGGCCCTGTCTGTATTAGTGCATTACATAAGGGGGACAGGGTTGGGGGATATGGAAAGTGGAATTCTGGATAGTTGCCATGAGTACCGGTAGAACACTGCCACCACAGATTCTCTCTAGACACTAGATCTGCTCTACCTTCTCTATTCACACTACTGACCTACTACAGTTGTTAGCAAGAGGTTCTGGTGCTGTACTATCATTTATTAATATTCCTAATGAAGGACACAATGTTCATTGCCACAGAATGTGAATATTCCCACGATCAAACTTGAATGCTTCAGCTTCAACAAAAGAAAGACAGAACTTTCAGGGTCAAGAACCCACAGTTGACTACCTGGTTAGTCTATATAAGCGGTTATGTTATCTCAGGCTATGTAATCATTGTTGGGAGGTAACCCTGCTGTTCAAAGACCTGCCACATTCAAGCCAACAGAAAACACAGGGCACTACCCCAGAGAGCTGCTGGTGGGACAGCTGCCATTTAAGGGTCCGGTCACCACAGGTAGCATTTCTTAGTGCCATGGAGCACTGTTAGCCACAGCTGGACTGGCAGTGACATTTTGGTATACTGTATGAAATGCCAAGTGCACAATAAGTATGGAGAAATGCCCCACAAGAACACTAGAGAAAGGATCAGCGGCAACAATTGATTTTGCTCAGTGAGGTCTGTGTGCGTTCAGTGTCTGCAACAACAAGCCTATAGCAGTAGGCTACAGCACATTTCTCACCTGAGCAAAAAAAGACTAATATGGACGGATACAAAGAACAAAAAACTATCACAATGTCGAAACGTTACACGGTTTTCCTTAACGACAGGAAACCCAGGGTTAATGCTTCGCTCACCCATTACTTTCACTTCGTAGTCCACCCCCCCTGACCTTTGAGTCCAACAAAAACATTAACTTTGAGAAACGCAAAGTGCAATCAGCGAGGTTAATCTAAATTGAAAATGTAATGTAAATGTAAATAAAGTTAAATGTTTCTTTCGCTCACGAAAAGATTGCCTGAATCCATTCCAGTCTTTTTGCAAATTGCAGCTTTTGTTACAGAGAACCTTGACTCCCTCTTTAAATTTCCCCTTTATTTATCACGGTAATACCTTGCCAAAGTGGATTGTTCTAAATAAATTGCAACACGGTCTGAATGCAGCTTGGAGTTTTAGCAGGGACTGGGACTTATGCATGCATCGCACCGGTTCTGATTCATTTTCTACTGGCTCCGGCTACAGATTAGGATAAAATTAAAAAATTCTACCGCTGACATTTAAAGGCTCAGCTCCTTCCTGTATTGCGGAAAATCGTTCATTACTTTCCATCATTCCATAATCTTACCGCTCTAACCCTCGCGCTTCTGATAGCCTTCTGACGCTACGGAAGACAGCCTTGGAATGATTCATAATAAGGATATCAGAGTCACGGAAACCATTACAGGTATTAAAACCAGGTTTAGGACTTTTTTTTCCACGGTATAAAATGTAGCCTGACGCTTAAGTGTCAGTGTGCCCTTAAAAACCTCTAGCTTGATGGCTAGCACAATGCACCGCAGCTGCGACACACGTCAGCTAGGCAGAGAGAGAGAGAGAGAGAGAGAGAGAGAGAGAGAGAGAGAGAGAGAGAGAGAGAGAGAGAGAGAGAGAGAGAGAGAGAGAGAGAGAGAGAGAGAGAGAGAGAGAGAGAGAGAGAGAGAGAGCGCCGTTGCAATGGTTACTTCCCACTTAACCGCTAAAGGATTTATAAACACGTTGAAAGAGGCTCACGTTTGGACAGCCCTGCGGTGACACTTCTCGACCTAAGTCTCAGCTCGGGCAGGATTTCACACCCCATGGCTCTAAAAAGCCTGTTACTCACACAGGCAAGCAGACAAGAACATTTCCACTTTTGAAAATCACAACTTTAAAACGGGGTAGGCAAGCTGCTCCAGAAGCCAGAAATAATGAACACGGTTTCGTGGCAGGATGTTTTTATTAAAGGCAAATACCACTGAAAGGACAAGGACATTTTGGCTTATCTGATATTACCCGATAGCACCTGCTCTAGCACCTAGAAAGAGGGGTGAAAAAAAACCGGGCGATAAATAGATTTTCATCTGAAGATCACAGAAGGTTAACGCAAAGCCAACAGATTATTTGAAGGACCAAGCCAATATATGCCTGGACACCAAACCAATGTGCAGTTGTGATGCTATTTAGATTCAGAGCAGAGACAAAGTTTTTTTTTGTCATTTCACAGAAAAAACAACTTTTTAAACTGGACATTAATATTTAATTTGTGTAAGTGTTGTTTGCCCTAAGAATGTAGCGAATCCATTATTCTTCAACACTGTACAATAGAAGGCAGCACCCATCTTGTTTAGCCTCCACAGACTTTTCTCTGTTGCAGGGTCCTAACAGGCCAAGTCCATTGTTATCTTTCAGAACCTCTCACCGGAAATGAGCAGTCCATAGCATTTTAACACTAAACAGGAAATTGTATATCGCAGAAACGTTCTGGCGAATGTTATACTGACCACAACGTAGAGTAGCACAGCATCTACCCACAATCCCCCTCCAAAAAACCAAAAAAAAAAAAAAACTACGCAGCACCTTTGAGCCTTTCAGTGCTAAAGCGGCACCCACTCCCGCAACTCCAAGTCATTAAACTGAACCATACGCAACAGAGCTGAACTCCAGGTTTCATTAAAAGGAGAACAGTAGCCAGTTAATGGGGTGATAAGTCTGGAGACGACTGCCCCCAACCTGAAGCCTGCCGCCACCAAAGAGCGAAACTTAACAACGCGGCCGGCATTTCCCTTCCTCCCTGCTTTTATCTGCCGCGGTTATACAGACAGAAGCACGGCGGATCAGATAAACGGAAGGCTTTTTTCCCGTTATCGCCACGGAGCTGCCGTCTGCAGATATGAGAGGGCCGCTTTGTGATGACGCTATTACCGCGTGCCGTCAGAGGATGAGGGGAGTTCCCCCCCCCAGGCAGCGCAGCAAAAACCGCTGCGTGTTCCCGTTTTTCCGGTCACGGCGTTCCCGGCATTCCCAGCATTCCCGGTGCGGCTTTGCGCAGGGAAAATGCCGGAATGCCACTATTTCCCCAACCCCTGAGGCCGGGGATAAACGGGACGGAAAGCGGGGTTCGGCGTGCTGCCGACGCGTTTCGCCCACCCGCAATCGAGCCGCCCCTCGACGCCTCTCTCTCTCTCTCTCTCTCTCTCTCTCTCTCTCTCTCTCTCTCTCTCTCTCTCTCTCTCTCTCTCTCTCTCTCTCTCTCTCTCTCTCTCTCTCAACTCGGAGGCGACCGCACTTCCTTCGTTTTTGCGCGCTGGTGTCTCCCCGCCAAACGTGACCGCGCCCTCCTTCACTCCCTCTCCACCACGCCCCCCCGTTGATGGGAAGCGCTAAATTTTAGGTCAGACATTCAGAGCAGTCTGGTTCCTGTTAATGGGCAGAGATTAAGAAGGGTGGGGTGGGGTGGGGGTGGGGGGTGAGTTAAATATAGCAGGCAGACACACACACACACACACACACACACACACAAGAAAGCGCCCATAAGATAGGATCCGTCTTGTAAATGGAGCCCGGTCTTTGGAGCGCGATTTCAATTCACTGACGCCATCAATTCACCCGACACCACACCGCCACGGGGGCCCCTGACGTTCAGCGAATTAATGATCATGTTCCGCGGCGGGACGAAAAGATTAAAAATTGATTGAATCACTATGATTATTGATTAGCCTGCGGAGAGCCATGAAGTCATGCTTTCTCTAACGCCTCCGCGACCCTGGCAGCCCAAGACGGGCCTTTGAGAAATTGGATTTTTGCGACCGTGATGCGGACGCCCCCCCCCCCACCCCCTCCCGGTTCACGGCCTGTCCTGTGGGACGGGGTTCTGTCTGCTGTACCGGTCAGCACACAGAGCCCTCCATCGCTGCGGTGTGCGGCGGTATCAGCGGGAAGGCCCGCGCGGTGAGCGAGCGCCCGAGCAGCTGAAACTGACGTGTTTCGGTTTCTCTGGCCATCGACTGCCCGTTGAGGGAGGCGCGCGTTAGCGCTCGTTTCAAATTACGCGGGACGCCGCGGCTCCCAGCTGGCGTATATCTGGAATTTGGACTGCACCGACCTGAGGACTGAGTCCCAGAATCCCTCAGACCTTGGAGTGGCACATAATTGGCTAGGAGGCATAGCAGAAAGGACGCTGGGTCTTAGCGGGCAGGCTAACTCTGATTGGATGGGCGCCTGCAAGCCTACTGTGATGTCACAGCAGAAATCGGACACAGCTGTGCAGAAACGGGCTTACGTTTTTGTTCCTTCCACTATTCCCTTCGTGAGGTTTGCCAACTGCAGCCTTTAAGAAGTTTTGTCCTTGTGAAACGGACCCCGGTTTAGCCCCTTGCACTGACGCCGCGCCTCTCGGTCAGCGTGCTAACGAGGCACCGGGCAGACGTGCGGAAACGTTAGCCCGAAAACCGTCGTTTATTTTTCCCCGCTCATGGCACCGCCGCCGCAAAAGATTCTGGCGCACGTTTTATGGGGCGAAGCACGACTCCGACGGGAGAAGAGCCGCTCGGTCGCGAGAAAAAAAAAAAAGAAAGAAAGGCGTTTGCCTGCGTGGAGACGGTTGCCATGGCAAACGCACGCCGCCTCCCGTCCGAGCGGCTCGTAACCGCATCGACCGGTTCGCCGAGCCTCTGAGGCCCCGCCCGCTTTTTCCTCCGCGCGGCTGAGGAGGAGACGGATCCACGCGGGCCAGAGAATGAAATCGCTCTTCCATTGTGCGCTGGGTAAATACCTCCTCTCCGCGGGCACACCGGGATTTAGGCTGTTTGAAAATCTATTGATGGGTTTCTCCTGCGGTGCTGGGCGAGCGTTGTGTGAATTCCTTGTTAAATATACTTTTATGGGGGGGTGGAGGGGGGGGGGGATTAGAACGTTCCATCCCACAGCCTCAGGAGAGCAGCCCCCTGGCGTTCTCCTGCGAGCGATCAGCGAAGTGTTTGTGGATCCCTCACACACGCACGCACGCACGCACGCACGCACGCACGCACGCACGCACGCACGATCGCTGCTCCCGGTTTAACCGCTATACACCCCAGGGTACGAGAGCGTTCCCGTTTCTTGGAGAGCGCAATCTCCGGGTGACGGATTTAGCTTTTTCAATTTTGCTCTCTTTACTGTGCAGGGTTTTTTTTTTTTTCTCACCCCAGCTTTATGTTGTGATGTCTGTGTGGATTTATAAAATCAAAACAAATGGGAGAGTGTGCGTACTGTGGCACGGAATGTAGCTTGAGAGATTGCGATGGCGGACCAGGGGGGTGGGATGGGATTGGGGGGTTGTGATTGCGGACCGGGGGGGTAAGGGGGGGGGGGTGTGGGGGGTCAGATATATTGTCAGTATGCACAGAATTCTGAGTGGGTGGGCCTGACCTGCCCAGCCCTGCCGGCAGTGGTGAGAGCTTGTGTGTAAATGCATGTGTGGAGTACTGTAAGAGCTTGTGAACATGTGTGTGTGTGTGCCCATACGTGCATGTGTGTGCGTGTGCCTGTGTATGTGTTCCAAATATTAGTTCCATGTTCTCAAAACATCGCAGTTTCCACTACTGCTCCACTGATTGTGCTATGTGCGGTACAGTTTACAAGTTGCCCTGATATTGTCACATACTGATCTGGTATGTTAGGTGTGTCAAAAAAGACGACCCTCTCTCTCTTTTACCTCACTCATTTTCAACCCTGTTTTCAACCTGTGGATTTGGATTTCACTGACACTAAAACCATAACATATGGTACAGGTGACCATATGTGTAGTATGACTACATAAAAATGAACAACTTCAATGTGCATCGAAAAAGACACATTCACCTTTGTAAAAAAAAAAAAAAAAAGGCGAGAAGATTTTTTAAATAGAGAAGTCAATTGCAATTATGTTCAGTGCTTGTTTCTGCCAAATTGCAATTTCAGATTAAATACTGATGATAGTTTGCATGCTAATGATCCAGTCAAAAAAAATACTGAGTTCAATGGGCACAGCCCAAACAGCTGCCGTTCTGGACCTTTGCCATTTTGGTTCTCTGCCCCAGGTGTATGCAGGTAATTTCCGATGACCACTAGGGGGCTCTCTCATATAGAGAAGTAAAGAAAAAAAAAACAAGCAGGAATTACTGTGGTAGACCACCAAACCTCAGAAAGTGAACCTTTTATACCAGGTAAACCCTAATCCCAAAAAGCAATCTTAGCGCTTGGCCGTCTTCCAGAACAAGCTGCTCTGCGAAGGCCATCTGGTAGAGAATGGAGATGAGAAGCAGGATTCAGCAAACAAGAAATTTGTCTTATTTATTAATGATGACTGCAGACTCCAGGCTAAAAGGAAATAACTTGCTCAACACGCCACATTCATTTGAGACGCCATTACTTTGCATGAAATATTTCTCACCGAGAAACTTCCTTCCATCCGCTGCCAGTTTTGTGCTTTACTCTTATTCTGTCCTTCTCTGGAGCGCATACATGCAGTATTTGTTCAGTGGAAAGCGTACCTTTAACAACCAAGAAACAACTGTCATCAAAGCCAAGCTCTTCAGGGTCATTTAAACTCACCTGCATTTCATCCGTTTTTCAGTCACCCAGAAAATAGAACAGTAAAGTCAGGTCAACCGGCAAAAAAATTGAGCGAAGATAGCAAAGTCCATACCCGAATCATAAACGATAGCACTTGTTCCCCTTCCTGCTTGTAAAGCAGTGATGTTGAGATTTTTTATTTTTTTTTGTCTCAGGTGACGAAGACCTTTCTCTACACACAGAGAGGAATAAATGAGGACATGTGACATGTGCAGGTATGATGAGGTAAGATAAGACATCACAGCAACAACTGCGCCAGGAAGCGATAATTAGAAGCGCTCTCCTTTCTTAGAATGCGTCGTTCATACTATCACACCAACCCCAATTAACACATTTCCAGCTGCTCTATAAATAGGTCCATCACACTCACACGCTTCTCCAGCAAAGGAACATTTTAAGCACGCGCACGCGACACACAAAAGATCAGGTGAGCTAATTTCTTTTTTCTCCGTTTCCACAACGTACAGACTTGTTTTTGAAACACTGGGGCGCGGGTGCTGTGTAATTAGCAGAACGAGGAAGGCCTCTTCGATCAGTCACGGGTTCGACCTGCTTCTGACTCACTCTCCTCTCTCCCTCCGGCCTAATTTCATATTCGGAAATCCCTGGCGTTCTCCTGTCCCTCCCCCCCCCCCCCCCCCCCCCCACCTCTCCTCTCCAGCCCCCCCGGTGTCTCCCATGGCCTGTGGATTCTAACAAGCTCGTCATCGGGCTGTACGGGAGAGCGTAGAACTGCAGAGACCCCTGGTTATTCATCACCTCTCCCCCCCCCCCCCCCCCCGCCCCCGTCCCAGATGCCGCGTGACAGCTCTGGAGCCTGGTCATTAGTGCGGACCCTTCATCTGTCCCCGGCCTCTCCTGGCAGCTGTGGAACCTGTAGCCTTACAGCCTACGTCTCTATCTCTCCCTCTCCCCCCTCTCTCTCGCTCTCTCTTTCCCTTCTCTCTCTCGCTCTCTCTCTTTCCCCTTTCTCTCTCTCGCTCTCTCTCTCTATCTCTCCCTCTCTCTCTCTGTCTCTATCTCTTCCTCTCTACCCCCTCTCTTTCTTTCTCTCTATCTCTCCCTGTCTCCATCCCTCTCTCTCTCTTTCTCTCTCCATTCCTCTCTCTCCCTTCGTGCCTGTACCTTCCTGTCTAAGGACACTAAGCAGTGAATTCCCTTTGCTTTCATTAATCAAACAACCCCCCCCCCCTCTCCCACAACCCCTCCTCCACACCTGATGACTAGCCGGTAGATTAGTGTCTGCGCAGATTGCATTTCTGGAGAGCATAATTGAAGCCTCTTGCAGGAGCGTCTGCGCCTCCGCCGCCTCCTCCTCCTCCTCCTCCTCCCCCCTCCCTCCTGGTTTTTAATAACGCGCTGTTTTCCCAGCATTATGCGCCCCGACTCCAGGCTCTCAGGCAAACTGACAAACAGGGCAGCTCATTAGGGGTCTTACAAATGGCTTCAGATGCTTCGCTATTCAGAAAAACCTGCAGCACATTTCTCTCTCTCTCTTTCTGTCTCTCTCTCTCCCTCCTTCTCTCTCTCGTTCGTGTTGCCACCTTCTTCCTCGGTCGATGCGGTCGCAGCTTGGGGCGGGAAAAAAAAAACACACAAATCTCATGGGCAACCAGGCTACGGGCCCACAGGTCACGCTTTCCCAACGGTTTAAGAGGAAGGCGAAATGTCAGAGCGATTGAAGCCCCCGTGCTTCTGCCTTCGCGGCCTGGGACTGCCAGCGTGGTAACGTGATTTAATCCAGCCCGTGCCAACTGTTGCCTCGAGTCCCACAGGGGGCAGTGTGTGTAATTGGCTATGGTTTTCGTGCCCAGGGATGGCTTCGGTCGGCATCCCAGTGAAACAAACAATTCTCCCCTGAATGGATGGACACCGTGGCAACGGGAGAGGTGTACAGTTGCAATCAGCCATTTAAAAACACATAACAAAAAAAATCCATATTTTAAAACAGTTATTACCCCCAACAGGCCATGTGCATGCAGGGCCTTGACATCATGAAACACAAAATGGAGCAGTTAGTGGCACAAGCACACTACCATAGAGACAGACAGAGTGAGAAGGAAAAACGATGAAGAACAAGAGATATAACATACAAACATCATAATGACATGTAAGCGACAGAGAAAATAACGGGGAAAGCGACAGAGAGGCAGAGAAACGAGACTGGGATAGAGGGAGGGAGGGAGGGAGGGAGGGAGGTGGATAATGCAAATTACGCGCGGCTGTCATTTTTCCGCATTAATAAGCCCTTAAAATAGCTGCAGCGCAGATTGCCTCCATCGCTGCACCCAAACATGCGCCAGTCCTGGCTGGGGGGGGGGGGTGGAGGGGGTCTCACGCAGGCCTGACGCTCAGATCCTCACAGTCCATTTCACACTCGGGGGGGGGGTGGGGGGGTGGGGGGAGCGCATTGGAATGCCCCCGATTCGCACGCTTCACTCCAGAAAATGTTACACATGCACCTCCATCCAGCACTTACACTGCACTTCGTATCTTCGTTATCTTGACGTTGTAGCTCGTTGTCATGCCTCCTAGTTTGACTTTAACATTACTCTCCCACCTTGCCTTATGCTTATAGTGTGAACCGGACGTACCGTGTTCATGGCTACGTATAACTACATAATGAATATCGTGCCTTATCGGACCTGTGTTTCGCAGTTGTTCCAACGACCTTCGGTATGCACTTACTGTACGTCGCTTTGGATAAAAAGCGTCTGCCAAATAAATCTAATGTAATGCGGTGTAATGAAAAGAGCGGCCGTGTGTCTGCGGTCCTCTCCGGGCCGTGTGAACACACTGTATCTGAGAGGAGCGGCGGCACACACACCGCACAGCGTACGGAAAAGGGACCGAATGCATGGAGAAGAGCCGCACTTGTTTCTCGCGCCTGCGACGGCGTGGACGAGCAGGCGTTGCGTCCGCGGCGGCGAAAGCCGGCGAACGTTCGCACTCGCGCGGGCGAACGGCGTTCGTCGCGCGGCTTCCGCGGCAGGCCGAAGCGGGAGAGGTGTCAGCGCCGCAGCGCTTCCAGCGCCGAAACGGGTCAGGGCGGGGCTCAAGTTTCAGAGAGGAAAAGTCAAATTTAATCATCTCAGTGAGGACGTAACCCGAGCAAGTCCCCCTGTACTTCAGCCGCAGGTGTGCGGCAGCTCACTGCTTTCCTGCACAGGTTCAAACGGCCAGGTGTGGATTAGCTGAGACGACAAAGCTGGCCCCGGGAGGGATTGCAAAAAAAACACAAAAAAAAATCAGTGAGCTGGGAGAATACCGGAGATTTTTATATTACCGCATCAAACCCATCAAACACGCTCTCCTGAAAAAGATTTTTTTGTCTTTACGCGGAATTAAATCAAAAACCCTCCGACCAGGCTAACGGCGATAAGCAGCGTTAACGAGCCTCTCTGTGTACATTAAAGGGAGCGGGATTCTAAGATGACATTATCTTGAAGATGTTAGCTTTCAGGCGGACCAAAGTTGAGCTTCACACAGGGCCATGTCTTACGCATCGCTGATACGCTCCAGGGTTTTTAATGCTCTTCATCACTGCAGGAACTGCACGGGCAATGACTCTTTAATTCCATCTTAAGGGTTTATTAAGCCACATCATAAAGACGTGTACCTTATCAGCAGGGAAACTATCAGATTTCCTTTTGATGTACAGTGTGTCGTTCCCCTGCAGGGGTGCCACCGTATGTCCGTTCTGCCATTTTTGGTTGGCGGCCCACTACACAGACACACCTCTGATGGGTTAAACACAGTGTTTAATTACATAATAAACGTTGTCTCCAAAATGGCCAATGCTACACACTCCTGTAGTGGGCCGAATAAGATCTTTGTTGCTTTCAGGATAAAACTCCTCAAATGAATAAAATGGGGTTAATATTAGAGTACTTTCTATATAACAGCTAAAGAATTCTGCTTTTTGCCACACAGGGCCTTTGCCACTATGTGAGGTAAAGTTGTTTTGAGCAATGATGAGGAGGACAAAGGCCGGGGCGGCTAGTTTTTCGGGAGCCTCTGTACGCTCGGTCAGGCCGCAGCGAGGGCGCTAAACACTGCCGGAACAGGAGGGCAGGAAAGCGGAGGAGAGGAACCTCATTAGAGAGAAACTGCACTGTCACCCGTCACCTCAGCAGGAAACACAAGCCATCAACAGGAGACGAGCCAACAGGAGCAGAGTAAACACAGGCACACAGAGGCACATACACGCACCACACACACACGCACACATACACACACAAACACGCACGCACACATACACACACAAACACGCACATGCACACACACCACACACACACAAACACGCACACGCACACACACACACAAACACACGCACACACACACGCACACACACACACAAACACACGCACGCGCACACACACACAGACACACGCACATGCACACACACAAACACACGCACACACACAAACACACGCGCGCACACAAACACACGCACACAGAGACAGATTTCCTAAAAGAGAGACAGACGCTCTACTAAGCTGCAGCGCGGTGAATGTTTTGAAAGGAGACCGGTCTCTATCGAAAACTGTAATCTCCAGAGTACTGACTGCGTGTGGAGCATCGCCAGTCAAACAGGAAGTGGCTGGACACTGTGGCTCATTCAGAGCAGGTCCGATTCCTCTCTGTCGTCTCTCCCCCCCGCCTCTGAATCTTTGCCCGACGTCCCCCCCCCCCCCCCCCCCCCCCCCCCCCCGTGATTCCAGTGCTCGGTTTTCACAACACAGCCCCCCCGAGGAGGAGGTCTCAGGCAGTCGCTTCCACGTTCTGTTTTTTTTCCCGCCGCCGAGCGCCTCTTCCCTTTCAGCGGACAGCTGCGGGAGTTCCCGCCTCGGGCACGTCTCCTGCGGGGCGGCGGGACGAGACTTTCAGACGCGGTCACGCGTGAAAAAGGGCAGGGGGGGGGGGGAGGCGTGGGGGGGCGCGGCATTCCTTCGGTCCTTCGATCATCTAACGAGCGACGCTGAAATGGGCTCAGCGGGGGAGGGGGGCGGCACAGCGCTGCGAGCTGTGGGCCATTTGTCCGGTCTTTAAATAATTCAGCTCTGAACAGTGTGTGTGTGTGTGTGTGTGTGTGTACGTGTGTGTGTATAAGTTACCTGTGGTCGCCAGCCTGACCCCCTAATGGAGGACAGGCTGTGAGAAAAAATGCTGTTTTAGGCCCAGGGTCAGAACCTCCAGCAAACTGCGTCCAACTGCGGGTCACGAAAGCTTTTAAAAGGAACGTCACACGAACGGCGGTGGAGAACATGGGCGTCGGCCTCTGGGATACAAGAGCGCGGTATCGCCCTGAAGGCACGAAAGCCCACTTATAATCATCAGGTGTAATGCCCAGCCACACGCCGTGCCCACTCTTCTTATGCGGCCACACGTAGCGACTTTGAACTTTGAACTGTGACATCATGTCTAACTCCCTACGGTGACTGTAACAGGTCACCTTGAGGGGCTTCAAACTGGATGACCGCTGCAGGCTCTGTCATCATCATCATCATCATCATCATCATCACCATCATCATCACCAGCAGGACACGCGGAAGCACAGCGAGCGGGAGGCGCCTCCTCCTGTCCGCCTGCTCGGGGCTCTGCAAGCCCCTCAGCGCTAATAAAGGTGAGCCGGGGGTCATCCGGCTAATTCACCTTGGATCTCTCCGAAACGCCCCCCCCATCTGTTCCACAGGCTGCGCCTTGCGGACGCCAGGTGCGTTCTTTCTGCCTCACAAAAAATCTGGCATCTGGCTGGGACGCAGGACTGGGGCACTCTCCTGTCTGTCCGTCATTAACTTTCGGAACAAAAAATTTAAAAATTAAAAACATCATAAAAAAGTGCGGTGAGACAAATAATGGTGGAGTTAAGTGGCTGTCATCCCCTGAAGGTCCCGCAGAAGACAATGAGGCGTCTGAAAATCAGCTTCAGAGTTTATATTGGTCCTTCACAGAACAAAAAATCTTTAAAAAAGGCTCTTTCTTGCGTAGAATATATATATTTTCTTTTCCTGTGACATTCTCCTTTATTCTATTTCAGAGTAGTTTTTCATGCTTGTCACACCACAAGCACAAGGGACTCTTTGCTTAGTCCTAAAGATAAATAACTGGACACAATAAGGAATGTATTAATATACGCTTTCACTCTTAGAAAAAGGGTTTTTAAAGGGTTCTTCGTCTTGTCTTCATAAGGGAACCCTTTCCTAAAAAGGTCTTAGTGGAACCCTCCATGTTAGGAGTGCAAAGGTGAGTAAGTTCCCAGATTGAACCATTATGCCAGACAAAGAACCCTTGAACTAGATGGGAGACATAGAAGAGCCTTTTGGAGACCTTTCTTCAGACTGAGCCTGGAGGAGAAGGAGCAGAAACATCACCTGACTCTGTGGCACAAATGTCCTATTTTGTTTAAGAGCTGTTCCAGTTCCATGATTCATCTTCAATAGTGTTCATTAGTCAACATAACCCCATTCCTTTTCTGTTTTTTTAATAAATACATATATTTTAGGGCTTTTTCAGCTTTATCGGGCAAGGACAGTGTAGAGAGACAGGAAGAATGGGGAGCGAGTGAGAGAGAGAGGGGGAGAGACAAAGGATGTGCGGCTGGATTCGAACCGTCGACGTCGCATCTCGGAATGAGCAATGTGGACAGTGCTCTACAGGCTACACCAAGAGACACACCCAAAACCCAGTTCCTACACAATCAACTCACACCACCACGTATAACAATATTCCAACACGGGCGCTGGAGAGCCCATCCCCCCAATTTCAATTCCTCCACTCCACGGTTTTAATGAAACGGAGGCCCCATTAAAAGATAATAACGGGAACGAAACTGGCTTTAAGTAATATGCTCGCATTAATTTTCCGAAGCCATCCCCCATACCCAATGAGTCATGGAACAAGCTTACACTTCGGAAAACTTTTCAATTAATTCTGACCTTGAAACTAAAGAAAATAAAAGGGATGCATCAAGAAACACTATAAAGAAAAGGAAAAAAAAAGACGGATTATTGTTCTCCCAGGCCTGAAGGTGACTGGCTTGGCGAGGCACTTCACTGGCTTTATGAGCACCTTTGCGCCGCTAATGTTTTTGAGAATATATGAGGAGTCCTGTGATTCAGAATCCAAAACAAGTTTCACCGCCTCTCGTTCAAACAGAGAGACGTGGCTGTAACCACGGCGATGACTGTTGAGTAGCTAAGCAGCGTATGCTAAATCAGACCGTCGCCTATAGCGATACAGAATCCGCTTTCTTCAGCCTGACGAACGTACGCTTGAGAGATACCCGGCGCTCGTTTCTCCCCTTCTCTGGTTGCGTTCTGTATTCGAATGATCTCCTCGTTTGGTGACGCCCGGGTTGGACGGCATACGAGAAGGTCAAGACCGCGAGGAGCTCGACCGTGCGTCGTGTGGAATGCGAGCTGCTCCTGCGTCTCTGCCGCGGTTTTAACGCCGAAACCAATCGATCTCTCGTCCGGGGTTTGCTAAACAGATCGGTACAGCAAACAAACCCCGCACTCGTAATTCTAAAGAGGAATTCAAAGACTGTTTCAACACTGCAGGGCAAGAAGAAAAAAAAATTCAATCTCTGGTGTGACTCCTGAATCACTCTTTCATCTCATGTCTGATCGTACGCACAAACACACGCTTTTGCCCTTAGCTTTTTACTCCTAATAAAATGAAAGTTCGTTTTTTTTTCTTTCTACACAGCAGAGTTTGTTGAGTTTGTCAAAATTAACTTTTCAAACCCGTGCTTGTCGAGCAAAAAGTAAGACTTCACCAGGTTCACTGATCTCTCCCAAAGGCAGATTTCTCACCTGCAGCTCAGTCACCCCTCTTTGTACAGCCATTCTTTGATCGCTTTGATACACAATTATCACATTATAACTCCCCAGCCTTCCACGTTAATAATTCAGCTGCCGCTTAACGATGATTGACCGCAATGTTCCCCACACTGTCGTTTGCCACATTCAAGATGGTCACTGGAACCACAGGCACCTGGCAGTACCACATGTTCACAGTGCTGTGCTATACATATGTATTTAAAAATGTGTAAAGTAGACTACACACAAATAGTACAATTATATCCCCTGCACAATAAATAAACAAATAAGGCTACTGATAATAATAACATGGTTGCAGCAGGGATAGGGTGTTAAAAACAAAGAGTAAAGCAGATGAAATAAAATGGAATAATGAAATGTAAGGCTTCAGCTTTGTGGCTGAACTGCCCTTTGCTTTACAGTGCTTGGTGTATGCTAGTCCATATGCTGAGATGCATCTCGGTGTGTGGAAGCAGTTGGCAGTTGGAGTTAGAACGGACCAGTGTCGCTACATTTGGAATATTTGGTTTTGCCTCGGTCCCAGTGCACAGTTTAAATCCCAGTAGGTCACATGCTTCAGCCCATTTGTTAACCTGGTAATGTGTAGGATCACAAATACGTAATTACGTAGAATGTTCTTAACCGAACATTCCAATGCTGATGTCACAATCACTACTGGTAACTGAAAGCAATTGATTCTAGAACACCGACTTAGAATTCTAATTAAACATTTAAAAAAACCTACTCTTCAAAGGGGCTAACATTAAGTAACCTTCCACCCACTGACCTGACATCTATGTAGGTGTAATATTTCTGCCTTGGCATATCAGATTTATATGATCGCACACTTGATTAAGAAAAACAGAGCTTTAGACTTATCCCTTTCACTACAGAAAAATACTTCTAATTAATTTGCTGGTTACTTGCACTGCAATCAAGTGTTCTTGTTGAATTCGTCTCTCAAGTATACACTCGTAAACAAGTTATCATTTCAGTGGGGGTCAACTAAAGTCTAAAGTTTGTGTGCAGACACACTTTCTTCTGAGAAACCGTCTCTCTTAAAAGATAACGTTATGTGGGGGATTCATCACATCACAAAACATTAATGCTGCAATGATGGTAGCAATAAGCAACAGCAATTAAAGCACAGTGGAATTCACTCACCCATACGGCACAATATCTTCTCTTTTTATTATGAAAGCAATATTATAGTGCTCCACACATTAAAACAAATGACACTAGTGCACTGCGAACTAAGTGTAAAAATGTAAAATAGCTTTCGAATTGTCTATGTGGTCGTTGGTCACATTGAAGACCACCCCACCGTACCTCAGGCAAAGTTTCTCTACAGGAATGAACTAGTAAGGAGGCCAGACTAAGGTTCCCCATTTTGCATGCCTTTCATCAGAAATAAGAGAAAAAAGGATAATTTATGTGAAGACATTTCCAGTGACGGCACACAAGGTAGAGATTAAGAGTGGTCCTCTGTCTCTGTTGTCATGAAGATATGGCCACAAAGGGAGAGAGAAAATCCTGTTATTCTGAAAGTTTGCCCCTCCCTCACCAACTGTAATCAGCAAGGAACTTCTCCACATCCAGAGTCGGAAAATATATACGCCCTATCTATTTTTAAAAAAAAAAGTTTACCGATAGACAATAAAGCAGCTTTGACAGTAATGATAAGCGATACGTGGAAAAATACTCAATTTATAAAATCCTCTGGCAGAGCAAATCGCATTTACATAAAGTTTTCGGGATTGTCGGTAAACGTTCGAGCCACAGCTCTGAACATCCTTCCGGAAAGGCTCCGGGCTCTGCGGTTAGACAGAAAGCACCCCGCTAAAGCAGAGAGATGGCGTGTGACTGCCTACGTCGAGAGACAGGTCAGGGAGGAGGAAGAGAGAAACCTGCGGGAGCCATTGACAGGTACGGAAATATATTCACAACATCCCAAAAATCTTTGACGATTTAAAAAAAAAAAAAAACTGCTATCAGTGAAGGGGAAAAAAGCTTAGCGGTACAAGCTTTGACATGACACTCGTTACATGTTCCCCCATCCCAGCACTTTTTGGTCATTTGTATTCGTCCTAATACTGTAGCTTGTTCTTCTGCCTAGCTGGTTTTGCAGAGGTTAGGTCAGAATAGTGTTCACTGTGTGAACTAAACTGTGTTCTTGGCTAGAAACAGCTGTACGAAATAAGTATTGTATCTTATTGAACCTGTGTTTTGTAGTTGTCCAATGACCATGATATACCCTTTTTGCACGTCTCTTTGGATAAAAGCGTCTGCCAAATAAATGTAACGTAATGTAAAGCGGCACTGGACAAAAAGAAGCATCCCTGTGATCAAGTGCTGCCGTTCGGATAAAGTGTTTGTTATTCCCGCTAATGCTGGAACGCTCTCTGATGTACTGAACTGAATCTGGCACTCGCCTTTAACAAGGTCATTTATCTGAATATGAGCTGCAGGAGCGAGGGCGTCTGTGGGTCCTGATTCGCTGGCCTGGCACGCAACCAGGCCCTCGTTTGGAGCGGCTGATGATCTATTGATCCATAGGCGATCGGCGACCCTGGACACTCCGTTCCGGCTCGACGGACTGAAGCCGCGGCGGCAGATGGTGCGCCAGTACACGGGATTTGAGGTTTTTTTTCTGTTGGGCCCGGCTCTCTCTCTCTCTTTCCCTCCCTCTCTCCCTCTTTCCCTCCCTCTCTCCCTCTCCCTCTCTCTCCCTCTCTCTCTCTCTCTCTGTGTCCCTCTCTCTCTCTCCCTCTAACCCTCTCTCTCTCCCTCTCTCTCCCCCTCTCCCTATCTCTCTCTCCCTCTCCTTCTCCCTCTCTCCCTCTCTCTCCCTCTCGCTCTCCTCCCTCTCTCTCTCTCTCTCTCTCTCTCTCTCTCTCTCTCTCTCTCTCTCCCTCTCTCTCTCCCTCTCCCTCCCTCTCTCTCTCTCCCCCCATCACGCTGACTGATAACGGACAGCCGGCCGACAGGAACAGCTCGTGCGTGGCCGGAGACGTTTGACCGTGGGCCCCGTGTGTATCGTCGGGGCCCATGCACATGGGCCCCTCTGCGCTGAACTGATACCCGGGAACTCTGTGGGAACAGAACAGCTTTTTTAGCTTTCAGCGAAGGCGACGTCGGGACCGCCTTTTTAAAAATTAACACATGCCCTGATATGACTAAAGGCCTCAAACGCTCTGGCATTAAAACACATTTAAAAAACCGTTTCAGCTCATTTAAACTGTCAAATCCACACTGTTAGGGCTTGTGGAAATGTGTTAATTAAAAACCCTTGGAGCAGGGCCCAAAAGCATTGCGAAAGCCCATAACTGGTTTTAGCCATGACTGTGTAGTCTACTGGATCATTTGCCAAAACCTACCAGTAGAATCATTTTCCTTGCCTCATAAATAAACAACGTAGAGTTTCCATTGGTGGTACTTACGAGTTCCGTGGGAACTTCAAACTTCTTCACGGTTAATCTGACAGCTGTAGGGCAGTGCATAATTAGCAGTAGCAGCACCCAGGGTTAGGGAGGGTTTGAAAGGCCTGGTACTCAGTCTAATCGCTCTGCAGTGACCCCTGCTGGTTCATTGGGTTCATTGAAAGCTGGCCTGTTAAGCTGTGCGTGAGGTATCTTCCTCCAGCTCATCCATACTGGCCTGTCTTGTAAGCCAAAGCGTGGACAGGAAGTGGGGCTTGGCATTACACGCTTTGGAGGGGAGCAGGTCTTTGCCTGCACTCTCCGGGCTGTTCCAGGCCTGCCTGTGGATATCGATATGCAGCAGGGCGTTCCAAATTGGGGAGAAATGAGGGACAAGCGTAAGGAAAATAAAGAAGATGAAAATAAAGGATCGAGTCTTCCCACGATTGTAAATTGGTAAAGAAAGCTTTTTTGCTTTCATTTCCCTGGCTTAATTGGGCAATGCATCGTGGGAACAACGCATTGACTTCATCACAGCAATCAGCAGGCCAACGTGTTTCATGCCTTAGCGTTCAGAGAGCCCTTTTGCAAGTCTTTAACAGTAGCCTTGTTCCCATTAGAATGTCACAGCAAATTTGCCTTGAAGCGCAACACAATAGCTTTCCCTTGCATGCAAAACAGCCGCTGAGCCGTGGGTTTCCAAACTGATTTTTGTCTTTCAAATAAAGTGCCGCATGATTTGTGACAGTGTCACACAATGCAGTCAGTGGCTGCATTTGCGCAGCGGAGCCCACACCGGGTGAGCAAGCGTCCACAGTGTTTCAGGGCCTCATCCCCAGGGCTACTTTTAGGCCGGTGGCGCTAAAGGTCAAAGGTTAGGCCTAAAGGTCAAAGGTCGCAGGTAGCTTTTCACTGTCAAAGCACCGATGTTAGCAGCCAACTTTCAATGGGAATATGATGTCAACCCTAAGATGGCGCTGTATGGGTGGTTTAGTGTGACCAATCAGCACCAATGGTGGATAAGCAAACAGCCCCGCAAAATGACATTTACTGGACGCGTACTTATTATACACTATTTATTCAACATTTTCCCCAACTCTAGACTAAGTAAATCCGCCAAGGCCTAGAGTTTACATAGCGTCTCAAAACTTCCATTTCTGAGCGTGTAGCGCTCATTTCCGTTAAGCATGAAGCTGAGAATCAACATTCTGAAGCCGCCCAAAATGTCATGCAAATGGAAATGCAGCTACTGGCTAATGATAGGCCCCCTACACAGCAGGGTAGGGGTGAGCTTCCGCCAAACATATATCCATCCTTTCGAAAATATAACTAACATGCCACAGCCCCCTTAAGAATGGTCATCAGTCAATGCCATGGACCCTCAACAATGGAACAATGGCGCCCTTGTCATCGCCGTCCTCTGGAGGCGCCATCTTTGTTTGGCTGGTCATTATCCACACGCCGGTGTGACCCGCATTGATCTGGGTCAGCCTGCGGGATCGGTTGCACCACTCCTTTTGTGAAAAGTAAAAGTAGCTTCCTGCAGTTTTTTTTCGTCATGTGATCATATTTTTGCCCCCCGTACATTTACGGGACGGGACCTCTCCTCGCCGCCCCTCCTTGCCGGAAGCAGGCGACAGCGGCTTAGCCGTAGGCCTATAAGGTTTCGGCTGGCCCCTGTCATTTGAGGCACACGCTCGCAATGCTGATTGTCTTGTCCACTTGAGTGACATTGTCAGTATTGTATGCGGTACCATAATACTTTCCTTCCTGCTCTCTGGGTAATACGTGTGATATGATAGGGGTAACAAGGATCCCAGGGACATCATTTCACCGTAAAAATAGGTGCTCATTAGGCAACCGTTGCAGCACTCTTGAAGCAGTTCAATTAGCAGTGACACGCTATTTAGCTAACTGGCTAAGGAACTTAAACCCTTCGTAAAACTTTTTTCCCCCCATTTCAACATCTTCGCTAACCCTACTCAAACACGCCAAGAACTTCTAAGGGTAATACGAGACATCCATTCCAGAATGTAACCTCGTGTATCGATTCCACAAATAAACCCATAAAACAAAACACAGGACCAGACCCAAGTTTCTCTGTTTTCTACTTTAACTGTAGGCCTATGACAAATACAGTTAGCACCTAGCGTTAACAGTTTTAAACACGGTCACGAAAGCAACAAAGTTTTACAGAGCAGACTTTAAATTGCTTTGCACAGACCATACATTAAAAATAGCCAACTAGCTGCAAGAACTGAAAGGTAATAGAAAACTGCTTGCATAATGGTGAATGTCTTATTTCTCATTTAACTTCAGCTGATTAATTTATTTATCCTTACAAAAATACATTTTGCAACCAGATTTTCAAAAGCCCTGTTGACAGATAGATGTATCTATTTCTAGGCACCTTCAAACATCCACTTTTCTGTATTATTATTGCATGCAAGTGTGTCCAGTGGAGGAAGGAAGAGTTTCAATCAACTGCTCCACCATCACTTTGAAAGGATTAAGCTGAATGTGACATTACGTTGACGACATAAATAAATACGTTTCACTGAATATTGTCCTGAATATTGTACAATATAATGAATATTGATGTACCGAGTGTTTGACAGTTTACTTGGAAAATTTAACCCAGCACTGATTACAAATTATGTACATCACTACAAATGTAAATTGTGACATAATCAAATCTGATCACCTGCAAATTACTTCCAGTCTCCTTTGCCAAGTATGTTCTAGATTGTTTGTTATAAAAATACATTACTGTTAAAGGTCCTGACTTTAACAGTAATGAATAAAGATTGTGGTTTCATTTTTTTCTTTGTGTATATCAAGGTTTTTTCTTCCAATGTTATTACTGAAAATGTGTTCAACTTCAACCTGAACAACATATGCCAGGGAACACAATATTATATGTGGGCTTATTTTTCCAAATAATTCAGTTTTTTTTTCAGTACGGTGCATTAGCCAATAGCTGCACAATCTTTTCCCCATCTCCAAGATTCCTGTACCTGTCAACTACAGAGAAGACCAATGCTGACTGGTGGCTCCGCACTGATCAATAGGCAAGTCACAGAGACAAGAGACTGTGTTCAACTGAAACCCAGGTGAGTCTGCTGCTAAATAAAGCTGAGACTGCCACACTCCCCCCCCCCCCCCCCCCAAAAAATGTAAACATTTAAATCTTGTGTACTGCACAGATTCAAGTAGCGGTAATTTCCCTTTTTGAGACAGGAACTAGTCTACGGTCAGAACGTGTGTGTCGTTCACCTCCCCTGGTCACGATGGGTGTTTACGCCGCTGAGGTGTTGCATAACATGTCTGTGTGACTCTGCCGATACGCCCGGATTTGAACCCGCACACCCCCCGAGACTCCAAGTCCTGTGAACCGCTCCTCTCCGTTAGCACTTAATGAAGCGGAGGACAAAGCCACTGGGCATCGATAACCACTGTTTGCATTATACCCATCGCTGTTAATGAGCAGAGCCATTCTCATGACTGATGACCGCGGCTGCTGTAGGACACTTGAGGGGGGGGGGGGGGGAGAGACGTGTGGGCTGCAGGGTAATCAGCAGCTCAGAGCCAAAGCCGTTGGCCTCAGGTGAAGAACAGAGAGCGGGGGTCTCCAGGCCTGTTATGCAACACCGTGACAGGTAACAGGTGACAGGTGTCTGATAAGAGAGGGATCTCTTTCACCACACTTAGCCATCTGCGACTCCTACAGATCACTCCTCCTTCGGGGGTGTACGGCTGCCATTAAATCATTCTACGAGCATAAAAAAAAACACACCCACACATCAAGATGATGAAGAGCACAAAAGGTTTGATTATATGAAAGTTATGCTGAGAGACAGAGAGGGTTCGCGCTGTTAGGTTATGGTCTTATTAAGCTTTTATATGACGGAGTGAAAGAGGATTTTGAAGAAAGTCGAAAGGTTGACACATCCATCCGGAGTCATGCTTCTGTTTCCTCCAGGTGCCATCGATCAACCAATTCAAAATGGCTGCATCAGTGACTTCCACCAAAAGAGAAGTTGGGAAGGAAACTCTGGCTGAGCTCTCATCATGAACTCTATATCTGACAGCTTGCAACTCTTCTTAAAATTAATCTCCCTTCCTCCACATTTAGGAATATTGTCTATATATTATTCATTACCAAAAAAAAAAAAAAAACATCTAATAAATAAAATGAAAAAATTGATGGAATAACACCGTGTACGGTATATACTGTATTTTACTGAAAGAACACTTCCATAATCACATTATTAACAGCCAAACATACATGTATGCTAAACACATAAGTGTTACTATTTATTTAAGATTAGTATAAATATTTATGCATTCATAGCTTTTCTAAACGCCTCAACACGCTAATTAAGTGTTACTGTCATGAATATCTAAGTAACTGATGATGTGTAGCATAGCCTCTAGCATCTATATATAAAAAAAACTGCAGCAAATAATTTGAGCCCATATCTTCACACAACAAAACAAATCGCTGCAGAGTAACTGAATTCTGACGTTTTGACGTATTTATTTATTTTCCCGGAAAGTGTTTTTTTTTTATTTTTTATTTTTTTTTACCAGTCTGAATCGTTTTCCCCGCGGAGGAAGGCGATTGCGGATAATTAGCAGGAAGTGCCCACGGCAGGAGCAGCAGGTTCCTACCCTAGCGTTCCGAGCTTCACGCTCATCACTCAAAGAGCACCGCGAGCTACCAAACAGGAAATGATGCAACGCCGAAACCGGCGCTGGAGGAGGAGAAGGAGGCGTGTTCGCGCGCGAGTCAAGTCGGAGCCGGAGCCAGAGCCCCAGCTGACAGGCACACTTCCAAAACTCGAAGCGCTGTGCGTGGCGGTGCGGTCTGTCGTTCTGAGAAATGTCACACGATCGTTCGTAAGAACATGGCGAGCCTGGCCAGGGGCTGAATCAGACGGTGCTGTGGTGCTGTAATCCCTCAGATGCTACGCCGCTTTGAAGACGCTAGCGAGCGGAGTCAATATAAAAAGCTGGTTAAAAAAAAAAAAACATTCCTGTGTTTAATGGGTTCTGAAATATAGTCATTTTATTATTATATCATCAATGCCGGGAGCTCAGAACCATGGTATTATAAACTTCATTATAAACAACCGCGAGAGGCTGTGGAGAGTTTAAAAAAAAAATGCTTTCCAGACTGTTTATCTCAAGAGATGACTGACAAGGCTTCACAGAAGGTCATTTTCAGTGCACTTCATGTGATGCCCTTGCATAAGGCCGGGTTTCACATTAAGTCCTGAGATTCGTAGCAGGGGTTTTTAAAAAAAGTCAGACCCTGTAATAGAAACATCATTAACGGCAGAAAAGAGAGGAACATGAAAGTCACAGAGACTGTGAGAAGACACAGGCTTACATCACTACACTCTGTTTCTCCAGAAGTCACACCTCGCCAAGGTCAGACTCCTGGTGCGCGTGTGCGCGTATGTGTGTCTGTGTGTGTGTGCGTACCCAGGAAAGGATTAAAGAAGCCATTTTGTTGGCTCAGGTCTTGAGGGATCAGGCAGAGATTGGCACATCACTAAAGGATGGTTTTGATGTTTAATCTCTTGTATCTGGGGGTAGACTAGCCTCAGTGGAAAGTTTAAGAACAAAAGAAAGTGGCAACATCCATGTATTGTGTAAAAAGAGACCTTTATATAAAGTAATGAATTCCCTCTCTATGAAAAGACAATACTATAATGCTTTAATATATTTGGAAGCATATGTAAAAATTATTTAGCCAAATACATTTGAAGGTAAATGCAATTTAAAGGGGATTTCCACCACAAAAAAACCCATTTAACAGATCATGGCACAACTGTTTAAGTCTCTTATAGTGTCTGGTCAAATGTAATAATGATGAACACTTCTACCTTTCTCATTTTTGAAAAACTACAATGGGTGGGAAATTTGAACTTGGAGATACCTCCCCTGTCCGCCCATACTAGGGGAAGGGGAGTGTTGATTGAAATCACTGAGAGAAATTTGGGGTAGCTGCTGTTCCAACTGTAAACAGTATTAGCTAATGAGCTAACTAGCGTAGTGACTTAATTGCTCTTCTGTGCTCTCTGCGATTGCAGAAATGGAATCTCAGTTTGTACTTACCCTACCCCATGCCTACAATAAATGTTGTGCCGTTTATAAACCTTGGTGTGATTGCTACTCAAGAATCAGAAGCATTTGGTTTAAAAAGGACAACACAGGGACATAAACTGTTTACTGAAAATATTTGAGTTCATACTTTCGGTGGAATGACAGCGCAAATTTGGGTAATTGGCTCAGACATTGTAGACAGTATAACGATACATGAAGTGACTAACAACCCTCCATTGGAAACATTTAATGTTCAACTGCCAGTAGAACTGATAATGCTGCAAATTGATTTCTCAGACTTCTGTTTTTATTCCACGAAAAAAAATGACAAGTCTGCCAGGTGGTGTGCATTTTGATGTTGATGTGTGTTTTAGAAAAGCAATGAAAAACAGCAAAATGAACAAGAGCCAAACATGATATCGTTGTCAGATAATTTATTGAAGTCTATTCGCGTAGATGTGGAGAATATCTGTAAAAACTCTCTTGTGAAGGAATGTCATCAATGCCAACTGTACATTTCTCCTTACCCAACGCCTTCCTCTCTTCTCCCCAGTTCTCTCTCTCACCACTGGTTGGCTTCTCTATAAAAATGTCTGTTCTTGCTGGACTTGTTATGACAACCAAGTCATGACCGTGTCTGAAATAGCTTGCCACAAGTCAGCTGCACAAGTTGCAGCAATTTAAATCGTAGTTACGTTAAAACCCTTTAGCAATTTGCCACACTAGAGCAAAGTGGTAGTTTCTTTTTAGTTGAACTGAAGCAGGAAAACCTAGATTTCTTTACTGGGTAGTGTGAGTAATGTTAGCCTCTCTTGAAGAATAGCTTTCAGGCCAAGTAGCAATGTCCAGCCCTTTTATTTGCATTCAGTAGGCATGGCAACCTGTGACTGCCATTGTCTGATGCCCCGCCCACAGACTGTAAGCACTTGCCCACAGTAGTTTATAGCAAAGCAGGTACCTGGTAGGTTGGAGATATATCTGCAGTCACTACATGTAGAGAGTTGGCTGAGACCTCTTTTTAATTAAGAGGACAGCTTAAAAAACCCCAGACTGGAAGTTTTTGAAGTAATTAAGAAAGCTGTATTTACCGTTGTAAAGAAATTATATCATTTTTTTTTGTATTCACCGTTATAAAGAAATTGAAGAAATATGAAGAACATTCAAAAGCCACACTGTGGAGTTTATTCAGTGGTCTGTCTCGCCCTGGCTGTGGCTCCGTAACCAAGGCCAATCGTTTCATCCCATATTCCAGTCTTTTCAGCGGGAGAACAAATAGCAGAGGGAAAGACAAAACAACAGAGAGAGAGAGAGGAGAGAGAGAAAAGAGAAATAACAAGATGAAATAATGAAGCGGTGAAAGGAGAGGGAGAAAAGTTCACATGCTGTTCACATCAAATTTGACGATGCTGGTTTAACACGCAGCCATGCGATGAACATGATGTACTAGGCCAGCCTGAACCAAAGAGCTGGTTCTAAGCCATCAGTGAAGCCACTATAATCCAAACCTCAGGGGGTCACAGTGTCCTACATCAATGAATGGAAGGTAAGAAGCAGAGGCTGACAGCGATAGATCCAGCCTGCACGTTTCTCTGAGTTTTAAAAAATATATATTATTAATGTCAGGCACCGTACAATCATGGTCCCATTTACTTATTCAGCTCCAAGGCTTGCTCAACCCTGTTACCGCATAAAAAAATCCATCGACATAAAACCTAACTTCATGTTGGAAATAAACCTTCCTCCATTTGGAGGAAAGAAAAACAAGCACGGAACCATCCAGACCCAGGGCGCAGACACATGCGTACCACAAAACGTCCCTCAAAGGTTGTCCGTGTGTGAGTGAGTGAGTGACCACAATTTGCCATGCATAGCCCACAGCGGCAGTTCCTGGCGCAGTGGGGAAAAAACTCCAAAATGTAGTCTGGTTATCACGGACAGCCCTGCTTAAGTCTATATTGGTCCAGACTTCTGTCACAGAAACCCCCCCCCCCCACCCCCTTCATCATATCCTCTTATTTTAATTCAGAACAACTCCGGTGAGCAATTGCTGTGAATAAGAGGGTTAGATATTGGTCTGATGGAATCTTTAAATATGTGCTGCTCTACGACGCGCATCGGCTTTTCTGTGTTGTGTTTGAGGTGCCTGTGTTCTCATCCATTTTTTTTGTGTCATTTATTCATTTCTTCATCAGCTCCCCCTCAGTCAAGTAACAGATTAATAGCTTAAAAGTCAGAGCCCTGTGTGCTTTTGTGCACATGTCACATCTGTTTTATCCAAAATGTACAGTTTGAAGAAGAGTGGGCGATCTCTTTCAGCAGTGGATCAATAAACAAAACAAAGAGATGGAAAGAAACATTTTAAATAAGAGCTCACTTGAGAGTGACAATGGAGTACAAGTCATGGAGTCAGTGTATTAGCGCAATTAGTAATAACTACAAAAGCACCATAAATGGTAGACAATAAATATAAAAGTATGTATTTTGTGAGTTTAGATTTTTAAAAAAGCTAAAAAAATTTTAAACTGTAAACAATCTTGTTAAAAAAGTACTAAAAATAAATGTATTCAATTGTTGTTTGCAAGGAATCATCCCACTTCCCCCCAAAATATTTTGTTTTTCTAACGGCTCTTCTCCTTTTCCACTTCTCCAAGTTCTTTTCTTCCTTTGTTCTCGGTTCTTTTCTTCTTCTTGTTTTGTGTTTGGGCGCTATTCTGACTTTGAGTCAGAGTCAGTGGAGGAAGGGGCGTCTTCAGTGACTAATTGGGGAGAGAGATGGATTATTAAAAAAAACCATCGTTAGCGTCTCCACCGGTAAAATGTGGGCTTTTAAAAAACCCATCGCACATTATAGGCCTGCTTCACTCTCGCGTGCCAGTTGTTATTTAATTTAATCAATACTTATGACACCGAGTTGAATTCATGCAAATTGAACCTGCTCAAACGCGCTCTCTATATTTCAGAGATTCATCACGTCGGCGGGCTGGCGGCAGTGGACGGCAGACAGCTTCCGCAACATCCATTACAGTAAAGACCCCGGCCAGAGAAGCGACTCCGGCGTTCCTTATCTGGCTGCGTTTATTAATAGAAACCCGCCCCTTAATAAGCGCGATTGATGTGGGGAAAAGCGGATTTAGAGGCGCAGCTGCGCAGCTCTTCTCCCCCGTTTCCCCCGGATCAAGACGCGGATGCCTGAGCGCAGCCTGTAAGACGCGGGGCTAAAAATAAGACGGCGGGTGTCCTCCTCGCATTCCGACGCGGCGCGTCACATCAAAGGGAAGGGATGCCGAGGCCGCTGCCGCTGTTTGAGGGGACGGATGCGCGCGGCGAACTTCGGACATTCGGAGGAATGAAATAGAGAGAGAGAGAACCAGGAAGTCAGCTCAAACATTTTCGCCTCAACAGCTTATAAGGAATGTTAAGCTAAATGCTTCACCGATTAAATATTTATTTGACCTATTTAAGAGATCTGTAAAATCCCAACTCGGTCCATGGCACACAGACACAAGGAAGTACTTAAAGAAGTACACCTCCTTCCTTGTCCATCTCCTCTGTCTGCAGTAACTGGACTGCATCCACAGGGTAGCCTCTTTCACTGGACGGTGACAGTTAAACACCTGAAGTCTGGCCGTGTTTCTCTGACGAGTTGAGGACTCCTGGCGACACCACAGCTCCACCGGGTTCACCCAGAGTATTAGGTAGCCGGCTAACAGCTACAGACAGCCGTTATAACGAGCAGCCCTTCCCGACCTGATATGTAATGCGGCCCACACACAGAGACGAATCACAGGGATGATGATGATAAAAACAACCATCATCAGTCAGTGGTTACAGATAGTGTGCGTTCTTCCACTGCAGGGCGAGCTCAACGCTGTGAAATTGCTCGTGCTTAGGCTGCAGGCTGACGCTCAAGGCTTGAGCCTGTTAAGCTCAGTGTGGTGTGTGTGCGAGACTACAATAAGGAGTTTGTGTGTATCTGTTTGTGTGTGTGTGTGTTTGTGTGTGTGAGTATGTGTAGATGTGTGTGTATGTGAGAGTGTGATTGTGTGTGTGTGTGTGTGTGTACGTGTGCGCGTGTGTGTGTGTCTGTGTGTGTGTGAGCGTGTGCGTGTGTGTATGTGAGAGTGTGCGTGTGTGTGTGTGTGTGTGTGTGTGCATACTCTGTGTGGCTGGGTGAGTCAGTGGGTCGGAGGTGGTGAGAGGATGGGTTGTTTGAGATGACCGCCCAGCAATGGACAATCGAGCCGTGTGCACAGAAATCTATCCGGCGATAAAGCCCAGAAGACCGTGTGCAGTAGGGCCAATTCCAGAAGGACTTTACACAGCCTTATTAATGTGGCCCAGCACAACCGTGATGTAACGGGCCTGTCCCATTACCCACACCACCATGCTTTTCTCTATTTTAGTGCGCGTTCACGCTCGTCCGAAAACGCAGCCAACACGCAGTACACTTGTCCCACACTTAATGCACCTTTACCCTAATACCGTTTCAGAGCAGTATTTGGATTTAAGTGTATCCCACTCAAATTCATCACATTCAGGGGTGTCCAAAGAATCTTCCCAAATGGCGAATTGCCAAGACGATGGGGAAGTAAACATTCCAATGAAAGCTATATATATATATATATATATATATATATCATGATGCATTACTGTAGCACACATTATTGGTCCACGCAGACAGTACGTCCACACGTATCAATTCAAATGTGCTTGGATATTTTCACAAAAGGTTAGCCACCTGTTGGTATCGCTTGCTAGCAGGAGCCGGCGCAATTTCACGCCGAGTTAATTGCGTTTGCTATTGCGTGTTCTTGCTGCCCGCCACGGCGAACGGGAACGGCATTTTGGAGTCGATAATGGCGTCCCGAAGCGCGGCGAGAATCCGCCGCACGCCACGCGTCTTCACGCCCGCTCGGACACCGCGGGCAATTACCGGAAATGCTAACACGAGTAGCCGCTCGGCTGAGGACAAAAAAACCCACCGCGTGTGAATAATGGGACAGCCCGCGGCCTCTCGTCTAAACAATGAAACGGGGGCAATGGCTCACTTTACGCGCACGGGGCTTTTCATCAGCGCGGCCTGTGTTCCACACGGCAGCTGCTGCATTCTGGGAAAGGCCCATTACTGGGAGCAGCAGCAGCAGCATCAGCCGGGTAAAGCTGGTGTGTCGCTCACGTCGCTGATTTCACACTCGGCCGTCGTCCAATCAGGACCTGACCGTTTCTGTTTGCAAAAGGGTGACACCCGTTTTATATAAACCAGCGAGGTGAAGAAGCCGGAGGTTCTGTGCATAACATAAGAACCTAAACATGTAGTCTCTTCGGAGACCAGTGCATATGTTCCTCGACCCTCCAACTCAGGATTTAGAAGTCTCGCACGAAGATGGACGTTATATATATGGTCAGAAGCGCATTTTGCCAGACCACATAAACGGTTGGCAGGGGGAGGTGCCCCGCCTTCCTCCACTGACCCAGGGGAAGGACACGCAAGGGGAAGTGCAGGCTTCCTTCACCATTAACGAGAGCAACCGAGCAACCGTCCGGGGGGGGGGGGGGGGGGGATGCGCAGTCTGAACCTGGCGAGGAGGTTACCACGGTAGCGAGAGGCGGTGGAGTTAATAATGAGCCTATGGCTGAGGGCGAAGACAGGAAGTTGGGGTCGTTTAGCCAAAGCCAGCTAGAACAGGTCGGTGGGGTTGGCGCGTGGAAAAGGAGCCAACTGTCACTGATCGTCGGGAGAAAAACGAAGGCGACGAAACGGATTCTGATTCAGAATCAGATGGCATTGCCGTTTTTGGAGGCGTCGCATCAAACTCAATCTGTACACGCCGGACCAGGTAAATGATTTTCCTGAAAATCAGTTCAGGCGAATGATTATTTTCCAGACACCACAAAGCTCATTAAATCTACAGAAGCTTGTGTGTCTTGATTTACTGGAAACCATGTCACTGTGTTGAAAAAAAAGGACCACGTCCAAGAAAGGGAAGAATGTTAAAAATCAGAGAACAAAAGGAGTATATAAAAAGCAGTAACAAAAACTAAAAATGATCATGCATCGTAGGCCGGCCTCTCTCCTGTTTTTTTTTTCTCTCACTGAATTTCCACCTTTTACCCTTCTTAACCACATATACTGTATGCAAGGTCTAAGGGTGGGCTCTTTAAACATCAATGGTAGGAGGGATAGGAGCTCAAAAAGAGCTCTAGTTTCAAAGGTGTGTGAGCAAAAAAGATTAGATGCAGCTTTATTGCAAGAAACCCACAGTGATTTAAATAATGAGGCAGACTGGGGCTCATGGTGGAGGGGTAAATGTATCCTAAGCCATGGGACTAATTTCAGTGCAGGTGTAGCAATCCCTTTCTCCAATCCTACAGGGGTAAAACTGCTATCTGCCTCTGAAATATTGAGGGAAAGAGTAGTCCCAGTTAAGGTGGAAATTTGTGACACTGCTTTTTGCTTTATAAATGTTTACGCTCCTAATGAGGGATCTGAACTTTTGGATATTTTTTTTTGGAAATTGCAGGATGCAGTAGTGCCGTGTGATCGGAGTGAGGATTGGATTGGAACTGCACTGTGGATTTTATTTTGGACAGGACCAGTGAAGAACCTCACCTTCAGTCATCTGTCTCTGTGTTTGCCAGCAGGAGGAGGAGGAGGGGAATTTTCAGTCCTTTATAACCCCAAAGCTGGGAAAGTTTGAGACACTGACTGAAGGAGCAGTCTACCGTACCTGTGTCAAGGTTTCACACTTACGCTCCCTGGCAGGGATGAAGGCATAGAGGTGGACTGAGAACTTTGGCCCAGATATTTCCCCAAAAGGCAGCTGGTGGTCCCTGTATAAGCCGCCCATTGAAAAACAGACAGCTGACCCTCAGTGGAGGATAGTACACAGGGCAATAGCTACGCACAGACATCTGCTGCACCTGGATCCTGATAATGGGGTGGATTGTTCTGCAACAGAGTGCTCAAGGTTACGGTTTATATTTAGACTTTTAGAAAGATTGTTTCAAGGGTTGTAGGACCAAGTCCAACCATCCTCCCATTATCCTTACCCGCTTAACCTGGGCAGGGTTGCGGGGGTGATGGAGCCTATCCCAACATGCGTTGGGCGAGAGGCAAGAATACACTCTGGACAGGTCGCCAACTTATCGCAGGGCTGGAGGAACAGTTTTCCTTTGAATTGTTCATTTTTAGCCCAAATATAAAGTGAGGAAGAAGTCTGTGCATGTTCTGTCAAATTTCTTGTCAGGACTGGCCAAACTGGCAAATTGGAAAACAAAAAAAAAACCGCATTCAGGGTCTAGCATCAGTGATGCCTGTTATGATGATGACACAGACGCTGGAAGCCAGACTCAGGGTTGAACATGCCTGCTGTAGCCTGATTGCGGAGTGAGTAGGTTAAAGTTCGGTGAAATGAAATCACACCAGTTTTAAGTTTTTAAAAAAAAAATGAATCTGGTGGTCTCAAATGGAGAATATTGCACAGTGCAATAGCAGTGAATATTTCTTTATTTGTACTCAACCAAAACTGTAATCTGTGTCATTTCGTGGGTTGGTGGAGATGGTTTTTCAACATTTTGTTGAGCGCAGTAGACTGACACCTTTATTTGCTTTACTGAATCAACTGTTCATTCAATTTTGGCACGAGCCTGTGCAAACATACTTTTATTTTTGCAGCAGGTTACAAAAAGTCAAACAGGTCAAAATGGCAGCTTTGAATTTTTTTTACTGGGGGAGGCGAAACTTTCCATTTATAACAGCCAAAGGGCTTGGATGGAAATTAGAACAAGCAAAGATATTATTCCGTTATTGGCCTCACTGGTTAGGGCCAGAGTGTGGGCTGATTTAACATTGTACAAAGGAATGAGTGATTCAGGAGGTTTTATTCAACAGTGGTGTTTTAATGAGGTCATTTGCTGTGTCAGAAATGATAGTTTTATCTTTGCCAATGTTTTTAGAGGAATTCCTTTTTTAAATTTTTGACTATCCTTTAACTTTTTTTTAATTGTGGACAACATTTCTTTAGTACCCTAAAAATACTTTCCTGAGATGACATTGAGCATCATTTAATCCATTAAAGTATTAAAAAAAAAAAAACTCTCTCTAATATCTCTCTCTCTCTCTCTCTCTCTCTGTCTATCTCTCTCATTTTACTGTAAATGGAGGATGAATTGTATACCTAAATAGAGTGCACGTTTATGGCGTGTCGTTGCCGAGCGTCGCCGCCGAGCGTCGTCGGGGGAGTTTCTCCGGAGTCATCTCCGGGGTCTAATGAAGTTACAGCCGGCGCGCTTCTCCACTCCTCGATCACGCTTTCCAGCGAGCCAACCTTCACGTGTCCAGATTTAATCAGGTGACACTGACCCTAATGAGCCACATGAATCCATTTCATTATCAAATCACAGGAAAAAAAAAATCAATTTAAAATAAATCTTAACGGGAGATAAATTCGGACCAGGACCGTAGCCTTTTCAAGGGCTTATGATAATCCATATCCATTTAAAGATGGCAGATAGATGCTGCCTGTTCAAGGAGGCAAAAAGAAACACAAAAAAAAAAGCAGGCTATCCGGATCTATAAACGAATGGATGTTTTCCACGGAGACCACAATGGGAGCTTTATATTAAAATAAAGCAATGCAAGTCATTGCCATAAAAGCAAGGCTTCCTTCCTTGTGTCAGGTGAGTCGGGATATGGCAGGGTATCAGGGGCGGAAGCTAGCCTGTCATACATACTGGTGCAAGGCATGATGGGATGCAGAGCATCATGCTTATAACAACGTAAAGGAGTTCATTTTAAAATAGTGTTTTTTTTTTTTTTTTTTTAAATGCAAATGATACACAATGGTACTTGTCAGCATTCATTAAACAGTTTAGGCCTAAGGATTAGGCCTAAGTTCGTGCCGATGTTTGGACATTCAGGGGCCCCCCATGGCTGCTCATATGGGTGAGCTGCACCCATGGCAACCCCCGCTAATTCCGCTTCCGCAGGGTATGAGATGAGCTGTGTTTACATTTACATTTGAGGCTTTTATCAGACACTCTTATCCAGAGGGACTTAACTTCTTCTGTACAAACGGTTTAGGCACCAAAGAGCAGCCGCCAAGTCAGAAGGGTCACATCCCAGAGCGACCGGTAATCCGGAGCGAGCTTTCCGGAAAGCACTGCATCCGCAACACCGAGTGAGAAGTTTTCGATTTAGTGCAGATGGGGCTCGTAAAGCCATGATGAATGTTCAGCACCAGGTTCAGCCCCACGCGAGCCAGGATGCAATTTAAACAGGTGTGTTTTCAGTCGTTGGTGGAAGATAGACAAGTCCTGATTGCAGTGGCAAGCTCATTCCAGCACTGAAGGGTAGGTGGGGTGATGGGGGGGGGTGGGGGGCAGAGTAAAGAAAAGCTATCACACTGGATGTTGAGGTCTGGCAGGGGTGTAAGGTTTGTTAGTATAGTACAGAGGTGCTCAATCATGTGCCATGGGGGCTCGAGAGTATGCCTTCCAACTGATCGCTACACCTGCTGATTTCACCAATTAACACACCTACCAACCAGAAAGGAGGGAACTAATTAGTGATACCAGCAGGTGACGTGATTGGTTGGAATGAAAACCTGGATACTCTGCGCCATCCATGGCACAGGATTGGGCACACCACTGGTACAGTGTACGTTAAAGATGCCAGTTCTCTGTCTGCACGATAGGCCAGCACAAGTGCTCTGAATTTTATTCAAAGCTCTACTCCCGGCCTATTGTGGAGGAGGAGGGACAATGAGGAGTGAATTTCGGCCAATCGCAGATGAGACGAGCCGCAGCACTCTGAGTGAGCTGGAGAGGCCTGATGTCACCCGGACTGGAGTGTTCTGGGCTAAAGCAGCCCGCTGGATTGCATTACCCTATTCTGCATTACCCTATCCACGCGGGGTTGAGAACATCTCTGCTCCCTACAGGCTAGATTAATCCAAACCCTAATCCCTGCCTATGGGGTGGGGATGGGGGTGTTCGGGGGGGGGGCGAGGCTGCCCAACCTCGCGCTGCTTCCGTCCCCTTTTCCACAACAAGGTCAGAAGCTGCAACCCCCCCCCCCCCACCCCACCCCCGCCCCAGAGGTGGGTATTAGCTCAAATTCACATTTAAGCCCTCCACCGGGCCTCTCTGAAAGCTGTGTATACATTAGCATATTCCTCTCATATAAAATGCAAACTCTGATAATGCTTCACTTCGGGGAGCCTTCCGCTGTCCTACAAAATGAGGTGGAATGCGGGGAATACACCAGAGAAATGACGGCGTTTCCAATCATCGCAAACATTCACCACGAAAAGCGCGTTCACAAATGGCATCAAACACCGTGGAAAATGGCAAGCGTTAAACAATGTCCCGCACCCCGGCAACAGGTCATTTCGGCTGCACAAATCACCCGTGAATGGGTATAAATGACCAGAAAAGCCATTGTGAAATACTGTTTATATGGAGCACTGAAATATGTGCGAGAGGAGAACACAAATCATCCTGAATGTGGGATTCTTGTCTCGAATCCTGAGCCTGTCATACTGTCCACTCACAGTACATGAAGCTTGAGCTTAAATTGCACTTGAAGGTATCCCCCCTGTTTATTTCCCCCTGTAAGAGTCCTCATGCTTGGTCCCATTTGATATAGTAGCAAGTACTGGGTTCAAATGAACAGTTTGGCTACTGAGAGCTAGTTACATCCATTTGAAATTCAGCTGTATTTCTACTGAATATGAATAGGACCATAAGTAAATGCAATGCATACGATGAAGTACTGTACAATAAAACAAAATGCATAGCCGTGCTTGGATATTCATAATGATATGTATTTATCATGCCTTAATTAAAAAACATAATTTAAAAAAAATGTACGTTGGTGGACTATTTTTCCTGCTGATTGCCTTTTGTGATGACAAGTTTTTTTTTTCCTGCTGCATTGAAATACAATACAAATCACAGAAAATAAAAACAAATGACAAATTGCATTTCACTGCAAGAGCAATAAGGTTTCAGATTAAACATGCCCACACACAATGAAAAGCACAAGCAATATGGTTGTATTACACTGTATCTTTACCACCCATGCACTAATCAGGCCAAAATGAAATGCAATATGCAGTCCAATCACAGTTCTGGGGTGGGTTGAAAAGCAATGATTGACATATGATTGACCCACCCACATACTGTTTCCATTTCAGAACTGTCAAAGTCAACCAAATTTCAGCTGTGGCAACATTATTTAGTTATGGATTGATCGCTGCCACTTGCCGACATAACACCAACTAGATTACCCGGAGTCAGCTTACATTCGTCAGCTATCTAGATACTGCTAGCTATCTGGCTAACTAGCCACAGCTAGTAGCAACCCGCAATATGTCTAGCTGTGGCTCAGAAATTCGTGCAAACATTACCAGCACAGCTGGACGCCACCAAAAACACACACGCCTGCAGGTTAGGTGGTGAAACAATGTCTGTTTAATTTCCTCCCCAGCCTTTTACAGGGACTTCTGAAACCTGTAATCATGAAAATGGCTTCCCATCAGCCAGCGCTAAAAACCAAAAGCCAATCTACGAAGTGAAAACACCATTAGCCCTCGAGGTAGGTGATGCCCCCCTGCGGACCAAATCTGGTGGGACCGACTGTGGTCGGCGGTCCCACCAGACGCCTCATAACGGCCTTGTCGTCACCGAGGAAGGGGGAGTTTCGGCATTCGGGGTACGCGGAACCTGCTGGAACCCGCTGGAACCCGTGCTCGAGCGGCAGAACTCACATCCATCATCGGCCGCTTCTTGGCCTTGGTGGCGGTGGCAGCTCCGGTGACGGATGACGGTGTGAAAAGAAGCGGCCGCCAACTCTCACGCGTTCTTACGCGTGACCTTGGCGGTATTGGGGGGGGGTAGCAATGGAAGAGGAGGAGGAGGAGAATGGGTGGATAAACGGTTGTGAAAAGAGAACGAACGACGCAGGATCGGAGAGAGAGAGAGGGTACGGCTGAGGGAGGTAGGCGCTCATTAAGGGAGACGCAGTTGCCACGGAAACGGACGGTGCGCCGAAGTTCCAGCCTTCCAACTCCCCTGCAGTGGGGGGGTGGCCCCCACCAAGAGTGAAGCTGCTTGCCTTTATGTTCTACTGACATCACTGATGTCTGGGATAGTGGGGAAAAAAAAATCAATCATCTTTTTATCCACTCCCCCCCTCCACCCCCCCTAGTGCATTCAAACGCCACCGCGGCAGGCTGATCCGCAAGCGTTCACGCCTCTTCTCGGGGGGCTGCTGGGAAGGAAGGAAGTTCCAGAGGAGTGCGTGGGCCAGGACTTTTTTTTAAAAAAACGTATTCCGCTCTTCAAACGATCCTTCGGAGCTGGCAGACGGGGAAGAACCGTGAGTCACTGGGCAAAGTCCCCAAACCAAGCGATCCTTTCTCTCTCTCACAGACGACCACAAAAAACAGCCGACGTGCCTTTGTTTGGGTTCCCAATTTATTTATACGCTACTGTACGAGCGATATGAAATTGAAGGCATTCGTGCCAAAGGGACTGGTGAATAATTGATTGTTAACTGTACGGAGAAGTAATTGGATAGCCAGATGAGCTCTGTGCAGCCCAGCACACCCAGCAGAGACACAGGGTCCTGTGGGACCCAAATTTCAGGGTAAAAAAAGACAGAATCACGGACATATGCGGCAGACTTTTTTGATCACCGCCACGGAAGTATGCTTAAATACATATCGCATAAATCACACTGCACGGTGCCGCACGACAACGAAAACTCACATTTTAGCGTAGTAAGCGCTGTTAATTAATACGCAGAGTATCGCTTATCTTCTCAGCCACTGGTTCTCACCTGGCAACCTGTTGGCGAGAGAGGAGATGGTGAAACATAACTCTCCCTGTCAGCAGCTGTCGGCGAGCCAGGTTTGCCACCTGCTGCGCAACTCAGATCGCGCTCTCCAAGGAACCCGCTCGGAACCGCCAGGAGCTGCCAAAAAATATTAAAACAATGAAATGACGGGACTTAAAAGCGACGGCCAGGGCAGCACAGAGAGGAGGACCGGGCGAGCGGCGTCGACACTGCTGCACAGGGCCACGTCAAGCTGCTGTGTCTACGGGGAGAGGCCACACAAACAAACAGCACACCATAGACTGGGATCACTAGATCTGGACCGCGTCAGGACCACGGACAGCGACCACTTTTTTTTAGCTTTTAGCACCCTGTGCTCCACCTGTGGCACTCTCACCTGCAGCCGAATCACCATGAACATCGCCCTCACCGGTGGGGTAAAAAAAAACCCCTACCTGCTTTTTGGCTTTTCTCCCAAAAATTGTCCCGGCTTTTAATTTAAAAAAAAAAAAAACATCTGCATTAAAAAGGGCAGGCTGGATGTGTTCTCGAGCAGAAACTCGCCGTTTGTTTCTTTCCGTCGCGGCTCTCGTCTGACGCACGAAGCCGGCTTGCGCCGATCGGCCTTTATTTTGGCGTTTTCGTGTCGTAATTAAAGGGTTTGAGAAGACAAGCTGTTCCTCCTGGCCCAGAGACGGGCGGATTGCGTAACTCTGGCTCGGGGATGCTGCAACCGGTGACGAATCGGGATGGCGAAAGCTGCCCTCGGGCTTGCAGCCGAAACGCCGCGTCCTCATCCCGGCCACGCCGCGTTTCGCCGTGCCAGGCCAGCGCCAAACGAGAGGGCGTTTGGCCAACGCCCTTCTGGCTGGACACGAGGGGGGGGGGCATGAGCCACCAGAAAAAAAAGAAAAAACAAACAAATAAAAAAAGAACACAGCTGTGATAGGCTCTCTCAGGCATAAAATACAGTCCTATGAACCTGCGATCATGAATGTAACTGTAATACTAAAAACAGCGCTACTACTCAAAATAATGTCAAGCGATAATACTGATGACGAAAATACTGGTGCACAAATGCCATTTATCTTAATCTTATATATTGCACTATACACTGCACTATAGCTCTTACAAAATTAAAAGTACTTTGATATGTATTTTTCCTTTAAAATACAGGCTTTTGTTGTAATGTTACATTGAGATTGTGTTTTTATTTCTTCTCAATGCACTAAATGAAATGATTAAAAACTGTTTACCTGCTTCTCTTGCATTTTGATGATCTGTTTCAATGGTAAAGTAATTATCTGTTTCAAAGTAACATTGTGAACTAAACCTAAAAAATGAACACAAATAAAACGAGCTTTGAAATTATGGAAAGTTACACCCCGAAACTCCAAGCCACTACCTAATTGGTTCTCTGTGTTTGGCCATCTCTACAAACTTGAAAATGCCTTATGAAATGCTTCAAGTTCCACTGTCATCACAGGCTAACAATAGCTCTAAATTAGTCTGCCACAAACGAAGCCTTATGGCAGGGTTAAGGCTTCTGCCATAATTGCTTGGACTCCTTCCAGATTCAGGAATATCCATATTTCCGCTCAGATTCAATTAAAGCGCGTTGATGCCAAGGTGTTTGATTTTTATCACCGGCTGCCATAAAAACCAGTGGATTCTGCAGAAGAGTCCATTAAAGAAGCAATTTTCCTGAAAGATGCGGCCCCCAAATTTTCATGTTCCTGATGTCGTGAGCTTGACTGGCAGGTGTGGCCGACCGTATTGATTGGCAAACCGGCGTCAGTTTCCAAGCCACGGAAAATAAAAAAAAATGGACGCAGTCATTAACTTTATTTCCGTTAGGATTTTGCAGCAATTTAACCTGGAGGTCTACCAAACAATGCCGCTAAGATATGTTTTTATTGTAATGAAGGTACAGGATCATTTTTATTTCCGTTCCATTTGAATGACTACACATTTAGACCAGTTATTTTACATTTTCCAAACTGTTGACTTTAATTAAAAGGTTAAGGTCTATCTTCACATGGCTGACTGACTAATTTTTGTGAGTGCAATGCTGATTTCCATACAGCTTGTTGCATAAAACCAGACATCAACATTTTAACCCTGAATTCATGAATTCATGATAATGGGAGAGTAATTATTGACTGCAAGATCCTGCAGTCAACTGAGGCAACTCATTTTCCTGCCCAATTCTGTATGCTCAGTCTGTGCCCACCCTCTATCACAGATGAGCTCCCTGCCCAGTCTGTGCCCGCTCTACCACAGATGAGCTCTGTGCTCAGTCTGTGCCCACTTTATCACAGATGAGCTCCCTGCCCAGTCTGTGCCCGCTCTACCACAGATGAGCTCTGTGCCCAGTCTGTGCCCGCTCTACCACAGATGAGCTCCCTGCCCAGTCTGTGCCCGCTCTATCACAGATGAGCTCTGTGCCCAGTCTGTGCCCACTCTGAGCCCGCTCTATCACAGATGAGCTCTGTGCCCAGTCTGTGCCTGCTCTATCACAGCTCCTTGCCCGCCGCCCACACAACTCCACTGAGGGACTCCAGCAGCAGAATCCATCTGGACGAATCTTCCCGACAGATAAATGTCACATTACACACATTCTATTCACTCGGCGAAAAGACAACCGGCGGGGATTTATCTGTAATCTCCCCGCGTGTAACGCGCATCGTCAGACGCAGCGCAGTTTTAATCCAGCTAATTGTGCTGTGAATGAAAACACGTTCTTCCCTCCGTGGCCTCTGACCCCAGGCTGTGGTGTTGTTCTCCCACCGCACTCAATTTCAGTTTGTTTTGACTGCGGCTTTGTAAATGTAATAATCTTTACCGTACCGTGTGTGTTCACAGGGCTTAACTGCCTGGCGTGCGAGGAACTGTGTGCTCTGACGGTACACTAATGCTGCCTTTAAACTGCCACACAGAGAAAATATTTTGTCCACATTCTTAAAACTGCTACTTGTCAATTAAAGACCTCAGTTCAGTTTAAAACCGACACATAGCCACGTTCCTTTTTGTCTCTCAATAACGTCTTAGTTTTAGTAGTCACTTTTCTCCACCTCAGTGATTCAGAGGTGAAATAACCATCAGGGGGTCTGAGTTGCCATTTCATATTATTTCCTCTGTTATGACAGCGGTTATGTCATGTGTATGACAGAGTTATGCCACCTCTATGTTGAAGGGTTCAAGTAAAGTTTTACCATAGGCTCCTATGCTGCAAGAAAATGGCGTCGCAATAACCGTGTTACTAAAGAACCAATTAGACGTAGTAAAGCAGAGGTTGCTTGTTAGCTGCATTGTCTTAATAACACAAATGCCATAAATGTCATCAGCCGAGCGCTTATCTCTGGGTCTTTTTCTGTTGTGCACGGTTTTAACAGACACCACACAGTAACGGAGTGCTGTTCTGGGGTAAACAAGTGGAATTCCAGGTTGATTGGCTTTAGCAGAACCAAGCGCATGTGCGGTGAAATCTCGAATGATTTCTGGAGAGTTGGGTCCCTCGCCGGTGTGGTGTCAGGCTGCTGCTGTCGCGTCCCTAGAAACCGACGCTGCCGTACGAATCTGAGAAGCAGGGCGCTGTGACACCCCGGCCCAGAGAAGGACAGTACTGGTTTCATGTTTCCCATGGGACACCCTCGTCGAACCAGATGAGCCGCCAAACCTGGGGCCATCCCCCACCCCCCCCCGCCCCACACATTCCATTCTCCTGAAACAGAGGTCCCTGTGAAGTCCCCCTCCGACGCTCTGCCACACGGCTTCTCATTACTGACATCTGAGCGTCTCCTGATCCACGCCGCCTCTCTCCGAGCGGCGCGTGCGGGGAGCCAATGAAGGACGAGAGGGGGAACGCAAAACGCCTCGCGGCTAACGCCCCAAGATCTTCATCGCCGCGGTTATGCCGCGGCGTCTCCTGATTGCCGCACCGTTGCTCGGCTCGCCTGCCTGCTCGTTTGTATTCATCTCGTGCTGCTTTTTTTTTGGGGGGGGGGGGGGAGGGGGGGGAGAGAGAAGAAGAAGGGAAAAACCCCACTGTGCTGGGGCATGATTTCTTTTTGAAGAAATAAGTCAGAAATATTCAAGCAAGGTTTTGCCCCATGGGCTTGTGTGTTTGGAAATGTTTCAGCACAGACTCTCTGTTTCTATCTCTCTGGTTCTCTCTCTCTTACACACTCTCCTTCACACACACACACACACACAGACACACACACACATAGGGCAGAGGATAATGCTGAAGAATTCAGGCATCATCATAGGCTTCATCTTTCATTCAGTCTCATGGTAAGACAAGCCAGGCTGGATATGAATGGATATGAAAAGTTGAGACACAACTTGAGGCACAAATCCCACATGGATGAGAGTAAGACTGCTGACGAATGCTGATTGATTTGCATACAGCACTGTACATTACTTTCACAGGCTTTGACAACTTATTTGAACCCTTTTTTGAAACCTAGAAAACATCCAATAAATGCACAGTGAACCTAAGGCTAAAAAGTAAAAATCTGTCATTATTTTCAAAGGTGACTTTTCAACAAAACAAATATTTGTGGATGATACATCAAAATGCGTCACATTTGCTATCAAATACATTAAAGCTCAATGACTAATTAACATACAGCAGCATGCTACGTCTTTGGAGGATAGCTATATCTACAAGGCAGTGATGGGCCATTTCATGTTCATAATCATTGGAGATATTGGTAGAGCTGGACATATAGGTACATTTTCAGGACTGTGTGTGTGTGTGTGGGGGGGGGGGGGGGGGGGGTTGGGGTGTGTAACCGGTATGTGTGAGTTTGTGAGAGAGTGTGCCTGTGGAATGCACGTGTTACATACGTGACCCTGATGTGTTGAGGCATCTGCCAGTCGTTGGATAGGGAAAGCGGCAAACATTTGTTAGACTCCCCGAAGGTGGCGTGTTTAGCATGTGACGCGTTCGCCATTAATCAATCCTGGCAGCGGTGACACAGTTCTGTGTCCGCGGGACGTCTGCCTGGAAGCAAGAAGCTGCTTAAATAAACCCCCTGTTGAGTGAGGGGGGACTGTTCCTCAAATGGGGAGATTGCGGACATGGGGTGGGACTGGGGGAAGGGGGTGTAGGACCACCGACTCTCATGGACGTTCGGCACCCACCAAACAAATGGCACCATGGGCGACCGTCTGTCGTTGGCCATGTCTAGAACCGACCCTGCTCAGCACAGTAAGAAGTCAGTTACCCACTCGAAACGCGAAACACTTATAGGAGAATTCTGCTGCAAAACAACATTGCCCTCATTTAGCAGATCACGGCGTAACTGATTGTCTCTCTCTCAGGGGCTGGCCAAAGCAGTCTCTGCACAGAAATAACGGCAGAGGCAGGAGTGGATTTGTTAGAAATGTCATAGTGATGTACACCTCTACCCTTGCTCATTTTTGAAGAACTACATCGGGTGGGTGATTTGCATTTGGACATACCTCCCCCCCTGGACCTTCCATACTAGGAGAAGGGGGGTGGGGGGGTGGGGGGGGTGACCAAGCTAACAGACGCTACCTGGGTATGTTCAGTAGTCTCGCCTGAATGTTGTCCTCAAAATCTTCTGGGCGAAAGGGCCTGCTGCACACTCACACATCCTTTAGCTGAGTCTCAGGTGTATCTGGAGGCTATTTAGCGTTCCCAACCGCAGTCGGCCATTTTGTTCTCTCACTCTCATCTCACAGTAGTCGGCGAAAATGAATTCCTTCCTTCGCCACCGTCAAACTTGCAATTTGCCACACTACAGCGAAGTGACACTTTCTTTTCACAAGAACTTAAGCACGGAAGTAAACTGACCTGAACACCATAGATTCTTTATTTCTTTTAGATTTTCTTTCTTTAGTGGCTAGCTTGCTAGCGAGTAACATTAGCCTCTCTCGAAGGGCGACTCTCAGGCCAAATAGTCCCTCCGTTTGTATTTAGTGAGAGTGGCATCCTGTTACTGGCATTGTCTGGTTCCTGCCTATAGCCTGTATGCACCTGTCCCATTGTAGTCCACAGTAAAGCAGGTACCTGCAGCAACACAGTATATTTCAGCACTCACGACAAGTAGAGTCGGCTGAGAGGCTGTTTTAATCAGGAGGACAGCTGCCCTTTGACAAATAAAAACCCAGGGTGGCATTTCCCTTTAACGTCTGAAGACAGAGGTGAAATAAGCCAGCAGCGGGAACTGCAGATTGAATTGGAAGTCCGACAGATTCACAGTTCTCTGGAGATGCAAGAGAAAATGCTCCTTCTTTATGGACATTCTTACCGTTGATAGCATTCCCCAGTTTATCTTTGATGTTATTGTTTCTCAATTCCCTTTGCCTATCTTGACATTCTATAGATGGCCATCAGTCAATCTGTCCAAAATTGCCAACAGACTATTGTACTGTGCAGCGTCAGTTGCCCTTTTCACTGTGCATGGAAAAAGACAAAGAAGAAAGACAGAGGTCATGTGGTTACAAGGCTACAGCCGCTGGCCAAATTGGCTCAACTGTGCGGCTTTAAAAGGATGGTTCATGTGTTAAAACTGATATATTTTCTGGTGGGACTTGGGTTTATTTGTCTTTTGTTTTTTTTTTTTTGTTTTTTTTTACAGCAAGCAGAGAGAAATTGTTCTGTGGCTGAGTTTTCAAAGTCAACAGATTCTGGGAAACAGTGCCAAGCTTTTGGCAGACTCAGTTTAAGCAAGCTGACCTTTGACCCCAGGGGGCGCATTCTCCACACGCTCCCTGTCTCACTGCCAAAGCTCCACAGTTGTCTCTACCCGCCCTTCTTCATCATCCTGATTCCATGCCTTCTCCTCTTTCCTCTCTTCCTCCCTCCATCACCCTCTTCACTTCATCGCTATGATTCCTCCCTCTTATTTCATTTCCAAGGCCTCGCCCATCCTCTAAATTTAAATCCCTCTTTAGATTTAGGACTCGAGGGACACAACTGTTTAGTAAGTTTTAAAATCGATTCGTCCCAATCGGGCCCATCCGCACGTGTGCCTAATATTCTGGATTGAGCGGAGGGCTCAGGCGCTGAACTGGGGGGCCTCTGTTTAATGGGATCAGCATCTGAGAAACAATGCAGCTCTGCCTTAATCCAGTATACAGAAGCATCAGCGAAAGGAGGTCCCAGAAGGTGCAGCATCACTGTGTGTGTGTTAAGGAAGGCAAAGTCTCTGAGGCTGCTGGCAAAACCCACCTTGAACCCTTTCTGAGGTACAGGAATCACAAAACAAGGAGGGGTACAGCGAGAAACAGGGGGAAGAAGAACAGAGCAATCCACCATGAATAACAGAGAGGGAAGTCAAAAAGAGGGGAGAGTCACGTTGTGGGCTCACAGAAAGAGGGGAATCTGATTATGCACTCAGGGAGAGAGGTAGAGTCACAAGGTGTCAAAGACAAGAGGAGACACAGAGAGAGATTGAGAGTCACATCTGCAAAGTCAAAGCTACACAGGGGGAGAGGCACATTACGGAGTCACAGGTGAGAGTTGGTGGTTGCATCCCAATTTTTCCCACCTCCCGTTCTCAGGAATTGTGTGTGCCGTGTAACTATGACGACCTGCATATTAAGGGATGTCTGACTACCTCAGGAGGGTAAATATGCGTTAAATGTGACCCACAGTTCCTTACATTACAGGCAGGGATAATCCTAGACAAGAATATTGGAATATTGGTGGATGCAGTGCTAAAATGGCGGATGCGATGCTAAAATGGTGGATACAGTGCTACTTTTTCCACTGCAGAGAAGCTTTCCTGAAAACAAGTATGCACTGGGTATGCTTTGTGAAGTTTATCTTTGTAAAACGAGACCTAGGCAGTAGCTGGCAAGCTTTCTACAGAGAAAATCAGTATTCCACTATTGTCAGCCAGCCATCCGACGAACATTTGCTGTATTCTCTGCCAGACTTGTGGCATAATCTATACAATTATAGGTGTTTGACAAAGAGCACAGACACGGGAAGAGTTGGTTTGAATGCCAAAGCTGAAAGGTTTTCTCTTCCGAGGTCATTCTACAGAAGTGCGCTCTGCTGAGTTTAGTTCTACTTCTACACTACACTACTTCTACAGGCAAAATTAAAGAGATAACAAATTTCATACACTGCATAAAATCACTCGGCAATTTGGTAGGTAGCACTGTATTTTCAGCCAACAACTAGTGTTATTATTCATCTGCCTGAGACATGGGACGTAAATGCAAAATACATGGATCTGTGGCATCAGCACTGCCATGGTTTATGAGAATATGGCACTATTAAAATCATATTATTCATGCATGAGTAAAACAGCCTTGACTTTCCACTACTCACTGTCTGCGGAAGAAATATATGACTTGCTTGGGCACTGCACACTGTAATCTGATCGGGCACAGTCAGTTCAAGCACGTGCATATTCGGTTAATGAGCATTGCAACACTAAAATCTGGTCAGACAATTGTCAGCAGAGATGGTCGTGCTCAGGTTGTAGGAATGGGGAATGTGCCATTGAATGAGCAAGACTGACTGGGTCAGCAAGCTAGCTGACTGGACTGTCTAACTAATAGATTAACTAGTTAGCTTAACCAGGCACAGCAATAAAAAATTTTGTTAAAACAGAACAAGTTATAGTATAAATTCATTCTGAATATTTTCCTTCTCAGGAATTACATTCATTTCATTTCTCAATGGAAGCCATATCACAAATTTGTTTCAAAGCTACCCATTTCAACCTGAGGCATACTAACTTGTCTTCCAACAGGCTATGGAGAAAGATTTTGATGGTGGACTCTGTTTCGAGAAACACGAAGTTCCTTTTCTGATGGCTAACCAATTAGCTAATTTTGTTTCCCCTCACAGATGCGAGGGGTCCTATCCCAAAGAGGGGATATAATTCTCTAGCAACCAATAGGGGCAGGATAGAGCCAAATTAACTTCCAGGGCAGAAGATAAATAAGGACAAAAAAAATGGTTCAACAACAAAACCCCAGTTGTTTTGGTGATGGACTGAGTCACCTCTTGAGATCCTACTCGTGTCTGACTAAGCGTTTTCTTTCTCCTCCCTGATCCCTCGTGCGTTTCGCCTTTGTTTGAGGAAGACCACGTGGGCGTGCTGCCGGGGATCTGGCCTCTCTTCCGCTGGAGGCCTGTAATTAGGAGGTGGTGGACCTTGTCTGCTCACAAAGAAAATTAAGACGCCGCCGGTGCGCCGCACAATGGCGCCCCGAGAGTCACTTAAAGGAGAACCGCGAGGCGCATCCGGCCCCCCCGGCCGATTCTGGGAGACACCAACGCAACGCCGTGGCCCTGCCAACCCCCCCCCCCACCACCACCACCACCCCCCTCCCTCATTTGAGGGTTCAGCGGTGCACTCTGGGCCAAAGATGTGCTTATGAGCCATCTGAAAGCTGGAACAGTGCACTGCTTCAGAGAGAGTATATGGGAATAATCTGATCTAGACTTCACTTCTTTCCCTTTTCAAGCAGGAAAAGTTGGCAATATCACTGCACAGTCGTCTGTTTTCCTCAGAATTTTTGGCATCTGTTTTTGTGTCAACTGTTCCACGATAAAGAAATGACAATAATGAATGTTGTGTTGTCATGAAGAAAAATAAATGTGTAATGGATGTGTACACTACACACAATTCCAAATTTAAATGGTGTAAAATCTCACATTTAGGCCATAAAGAACAGTCGGTACAATTTAGAAACATATCTTTACATCATTATGCCTTGCAGTTGTTGTGTAAAAATGAAACATGAAAGGAGAACTGGGCATAAACAAAAAAAAAAAAAAACAGAACAGATTTTTAGGAAAAAAGGGGCTTGTAGTAAAAGGTTGCAAAACAGAAAATAAACTTCAGTAGCTTACTGCTCACTACACACCTGCAATAAATAAATAAATAAGTTTTTAAAAAATGAGACAGACAACATTCACGCTCACTCACATAAACAAACACAGAAGCAAGATAATAAAACTGGTGGAGAAAATGAGACACCTTCATCAGTGTAATTATGTGGCAACCTTAGGCCAAAACACTAAAACATAATCACAGGCACACAACTTAATTAGAGAGAAATCGTCGATTACAGCCTCTATATGCACAAAGGCTTCTAAACTAGTTCTTGCCCAATGGCAGCGAATTCACAAGGCACCTAATTTTTTTAATATAAGGAGACTGAACTCTTCTTCTGAGGCTTTAACCACCGAATCTCAAGCCTCGTCTTTACTGAAATGATAATATAGATGAGTGTGGATATGATATGATGTGTGCTCATCTGAAATACAGGTGGAATATAGCATTGATGATTCTGCGTAAAATGCACACTGTTAGAACTGTCACGTACTGTATAATGAGTTCTTCTATTCAAAGGGATAACAGTTTTGAGGTAAACCCCTCAAACAGAGCGACACTAATACTATGCAATCCTAACATGTTTGTATGTGGGAGATAATTCAGCACTTCAGCCTTGAAGTGAAAAATTCAATAACAATCACAGGATTATTTCTTCATAACGGCAATAGCCCTTATCTGTGAATTCACTGAAAAAAAAGGAATATGATTTGTGAGGTGCAAAATACACTATTAAATAATAAAAATAAACAAACACTGCTTGCGGTACTACTTTTGACCTCAGAGGTCGCATGCATGATTTCATCTCATTAGCTATGTCATTGATTTATTTGCAGTCCTCCGTTTGATGTCCGTCTGGTTGAGGGTAAAACTGGTGAGGAGCGGATTTGGTTAAGGGAACAATTTATTTATTTCAGTGTTTCTGTAAGTCACTCTTCACAAAGAAATTTATGCTTTAAGTTTGAGAATGAAAAGCTCCCACAGATGCACAAAGCCCTCATGACCCCTTCAGTTCCAATAGCACAGCAGAGCTCATATACACTGTACAGCACAGTTACATCTTCACCAGCCTTGTATATCCCCTGGATCACCCTGGGCTTTGGAGCCAAGAACAGAAAAGGGCCTATAGCTTTCAGTGCAGAGGGCAAAGCTGGTATGCGTCTGCACACTCAAAAAAAAAGAAAAGAAAAAGAAAGCCTTTCAGAGTGGAGAGAGAGATAAAAAAAGAAGGCTCTCCCACTCTTCCGATAATTCTCCCTCCCTCACTATATACGTTTCTCTCAGCACGAGAAACGAGATTCACACACCTTCTGTCTCTCGCACTCCACCCTGAGGTTCCAACACCCTTTTGATTGACACTCCGTTCTGTCTCACATTATTTGTAAAAAAATAAATAAAAAAATCTTCTTAACCCATCTATTCGTGTTGGGTCAAATTGACCTTTTCAGTGAAAGAGGAATAACACTTTTCGAAAAATGTATTTCATAACTGGTGACTAAACCTGGGTAAGTTTGGTTCTTGTTCTGTGTTTCTATTTGTGGATCATCATCAGTATCAGTGTTATTTCTTATCTTCTATATGGTTTCTTTGAGTATAAGAAGATAAAAATGAAAAATAATTTTGAACGTCAGCTCAGAACAACAAACATCAATAATCTACTGCTTGAAAACTTTCATTTACATTTATCACAGGTAAATAGGATTTATGCCCCCCCCCCAAGCCCTCATTACAATTTTTAAAATACAAATAACATCTTCATCACAAAAAAAGGACACTTTCATTTTTAAATGTGCCTGGTGTGTCTGACCCAGGACCACAGTTTTAGAGGCATTGATGAGTAAACAGAACACAAGGGGTTAATACGTCACTTCCCCACGCTGGAAATTTTGGCTGTAAAACAGGAGAGCCTCTGTGCCGAACCCCCCACCCTCCGTCCCTCTCTCACTCGCTCCTTGTTCATTATTTATATATTGTTTGCCCATGGTTGCATCGTCTCATCAAAGTGTAATGGATGGTTAAGGAGAGCTTAAGTTTCTAAAGATTGCTTCAAGCGATGCATTATCCTCAATGAATACATTACTCTAATTTGCGTGTGTGTGTGTGTGAGTGTGTGAGTGTGTGTGTGTGTGTGTCTGGCCTACAACTCTTGTCTCCTCATTTTGCATGCTCGACATCAGAGATTTTTAAATAACCATATACAATTTGCCACATTTTGAATAAAATATGTTTTTTTAAATTTGTGGGAAGTGTTCATATAGGACTCAGCAGATACTTGCATACAAAAGAAAGAGAAGTTGGACATATGGGTATGGTTTAACCTCTAGTGGAAGGTATTATCACCGAAACAATACACACCATTATACCAAATATTCATTTTTATATCTTCTGATTCAGAGGGAGACCTAAAGTTTTACTTAAGAACTGTTAGGCAAGTCAAAAGGTTCCATTGTCATTTTTTCTATTTGAAAGATGGTATGGCCCCTTTTTGAGAAATAATAAAATCTATGGTGAGAGGTCACAATTTTTTAATCGCACTCTTATATCCAGTTTACAGCCCTGTTCTGTCAATGTTTAAAATTACCTGCTTGGGACAGTTCAGCCAACCAATCAATTCATGAATCAATTAATCACCGTGACCGCAAATCCATTACTGATACAAATGAGGCAAAGCACGGGGTTAGTAAAGGTTAATAGAGGTTAATAAAGTCAGAAATAGGAAAGCTAGCCCATGGCGCTGTTTGCGCCGACGCGCTTTACAGGCGTCTCTGGGAAAGACACCGACCCAAAGTCTGCAGACTGGGGCCCAGGTATAAACTCGATCAACGCAGTTTGCAAACTGTCGGCTTCTCTCAGCGTAAGACTGAGCGATTTCACAAATCACCCCCTCCCCCCTTCCCCCCTCCTCCCCCACCAGGCCCACACCCCCCATGCCCACACACACACGCACTCAACCCCGAGGCTCTTAAGAAAGACATTATTTTGCAGATCAAGGCAAAGCAATTGAGCGAAGCAAAATTTAAATTTAGGCTAACTCGGTGGAGAAAATTGCCCGTAATTGGATGCTCTGCGAATACAACTTCACCCAGTCAAAGACATTCTCAACGGCGAGTGACATTTGCAGCTGTGCTTTAGACTTCAAAATGCAGCCTTTCACACATAAATATTGAAACGTTTGACACTTATATTGAGTCTATCTACCATCCAATCGAGTGCTAATGCGATGTTATTGCTAACACATTTCACGATAACAAACTGAAAAGCTGAAACAGAAGTGAATCCAACATATATACATGGGGTGTAAACAAACAGACCTAAATATTCACCTTATTAAAAATATTTTTATGACTTCATTGACTTCAATGAAGTAAATTATCTTTACTTGTGAAACTCTTATTTGTACAGTAAGTATGGCCAACTGCCACGTCTATGTTTCAAAAAGGACCTTTTAATTCTATAAGGACCTCGGGATACATCCTCGCAGATGATAATAACTTGTTAATGACCCACAGACAGCTCCTGACCATTCCGTAGATGATTATTTCTTTAGGCCCTCCGTCTGCCATCCTGTTCACAAATGAGCGGAGGAAAATGGCCCTAAATATTTTAAGCGATTTAACTGGCAGTGAGAATTAAAAAAAAAAGCCTATCAGAGCACTCGCCATATTACTGTAGCCGTAGCGAGGGGCCTCCAGTGGCGCAGCCTGTAGAGCGTTATCCACATGCTCATTGCGAGCCGTGACGTCGGCGGTTCGAATCCGAACGCCGACCTTTGTCGCACGTCTCTCCCTCTCTCTCCTCCTAGGATTTCCTGTCTCTCCACACTGTTCTATCCAAATAAAGCCCAAAAAATATATTTAAAATAAAATAAAATGGCTTCTTCCACCTTCATCATGCTTTTAGTCACTCATCTTTCTGATGACGCACATTTGCCGTTTTGGTATGCTGTGTGAGTTTTGTAAGTGGTTTTATTTTTTAAAAAACTTCTTGGATCATCTTGACGCCACTTCATTAAACTGAAGCTGTTGTGAGCATAGTCACTTCAGGACTGCATTCCTCAGTGTTCAGTTAGAGATATTGCCCTCCCCTCTCCTCCCCTCCCCACACATGAACATAAACATACAATAAATATATGTCCGTAAAAACATTTTTCTGCAACATTATTGCAGAGTATCACACTGCACACATGGAGCCTTTGAAACTTGGCCTATGTTTTAAATGAGACCATTGTTTCGCACGACCAGTGATCGTAAAAGTCGGAGGAGAAATTATTTTATTGCGACGGAACGTTTTCTTCAAACAGGAGTTTTAAGCCAGCTTTCACAAACACCATTAGCATTCAAATTTAACGGCTTCTCCATTTAACTGCCGGTGCTGAGGATAATATGAAAGTTCGGCAAATGAGAGCATTTTATCCCTCTCCCGGAGATGCGCATTTGCAAACAAATGCGGCAGCAGAAGTGATCGAGGCAGACATTTTCTGCATCAAACCGAAATTAGTGCACTTTTGTGCCAGGAAAAAAAAAATGCAGCTGCTTGAACATTTCTTATTCAGGGGAAAACCAGTTTGCAATGACTCTCGTCATGCCGTTGCAAGTCTCTCTGGATAACACGTTCTGCCAAATGACAGGAATGTCAATCAATCAATCAAATTTTATTTATATAGCACAGCAATTGTCACAAATACGCATCACAGACAACCCTGGCCTAAACCCCCACGGGAGCAAGCCTAAAGCTACAGTGGCAAGGAAAAACTCCCTGTGGCAGATGGGAAGAAGCCTTGGAAGGAACCAGGCTCAAGGGGGGGAACCCATCCTCCTCTGGTCGAATGTAATGTAATGATCCAAAGGTAGAGATTTTTTATGCTAGCTCATGGTTGGAATCTGGAGAGTGAGATGAGCCATTTGGGGAAGCCAGAGGAGATATGGGGCCTGATGGTAGAGCCAGTGCCCAGATGACGTGATGCAGGCCGGGTGCTTTCTACCTGTGTTTAAGCCTGCGCCAGCATCAGAGAGAAGGTCGGCATCGAGGTGACCACTCGCACTTGGATTGGCTGGGGGGGGGGGGGGTTTGGGGGGGGTTGGGAGTGTAAATTTCCACTCGATCAACAGAGCTAACAGGCTCAGAAAAGTCTGACCTTAAAGGTATTGATTAAGAGGCAGGTGCTGCTCTGGGAGGCCAGATGTATTAGAGCTCAGCATATAGAGCAAACACATGGAGACACATAGCAAGCAGGCACTACTGGCGGTCACCTTGCGCAGGGAGTGCAGGGGGCGAGGGTGCCCCCGCCTCCTTCAACCTCTCAGAGAGTGAGAGAGAAAGGGGGGGGGAGAGAGAGAGAGCGGGGGGGAGAGAGAGAGAAGGACAGAGAGAGGGGGAGAGAGAGAGAGAGAGAGGAGATCAAAAGAAAAGGGCAAAAGTGACCAGAGATATTTTGCAAAAAAAAAAAAACTACAATATTGCGAAGAAGGTCATGCTTTGCTCTATCTAAAGTTGACTGCAGGGCTATAAAACAGCAGGAGAACGCAGCATGCCACTTACCATCAGGCACAAAACTCCACACCACCACACTGAAACTTCGCTTTCCTCCCTCCTCCATTTTGATTAGATCCACGGTGGACGAGCGACCATACAGATTAGGCAGAGGGGAGTCTGGTCCGGGGGCGGGCTGGGCGGGGGGGGGGTTGAGGTCGTTGTTATTGCAAGTCTGCTACGGGTCTCCAAGGAGGGACCCCCACAGTGTCACTCCCTCGCTCGTCGCACCCCGAGGTGAAAACCCAGCGTGAGCCGCGCCGAGGGGGGGGCTAATGAAATCAGGTCCGCCATTTTAATTAGGCTCCAGGATCACCGCTCAGGTTTGTTTCCACTTAGCACCAGACTGTGCTCTCACAACCATTTTGTGCTCGCGTATGTGCGAGGGCCTCTACCTGTTTTTTTTATTATATATAATTTTTTGGGCTTTTTTCAGCTTTATTAGACAGGATAGTGTAGAGAGACAGGAAGAACTAGGAGGAGAGAGAAAGGGAGAGACGTGCGACAAAGGTCGGCGGTCGGACTCGAACCGCCGACGTCGCGGCTCGCAATGAGCATGTGGAAGGTGCTCTACGGGCTGCGCCACTGGAGGCCCCCTCTACCTGTTTTTACAGAAACGTTTTGCTGCACGCATCCTCGACCTTGAGAACGGGTCTGTTTGAATGTGTTGTATTATTTTTAAAAAATCTGTTTTCAGCAATGGTAATAAACAATTATCCTTGTGAGCATTATTCGTTGAAGAAAAGTCAGCCCTTGCTAGTAACCCCCCTTCTTTCTGCTTTCTAGAGTGCAACCTTTTTTTTTTTTTACCTCAAATTACTGTCGATCAACAGCACCTGATTATGTGAAATCATTGCTAATTAATGTCAACAAATGTTGGAATGCGAAAACAGAAACATCATTATACATCCAATAAGCATGACAAAGAAATAAGTAAATTGAATGTTGCCAAACATAGTTTGTGAGAAGAACTCACAAGTATCTGTAGAAAATACTAATTTGACAAATGCTTCTATCAAGCCATTTGATCATCTTTAATTAAATTCTTCACTGTTGATTCTGTCCAGGGCAGGAATATTTAAATGATAAGAAATAACAAAACATCAAAAGTTTGCTGAGAAGAAGCCTTTCTATCAGCATATTGTGATACTAATTGGCTATTTTTTTTTTGACTGGCTGATGGCAATTCAGAGAAACCTTGAACCCTGATATCCACCAGTGCTTCACAATGTCCTCCAAGACTGATTGTCACTGAATGTCTATTGTCACTCATAAGACCTGAAGCACAGCACAATTATGATATTAAGCCAACAATACCGTATTTGTGCATGTACATAATGTCGCTAAGAGTCGCAGCTAACTTGTGGTAAACCCAAGAGAGCAACATCGGGTAACCTGCCCTTCTGTTTTTGTTTCTTATTGCTTTTCCAGCTGGAAGCTAGACAGAGCACGTTTAGCATCCTCACAACATTGTTCTGGCTGTGAAACCAAAGTCACGGCAACGCCGTGTTATTAAAAACAGATAATGAGGAAGAGCGGGCATTTCAGTGATTATGTTAATCTCTCATTAATATTCGAGTCAGGTTAGCCGCAAACGCTCGCCTGCACAGGACAATGCGCCCTGATTGCACAGACACTGGCTCTGAGTCTTCCATGGCCAAAGCGGTGTCACCAAGCCCCCCGCTCAAACAATCACATTAAGAGGGAAGGAGGAGAGATGAGGATGAGCCGCACGCGGATGACCTCTGACCTCCGGTATAATTCGCCGAGGCGGCAAGACGGGACTTTAAAATAGCAGCATTGTGAGCGATGAGATTATCTCCTCCCCCCCCCCCCCCCCCCCCCCCCTTCGCGGAGAGCGTTAAGATCTGTTCCTTTACAGGAAGTGAAGTTCACAGAGCTCATCAGTGAAATGGCGGAATATCTCGCCAAAGCCAGGTCATTAATAGGCAGACGAGATTTACTTTGATCTACGATTTTACTCATTTTAATGGTAGACTGCGTATCAGATTATTTCTTATCTCTTGAAAATATTCACTCACCCCCCACCAGCCGAAACTGCCCCTAAGCTTTTAGGGACCCTATACAAAATTTTACTGGCAGAGACTGTGGAACAGAATGACCTAAAAGGATTAGGTATATGTGGGACTCTTCCGTGTCAGCAGGGGGAGCTCTAACTGTTGTAAAGCCTTACTGTACCTGTTACCATCGCTGTTCGCAATTTACAATTTAGTCATTTAGCGGACGTTTATAGCAAATGCGACTTACAAAAGTACATTTTACACGGCAAGCGAACACCTCAACAATAGGAGCCATGCAACATTAGTCATAAGTCATAAGCACCACCATCAAGGTGCATTCCTCAAGACCTAGATAACGATAAAGAGAGACAAGGGCTGTTTTCCAGTTCTGGCAGGATAGAGCCACAGGTTTGTGGATTTTAACATTGTACAATTTTTAGTTTTACATGTTAACCAAATGCAGCCTGCGTCAGAGGATTAAACTTTGAACACGCAAAGCGCAACTGTACAATGCATTAAATCCAAAGCCTATAGTTATATCTTGTCAGATCTTATGAAACCTTTGTGCTAGCTGTCAGTCAGCGTTTCGGAGAGAATAATACAACCACACAATCCCAAGTATTACTGACGTCTTTTCTATTTGCCTTCGCAGTTGTTAGAAATCGCCCTATTAAATGAAAAATCACAATGGCAAGACTACAGGACTATATCTGCAGCCAGCGACTCAAGCAAACCCAGGTGTTACATTAGCATAAATAGGTATCATTGCAGCTTAGAGTGGCTTGGTCCTCACGGCTGTCTGTGTATCCTGTGTAATTCGGGAAGACCCCCACTGCTTCTGTTTCACTAATCTCCTCTCCCTACTTGTCTGCGATTTGACATGCGGTTTTTTTTTAGCCGCTCCAGATTAATAAAGCTTGAGAACAAAATTATTATTATACAGACCTCAAATTCCCTCAGAAACAAAATGGCCTTTTTGTATTATCTGCGGATGATAACGCAAACACACAGAGCGGGTGAGAGGTGCGGTGCTTTCTGAGATAAGGCTCCTAGAGTATTTGTGACAGAGCTGGGTTAGAGCTCCACTCCAGTTTAATACAACCAATATATGTGCATTGGCATAAATCATGTATATGATGTGTACATACTTGTCACCCCCCCTAGAGAGTAAGTCAGTGTGCTAAAAAATGTTCTGATCTTCTCAACTTTTATCTTGGAAGATAGTATAAGCCTCAAACCCCTTTGATGGTGCTAATTTTCCCTTTAATTGAGGGAATGAGATTTCAGACTGGTCTTTCAGAACAAGCCATCAACACGGTTTGTTTGATGTGCTCATTAAAACTGCCGCTTGATCTCGCAAAGGTTTAAATGGTATCAAATGACAGTGCGTGATGGTGAGGTATTTTAACCCTTTCACGCATGAATTATTAAACATTATACATTATTCAAAACAATTTTTAGCATTTTTTTTTTTACATCTACGAATATGTGAAAGAATGTTGAAAATCTGTTGGCTCCTTGAAAAACATTGGCCACACATGCACATGCATTACCTAAAGTAATTAAAAACATTTTTTTAACCTGTTTTCTACAATGGAAGGTTATACCAGATGTACTTTGAACATTTTCCACCTCCACCCACCATTTTGACCTTCAAAACTAGAAAAGCCAATCAAGTGCAACAATATGCAGCATATCAAAATTTAGGCAAAGGTCCAAGGAATCTGCAATCATGCAGTTTGGAGATCAGAGATGCTGTTGACTAGGTAAGACCAGTTAAGTGTCATTAATTCATTTTTGATTCCATCTGAAAAGACGGTATTTATTTTTGTCCACATCCCCCTTCTCCTGCCCATGTTATGCGTTCCCCCCCCCCACCCCGCTGTTGTTCTTGAAGAGGTTAGACCCAACTCAAACCCACGAGATGTTGACTGATGAAGAGGAGGAGGAGGAGGAGGGCGGTTAGATGAGGGACTGCACTAACGCTCGTCCGTTAACGCGAAACCGTCGTAAGTCACTCCAAACGACCCCGCCATAGCCCGCCAGGGAGCGCGGTACCTCTCCAGGGTCCCGTCCCGCTGCTCTGTTTCCCCGCCTTCTGCACCATGCATGCGCTCGAGCGCAGCACTCCAAAGCGAGAATTAACTTCAGGGGAAGATTCATCGCATTTTCCGCCTTGAATTTCACAACCGAATCTCAAGAATGATGCCGTAAGGAACTCGTACTCGCAACCCAGCCCTGCCTCACTGAGGCACATTATTAGAAAACAGTGTGTCAGCAGGAAGGCAAAAAGAGACAGATACCACACCAAGGTGTACATCAAACCAACGTCAGTTCAACACCATGGGATAGAGTAGAAGGACCTGTAAGTTGAGCAGAAAAGATTTAGCATAAAAAATTATGCCAGTTCAACCATTAGTGGCAGCACAGTTCCAGCCATTGGGTGTACCGGAGAAATTTGTGGGCAGGGAACCTTCCATTTTTGGGTGAACTGATCAAAAACTTGAGTGTGGCTAGGATGACCAGTACTCACTGCAGGGGTGGAGCAGAAGCCCTGGATAGCAGCACACCGTACGCTGAAGGGTTATCATATCAAGCTTTCCCACAATCCATTGCTTTCTTTTAACCTGAATCGGGCCACGTGCTTTCAGACCTTGTTACCAAGTAAGGGCACTGGTGCTAATTGCAGGTCACGGTCGGTTGGATGCAAGGGAGAACAAGTGTCTTCTGATTGGTCGCGGCACTTCTCGTCGGACGCGATAGCTCTCTGGCAGGGGAGGTCAAAGGTCGTTCTGCGCCTCATTATTTCCCATTCTCTTTTCTTTAGCACCAAAAGCTTACTCTCTAAAGAGGTCAGGTGAGACCTTGAGAAGCTATAACTTCATATATTGAATGAGTCAGCCTTAATACGGGTCTAATAAGTGTAATGCAACGTTCACTGTTATTGACAGTGACATGGCATTGCTCTATATAAAATCATACTGAAGGGCATGAACAGAGCCCACCTATAATTTCAAACGAGTTAAATCCATGATGATATATTGAAAACTACTGTCATTAGGCTACCCAAGAACTGCTTAATGTCACACATGCATGAATGGTATAATTCTTTGGCTTTATCCTATTATCAGCCCAACACGCACCCATTTGTGCATATGGTATACTTCCAGGTCTTTCTGGCTTATTGAGTTTGAGGCAATCCACATTTCTTTGGTGCGAAGCAGTCACGTTCGCGCACACATATCCAATCCTGGCGTGGAGCGATTCTGCTTATCTGATGCAAACAGGATTGCTACGAACAAAATGGCCAAACAGAGGGGAGAGTTTTTCTGTTTGCCAACTTTTAACCGAGGTGTTTACTGTTTTTTTTACTTCCCAACCGGTTTGGGACGGGCAGTTATTCTTTGTGGGCCCGTCTTATCGCTGCAGTGACCTCCATCAGTTCTGGAGAGGCGCCTGGCTCCTCCTGAGAGAAGTGTCCCCTGGCGAATGTTTTCTCTTCGGTCCACCCCGCCGAGCGGCCATCGCGTCCGAGGCTCGCGCTCAACGTGCGTTTGCCGCTGCCCCTCGCACGACCGCGGGATGGTTATGGCCTTTTAAGAACCCCCCCCCCACCCCCCGCGAGGCCCAGCAGCCACAGTCAGGACTAAAATACAGAGACAACAATGTTTAAAAAAAAAAAAAAAAAAAGAAGAAGTTGGTGCTACCATGGCGATGGACGCGATCCAAAACCGCTGCTCCCAGCGGCTGGGGGCAGATGCCGTTAATCACCAGAGTGCTGCCCTGTTGCCCTGCGGAGCTGTGACTCAGTTATCACATAAAGCACAGCCAACAACGGGAGTGAAAACGGGTGAACTCTTCCTCCCCGCGGCTTCTCCGCACCGGTCCTGCCGATCAGGGCGATAGCATCGCTCGCTCATTAAAACGAGAGGCCGGCCTTCCTCTCGCCCACCGCACGTAACCTCCCACGGCACATCCCGCACAAGGCCCTTACCGCCATCTTCATAATAATAACGCCCCTTATCTGTTCTGCCATCGCGTTATGTAATTGCTTTCACTCTTGCCCAAGATGTGTGCCTGCATATTTTCATTACACACGGCATATCTCTGAGATCAATCATTCCGCGGGGACAAATAATGATTGATGATGATGGTGATGATGATGATGATGATGTATATTTGCTCTGCTTCCAGAGGCAGCACTCAGGAGACGAGCGTGTGGGGGACCGAAACAGGACAGAGCACACGCAGCACGTTACGAAGCGGAGGCACGATTTTCGGGTTTCGTGAACGATATCCTCCCCAGGAGAGGAAAGTGACACGCCTGCCTGCCGTGTCCCGCCCGAGGCGCCCCGGGGGGGGGGGGCGGGGGGATTGGTGTCGCACGCCAAACGGGATCGAGAAAGGTGGCCCACTGGGCCCACACGTGTCACGGCCCCGTTTTGAGAAGAGCCAGGCGGACTTCATCATCACACCTCAGTTTAAACAGCGATTCCCATCTGCAATTTCAGACCCTTCCGGAAACGCAGGATATTCTGGAGGCCACTAGCTCAGTGAGGGGCGGACATAAAATGGGATTTTTTCCCCCACCTTCTGAGCACTGAAGAGAGCACGTAGCTGAAATGTTTTTTTTTATAGCTCCGTCTATCCCTTTGCACATGTACCTTTTCTTTGTGCGCCGTGTAATTTAGTAGTAATAATGAATATATATTTGCCGCGTATGCGGAGTGCGCAGAACTCTCATTATCGGTTTTGGCTGTGCACACCTGCGCCAATGCTTTACTAGCCGAGCGCAACAATTTTTTTTCGCCTTCTGAAATAACGCATAAGAATGTGCCTTGAACTGGGCAGGAGCCAAAATGGCTTCCTGTTACCGCAGCCGGTGCTGCCGCGAAGAGGACAGAGCGGAGCCGAGTCCTTCACTCGCGCGAGGAAGGACATCTGCCCGAGGCCGGACCTACTGAAAATGACTCACAGCAACACAGAGATCCTTAAAAAAAAAAAAAAAAGATGTGTGCGTCATCCATCCATCTATCTATCTGTTTTCTAAACCACTTACTCCTTGGGCCTATCGCAGCATGCATTGGATGAAAGGGAGGAATACAGCTCTGGACAGGTCCACCAATCCATCGCAGGGCACACACATCATTCACTCACACACTCATAACCCAAGGTCCATTTAGACTCTCCAGTTAGCCTAACCTGCATGTCTTTGGACTGTGGGAGGAAACTGGGTTACCTGAAGGGAACCCACACAGATACAAGGAGAACAACCTCCACACTCCACCACTGTGCCACCCAAAATAAGTGTAGCAAAGTAACACACACACACACACACACACACACACCACACGCGCACACACACACACGTTTCCAGTCCTACAACTGCACAAGCATGCAGCATTAACGACAGAACAAATGGCTATGGCCTTTCACAGGCAGACAGGAAATCCAGACAGATTCATTAACAAGATGGAGGAAGAGGGATACAGGGCAAAAAAAGAGAAATGTTGAACCTTCTCAGATCAGACTGCCCCGAGAGACATCCACTAATGCCCCTCCATGATTCTCAATAATTCACATATGACTTCCACCGGGACTGCTCGCATGTTCTTTCATGCATTCAGAAGCAGAAATATTAACATATTCCCCTCTCTCCACGTGTACATTTAACATTTGGCTCGGTTCAACAAGAATTACTTCATGGAAAAACCAGAGAGGGGAAAATTAGCAGAAAATTTTGTGTCAGATAAAACATTTATGTGCAGAATCCAAATGCTTTTGTCAAAGCATAATCATTGTGTATAAAACAGCCAAGTTTAGTTTGAGTCTGTGACAAGTGTATAAATTTAGAGTGCAAAATACCTCCACTACTTTAATATTTTATAGTAAAAAATGAATTAAACTGAACAGTAGAAAAAAAAACATTGGACACAAGATACTTTCAGACAGCCAAAAAAATCCAACAAAAACAAAACAACTATTTCCTTATCAGCACTGTGGTGATGTACACATGATCATTACCAAAGTAAGCATACTCTATTTTGACTTATGTAGGGTTATTAATATATGTGATACTATCACTTGAAAAAAGCAAGCACACTGCTTCAGGTGCACATCTAAAAACTTAGCATTTATCAAAGAACAGACCATAATACAAATCACTAACAACAAAACATATTGGCAATATTTAAAATGGAAATAAAACCACATTCAGTACAAAAGTTATTACTTACATCTGCATGTTTTGGATATGCTAATTTAAATGATTTGCTTAGACTATTGAATATGACCTCAGTAGCTGTAAGTGCTCTTAGCGTCCTACTTCTGCAGTGCCATTGAAATTTAGCCTCGCTTTACAAGACACGCTGTGATGGTGGGACTTTTACAATTGAAACATATTGCCATGGTGATGTGGACACTGCTTACCTGGGTTTGCACCCAGAAAAGAAAGAGCGAGAGAGAGAGAGAGAGAGAATGCACGGTTTGGATTTGTACTTATGCAAAGTACACGCAAAGATAAGTTTTAATGAGATTCACAAGAGTCAACAATCACCCATCCAAGAGAAGTCTTCGCGGGTTTGATCTGCACATCTTCACAAGCTCGGTTTTGGGTTTGCTCCATGCTCCACAGCCGAGGCCCATCGTTTTCCTGGCTTAATCTCAGGACCATCTACAGGGCCCACGAACGCACCGCTCCGCGAAGCCGCGCAGGAAAACGGAAGACGCTCGGTAAACTGCCCCGGCCCAATCTCCCTCCCGTTCGGCCTCCTCCAGAGCGCGCGCGGGGCCCGTGTGATGTATAATTAACCCGGCTCTGACGAACATGGAAAAAGGCACCGGGCAAACGACGACACGAGAGATCAAACTGCAACGGGGCTGGAACAAATTGGGGGGGGGGGGGGGGGCGGTCCCTCCGCACCCCGGATTTCTTCAACCGCACGCCATCACGTGTTTGAGCCTCCGAAGAGGGCTGTGGAGGAATTACCCTCTTAAAATATTCACTTGAATATGAGAAATGAAGAGCGTGTCTCAATGAACATGATACAGGGATTGAAGCATGAACTAAAGGATAGGGTATGTTTCATTTTGGGTTAATGTGACAGCATTTCTCTCAACCAACCCATCCGTTCAGGTGTGAATGTGAACCACTGCCTATCGTCGTAAAAGGTAAACATCGAATGAGTTCTTAACAATCAGAAGAAGAAGTAGAAGAATGAGAAGATTATTAAGGAGGAGGAGGAAAAGATTATTAACAAGAAGAAAAAGGAGGAGACGTAGAAGGAGAAGGAAGAAAAGGAGAAGAAGAAAAAAGCAATGTTGAATGTTTCTTGTGCTGAAAATGGTACACATCTTCTGTTAATATCATGACATCTGTCCGGGGGAAACAAAGTTGTTAAAAGAAAACCTCAAGGATGGCGGTGAGCATTCTGTAGTGATTATTATGACCCATTAAATGTGATTTATGCTCAGGCGTATATCAGTGGGGTTGTAAGAAAGTGACAGTGATTTTCGAATGCGTTCTGATTCATTAGCCGAGCCGGACGCCGAGACAGACTTCCACTGGTGCTGCCAGAAAAACAAGAAGCCGGCCGTGGCAAGGTGCGATAAATCACAAGACAGATCGCCTCGTCAGCTCCGGCGATATCAATCAGCCGAAGAGAGAGAGACCTCTCCATCCATTCAAATTAGCTACACGGTCTGACTAATTCAAACATCCACACACACACCAAAAAGCTTATCAAAGCTTGACAAAAGTTTTGATTGGAAACTTTCACTCGTGGATTCCAAAAAAAATAAAAAATCATCTGACAAAATATCCGTACCAAATCACTGGGGAAAAAAGGACCACTGATGGAAAATGACTATGCATATTTTTAGTCGGCGCGCCGTACTTGGTATTCTCATTCTACGAATTGCCCACACTTCAGAAATACGTTTTCATACTGAGAATTGAGAGCTGCTATGAATGATGCCAGATATGCATTAGATAAAACAGACTTCCCAAAATGGAAAAGGGGAACCAAATCTGCCTCACTTATGACAGCGGATGTGTCAGGCATCCTTAGACGTTCCCCGGCTGCAGAACCACGTCAAAGACAGTTTAGTCCCTAGGTCCAATGATCCCAGAGAGCGTAGGACCTACGCCAAAGCAATACACAGCAACAGAAGGCAGCCAATGAAAAAGCAGTCAGCTCCTCTCAGCTCATTGGTCAAATGGTCATTTAAATATAAATTGAATATAAATAGCCCATTCTTGGTATATCCACTGCCCACGTAGATCTGCGGAGCATCAAACCACAACACGCGTGAATACAATCCGCCGCACGTATAGAGCAAAACCATCTCCCCTGTCATCAACAGGCTCATCCCGCTGAAGAGTTTTACAGACAGTTATTTCACCGCCAGCCACGCCATTAGCCTAATTAAACTCACCAGGCTCATAGCTGGCAAGCGACTGTGTTGTGAAAGTGGTGCCTCTCGAACCCCAGCGCTGCCTCCTATTCGCTGTGCAGCCCCGTGACATGTGATTGAGGAACTTGTAGGCTACATTCTCCAGGCAGTCCAAAAGTTTCCCACACCAGCTGAAGCACCAAACAGGAAGTGTACATCGATCATGATAATACAGCAACTATAAACAGTGCCAGGCCTTTCAAGTTCTCCTGATCTCTCTCTCTCTCTCTCTCTCTCTATATATATATATATATATATATATATATATATATATATATATATATATATATATATATATATATATATATATCATACAATGATTTAAAAAACTGTTAAATCCGTGTTGTGCGTGTTGTGTGGCATCACAGTACTCTAAGGCGGCATGAATGGCCCTATACAGCTTGCCACCAGCACTCCAAGATCCACTCCTACTTGTGGATCCTCAACACCATCCCCAGGTCCTATAGCACCACTGCATGTGTCACATGGGTAGTAAATGAGAGGACCAACAGCGCCAGTCCATAAAAAGCAGCAAATGACAGAACGAACGGCTCGGACCCCAGGGCAGTGCCTCACTCACAGGGGAGTCCTGTTGGCCTGGCCTCTCAGCTCAAACACCGTTAGCTTTAATGGTGTAATTAATCCACGTAAAGCTACTTTCTTAATTAGATCCAGGGATGTGATGACGAATGACTTTCATTGCATTCACGATTGACTCTTTCCTCTTTATCACACGGAGCAAAAACAAGCCTCCTTTTCCGTGGTAGTGAATGAGCAGCACTAAATTCAGGTGGCAGCCTGCAGCCTATCTGTTGAGTTGGAGCAGGGCTAGTTCTAGGCACAGGAAACATAAACGGTTGCCTAGGACAGCATCTGTCTGGGGGGGGGGGGGGGGGGGGGGGGGCTGCACAATAGGTCTGCAATCACTATCTCCACCCCCTCCTCCCCCCCAGGTCCACAATCTTGCCTAGGGTGGCAACCATGCCTGAATAGGATGACTGAAGTAATGGAATTTGGAGAATCATCATTTACTTATTTAAAAAAAAAACATTGAGTCTGCTGGGGGCTCGTCAGAAGGACGAGACACAGGGCTTTGTTTCCTAATTCCTCCATTGATACACCGTCAGGGCAGGAACAGATGGGCAATACCCTGATTCTTATTTGTGTGTGTGAGTGTGTGTGTGTGTGTGTGTGTGTGTGTGTGTGCTTTCTGTTATGAACCTGTGCGTGACTTCTGTTTTGAACCAGATGATCCCAGTGGTTTTAGTACCAGGCCCATTAGCTCAGTCTCAGCTGATTGGCTCATCCCTCTCAGTGTTCCGGAAAGACAACAATCCGCCACAACGATCCAACATGGACTCCTCCCTCCCAGCATCAGGGTAAGGTCATGCTTCCAATGATAATGATGACAATGATTATGATTATGAGCGTGTGTGTATGTACACATGCATGCATGCGGCTTGTGTGTGTGTGTGCATGTGTGCTTGTGTCTGTGTGTGTGTGTACGTGTGTGCTTGTGTGTGTGCTTGTTTGCGTGTGCGTACGTGTATGTGTGTGGGAGAGCATGTGTGCGTGGGTGTGTGTTAGTGGGCGTGTGCGTGTGGATGTGTCTGTCTGTCTGTGTGTGTGTTTGTGTGTGGGTGCATGTTTGCATGTGTTTGTGTGTGTGGGAACACGCATGTGTGTGGGTATGTGTTTGTGAGTGTGTGTGTGTGCGCGCGTCTCACTTGTATATTTAATCCTCAGCAGCCTGCAGAGGGGGGGGGGGGGGGGGGGGCAGGATTAAATCTGCATCAGAGTCTGGCATCAGCGAGGTGAGAACTGACGTGATGCAGATTCCGTTCTTAGAAATTTCTATATTTGTTTTTTCACGAGCGAGACAGAAAGCAAAAGATAGAGTGTGTGAAAGAGAGAGAGCGAGAGCGAAAGAAAGAGAGCCTAGCGAAACATTTCCGAACATGCAAACCCAGAGGCAAGAACGATGCCGTACGTCTTACTGGAAAATACGACGTGCATGCATGCGCATGAGTGGCGTGCTTGTGTGTGCAAGCACGTGCGTCTGTGTGCGTGCGTGTATCTGTGTGCGTGTGCCTGCGTCTGTGTGCATGTGAGCGCGTGCATGCGAGTGTGCATGCGCCTGTGTGTGAGTGTGTGCGTCTGAGCGCGTGCGTCTGTGTGCGTGCGCCTGTGCGCGAGCGCGTGCGCTGGAGGTGATGCGATGGGACAGGGCCAGTGGTTATCCCCAGGTCACAGCAGGAGCTCAGCTCTGGGGCTCTCGTGCAGATTGGATTTTGTGTTTGACAGCAGCCCATGGCTGAGCAGCAGGTGGGGGAACATTAAACACACACCGTCAGGCAACGGGCCGGGGAGCACGGGGGGATGGGGGAGGGGACGGGGGGGCTCAGGGGGAACTCTCAAAGTCACACACCCCTCTGTTCTTTAACGACTCACCTACGCGCAAACAGCACGACAGAGCCTCTGAGGGGAGACCAAACGCTCTCCAAGAGCAAACGTGAGACCGAATATAAAACATCATAATACACCGTCTTTGAGCTTTCAGACTTCTTAGACTCCAGAACTGGTGTGGATTGACACAAGGAAGGTATTCTCACATCTGACCTCCGAATTTGCCTGGGGAAAAGCAAGGCAGGACTGATTTTTATAACATTAATAATAAAAAATAATTTAAAAAACTTGAAGTTTGAAGGGCGTGCTTTTTTTCCCCACCCCCGTGCTACATTATGCCTTTAATCATCCGCTAAACTGATAAAATGCGCGACAGCGCGGGCAGATATTATTACAGAACATCGATATTCCTCTGAGCCCGCGCTTCGCTGTGATCACCACGCCGGCGTAACGCATGGCGACGCCAAGCGCCGACGTCGCCGCGCGGATCGCTACACGCTCGCGTCATTAAGAATTAATACGTGTAATTAAGGGCTTCGCGAGGGCTTCTCTCTGACTTGAATTTAGCTCCCCGATCGGTCTGCCCTGTACAAACCCGGATGCCGCAGCCAGCAACCCTTAACCCCCCCCCCACCCCCCACCCCCCCCCGTTTCGCCTGTTCTGGGTGAACCCGACAGGAATGGCCACCCCGAAAATATTCAGAACACGATCGATTTTCTGGGCTCCTACACAGTAAAATATCCACTGTTACTTCAACTCTTAACAGATTAACATTAACACTCTGGAATGTGGGACAAATTTCTATCTGTAAAGAGCTGAATTAACACTGGACATATCATATAGTGTATGATAGCGTGATTCCCAGTGTCAATAGTCTCATGCCTACTGCAGACATTCATTATTATTATTCCACTGTCAGCAGTACCATTAACGTAATTAAACTCACCCGGCTCATATTTTCCAAAAGCTGACATCACTACTCCAGTCAAAGTGATGCCCACTGAAGATTTACAACCACCCATTATTTTTATTTCTCCTGGATGATTTTTTATATTTTATTGTATTTTTTTATGAATCAGTGCTTTGTATTCATCGAAGCACCAAACAGGAAGTACATAATAACCATAATGCACCAGCTATAAATGCTGCCAGGGCTTTAGGTCATCACGAACTGTATATAAAACACATTAGACAGTGATTTAAAAAAAACAGCTGCGTGACACATAATTAGTTATCAAGGATATGAATGTTGTACAGCAGTGGTCCTCAAACCTGGTCCTGCACAGTCTGCTGGTTTTTGTTCTCATCTTCAGTCAACTGCAACTAATCAAGTGCTTTAACTGATCAGTTGCTGTGCTATTCAAGCCAGGAAGCCAGCAGGTCCTGTGTTTGAGGTATAGTAGGTAACACTGGAAGCCAGGATTGAGGACCACTGTTGTACAGTAACACCTCATTTCAGCTTAAAAGGTAAAACAAGCACGACCAGTGCACACATTGGAGTAGGCTCCGGCGTCACATGACGCAATTCGACCAATAGAATTAAGACATTAGCATCGGCACGCCCACGCAAGGCCAGTCACAGCAACCGCTGAAAATTTGGATCGGACAACTGACGAAAAAGTCAAATTGGTGCGTCAGCCGTGGGCGCGAGGCCAAAAAGTATTTTAAATTAATTGCGCTCTTTATTTATTTACCATTATCAGCCGTCTTACTTGACGCTCTGTCTGTCTGTTTGTGTTTATAGCTCCTTGCTCGGGTTTCCAGGCTTAAATTAAATGAAAGAGGGCAAATCGGGTCCCCTGCAGCCCTTACGTAACTGTGTGTGCTCAGCTAGACAAACAGTTAAGCATCCCTCAGATAAAGACACGAGAGGCTCTTTGAGGGGGAAAAAAATGATGATCCGTTGCATCATGGAGTCTATTAGCAAACGCACACAAAATGGAGCATCGCTTGTCAGGCTCATAGGTCACAGAAGCTGAAATTAGGTTTGTCTGCCCTACTTCTGGGCATACGCTTCGCTAATAAAACCAAAGAATAACCATCGGTTATTCTTTCTGTGAAATCCTCATCCTTTTGTAGGTGGGACTGGAGCAGGCAACTCACATGATTTGTCTGAAGAGCCTACATAACTAACCAGCTTCCATTGCTAGTCACATGACAGTAGCTTGGCGTGCTGCTTAATTCCTAACTTAGCAGTTCCAGAGGCAGAACTGCCAACTCCAAATATTGGAGGAAAAAAACAATAGGGGCAAATTGTTACAACAACATAATCAATAATCAGGCTGAGGAAATCTCAGCTGTGGAAGATTAATTGCTCGATACACACCGACTCATTTACACAGGGAAAAACTGTTCAAAAATAATCAGCAATCCATTATTAAGGCTTGTCCATTGCTTACCCATTGCAACAGAAGCAAATTATCATTGGATTCTATCGTTTCTGGCGATGGAACACATCAAACTGAGGCTGTATGTTGTTTATACTGAAAAGCTTGAACTCAAAACTGTGAGATTTTGTCTGATCTCTTCCAGTTATCCACCATGACACCTCTTGTGCATTTATGACAGTTCATTAAACCCTTATCAATTCTAATTAAAATCAAGCCATACAAGACTGTGACATCTAATGACAACCTGCACATGATCGTACCCTGCTGATGAATAATGTTATGCTGGCACACTTTTAGGACTAAATGCCTAAAATACTATGGTTTTCAGTCTTCCCAAATTGTTTTTTTTTCATAACCATAATTCATAAAATCTACCACAAATTTTTCAGTTTACATTTGGTACAAATGTGCTTGGCAGTCTTATAGATCACAAAGAATTGAGTTTGCATGCTTTGTAGCCTGTTGGCGTTAAGCACATTTGAATACACAGCATTTCTTGTCTATTTATAACTGTACAACCAATACAAAACAATAAATCACCTTCATATGGTCTCAAAATATCTTTTCACACATCTGAAAAAATATCTGAAAAACAGCTTAAAAAAAAAACATTCCTGATAACAGCAGTGAGTAAGAGTGAGAAGACATTAGGCATTATGCCAAAATTATCAAAACAGTATATAGGCTATATCCAAAGTAACCACTGCCGTTTAAATAAAAATAATTTAGAAATGAACTCCGCATGTATACATGCAGCTGGGAAAAAACAGTAGCCAAAAATAGCAAACTTAATAACATAGGCTTTATATGACAAGACGAGAGTTATAGCCCTTTATTTAATAAATGAACTAGCAAATTAGACTGCAGGTTTAACTGCAGGGGGTGGAGAAAGGAGAACAAATGTCTAGCACCATTTGCTTATGACCGGTACCTTTCAACACTGTGCTATTCATTAGCACTGAAAACCAACACAACCCTACTGATGAGTGTAGTATACAGCTGACCGTCTGTGTTACATGAGTGATGGAACAATAACATTGTTATACATATGTAATACATCATTTATAACACTGGCCTTACGTGCCGCTGACCATTAATAGAGTGAAAGTGTGCTCCCTGGACGGGAGACCACATTCAGATTTCAGCAGAAGGATTAAACTTACCGGCCGCACCTGTGGCCTGATGCTCAGAGCCCCCATCTCCATACTGGGGGGGTCTGGCTGAGGCTGCAAGGGCTTCATCAACCACAGGAGCTACTGTAGCACACAGGCACACAGACATGCGCACGTGCCTGATCGTAAAAACTCTCGTGAATCTCATTAGATCTCATCTGGTGTATACTGTGCATAAGTACAAATCCAAACTGTGCATGCTCACTCTCTCTCTCTCTCTCTCTCTCTCCCTCTCTCTCTCTCTCTCTCTCTCTCTCTCTCCTCCCCCTCCCTCCCTCCCTCTATCACACACACACAGAGATAGAGGACAAAGCCACTCCATCATTATGTTCGAACATCTCAATACCTATTCAGGAGTTTTTCACGAATGCATTATTCGCCAGCCAGCAGGTATCAGCACTGTCAGAGGGCAGCTGGAGATCACACGCTGGTCAGCCTTCCTCTCAGCATCCTCCAGTTAATGATGCCAGCCCGGTGTAGAAGAATGACAACTCCTTTGGGCATTTTGACACACATACAGTGATTGTTACATCAGCATCAGAATGTTCAGTCAATAACATTCCAATCACGTATTTATGATCTCACCCCTTAACTGGTGCTGTACCACACACTGTCTCTGACATACAGTGAAACCCAGGCCTGGCTGAATTACTGTTTTAGAATGCAGCAATGTGATAACTAAATAAAATCCAAAATTCAAAAATTCATGTTTTGATTCTGGGCTGGTGCCATTTTTCTATGAGTTAAAATTTATTTGTTGCCGAGTTTCAGAGGGTAACCTGAGATATGGATATGTTCGGTATCGCCTCACGTTGGGCAGTTATTTATTTAAATTTTAAAAAATCCAACGGACATGGCTACAGTACACACTGTATGCCTTCGGTCGCAATGCGATTTGAATATGAAAAAGGGAAAACAGGCGTGCAATGAACAGGAGGCGACTGTCAGAATGTCTTACTGGGTGCGTTTGTGATTAAAACGGTTACATAAGCCCGGGAAGAAAACGCTTTTTTTTTCAGATGCTATTACGACAGCGCTCGCGAGCTTAAAAGCATGCTGGGAAAATCAGCCTGCCTCTCCTGCTGTCATTGAAACTGGGACGTTCGCGAGAACGGGGGAGTGGGGAGAGGGAGGGAGAGAGAGAAACAGGGAATGGCACTGAGGAGAGGGAGAGGTGTAGGAGAGATAAAGAGAAAAGGGGATGAGGAAGAGGAGGGGAGGGGGTAAGGCCATGTGTACAGGTAAGGGTGATAATGCACTGCTCTCGTAAAACCGCTAAAAAGAAGCGATTGTGAAACGTCTCCCTTCGCGTTTCATACAGTCGCTTTCCTGAGATGTAATGAATTCCTTGGGAATTAGCACTGACTCCCCCTGCCGCCCCGCCACCCCGCCCCGCCCCGCCCCGCCCCGCCCCATATGATGGCAACGGCGGTCTCCCGTAGGTGATCAACGGGCACGCGGGCCGAGGATGACTGCGTGACAGCCAGAGTCAGATCGGCGGGAGCGGAACGCCGTCTCCATGGGGACCACTCTGGAGCAGACCGTCGCCGGAGAAGCAAGCTTACGATTCTGTCCCCCGCAAACAAACTGCCTACCGCAAATAAATAAGTAAGTAAGTAAATAAATGAATAAATAAATAAATAAATAAATAAATCTCTTTGTTTTAATGTCTAGCTTGATGAGGAAAGAAAAAAAAGGCCCGTTTTGAGAGAGGCAACAGAATTACACGTCATTACTGTTGGCGGCTCAAGCTCGGTCTACATACATCATCAGTCAGAGAGATGGGCTAATGTGGATTTATCCCGTTGCCCATTCACTTCTAATGAAAGGGTCCGGCTCTGCAAATCGCTCGTGGGCCGAGCTGGAAGCAGGGAGAGAATGGAGATCTCCAGCTGCGCAAAGATGCGTCACACACACGCCTATTAATGAACTACAGTCATTTAATTCCTCTGGAAATGAGACTAAGTACAGAACAGAGAAGTCCATTCATAGCTGAGAGAGCATAGAGGGCACAAGTAGCCCCTCATATCCCCATAACAGAGTGTTCTCCTAACAGTACACCAGGACTGATTAACAGCTAGAGAGAACTCCTCTGACATCTAGATATTGAAGCTTGGCATGAAAAATCATAATGCATTTTTTTTTGCCATCCTGCAAGCATCCATTTACTACTTGAGACCTACAGTATAGTGCACCGAGGACAATAAAACCATTCATAGAGGGCTATTTGCATTACGGTGTTCAATCACTGTGTCATTTAACACCACTGTGTCTCAGGTATTAATAACTAATTCATTCCTAATTCGCAATTAAACCAGCTTCCATAGCTTAATCCTTTTCACCCTACATTAAGTGAGTCATTACGCATGCTTTGGCGGGGGTGGGAGGCGGAGGGGAATGGGGGGGGGTGTTTTCTCTTTGTGTGGGTGTTTGGAATGGTGAATCACACAGATGCGTAGACTATGGCAACGGGGAAGGTCGGCTGACAGAGTGGATGGGAGGGGCATGGGGCGGAGTCTAGCACACCAGCGGTGCCTTGCACAAGGGCAGATCCTCTTTCCTCACAATGACTTAACTCATTGAAGATTAGCTTTTTTTGGAATGTTTTTTTTGTTTGTTCAAAAATCTAAGTCAGTGTTCTAGAACTCGACTGTTGCTGTCAGCTACCAGTAGTGATTGTGACATCAGCATTAGAATGTTCAGCTAAGAACATTCTAATCACGTATGTGTAATCTCTCACCTTGAGGTTGTTCAGGGAGCTTGTGCTGTATCACACACTGTCTCTGTCATACAGTGAAACCCAGGCCTGGTTGAATTACTGTTTTAGAATGCAGCAATGTAATAACTAAATAAAATCCAAAATTAAAAAATTAACGTTTTGATTGTGAGTTGGTGTCATTCTTCTAAGAGTTAAAATGTATTTGTTGCCTAGTTTCTCTGTGGGAAACCTTACGCTGTCTGCCTGCAGGTAGAGACGATGGTAAGCACCTGGGGGTTACATACAACAAGTCAAGCAGAGGAAATGGTTCAAAATGAAAAATTTAAGCGTACATGTCTCGGCTGCTGAATGACATTTTAACTAACAGAAATCCATTTTTATTTTTATTTTTATTTATTTATTTATTTTTTTACATGAGCCAAAAACCGAAGTGCAGCGCAAAGCATTTGATTTTTCAAAATAATTAAACTTGACGGATCTTGGCCTCCCCGCGCTGTTCTGAACTCCTGGTACCATGTGGGTGTCTTTCATTTTTCTACTCGGGGCGCAGGTTTTAACAGAGAACGTTTACATGCCAAATTTTACAGCGGTTTTCCCAATGGGAAATGGAAAAATATTATCCTTTCTTTTCTACCAGAAAAGCACATCCTCTGAGCTTTAAACATAAATATAAATGAAGAATGGCCAATAACTGGCAGGGATAGTACTCTTCACATTTCACATCACATGCCTTTGTAGAATAAGCGAAGAGCAGGCCGCTCTTTGATTGGGCTAAAAGCCTTGAAATTGCAGTGCGATGTCACTCCTCTGAGAGGTCACATTTTAATCTAAATATCTTCTCAAATAAGAGGGAAATCTAAAAAAAAAAAAAAAAAAGATTTGTCTGTCACGTAGCTATCAATTCAATGATAGAATATCCAATATCAACTAGATTTAGTTTTGTTTCTTAACTAGACACAGGAGGGATTAAAGTAAAAAAAAATTGCCCTGTTGATATTAAAAGTGCAAGCAAAGCTTCATAAATAGTGGCCTGCCTTCCCTGTTACATTTTTAAGACTTGTTGTGTGGTTGTGCGCATGAGTGTGTCCTTGCATGAATGTGTATGCATGTTTGTGCGTGGCAGGAGGGATGCATTCCAAACATCAGATTTTAATTAACGATTTGCGCACGTGTGTGCGCACGTGTGCAAGTGTATGTGCGTGTATGTGCCTGAGCGTGAGTGTGTGAGTGTTTATATATATATATGTGTGTGTGTGTGTGTGTGTGTGTGTGTGCATGCGTGTGTGTTTGCATCTGTACTGGATGTGAAAGGCCCACCCTTTCCCAGTGTGAGGGGAAAGCAGACTGAGGCATCTCCCTCTCTGAGACCCCCCAGCCACAGAGCCCTGGCCAGGGAATTAGTCCCAGTTTGTAGGGAGGTGCGGGCGCTGAGGTGCGGACAGGGAGGTGCGGACGGACGCTGAGCGGGGAGCGGTGCGGCTGGCTGGCGGGGCTCCAGCACCGGGCCCCGGGCCAGAACACAGCAGTGCTCCCCGCCCTCTCCAGCCCTTTCACCGACACAGATCAAGGTGAATATTTGATGTGATTGGATCTGAAGCTCCTGTCACCGCCAGGGGCCCTTCCCGGGCACCTCTATCTCTGCTGGGCTTGGGTTTCAGGGACAAAGGTGCCCTGGCTGCACCAAGCTCAAACCAAGCTCACCTCTGTGACTCCCAAAAACAGATCTTCTATTCTCCTCTCCTCTCTTTTCCTCTCCTCTTTCCATTTCTCTTCCCCTCCCCTCCCCTCTCCTCTCCTTTCTTCTCCTCTCTTCCCTTCTCCAGTGCCCTCCTCTTCTACCCCCTGCCCATTGCGCCTTTCGTTAGGGTAAAGGTGTTGAGGATACTGGATGATATTCAATGACAAACTGCGGGAGTGTTGTGGTGCAGCATAATGCTTAGGAAAGTGAGCTCCAAGGTTCCAGGTTCTACTCCTGAACGGGGCACTCCCCTCGTACCCTCTGTTGCAAGACACGTAACCAAAATTGCTTCAGTAAATAGCCACCTAAAATATTGCAAAATAAATTTTTAAAAAAGAGTTCCTCTGGAAAAGTCTGCTAAAATAAAAAAAGAAATAAATAAATAGTAAATGCTCAATTTAATGCTCCACTTTGACCCACGCTGACAGAAGTGCCGTAGAACTGAAATACCGTTTGCATAAACACAATCCATCACTTCAGGGCCGCGAAATCCGCCGTTTTGAGTCTGCACCCTGCCGTAATTCAGATTTCAAGCGCCGCTAATGCGGATTACCTGCTCAGATGGGAATACCTTTTAAGAAAGATCAACAGATAATCCGTTATGTCTGCCTTGTCCGTGTCAAGATTTAAACTTTTGCTGTGGTAGCGACGACAGAGAAAGGACATTTTAAAAATATAAATATTACAGGAATTTTGCAGACACATATCAAGAGTGACTGACAATTAAAAAAAAAAAAAGCATTTACATTGCATCCATTTATACAGCTGGACATATACTAAAGCAATGCTGGTTAAGTACCTTGCTCAAGGGTACAACTGCAGTGTCCTACCCGGGAATCGAACCTGTGACCTTTAGAGTACAAGACCAACTCCTTACCCATTACACTACACTGCCGCCTAACACCCAGCAATATAAATATAGCTTTCTGGGCAGGCCTATTATTTTCAGCTCTGGGTCGTAGAACACACAGCTGACAAAACTCAGGTGAGGTTTACGCAGTAGAGACGCGCTACGGCTAGCGCGCTACGAAAATACACACACGGCTTTCCAGAAGGGGTCCCCCGACAAACACTTAGCCCCTGAAGCAATCGCGAGCGAGAAAGTGAAACACGCACGAAAGACTTCTCTAGCCATTCACGCTCGTGTCGAAACGGTGTCGTGTACGGCGGACGATAGCGACCGGCATCAGCGCTCTTGGCTTAAAAGCCGAGGGCTTGAAGGTAGAGGAACGAGCGGGTGCCTCTAAACTCCCCCGGTTAAGCGCTTGTTCCTCCATGATATAAAAGCAGAAGGACGGGGGTGTGGGGGGTGGGGGGTGGGGGGGCGCAGCGGGCCGCGCTGACGTGGGACAGAATATCAATCAGCTTCCGGAAAAAAAAAAAGGAAAAAAAAAAAAAAAAAAACAAAAACTCTGGCGTCCCCTGCAGCCGCTCCATCCCGCTCCACTGAAGGGCCGGGCCGTCTGCTCGGGACAGACACCGGCCGTCGGAACCGCCGATACGAAGACCGCGGAACGCTCGGCGCCACGCTCCCCGTGTTCCGGAATCAAGATGTGGGGGGGAGGGCCGCGTTTCCCTCGAGGGGAGCGACGCGGGCTGCCTCTTCCCCCGCCGAGCGCGTGTTTGCTTCTAATTCACCTCCGTTTGACTCCAGAGGGCTGTTTTAGAGGCTGCGACACGTTTGCGCGACCGTGACATGTTCGCGAAATCGTGACTCACCCTGCGACTGAGGTTCAGACGCTGAAACGACGGCGCAGTCATCATCGCACTTCCCCTGGATTTCCACTCCAGTTCGTCAGGTGCACCCGCTCATTAATGCAAATCTCCTGCTCCTCCAAAGAGCAAGCGGCAGGTGGCCGCAGCTCGATACATAAAAGCACGCAGACGTTGGCGAAGAGGTTGAGTCGTCACTTGACCAAACAACAGAATGGGCGAGAGGCGTGATCTAAGTGACTCCGACCGCGGTGTGACTGTTGGTGCCAAACGTGGAGGATTCAGTAGTGTCTGAGAAACAGCTGCTTTACTGGAATTTTCACACACTACTCGTCCCTGGAGTTTAGAGAAAGTGGTGCGATAAACGAAAAACTCCCAGTGAACAGCAGTTCTGTGGGCGTAAACAATGATAGAGGTCAGAGGGGAACAGGCAGACACGTTCAAGCTAACAGAAAGGCCAGAAATGCTCAAATAACAGCTGTTCACAACAGCGGTGGGCAGAAGGGTCTCTCTTGAACACGCAGCGTGTCGTATCTTGAAGCGGACGGGCTACAGCGACAGAAGACAGCGCCGTGTTCCACTCCTGTCCTCCGGAGAAACAGGAAGCTGAGACTACAGTGGTCACGTGATCACGAACCCGGATGACCGAAGACCGGAGAAACAGGGCAGGAAGTATTTGGACGGTGAAACACCTTTTGTTGTTCTGACTTTTGGCTCAGTGCTCCACAAGGCTACACATATCCATGCATGTCATAGGTTCCAAATAGTTTTAAAAAGTAATGAGTCAATGAGTTTACACGTACTCCAAAGCAGTAATTCAGGCTACACATACAAAGACCCAATCAAGTACAAGTACTCACACACACACACACACACACACACACACACACACACACACATCCAGTAAGATAAAATATGCTAAATATATTAATAATAGTGTACAAAATAGCCTCGATCTGCTGCTGTTTTTCATCCACACCTCATATGGCCTGTTCACAGAGGACAGTAAGAGTAATGCACCATCGGTTCAGTGGCTGACAAACGAGTTGTGTTTCCGCATGCGATTCCCGAGAGCGTTTCTCCATGTCTTTTTCTTCCAGTTCCTGACAGCGATTCACTGGAGTGTGGTGGACATGACATCATGTTTTTGGAGAGATAACAGTCCATTATATCTTTTCACAGCTTGACCTCTAAACTCATAAGTAAAAAAAGAAAAAAGAAAAAAGAAAAAAAAAAAAAGACTTGTTTTGTAACTCAAAGTTAAGAACAAAGCTCCACGACGTAACTAAAACGGATAGAAGCCGTTTCTTCCTGACTGAAAAAAAAAAAAAAAAGAGAATCCAGCCTGGAAGCAATAAGTAATCTCACAGGGCTTAATAAATATTTAACCAGTGCACGGATATAAGAACATGGAGTTGAGCCGGGATGAAAAAGCAGGATTTTCAAAATGCTTACACACCGCCAGACAGACGTTGGATCCACTGGAGCGTGTGGTTGTATCTGGGGCAAAAACAGGCCCAATTACAGATGAGCGTTCCATCAGAGTCGGGGGAAAACACTGAAACATGCAAAGTGAGTCTGGGTAACAAATCCATTTTGGAAGCGAGAGCGCAATCCGGTGCCGGTGGCTAAATGTGTCAAAAAACAGAGCGATGCTGTTTTAAAAAAAATAAAATTAAAATCACTAATATGGATCCTGTGAAGAAAGGTGTTGAAGAGAAATGGTGGGAATGACGTGATTGCAATTCCGACTCGTTTGGGTCATTTAAGAGCTACGCTGAGGCCATGCTCTGAGCTCATAGGGGCTGGCTCAGACTCGCGGGTGGGCGGAGTAACAGACTGAGCTCTGTGAGCGAGTCACGCCCCTTTTTACACCGAAAAGCTGCAGCCGTGTCGCTGTGGACCCGTGTCAGTCCAGCTCAGGGGGGTAACTGGTAAAGGCCTACAAGCATATTGGGGAAGGAGTGGCGGGTGACAGGGCAGCTGAGTCTCGGGCTATACGTGACCACATAAAGCCCCCCCCCCCCCCAAAACCCCAACATGCCCTACACCCCCCACGAGGACAGGGGTTCACAGTCCCCGTCATGGTGCCTTCTCAGCTATGGTGTCATCTTCATCTCTTACCCTCTCTGCTTAATACGCTACCTGTCTGAATGAATGAATAAATAAATAAATAAATAAATAAATAAATAAATAAATAAATAAATAAAATATGAAAGGATGGTGGACTGTCCCACTCTCCTTTTAAGGAAAAAAAGCATGAAAATGTATTTATTTGTATAACTGAGTCACTCATACACATATAATTATATTCATTATTTTTCGTCACAAAGTTTTGTCAGTGGATGAATCTTGTCCATGGAAAAAAAATGAATGCTCTTTGAATACCTGTTAATATGTCAACGTTGGAATAAAAACTGGGGAGATAAACATGGAGGAGAGATGAGGGAGCGTTACTCTGACAGATCACTGCAAACAGCTCCGGTAAATGTATGTGCAATTAATGTGGGAGCCTTGGACTGCAAATTGTACCCAGGTGGCTGTCGAAAAGTATCAGCATTCAGTGCGACATCTTGCCACTGCCCCGGGTAACAGCTGCAGAAGATACTGCTTCAGCATCAGAGAGGGGGGTGTTACAGCACTGAGAAAAGGGTAGACCAAAAACTCACACGGGCCACAGGCACTTCAAGGTGAAACCCTTTGACCCGTGTAAACAAGAGAGAGAAGCGTGTACTTGTTGAAACTTCCGACTGCTTGTGTTTACAAAAGCAAGCCCGCGATTGGACAGATGCCTTGAGAAGTAAATCTCTTTTCCCCAGAGAGAGAGAGAGAGAGAGAGAGAGAGAAGAAAAGGGAGATAGAGAGAGAGAGTGATTTGTTGCGGTTTGAGGCCAGAGGGGGGGAAAAAATCAACAGGCATTGATTTTTTTTCTTTTTAAGTCATCGATTTGAGGTGGTTTGCTGACACAAAAATTAACTCTTAAGTCGCGACATGTGCTGTTGGTGAGATGCTTATACTTGGAGTTTGTCATGAAATTACTCACACGTCAGCTTACTCAACCTCATGAGCTGTCCCTCCAACACGTTTTCATGTAAATGGTCTTTATGTGTCATGATGTGCTGATGCCAATCATATTTATCCTTTTCCTCACGATCCCTTTTGTTCTTTACAAAAACCTCCAACAGGCCACACCAAAATCACACATACAACAACCCATCATCATGATGTTACGTGGATCACTCAACAAAGATCTCTAAATTGCCCATAGGTATGAGCGTGTGAGTTAATGCTGTGTGTGCCCTGTGATATATTGGCGGCCTGTCCAGGGTGTAATCCTGCGTCTCACCCAATGCAGCACCCCCCGCGACCCTGCCCAGGATAAGCGGGTATAGATAATGGATGGATGGATGGACTCAACAGAGATAATGGGAAGCTAGTTATAATGATAGCAGTACAACGGCATTACTGTAAGGCTGTAAGGCCCATTAAAACTAATGATGGTGGGTTGGAAATGGCACTTTGGCATGTACAGGTATAAAGGTCTATAACTGCAGTCTATAAAGGAGCACAGGAAACTGACTAACAATGTAGCAACGTAGCAGGCCATGTTAAATTGCTATGTTCAGAGGTTCACATCTTCATTCAGTTCCATACATCACATTGCATCTTTTTGTGGGTAAATTGCTCTCCTCTGAGCCCTGGAGATAAATGATTGTGCCTCCAAGAATGGGATAATGAAATAATTCATCTCCGGCAAACCCTCGATGAAGATGCCCAGTGTGGATAAGGAAGTGGTTTATAAAAAAAAAAAAAAAAAAAAAAAAAAAAAAGCCTACACAAAGCATCTCGTGAGAATTGCATTTGGTCTATTTCCATGGCTTGAACACAGCACAGGCCCATTCCATGTCAAGGACACACAGCGAATGAAAGCTGATTTGCGCACGCGTGTTTGGAGAGGCAGAAAAAAAACATTTTACGGTTCACGAGGCAAGCGAAACAGTGAATTTGAAAAGAAATAAACAAGAGGAGGGGATAGTGCAGTAAGTGGCAGAAGTCACCGCAAACGCACTCATGCATACACTAAACAGAGGGGAGAAACAGCGAGTGTGAGCAAGAGGGCGAGATGGAGAGAAAGAGGGAGAGAGAGAGAAAGAGAGAGAGAAATAGAGAGAGAGAAAGACACAGAGAGACAAAGGGTGAGAGAGCAAAAGAGAGAGAAAGAGAGAGAGAAAGACACAGAGAGTGAGACAGGCAGAGAGCGAGAGGGGGGAGAGAGAGAGAGAGAGGAGAGAAACAGAGAGAGCAAGAGAGACAGAGAGAGAGAGGAGAGAGAGACAGAGAGAGAGAGAGAGGAGAGAGAGACATTTAGCCTGGTAGATTGGAAGTGTCTCTCATGTGAGTGAATCTGAGCATATGAAGGGGCTGTTGAACTGCGGCGGAGAGCGGCAATTTAGCGACCGCACCGGCCCCGGAGCCTTTGATCAGCGGCCCGCTCTCCCGTAAGCCTGTGTGAGCACAGCCCCGTCAGAAAGCAGGGGAAGAGCTCTTTAAATAAAATACAAAAACCAGAGGTGGAAAATGAATCCCCATTCTCCCCTTATTTTGTCTGTCATCACAGATCACTCCAGTAAGACACTGCTACCTCTTTCAGAGCGGCGGGCGTGGGGGGGGGGGCGTTGGGAGGGGAATGCATCTGATTTAAATCTGAATGATGTTGTGAAGTACCATCAGCAGAATGATGTCCCAACAGACCACTGGGGGATGCTGTCTATTAGCTGGTTAGTAGACGAGCACAAGAAGAAAACATGTTCCCAAACGACCAAAAAAAAAAAAGAAGAACAAACCACAACAATGGAAACCTACACAGGAGATCCTTTGTCGCTAGCGCTATCAGACTGAACAAGGCTAGGTGAACTGCAGGAAGTGCGTATGCACTGTGTACTTTCCCCCATGCATTGTACTGAAATGTAATTTATTACGCTGTTATTGTGTTTTTAATGTGCTTCTGGAGAAGCTGAGAACAAATTTTCAAACCTTGGGGTAGGACCATAAAGGCTGTATTGTATTGTGCTGCATTGTATTTTAACTTGAATTGCTATACTCTGCAGGCAACAAACCACTAACATATATATATATATATAACAAATTTATAGATAATAACGTCAGGCACAGTTCATTTTTCCGCACTCACGGCTGGCTACCCTCGAGAATGTAGATGTGGGTATAACTGAGGGGACGGATGAAGAATTTTAAAGAAAAATGAAAGCGATTCAAATGGGAAAGAGCGCCTCTCAAATGAACGACAGAACGTGACTTTTTTTTTTTTTCTCCCTTCCTCCCAAAGCAACGGTGGAAACAGTGCTCAGGACGACACACGGGATGATGCGATCGCGCACATCAGGCAGCTCTGTAAAACATGCGGACGTCTGAAAAGGAAAAGTGTTTAAGCTCCACCGAGATGAAAGCGACATGGCAGAGACGAGACGGATACGAGCGGTGAGGGCTTGGGGCAGCTGAGGAGAAATATCCTAAAAACTCACGCATGTTCATTGCTTATAGAGTGCGGTAGAACCCCAATGCTATTTTAGTGACGGCAGCCAATTGCTGTGGATTCAGGCAATTTGGTTGTAAGTGGCTATTGTTTATTTTTTCGTTCCAATACATGAATTAATTGAATTGCTTCGACGGTCACAACTTGCGAAAAACTGCTTTAAAACATCTCCCTTCAGGTTAATCACCCTGACTTTACATGATGGACCTTTCCAGACGAACACTCAAGTATCAATAATAAATAAAATCCTGCAACAAAAAAAAAAAAAAAACTGGAACCGTTTTCTTGAGTATTTCGGCACACAGATATAAAACAGGCTGTTTACAAAACGCTTTAATACACACCAAAAATCTGGTGGGTGTCACCCTAGCCCTTGGCAGGCAGCGCACCAGTTAAATCATTTGACTCCAAGGCATTATGGGTATTAATCTCAGCTGAGAAACATCTGTTGTACCCTTGAGCAACCGCTCCATTGGAAGCCTTGCAGTATAAATGGGCAATTAGAGGCGCATCGATAGATTTCCTGGGTTGATACTGATTTCGGATGCTCACGCGACCGTATCTCTGCTGATTCTGACATATCAGGAGGTTTATTTCTTTTCCAAGGCGCAGTGGACATCTACATTCCAAGACAAGTGCGCCAGAGGAACAGCCACCTAAAGCGCGGGAGCGGAATCCTTGCACGATCGTTTAGAGATCAGCTTCGAAGGAAATCCACGATCTACACGTTCAGTCACTCATGAAATAATTCTCCTCGCTCCTCAGGAGTGGATGTGACAAAACGCACCAACGAAACAGACCCAGGCATCGCAGGCCTCCTAAAAACAACAGAAATATGATGCACTGCTCGACATACGACTCCCTCTCCCTTCCCATGACTGTGTACAAGGCTACAGGATCTAAGGTAAACAAATTACTGACACTACCACTATACCAGCAAATCTTCTTCCCTTTCCAAAACTCCTTCATACTCATTTATCCACAGCTACAGTGAACCCTTATTTCTCTCTCTCTCTCTCTCTCTTTGCAGTTATAGTTGACTTCTCCCTCCCTACACATCTCTATTGAACCTCCTTTACCTCTGTGATCCTCTGTCCTTCTCTCTGTACTTCTTCTGAATCTCTCTCTCACCCTCTCTCTCTCTCTCTCTCTCTGTCTCCCCTGCTCTCTCTCTCTCTCTCTCTCTCTCTCTGTCTCTCTCTCTCTGTCTCTCTCTCTCTCTCTCTCTCTCTCTCTCTCTCTCTCTCTCTCTGTCTGCCCTGCTCTCTCTCTCACTCTCTGCAGGACCTCAGTGGAAGCTTGGTCGAGTTCCAGAATCTGTATCGTCATCTGGGGTTTGATGAATGAAACATTACACGGGTCGCTAACCCAGTGTCCCTGTCCCGGTAGTATTTATGCTACCAGGACGCTGTGTTAATGCTTTATGGGTCAATTTTGTTTGCTTTCTGCAGCTTGCACTGAAATAAACATCATAAAGGTGGTGACAGCTTTGCTTGGGAATGGGCATCGTGTACAGGTGGAGGTGTTTAGTTTTACACATACGAGCAAATAGACTAGAGACATAACATAGACAATCTACTGACAGTACTACCAAACCAGCAAATGTTCTTCCCTGTCCAAAACTCCTTCACACTCCACACAGCTACTGTGAACCTTGGTCGCCCCCCCTCCCCCATTTCTCTCTCTCTCTCATTTCCTGAGGGGGAAAAGATAATTTAAATGCACGAGAGGCATTTCATTTGTCTTCACTTGTTGGCCAAACTCACTTTTCAATATCCTTTCAGAAAAATGAAAATTTCTTTCAGACAGAAATATCCATGGAAAACTGGTGCAGCATCATATAAACGTATGGACTGAGTAATATACATTGTCATGAAAATACCCAAATTACCTACAGATAAGCAGAATTACTGAATTTGACAACAAACAAAAAAAATACTGCTGTATTTCAAAGTGGTAGGTTGAAATGTGTAATGAAAAAGAAATCCCATATAGGCCAGCCAGTTGTGCTATGAAGCAAAGATATTAAAGGGCTTACATAACTGCGGAGGCATAGACGCTGGTTGTGACTCAGGATGTATTTTCTTCTCATTTAAGTTGTATCCCGAATACAAATGTAATCCTCAAACTGACATACTTTTCATATTGCTGTTGACACACGGAAAACATTTTCTTTTTTTTTTTCTTTCACAAACCGTCCAAGAATATATCTCGGTATTCAGGTTCAGAAAGTGGCAGTCCTGACCATCGGCAACTCTCTAGAACAGCACATTTTCTCAGTACATTGAACAATTTGCCGCACCACTTGAGGAGTGTCTTTGAAGAATGATTACATGGGAGTAAATCTGTGGGTCCAGGACACGGATGCATGATTTTCCATGACTGTGACACCGTTGTTGGTTCTTGTGTGTCTTAGTGGTTGTGTTATGTATTGTGTGTTGTTATGCATTGTGTATTGTTATGTAGTGTATTGTTATGTATTGTGAGTCCTACTGTGAGTATGAATGTTACAGATGTGTATTGATGTATTTTTCTGTATTGAAGTATTGTAAAGATCTATGGGGACCCCAGGAAGAGTAACTACCGTTACAATACAGTAGCTAATGGGGATCTAAACAAACAAACAAACAAACAAACACCGACGTGTTTCTCTGTGTAAAAGTGCAGCTTTAATCCTAAATGCGCAGTGTGCTGGCCTTACAGTACAAATACGCACTGCATTTTACTGCTCTGGTTTTCAGATGGATAGCTTTTATGTAATCTGTTGCATAAAGTGTGTACTGCCCGTCCAAAGAAAGAACAGAACGGCTATTACTACGGAAGGCAGGAAAGTATTTCCAGTCCACGGTCATGCCATTCGAATGCTTTTCATTCTGCTTTTCATTAATATTTTATTGATTGTGACATTTTCTTTTGATTACACAATACGCCAGTCAAAGAAAGGTTTGAATTAAGGTTTTTTTTAAAAGACATCTGCTGGAGCTATAATATTATTGCACAATACAGCTTGGTATAATAGTCATATTTCATACCTACAGGTATGAACCCGTTCAATATTTATTTCAATCTGTTGTGCTACATCAATCTCATATATTGCGTGAAGCGAATTATGATTGATCAGCTGTATTGAACATTATATCTACACACACAGCAGTTTTTCTCCATATAAATTTCTGTTATATTGTTTGCAATCAGTAATTCTCAAAGGTCACAATTTTTCAACATTATTGTGTAAGGCAAAATAATATTACAGGCATTTTTTTTTACACGCATTGACAATAACAAAAATAACAATCCACAGACTTCTCAGATCATATAATTTTGCATGTATGTGTTTTGAGCATATGTATGTGTTTGGTGTTGGGGTGGTATGTTCTTATGTATCGAGAGTGAGATTTTGTGACATGTATCATTTATTGTGGTAGTTTTTTGTATACTGTATGGATTTTTTATCCCTTGTACAGTATCGTAGTGATCACACTTTTGTCATATGCGTCATAACGTTGTGGTAATCATACTTTCACTGTATATCGCCTGGACCATGTAGCCATTTTGATGTAGCGTTTATAGTTTCTGCATTATGTATTTTAATGTTGTAGTATTCATGGTTTTGTTTTCTCACAATGTAGCTGTTCTTTCGCAGTAATCCCAGTGCATTGTTGAGTCGATAGCAGATAGGGATTCCTCCCAGAAAGACAGAGAGATCTGAAAGATCTTCAGCTTTAAATGTCATAAAACAGTCGAGAGGAAGAATCATTATTCATCAGTTCAGACTCACTAGCTTCATCTGTGTCTACAGGGAGGTCTGAATTTGTGCGTGTCCATCTGATTGTGTCATAAAGTGTGTGCCATATGGGTCTTATGTCTAAGCCCTTCTGGCTTCCTGTGCTCTCAATGACTGAGACAAAACCTCATAGGATGTTACTTGTACCATGCTAAGTGTGTGCGTGTGTGAGTGTGCCTGTCTGTGCATGTGTGTCTCCAAGAATGACTAGGTGTTTCATCACAGCCCAGTTTATGGCAAGCTGTCACCGAGGAACCATCAGGAGCTGTCAAGGTGATGTCAGCAAGGCCACCTGGCTGATCAAAAAAAAAAAAAAAAAAAAAAAAAAGAAGCAGATCCTCTGAATCCGTTTCAGACCCTGTCTGCGTTTGCAGGCTCTTTTAATTGCAATGGAGCGAGGGCTTGATTCCGTCTCCCAGGCCGAGGCCTAGCCGCAGTTCGTCCTGCCGCAGTGTTCTGTTTTGACCGAAATCAAACAGATAAACTCGCACACCCCGCAAGGACTGCATCGGCTGCAACAGGCCTACCTAGCGTCTCCGCTCCGCGCGCCTGCAGGAAAGACAGGAGACAGCCGGAGCGACCGAAACGCAGCACGCCAGCGCTGGAATGTGACGACTCGGTGACCGACGGTGGAGAGATCCACGGGAAGACTCTCACGCCGACACGCCCCCTGTTCGGATAGCCGAAACTGATATTTTCGAGGGGCGCCGAGGGGACCTGCAATCTCGGGCTGGGTAAAGAAACGCTCGTGCAGCCCATGGCTGACACACAGCCTGTATTAAAACAACGTTTACCGAGAACGTTCCTGCATAATTTTCGCTGATTTTTAATTAATGCCATGACTCAGTCACTTCCCCAGATCTCAGTGTGAGTTCTTTGAGCGAGTTAAAAGTACAGTATGGAAACGTAATCTGTTCCGGGCATCCAGTCTGTGGGCTTATGAAACAATTCACCCCCTGCCTGGAGGCATTACACCGATATCCCCTAGACAGGTAATGCACCCAAGAGGGAAAAAATTATCATAATTTATAATTATTATTATTTCACCCCCCCAGAATTACAACATCACATGTATCCTCCCCTCTGGACGTCCCGAGCAAAAATACCCAAGATGCTTTTGTGCTCTTCAGGAGAAAATAGCACATTAGGGGCCCTTTCATGTGTTAATTTCATGGCTTGATAAAACCCAGAGGTTCCAAGACATGAGTTGTCTCGGAGATGAGAGATTTCCCAGCAAACTGAACTCAAAATGACCTTCGTGGAACTGACTGAGCTCACTCTCTCTCTCTGGGTATGGAGGATGTCATCTTGGGAAGCACTTAAATCTACCCTGCATGGTGCTCTGTTCTTAACTACGCTGATGAAGGCTTTTATGTATTTTGCTTTCATCACAATGTTGGTGAAACTCTGAACGAAACGAAAGCTAATCTTTTAAAAAATATATACGCTTGCTTAACTTTGGAACAAGTTTGTTAAGAGCAAAGCGCCACAATGGTTCAACTGAAACAGCCTCCCCCCCCGCCCAAAAACTTCAACAGCAAGGTAAACCTGGGGAATGGTACTCTGGAGTACCAGGACTGGGCCAGGTACTGCCTCAGTACTACAAAGCCTGTTTTCTTCATTATAGTCCTATTGAGCACATTTCCTATGTTATATTGCATATCTTCTGTTATATTGCATACTTCCTACATTATATTGTATATTTCCTATGTGATATTGCATGTCTCCTATGTTGTATTGCATATTTCCTATGTTATATTGCATGTTTACTATGTTATATAGCATGTTTTGCCATCAGTCCAGCTCTCTTGTCTATCTTCATAGATTCCATGGCTGCAGAGCCTCAGAGAGACTGGTCACAGATCTGACCCAGCACGGCAGTTGGGGAAATATTTGGAGGGTTTGGCGGTTCTCCGATGGCGGGGTCCCCAGGCGCGCGGCGAGACGCGACTATCGCAACCTCGCGGCGGCAGCGAACGGCGACTGTGCGCCGCCTCGCCCCTCCTCCCGCCGCCCAGCCCGCCAGTCAGGCCCGGGCGCCCGTTTCCGTGCGTGCGACGCCCCCGCCCTCGCCCTCGCCCAAAAGCGGCACCGGGCCAATCACCCGAGGTCCACAGGGAACCGGGGCGAGGCACCAGCATGGCTTTTTTTTTTTTTTTTTTTAAATGCCCGCACTGCCTCACCATGACAACCGGGCTGAAAGGGGAAGAATTCCAGAACCGTGGTGCCAAACAGACCTCCACGCATTTTTATTACCGTCAATAAATGAACCGCCTTAAATCAAGTCCTTTACATTGTCCTCGTTTTAAAATTTTTTTAACTATTTTTCTAATTGTTGTTATTATTGTTGCAGTTATCACCGAGTAAACATTTAAAGATCCAGCTGAGCCCGCTTCCTGTAGGCACTGAAGCAGATATAAAACAGCCAGGTGGGCTGTTCTAGGTGCGGTGTGTCGCACGGGCCCTCCTCAGCAGCGTACTGATCAGACGCTGGAGAAACCAGACGTCCGCAAATAGGTCGGATTCGTCCGGGGCTGTGGTCGACGGAGCTTTTTATGAAAACAATAGGGGGAGAGAGGCCTGGCAGCGGAATCGTGTTTTTTTATTTGTCTTTTGGCGCCACATCACATCACCGTGTGCTGAAAGGAACTTTTTCTTTCTTTTTTTTATATTCATGCCCCCGGGGGTATTTAAAAACGAAGGGAAGAAAAAAAAAAAAAGGAAAAAAAAGAAAGAAAAAAGAGCCCGGGCATTAAGGCGCCGTTGCCATGGTTACGGCTGGAACCCCCCCCGGTGGGACTGCATGCTGCGCCGTCGGTGCTCCTGCGGGGGCCGGCACCCTGCAATCACAACACCGCGAATACGGTCTTTATAGTAAACGACCCCGCACGCCACCTGTTAAGTGCATACAATATGCTCATATTCCCCGGGGGGTGCTCCAGACTGCATTGTCTAACAAGGGCAGGGAAAAAAAAACAAAACAAAAAACAAAAAAAAAAAAAAAAAACTGTTTTTGTAGCTCGAAAACAGCCATTTCCCAAAACGAAAACCAAAAAGCATGGGTAAGGGCACCCTCTCTTTACGGTTCTGTATGTAAACATAAACATCGTTTTAACGTTGCATAAGCTTGCTGATGTGGAAGGAAATATTAATGTGCCATTTATGCATAAAGTGCACGTTGTCTCTCATGCTTGCTTATGTTGTTACAAACATTGCTTACACCTCTGTATACACAAGAAGAAAGAGAAGAGAAAAAAACCCATTGAATTGTTAAAATTAGAAACAGTTCATGTTATTCCGTTCCACTGCCCTGTTTGATTCTTCCGAGTGTGATTCTGCAGTATTCTTCATTTTGCATTTTGCACCAGGCCTAATTATATCTGAGGTTGAGTTAGTCCCATCGTAGCCATTGCTGTTCAGCAGCTGCATATAAAAGATACACACAACGCCTGCAACAATAAGTCTGGAGGGCAAGTGTAGTAATCACATGCAAATACTCCACTGCGTCTTCAGCTTCTCACATCTTAAAAAAAACCGTAGGCGTTTGTAATGGAAGCAGTTATCGTTACCGCTTTCAGTTATTAAAACACTTTTTTTTTCTCCATAGCTTCCTTATGCATATCTCTGACCAATACACAATACAGCAGGAAGTGTTTGATTTTAACTGTTACAAATAAGATAAATATGAGGAACGATCCTGTCATTGCAC